>JANPWX010000011.1:6085261-6201801 GCA_024734555.1 Trochalopteron elliotii
GTAGGGGGAAAGTTCAGATCTTCACGGTTTAAGAGGTGGGGGGGGGGAGCAAAGTGGTTGCCGTTGGGTTGCAGGGCAGCCTGGGCTGTCGAGAGTCTGGATGGGAGAGGTCAGGGCTCTGAGTTTGGGGAGGAAGTGGGAGATTGAGTTAGCAGGGCCTGATTTTACGTGCTGTACCCTGTGCTGGTGGGGTGTGCATCCCCCATCTGGTGCCTGGGCTGTGAGCCCTGGTAGCACCCATGCGCTGCAAAGGTGAGCGCAGGAGGAGATGGCTGGGTGCCTGCCAGGGCGCTACTGTCGCCCGCCCGGGCCCAGGAAGGAGCCTTTGTGTGTGCAGGGTGCCCAGCCCTCCTCTCCTGTCCTTCTGCCCCTGGGCGAGGTTTAAAACCGCAGTGAGGCTTTGCCCTGTGCCGGGGTGCGCCCCTGACACCCCTAAACAGCAAGGGTTAACATGGCCGGACAGTGAGCAGAGGGAGGGCTGGGCTGCTTGTAAGGACTGTGTTAGATTCCTCTTTGGAAAAGTTCGCTGTTGCTTAGGGCATGCCAGAAAAGAAGGGGAATTTTGCCATGTGAAGTCCAATTTGCACGTTTTAGCTCATTCTTCTGCCTCTTGCCCCCCACAAAATGGGGAGGGAGAAGAAAGGAAAAAAAAAAAAAAAAAGCGCCTTGCAGTGCTCATCCCCTGTCCTAGGCAGTTTGGGGTTTGTTGTCTTTTGTTCCACCGCTGCATTCCTCAGGGTTACAGTTGTCCCGGCCCTGGTCCTTCTCACTTGCCTCCCTTATTTCTCATTCATCTCTGGGAGCAGGGAAGCTGGAAGCGTAGGGGAGGGAATCTCCAAAACTGGGGTGTGCAGCCCCCGCAGCTGTGCTCAGGGGTTACACCTGGAGCAGGGGGGTGAGCAGAACGAAGGGTGGGAGTCTGCTCAGAAGCTCAAGCACAGGGGCATCTACCAGGGCAGTGGGAAATTTAAAGGGATCAGATAATTCTGAGTGAGGTTTATGTGCGATTCAAGTCAACCCCCCTTCCACACAGGCACACACTCCTCCAAAGCTTCATATTCCCCAGGTTTCTTTTTAGATCAGTCATCTGTGCAGCTGCATTGCATGGATTTTGCCACTAGAATGCACCCTTATCTATGGTAAGAGGACGGATGGTTGCTTAAAAGCATTAACTCCTTCTTCCCCAAAATTTCCAGCTAAAGGCATTCTTTGCACCTCTCAGGTGTTCCTTGTTTTACTGCCTTTCTACCCCATGTGGACTCAGTAGTAAAGATCAAATTCCTCCTGTTCTTACCCCTTGGCCTTCAAAAAAGAAAGCAACATTTCTAAGCTTGGTTGGGTGTTTTTTTGGCTTTTCTTTTTACCAAGAGTTTTTCCAGAGGTTTTATTTATTACTACCTGAATCTCTGCTTCGATCACAGTTAACTGGAAAAAAAAAAAAAGAAAGAAAGAAAAAGGCACCTTTAAGGTAAGAAAAGCACTTCCCAGGTGTTTTATCTTGAAGTGCTTTAAAATGGTGTCTCCAGTTGACACTTAGGGCTTTTGCAGCATATTAATTTCATCTTGCCTCTGTTTTATGAGAATCTGCCACTGGTCTGAATGGGTGCTTTGCAGAAAATAGCACCAGGCGGAGAGTGAGCACTGTTCACCTGGAGATCTGGAAGCACTTTGTGAGAGGACTTAGGGCAGGAGAATAAATAGCTTCCCTCATTCTCTCATCGACCCTGTAAGAAATAGAGTGCTGTGTATTAATACCTGGTACAGAGACAGTGAGAGTATGTGAGGGGTGGAGGAGAGGTTTCACTCCCACTCCTACCTGAGAGACACAAAATGGTGAGGCATGTAGAGAACTGCCTCCATCAAGCCCAGCTGCAAGCCCTGGCATGGGAGGCTTGGGCACGGCTGGATTGCCACGGGGTAGAGATCCTGCGAGGGATCCCAGGGGAAGCTGCTCTAACTTAGGGCTGTCCGGGAAATTTCTCTTGGGCCAAAACCCAGGTCATGTAAAGTTATCTTGAAGCCATTTCACTCCTGTGCTGTGCTGTGAGGACACTCATCCACAAAAGCTTGCCTGGAAACTGAGTCGTATCCTCAGCCAGAAAATGAGACTAATTTAGCCATGAGAAGTGCCCTCTTGGCAGGTTTCCCCTCATTTTATGAAAGTAGTCTCAGCCATGGGCATCTTAGGGCTGCTGCCTGTACTGAACCACTGAGGCTAGCAGTTGGGATGGAGTTGCAGGTGACCCCTTGGTCTGTGCTCTCTCCATGCTTTTCACAAGGTCTGTCTTTATGGCATCTTCTGCTGACACCATAAAACTCCCACTACCCTGGCAACATAAGACAGCCACAGGACAGTGTGCAGCGTATGGCTGGCTGTGAGCTGTAGGAGAGCCCGCAGCTAACAAAGATCACATTTCTCCTGGCTTGTGCTCTTCCAGGGGAGATCACAATCATGTTTTATGTTTATAAGACATGCTCTCTTATTTCGAGGGAGTTAACAGAGAGCGTTCAGAGGAAACCAACATTTCTATTAGTGTCTTCTAGTGTATTTCATTGCTATAGGCTCTATGTGTTACATATAGCTCTGCTGCAAAAAGAGAAAGAATTATTTGGAAGGCAGTTACTGTTCTTAACATATCAGATATGTTACACTTCATTATGATAGTCTCAGTAATATGCAAAAGCACTGACTTTACTGGGTATGATAAAGAGGACAGAACACATACTTTAATCAGTTTGGGCTAATCTGTGTATTTTGGAAGCACTTAGAACATTAAAAAAGTTCAGGCAATCTAGAAAGCTTAGCAGCTGAATGACAGATGTAAAAGTAAGATACTTTTTTCTTCTCCCTCCAAAACCACTGTCCAGTTTTTGTAGATCTGAAACTCAATAGCAAAATAATGTTTATACTCAAGAATATTGGAGTTTTTTTTATGAGCAAGCATTAAAAAACACTGAATAGTTGTGAAATCAGGTGCCTAAAGCATCGTTCTGAAAAAAAGAAAAAGCCAGTACTTCTAAAATCCTTGGAAGGAAGAATGACAAGCAACAGAAGTAGAACTGATGGGAGACAAGTCTGAGACAGAAGTGCAGAAAGGAGAGGTGAACACCAGCAGGAGGTGCAGATATCGACACAGTATTTCACTTTGCATGGAGACTGCGTTGAGTGTCAAAAGTAAAACGTGATTTCTTCCCAAGATATTTGTTCTTCCCTTGGACAGTGCCTTCTTGCTTGCGATGATAACCCCAACAAGTGTTTGCAACTTTGTCCTGGGAGCCTCTTTCCAGCAGGATCCCGCAGCCCATCCCGCAGCAGTGGATGTAGTAGAGCTAGTGAGGGCTAGGTGGCATACTGGATACGTTGGAGAGTCACCTCCAAGGACTTCCTTCCACATCCAGCAAGGGTTAGGCTGAATGAAATTATCTCTTTGCAAGCAGCTTTCTGTGTCATTAAAAAAACAAAGCAACCGATGCTTCCAGTGAAGACAGCATCAATGTTTTGCTTTCTAACATGCCTCATGGGGGTATCAATTTTAAACCGCATGTAGAAATGGAGTCTCCCCCCACCAGATCAGTGCCTGGGTGTTCTGCGGGGCTGTGTTGGCTCTGTTTCACATTATCAGGGCTCAGCTGCCAAGATTTTCAGTGGTGACGGGTGACTGGGGTGCCTCCACCTCCCAGTGGCCCCCACGGGTCAGCTTGGGGTGCAAAATGAGGGGATTCAGTAAGCGAGGGACATCAGATCCTGGGCATCAGGAGGTCCTTCCTCAGAGACTTTCACAAGGACTGAAGCATAAAGGCTATACTGGATGTTTAAATGATAGAGGCAGAAATAGCTCAGGGGACAAATTCCTCTTGCCTGAGCACAGATGAAAATAATTTCTTTTGCTAATGGGGAAAAGAGAGATGTTTCATCATGAGCAGACAACAGAGGTTTCCCTTCGCACCTTCCTGGCCAGAGTGGAGGGCAGAGGTCATTGTGTTGCTGGTGGCTCTCAAGGACCCAAGCATGGAGTGGGCAGCTCAGTGCCCCTCCCAGCACTGTGCATGGCCCAGGAACAAGTAAGGCTGTGAGTCTCCTGCCCCACTGCCCATGCATGCCGTGGCCGTGGGTCCGGGTATGTTCCTGCTTCCCTGGGGCGTTGGAAAAGTGCAATCTGGCTCTGGGGAGAGATGCTTGATGATGGGATATGTTGCAGAAGAAGCTTCAATTTCCCTTATCTGTGCAACAGGACTGCTAAAGCTTTTGTGTCTCTGAGAGGACAGGGTGGACTTAAAGGGCTGTAAGCGTAAGTGGCTGGAGATCTTATCAAGGTGCTCTGCAAGCTGGAAATATCCATGTGATTCACTCGCTTTCCACCTCCACCTTCCCCCGCTTCATGCTGCCCACATTGTTTTTTTGTTATTAATTGTTTTAGATTCAGACAATGCCTCTCCTTTGGCCTCAGGCAGACACACTGGCTGAATCACTAAAACACTTTAACAAGCATCTGCTGAGGCAGCAAAACTTAGTATCTCCTTCTCTCTTTTTCTGCCTCTCCAGTATCACAGTCAAAAGGTGACTGAGACACAAAGTAGATCTGAAATTGGCTGAAAAGGGAAAGTGCTCCCAGCTGAAGTGCACAAAACACCTGCATCTAATAAAAACAAATGAGAAACATCATCAATAACCAGGAGAAAAAGTAATGTAAATAAAGAAAGAGTATAAATTCAGATGGTCTCTGGGAAGCTTGAACAGATGCCCTAGCCTGCTGTCTTCTGGAGGTATTGGCTAATTATTTACCTTGTAGTGCAATAAAATACAGGGGGTTGCCATGTCTCTCTAGCATAGACTCAGGTGCTCTAGAAACCTTGCTGTGCATGTGGGTGCCTTGGTGTCGGGCGACAGAAATATGATTGTTGCTGTGGCAGGAGAGGGGCATCTCCTAGAAGGAGCTGTCCTAAGAAGGATACTCCTTTCTGCCTGTGTAAGGTTTTACATGTTCTGAGTACTTGGATGATGATTCAAGGCAGAAAATACATTTGGAGTTGACTGAGAATCTTGAAGTCCTTTACAGGGTGTGTTGGCTGGAGGTGGGATGTCCTTTGCCTCTGTGGTCATGTACCTGCTGCTGGCCCCATGAGCAGCAGTGAGGAGTACTTTACCTCGAGGAGATGACTCCTGACTGTGACCTCCCTCCAAGCCTGCTCTGTGCACGTTCATTCCTGAACCTTTGCATAGTGCCTGAGGAGCTGGCATGAAAATACCCTCTTGGAGCCCTGCTGATTTCATTTTTTCTTTTTTCATGTTTCAACCACTCTGGATTCCCTTCTGCTCTGTGCATGAGCCAAGATGGATATAGGCTTTTCATCTCTCTTTGTGATGCCATGTGCCTGAAAATATCCTTGTATGAATCAATGTTACCGCCAGGAACTCACCAAAACTCCTCTCTGAAGGGCAGGGAGGTGTAATTGCCATGGAGAGTTCCATGGGTGGGTATCTGGCTGCACTGTTGACAGGAGTGGGTATGGATGGTTTGGAGGCTTTCTAGGGATGAGGAAACACAATCTCTATATATAGCCTGATTCTGAAGAGCTCTCAGAAGCCAGTCTGTCTCTTCTGCTGAGCTGCTGTGGAAGTTCCCATGGACATCCGAACTACTCTGGGATCTGTGGATAGCAAGTTCTGGCTGTTACCATTTATAGTCCTTTTGAATAGAGAGAACTCTCCTGCCTGTGACTACCACACCTTGATTTCTTGCAAAGCTTTCTGCTGGTGGGATGCCTATGTGCAGCTGCCTTCATTAAATACTCACAGTGAGCAGTTGTATTGTTCAAAGGACAATTAAGGTCCTCATTGAATTAATCCAGGCTGCAGCTTAGAGCCTCAGCTTCCCCGATGTGAAAGGAAAATATCCTGTCTCTGTCCCATCTCAGGCACAGGCATGGAGCCTCATCCCTGAAGGTCTGCAGAGTGCTGTAAGATCAGAGATGCATGAAGCATTTCAGGGTCCTGCTGAGACTCCAAGGACAGCAGGTTCTGTGATGGTGGTGCTGGCTCATGCAAGACTGGATGGAGATGGACCCAAACCAGAGGGGCCCTCAAACCCTGCTTGGATACATCCTCTTCTCAGCCACCAGTAACTGGCCTGGATGTGGGCTCATGATTATATCCCTGAAGTAATTCCCTGGACTTCTCCTTACCCCCACTCATAGTTTTCTAATGGCTGTCCTACCACTTGTTTTCTTTCTGGCTTTCTTTTTCTTCCGAGTAATGAAAACACATCAATGGCCTTTCTCCAAGAACAGTTATTAAAGCCATCACCCCTGCCTATCCCCCCCTCCCCTCATTTAAAGCCTATCAAGCTCCATTGGATTTGTGGCCAGAGTTTGCATCGAATTACTATTTTAGGGTTGCCAAAATAAGCACAACCAGAAAGTTTGGAAGAGAAGGGGGGAGGGAGAAAGAAGAATAGGGAGAGAAAGTTGTAATCTTCCCAGATCACTATTAATTACATTTATAATAATTATACTTTTCCAGACGGTTACACTGCTGACAAGTAGGAGGATCAGCTCTTGCAGGGCAACCTGTGTGTGTATTTTGGCCTTTGCTTTTCCTCTACAACAAATCCTTTGTGACTTGCAGCTGCTGCTGGAACACCTCTGTCCCCAGTATGATGGAGAGGACAATGTGCACTTGCAGGGTGGGTGGATGGCTTCACTCCCTTGATGATAGAGCTTGTTCCCACAAACAGGTCCGAGCTTGGCTTGCCAATTTGCCACCTCCTCTGAGGCTGAATTTCCATGCCTTGCTTTGTTAACCCAGTCCCTTGATGGTCTGGGTACTGGGGATAATTGTCTAGAGCTGTTGCTCAAGGCAAAGAAGTGTTAAGGGGTGCTCTCTCTTGGTTCTGGGCTGAGCTGTGCCTCCTTCTGGTCTCCTGGGAGCATGCTCTTGCACAGGTGGATCTAGTAGATGAACAGAGCAATTCGGAGTAGCTCTCACTAGTCAGGCTGTTCCTCATGTGTCAGAGGATATTTATTTATTTAAAGGGGTATAGCAATTAGGGAAGAGAATAGAGATGTCAAAAGGCACTTGGCTTTTTGCCAACCAGCTCCTTCTTCTGATGCCTGTTTCTGAGGCCACTGTCCTCCCCAGTCTCCTGCAGCGCTGAAATCCCTGACAAGTGTCTCCCTTTCACTGCAGCCAAAGTTATTCTCTCCTCTCGTTGCCTTTGCTTGACATTTCCTGCTTGACATCCCTCTCCTATCCTGAGTCAGAGGGGTGAGGACCCAAATAGTCGTCAGAAACAAAACCTCAAAGGGATTAAAATAACACATTTTGTCATTGACCCAGTTATCGCCGTTTTCAGAGCTGTCTTACTTCAGATGCATCAAAACTTTGGATCCCACATATTCTCACCTGTAATGTGATATATTCTATCTCTTCCACCAAATGCTCTCCCTAAAACTGCATATTACACAGGCCCCTCAGTAAAGAACAGAAACACCCCCTTACTAGTGGGGAAACATTTTTATACAACATACACTTTGTCTCTAGCCTATGAATCTTAATCCTCAAGGGTAAACTAAAATAATATCAACTCTTGAACTAAAATTCATAACTCTCCTGCCTGTGTCAAATCACAGCCTCAACTGGAGATATTAATTTTATGGCATATTACAGCTTCCCCTGCAATTTACCTGTCCCCCAGGATTCTAAAGGCAATAATTATCTGTCTGTCTGTCCTTCTAGGACCAACAGCTTTCTTACCTCCCCTTTTCCACCTTCCTCCTCTGCTTTCCAGTTGCTGGCTCCCTTAAGATAGACAGGCATGGCCATCACAGCAAAGAGACACAGGTGGTGTTTGTGAGCCAGGGACAGATCTCCCTGGCACTCCTGACAGATGGTTTGCAGCAGTGGTCCTCTTACTCTCTCACTTGTGCAGTAATTGCAAAAGTACACAGAGCAAGAGCTGAAGGGCCTCACTGCCAGTCTGCCACCCTAACTCCCTTACCTCCTTGGTGAAGGGAGTAATTTTCACCCTTTGAACAACACATCCTTTTGCCTTGTTTTTCCTAGGAACCATCCCGACTCCCTTTTCTGCCCTGCTTGCTGCCTGACAGAGCAGAGCATTGCTTGTGGATGTCCCAGCAAGAGTCCTTGCCACCATCTGATGAACAGTTGTGGGACACACTGGTCCATAGGATTGAGACTGGCCCTAAGGATTGTTTTGCTCGATGTTAAAGGAAATAATTAGTGGTATTAAACTAGATGCATAAAAAGTAGTATTAAAGCTCATGCCTAAAAAAGGCAGTTGAAATAAGAGCAGATGCAACAATCCAGGAAGGAGTTGAGGGATAACAGAGTCTGTGCCCAGTACAGAAATAGTGAGGCTTTCAATGTACAAGTGTCTCTTGGGCTCCCAGACTCAGAGCACACATCAAAGGCCTGAACTGGGTCCAAACCATCATTTCTGTTCTTTTCCCCCTGCCCTCCTCCCTTTTTCTTTTCTTGAGGAGGGGAATCTCCACAGTCTCTTGTTAACCAAGTTTCACAACCTGGGGCATGTGGCTTTCTCTGCAGTCTTCCTATTTTCCTTTCACAGCTGTGCTGTGGTAGGCCAAGAGAGAGGGAGAAAGAAAGTCAGAGTCACTTATGCCTTGCATTGGTCCTAACTCCTGAGAAGAGTCACTGGGAGGTTGAGTGAAGCATGTGAGTGTCACAGCCGGAGCCAGCATCCTCATGGATCTTTGCTGGGAAACAGCATATGAGCATATGACTCTTGTGCTTTTGCTGCCTGGGGAAATGTAGTGACTCAACACACTCATGCCAGTGGGTGACATCTTTGTGTTGGGATGCATGTGTCGGCATCAGGAATTAATTCAGCCTTCCCCCTGCATATCAGGCTGACAGGAACCGGCTCAGACCGAAGGCATCCTCTGGCACACGTGACGTCGCGTCGTTGAGGGCTCTTCTCACAATGGTCCCAGGAAAATGCCAGCCAACTGTGTGCTGTTTGGCAAGAGGATAGTCATGGCAACAGGGCAAGAAAGCACAGCCCTTCTACAAAAGAAAATTCCAGGAGAGCTGCTCCATAGCTGTGGGCTGCACATTCCACAGGGATCTGTGGACCTTTGGTCACCATCCCTCTGCCTGAAACAAGTCTGGTATAAATGATGCCTTAAAATATTTGGCTTCCTCTGGGGCAGTTAATTTTCGCATTTCAGATGGGAGCCTGAGATTGAACCAGTGAGTGCAAAATGGGCAACAGATGATTGAGGGCTCAAGTGAAATGTAGACCAGCTTGACAGGGTAGACTCAGCAGACAATGCCATGAAGAGCAGGCAATTTATAATAGTTAGGAAGAGGAGCAGGGATCTCCCTCTCCTATTATATAAGGAAGCTGGAGAACCTTTTCTTGGTCACATTTGGAAGGACCACAATTAGCAATTATTCTGGCAATGATGCCATCTCTGCCACCATTCATATACCAGAGTGATGGATTATTCCTCAGCACAAGAACTTTATCTGTGAACAAAAGTCTCTGCGTAAGTTTCAGCCAAAGGAAAAAAAATCATTCCTCCCACGTGCCTTCATTTTTATGGCCCATTTGCAGTCTTTTTCTGGAGTTTTCAGCAGCCTCTTCAATCTTCCTGCAGAAATCCCTGAGGACAGTCTGATCCAACATAAACTTTACTGTAGCAGCTTTCCCAGGTGACTGGCTCCTGTCTATTCTCTGTGCTCTAGCTCTGCCTGAAGTCACTACTTGTTGCCAGGTCCTTGATGCTTTTCTGAGATCTCCAAGTCTGTGAATAGCACATTGCCTGATTTCCCATCTCTTCCTTGATGTCCTTCTTGTCTACCTCTTAAAAGCTCTTCTTTCCAAAGCATGGCCAGAGTTTTAAGATCTTATATGTCACACTCTCTGCTGAAACCTTCCAAAATCTGAACATATTTCAAGCGTAATGGCACAAGATTTTGGAGGAGATCACAGTTAGAGTCATGTAAGACCTTCACCTCATCCTCGACTTTACTGACACTCTTAGAATCATAGCACAGTAAAATTGTTGGGGTCAAAAGAGGTGTTAAAGGTTACCTTGTTCCAAATCCCTGCTCTGGGCAGGGATGCCTTCCACTAGACCAGATTGCTCAGAGCCCTGTCCTGGCCTTGAACACTTCCAGGGATGAGGTAGCCACCACTTTTCTGGGCAACCTGTTCCAGTGCCATACCACCCTCATACTGAAGAAATGAAAGCAACTCTTCCAAATGAATTTAATAGCCTATCCTTGAAGACTCCATCCCATGTCTCCTTATACGTTTAAAAGCTGTTTCTCTGGTTGAAAGTAGTTGTGGAGCTATTTAATGATTAAAGTTAGGTGTGGAAGATCTGAGATGTTCCCAAATCTGAGAGAGTTTTGGTGGATGTTGAGAAATCCTGTCCTTTCCAGGTTCAGTTGACCAAGTGGTGACTGCTTCTGTGTTTACAGTGTTTCTCCAAAGCAGCCTGGCTTTTGTTCCTTGGAGTGCACTGCTTTTCCAGCAGGCTTCTGAGCCCTTTGGCTGGTGGCTACTCAGCTCCCAGGGCCCATACAGGAGCGGGTGGCTGCAGTCACCCTGGTACAGCACGGGATGTGTTAGGCTTACCTGCATCTGTTCCATCTGCTGGGTGAGCCAGAAGGGCCACTTCTGGCTGAAGAAGTTGCTGGAGAGTGGCCTTAGATAAAGTTTGGACTTGGGAGTTCCGTTCCTGGAGCTGCCTGGCTACAGTTTTAACCAAGTATGATGTGTGGCTGCAGAGTTACAGTCTCTAGTCTTTTTCCTCTCTGCCATGACCAATTTCCATAAGCACTGAAATGCAAGATCTACAGAAAAACTCAACAAAACAAACCACCCAAAAAAAAGCAAACCAAAAAAACCTCTCTGTTGAGGGAAAAGATTAGTTAAGTGACTACATTTCCTGTACATCAAATGGCTGAGGCCATACAGGTTTCCCAGTTTCCAGGGCACCGTAAAATCAAACACAATAGGAAGGGGGAATGAGATTAATGGGAAAAGTGTCATGGTCTGCTCTCAGCCAGAGCAGTCTCACCAAAAGTGATAGGACTGTGCCAGTCAAGGCATGAGCAGGATTTGGCCTTGCATCTGTTAAATGAGGACATTACCAGAGTACCAGATTACACAGCCTAGTTCTCTGAAACCAATTCTGCTAAAGTAGAAAAGATTTGTTAGAAGGCTGCAAGGTCAGGAAAGCAAGATTATTGGTTTAGCAGCCTTCTGCTGTGCTGGGGACCCCAGGCGATGGCAAGCACAGCTCTGCCCAGTGTTTCACATCTTTTGCTTTGTCATTTAAAGACTTCTAAAGAGGACAACGAGACATTCTCCTTTCTTTCTCTTCAATATTTGCACAGTTGGAGTAATTCTTACTCTGGGCTTTTTTTTTTTTCTCCTCAGAAAACAAGTGCTTCAATGCCCTTATTTTCTAAATAAACCGAACATGCCCACACAAGTGCACCCACGAATATGAGCAGCCCAGAGCGCATGACCACAACAACGAACCATTTTGTAGCACAGTCTTCATGAATATCCTGTTCAGACCAGCCGAGCCCCCCTGTTCATAAACAGCTCTATAGTTCCTATTAACCAGCAGCCCTCCAGTAATGATCCGTTCTGTTCAGCCCTGTACCCTTTGGTGACCTCCCAATAAAAGACCCTACTATTGCTGCGCAGCTTGGCCACAATTAATCAGCGTAGCTCTGGGCTTGCAAATTACTTTCACCCTTGCCAGCCATTACTTTTGAGTGACCCTACAATAACAAATCGAGATCCACTGCTGGCAAAATAGTCAAGGTTGGCTTTTTTTTTTTTTTCTCAAAACAGCTCTCTAAATCATTTTTTTCCCTATCCATTTCAGAAATTAAAAGGTTTAACCTGAGCACAAAGAAATACTAATTTGGAGGAAAAGGCAGAGATCACTTTTAATAGGTTAATTGTCCAGTCCGGAAAAAGAAGGAGCACTCAGTGTCAGTCTGGAAGATCCAAGTCACGGATCACATCTATGGAACTGCAGAGTGTGTGTCCCCACCCTAGAAGAGGAGTATGTCACCAGTCTTGTGCCTGGGCCTGTCTCTTGCCTGAGATCCTTATCTGAAGGCTTAGGAGATGCTGTGACAGCTGTGCTGAGGAGCGTGCTCACAGTTCCATAGCACGGTCACATGCTGGTGCTTGAGCCCCAGCTCTCTTTAGCTTCCTTGTGCAAGTGCAGTCACAAACCTCTGGTGGCCCAAACCATGCCTCCCTCCACCAACCCTGCTATTCTGTGATGGTTTGCTGGTGGCCAGTGCTGTGAATGAGTCATTTTTTCCTATAACGGGTAGTTATTTTCCAGCTCTCTTCTTTATCTGGTTGCCAGTTTTCAGGAAAACTGTAGAAATGTTGCATCTTGGAGCACCCTGCAGTGCTGTCAGATTGGGTTGAAATGGGCCAATGGGTTGAAAAGCTACTGTAAAGTCATGGGGATATGGAAATGCCCATACCCTTAAGCAAAAATATGACTGAGCACCATTCAGTCTATGATGTCTGGTGTCACAGCATTGTGGTGACATTTTCACTGTGTCCTTCATAAGCTTCTGCCAAAGTCAAATTTGTCCTGTTTCACCTTGTTTTAGCACCTGGGGTTGAAATGAATTTTAAAAGCAGAGGGAAGCACAAAGAGCTGGCACACAGTGGGGTCCTGGCTCTGATCTCTCCAGAGCCACTGACTCACTCTGTGATCTTCAGCAAAGCTCTTGACCTGCTCGTGCTTTGTGCTACACAGCTGGAAAATTGAGTGGGGAAAAAAAAAAAAAAACAATGGGAACTTCACTCAAAAGAGCAGATGCACAAATTTTCTAGATAAACAAATCACCCAAGCCCTGCCACTCCAGTGTCCTCAATCCTCCTCTCATCTTTGCACCTTATAGTTTAAGCAACAAGCAGTTTAAAGTGGAAAATCTGGGGCTGTGTTTTCTTACACGTTCTGGATCCTCCTTTAACTGTGAAAATGTTCAAAGTGAAAACTTGACCTGGCAACAGTTTCTGAATGACCTTGCTCTGGCTGTGAAATCCACTTCAGCTTTGCAGGAGCAAATTTTTACAGTCTTCTCTGGTGGAGGAACAAAAAGATTTTTATTATTATTATTGTTTTTCTTCAAGAGGAAACTTTATACAGACTGTGTATTATGTTTTCTCCCAGCCCTCAAGGTCAAATCAGCAGTTCTGGTCTCATTGTTCCCCACTCACTTTATATCACCCAAAAAAAATAAACCCCTCTCCTGCTCTCACTGCAGATACCCCACGGCGGCAGAGGGGAAGGACAGAAGCACAAGCAAACAACGTGACATTTCTGCCATTGCAGCCACACACAGTAAAGACACGTCTGGGCAATGTGATCATGTAACTGGAAGTTGCTAATTATAATTGCTACCTCCTAATTCAAAGGAATAGTGACTCACAGGAACCCTGAGCTATCTGGGCCTCCCAGATCCAAGTTCCTCAGACTACAAGCCATGGCACTGAAGATAAAAGCCTCCAGTGGATTAACTTCAAGCCGTAACTCAAAAGTGGTCAAAGACACCACTGGTGAAGATTTGGTAGTGAGTGCAGGATCAGAAGCTGTGGCTGAATGTCTGGGGCTGAGCTGGAGCCAACTTGATCCTCCTCAGGCACCCAGTGCCAGATGCCCTCTGCTGAACACTGCAGTGATTTTCTCTTCTGGTCATTTTTGACAGGGCACTGTTTGCAGCACCAGCCACGCACTGCTTGAGAAAGAACATTTATGTTTTTTGGAAAGGCTTCCCTGTGCGTGACGGTGGCTGTTTGCATGTGCAGCCAGCACGCCTCACGCCTCGTCAAGACTCACAAGTGCACAGAGCACAGGACATTATTATGTGTGTGCCTGCACA
Source organism: Trochalopteron elliotii (assembly GCA_024734555.1). Lineage (NCBI taxonomy): Eukaryota > Metazoa > Chordata > Aves > Passeriformes > Leiothrichidae > Trochalopteron > Trochalopteron elliotii. The sequence goes on from JANPWX010000011.1 coordinate 6,099,186, forward strand.
CTCTCATAAAGCTGAGCCTTAGGTGACAACTAATTCTGAATGATGTGCTAAAAAAAGCAACAGGTATGCAATAAGAACTAATCCTAACTTGAAAAAATACTTCTTCTTATCTCCTCACATAGTCCCTGGACAGGAAAGCCTAGTCTCTGACACTGACTTTCCCCACAGTCATAGGCAAGTCTTAGCTTCAACTTCTTAGTCTTAAATGCTAGGTGTAATAAACATGTATTTTTAGTTGGCCAGCTCATACCTGTGTTTCTGAAGCTTGGCCTTGGGAATAGCATGTCTCGTTCCCAGTAAGGATTGTGGAGGCGACTGCCACAGGATGGAGGAGGGAAGGGAATTTAATTATAAGCCAAGCTGAACTGACTTGTGCCAGGCAGACTCCAGAGTATGTTCCTTGATCTTTTAGTTACAAGGATATATATGGCCCGCATTTCCAGAATTGTAAATGAGACATCACATCATCAGGGTTGAGAGAGTAACACACTGAGGAAAGGGAGTCAGGCCAAGGACATATTACAGTATTATCTTATTATTCCTTCACACTCTCTTTCTGTGTTCCCTGTCCAGCATTTGACACATGATTATAGGCTCTTTGGGGGCAGAGGCCATCTCCTTGCTGCATTTGTGCAGCCGCTGAAGCAATGAGGTCATGTTCTTGACGAGGAGGAATTTCTGCACGCCAGGGATGCTGATGATGCCAGGATGCTCATGGGAAGGGCAAAGGAACACTCCCCTGCTGAGATGCTACTCCACAGCAGAGCTGAAGGTCTGTTTGCTTGTCTCACTTATTCCAAGTCAGCAGGGGTTTGCTCATGGCCATCTAAGGAATATGTGTGTGAGAAATCAACCAGACAGTTCATTCCTCTGCCCACAGAGGTGTTTCCACATTGGAAAATGCCTCACCTGCATAGGAATTGCCCCTGCCACCAGAAATAACTAAACATGTAACAAAAATGTGAGGTCTAAGGAAAACTGTCAGAAGTCTCTTTAAGGTAATTTTTATTAGGTGTTGGATGTCCTAGTTGAGGGTTATTTTCCCTCTTAAAGGCTAACGTAGGAAAGAATCACACCATCAGCTCAGCCCATGAACTGCCAGCAGACCATGTTCCCAAGGGGAATGGAGGCAGTGGGATGATCCACGCTAGATTACAGAGTGTGACCAGATGTGCTGAGGAGTTTGTGAAGCCTGTTCTTTGCTATGGGGTTAATGTGCATGAGGAGACTGTTCATCCTGTTGCTGATCCTCCTGTGGAGCTGGACCTTGATGTTGCTTTGAAATCATCTCGTCCTCCCATCTCCATTGCTGTGAGAGGCACTGCTCCATCATTGTGACACTGATGGCTTTTGAGGCACTCTCTTTGCTGTCCCCACACTTCCAAAAAAGCTTTTTTTAGTGCAACATCTCCAGTGTCCATTCTTGTCTTTCTGTCCATGTGGATGGTGTCCTATGGGTTTCCTGCTGCCCACTGTTTGCCCCATCTCGGCGGGCTAGGCTACCTCAACTGCAGGGGCTAAGTGGGGGAGGAAGGGAAGCAGAGCAGTGAGACAGAAGTTGTAGTGGCTTGGAAAGGCTGTTCAAAGGCTCCCAGAAGGGATCTTGTCTCTGTGTGCACCATTCTGGCCCATGCTCTACAGCCACAGGCAGACAGTGATGGAGGAAGTGCCTATATGGAGGCATAAGCTGCTCTGAACTGAACTTTGCCTATGCATCATCCCCAGCAGAGCAGAGTGGTGCCTGGATGTTATGTACCTCTTGAGAAGTGGATCATAAAAATGGCTCATTATGCACTGGCTTGTGTCACATGCTGAGCTTATTCACCCCCTGTACTCAGGGACTTGACAGAGGCTGTGAGCTGGTAGGAGAAACATAGCCATCCCTACTCTAAATCCACTTTCATCCTTGTCCTGGGGATTGGAGACTTGGGTCACATTTGTGTACATTCTGCTTAGCCCTGCTGCCTGGTGTAAAGAGGACAAGATCCTTGAGGAGTGATGGGTGTGTTTGCACAGCTACAGATCACCCTGCAGGCCACGTAAATTGAGGCATTCGTGAAAACCTCATCCACTGCCAGTCCTGCCTGGTAATTTCTTACAAAATCCTCTGAAATCAAAAAGAAAGGAGTCAGGACAAGCCCCAGTGACGATGAAAAGGAACAGTCCCTAATTAGCAGCCAATGCAGAGCCCATCTGTGCTTTTACATAATATGCTAGATATGAGGAGGAGGAGAACCTGGTGTCAGCTTCTTGCGAAACCTACTGTGATGGCAGGACAGCAGGATAAACCTTTGGGATGCTTATGTCAGGATGAGAGTGGACAGTGTCATGTGGGTGACATCACGTCCAGCAAAACAGCTGGGAAAGGACACAGTGGGGAAATTTAGAAGATGCATTGGTGGGGATATGGTTGTGTCTGCAATATTTGCTCAGGTGAGACCTGGAGAAGCTGTCACAGTTGTTACATCACAGGTGACAAGGATGGGAGAGAGGAGAATGGGAAGTCTATTGCAGGATTTTATCCAGGAGGGAGCAAGTGGAGGTAATCTCCAATGAGAACAGTCTGACAGTTCATTGCTTCTCTTTTCCTTCCCCTGAAGAAAGGAAAACATGTTTGAAGGGCTGTTTTGGAGAGAGTTGGGCATTTCACCTGCTTTATCCAAACCAGTCCACATTTTGCAGCGTCTCAACCTGTAGCAACATTTCCACATCACTAATCACAATTTTGTTTTGGTTTCTGTTGTTGTTGCCCAGATTTGAACTTCCCAGAGGGAGCAATAAATGACAGAGAGGTGAGGTTTACACTGCATCCAGATGTGCCTGGTAGGCAGTTGTGCAGTGTGTTATGTTTCTGCTTTGCATTATCTCTCAGGTTTTGACCCCAGTGGAGCAGAGCTCCTCAGCAAGCACCACACTTAGACAGAGGGACACAGAGAGAGAGAGAGCAGCAGCCTTGGAAAATGGTGCTTTGCCCACCAGGTGCTGGCTGATTGCATGAGACAGCCTGAGATTTCGGTACTTTCTGTTTCCAGTGTCCATGGATTTAGGCCCACTGGAGCCATTTGCACTCACTGATTTTGGTGCTGGCTCCAGGTCTTCCTTCCAGCAGTCAGATTCCCTCATGCCTGAGGTCATGCTCATCCCAAGTGATAATACCACATTCACATGTTTTTCAAAGGCTGGATCAAGCTATAGAGGTGACTGAACCTAGGAACAAATGTCCTGTTGTGCACAGAAACAGTGTTGAGCTGATTTTTGATACACCCACTTAGTGCAGCCGGGGTGCTGGCAGGCTGTCCATGTTTGGTTGGTGCTTTATGGGACTGCAGCAGGGAGCACAAAGCTGTGGGAGGTTGGATCCTCTTGCTGAGAGCACTGTTTGCCATTAAAGCCTGTAAAGTGACCACAGGTTGTCACCTCTCTTTGGCATGAGATACACAACTAGCCAGGAAAAGGTAGTAAACTGCTGACTTTGCCTTTTTGCTAGTCTGTTTGCAGTCTTCCAGCTGGCTGTGAGCTCTCACGTTATGTTGTTCTCCAAGCTGAGCTGTATTAATTGTCTCGAGAGACCCAGCATCAGCTGCTTTATTGTAGCTCAAACTTGTGACAAGTAATTAGTTTTCTCTTGCTGTAATTGCTGGTAGTAAAACATTATTTCCACTCATCAGAAGGTCACAGGGCAAGAGGCAAGCAGTCTTTTTAGCAGTTGTGGCAACCCATCAGAGAAGAACATAGTGTTTGAGATTCAAGTGCCCCTGGATTTGAGGGTGCTAAAACCAGCACACCATAACAAAGAAAGATGGGAGCTGACCTCTCTCTAGCAAAGACTTTTAAGGAAATGGGCCATGGCTCCTACCTGAGGCAGTTTTGAGTAGATTTCTAGGTGTACAGGGGTCAGCCCCCCCCAGACTGTCAGTCCTCTTTTTGTATCCCACCTGACATCCATTTCCTGTTGGGTTCCTCTGCTGTGCTAAGGTTTGGTGGGTTCCCTCAATCATGTGGAGTCGAGTGATTTAGCAGCATGTTCATGTAGTTTGTAGTTTTTAAGCTGCAAGATTTGTAAGCAATTATAAACAGAAAGGCCCAGCCAAATCTTGCTGCCTGTCTGAGCTATCAGCATCCCTAGATGTGTAGGAGAGGCCATCCTTCCCTCATGTTTATTTGTAACACAAGGGAAAAGAGGGAAGCAGAGTAAAGCCTAGTACCACATAATTTGCTGAAGAGTGACAGCTAATTTGCATTTTAGCTAAGACATCCAGCAGCAAAATGCAGTCGCTTTCACACACACTCCAGGATTCCTACTACACGATCTTGGACACATGGATTTGATGGACAATGAGTTTTGCTGAAGCCCAGTACAAATGAGGAAGAAATGTGACAAGCCTCCAAGGAAGTTTTGAGTGTTGGTGTGTGAAGGTTTGCATTACTAAAGACTCCTGTGGAACGTATCCTCATGTGAGCTCAGTATTCCTCCACTGAAAGGTCTATCTGTGCCTCTCCTGTGAGGTGGCCAATTGAACAGTTCTGTAGGTGGGTGCTAAGAGATGGACAGAAGGGAGGTTTCTGAGAAAAGGGGTCCTGAAGGAAGGACTTGACTGTGGGATGAAGGATCAGGCATTTGGGACTGTGCTTTTTTTACTCAGGTGTCCTCACTTAAAAATTCTCCACTTGCTGGTCATTTTAAATCTCACGAGTCAAATGTGAAGGTTTTAAAATTTGTCTTTCTGTACTGTCTAGAGAAGCTGGTGTAGTACTGTCTGGTTTTTATTTTTCCTGAGGGCAAAAATGTATCCTGACAGGGAGACTTATTTTTGCTGTGTTACCAGACAAATATGACAGTGGAAATCTCTATATTGCATTATCTACTTTAGTCTCTGCTGCAAGGAGCAGAGTCTGATCTGAATATGCTCCTGCCAGACCAGGGGTCTCAGTGCCTCTGGTTGCTGGTAGTCAGCGTGACACCCAACCATCATTCAGGACAGATCCTTGGGCTGAGGTTCAGGCTCAAATCTTTCTGCTGGAAATGTGCCCTGCATCTCACTCCAAAGAGCAACACTTTATTTTCCTCATCATCAGCTAACTAAAAAAAAAAAATCCTCATATTTTGTTCCTCTGGGCTCTTTGGAGTGCTGTGTGTTTTGAGCTCTGTGCCACCACTCTGAAATTGCTCCAGCAGGGACACAGCCTGCCTTTCTTTTCCAAGTCAAAAAGCCGAGTGCTGCTCCTTCTCTTTCACTGGTTAATATGGAGCAAAGTCAGGACTCACACAGCTCATGCAGGGCCACAGTGTCTCCTTTCAGCTGCCATTCCTGGGGGCTGTGTGTGTCCAGGGTGTCTGTCCTGCCTGGAGGTGGAGGCACACCCTGCTGTAGACATGATAGGACCAACCGAATGCACCTGGGACAGTAACTTGTCACAGTTGGATGGGTTCCTGCTTTCAGACCAGCCTGCTCCAGCCAGCTACACACATCCTCCAGGCAATTTTAATGTTCCTGGAAAGTCCTCCCAAAAACAATCACATCATCCAGATCAGCTGAACATGTGGCCCACTGAACAGCTGCCAAAATCAAATTCATTCGCCTTTGAGAGGTGCTAGGGGAATTGCAGAGACCAAAAGGCATCACGTTAAACTCAGAGAGCGAGACACGCTGTCTTTGGACAAGTTTCTCGATGAGTCTGCCCTTGGCAGAAGCCACCGAGCCTGTTTGGAGAGGAGCACTGCTCTGTGGTGCAGGCAACTGCCTTGGGCAGCTCCTCTGCCTGCTGGTTTTTACTTCTGTCTTTACTTTTAGTACTGAGCCACTCAGAGAAATGCTAGCCACTCAAGTCGAGTCTCTGAAGAGGAGCCCAAGCTCTGCTGAGAGCGCCCAGTGGAGGGGCTGGGTGTGATGGAGCCCCTCTGCTGCTGCATTTGGTTACCAGAGCCTGTCTTGTCCTCACTCTGTCAGTACAGTGCCGAGAACAATGGGACCTCAGTCAGTCCTGCTTTGGGTCTTGAAGTAATGAATAACAGCATCTTCAGCTGAGGCAGTCAACCCATATTTGGGGAGGATGCACTCTTTTCTTCCAGGAAATGATTCTGTGGAGCAGGTCAGCCCCTGTCAGCACTCTGGTTGTGAAACCTGTGTGACAGTAATTTGTTGAGGATCTTCCTCCTCCCTCTTCACTACACCCCCTGCATTGTCCTTGACACTCATGAAAGGCTTTTTTAATAACCAAGAACTTCAGTGACCCTCAAGGATATTTTGGAGGATGTGACATTCCTACCTTCTTATGAACAAAAATCCTAAACCCAGGGGTTTCCCTAGTTGCTTTTCCAGTCAGACTTTTCCTTGATGGTTCCTGGGAAATGTGCTTGTATGTTGCCATTGAAGTCTTAAAAGAAATGAAAAACTGTGTCCTTGCAAAGAACTTATCTGATAACAATCTTCTCCCATCACTGGTTTATCAGACTTACAAGCCAAAGGAATGTTAGCAAAGGGGAGAAGGGACAAGATGTCAAATCTCCCCCTGCCAACCTTCCTTTCCACCTAACATCTGCCAACACAGGGCTGGATGCAGAAAAAATAAAAGCTACGCCTGCCAGATGGCTGATGGATAATGGTACCACTGTAAAAATTGGCCTGAGCAGCTCAGACAGCAGCCCTGCCACCGTTCACAGCATGGGACAAGGGCTCAGATGGCTGTCATTCACCTCCAGCCGTAAAGTGGGATCTCCCCTCCAAGACCTGAAAGACCTCATCCTGCCAAGTGCAAAGCTCTCTACAGTCTCCTAATATAAGCAGGAGGGCTTCTTGGCACCACTCTGGAACAAGCATTAATCCTTTGGATTTGTTGTTTTGGGGATTTCAGGAAAGGGATGGCTCTGATTCTGCTGGGGCAAGCTGTTGCAGAGAGAGGGTGCTGAGATATCTTCTGTAGGACTTTCTCTGGGGCTGTCAGCCCTGATACATTCTTAGCTTTCTTACTTCTTTCCATCTCTTCTGCTCATTTGTGCTTTCTTGGATTGCTGTCCTGGAGGAAGGTTTTTATATTCACTGAATTTATACCTCAGTGACTCAGCACTGGGCTCAACCAGAAACTCAGTTGCCCTGAGGAGATATGGATGGAGGAAACGATTGTGTGTGTAAGTATTTGTTGGCAGGGGACAAGTTCTTCCCCAGCCTCAGCTATTCACACACTTTTGATTTAGGAAAGCCTAAAGAAAGCTTTCTTACTTCCTCCTTACTGGAGCAGAAGCAGGACCAGATGTCATGCTCTGACACGCTGAGCCGTCTCCTTCCTTCGTGCTCCATGGCTTTTCTCCTGGTGCACTCGAGGAGAGCTCAGGGAACAGCACTCCCAGCCACTCTGTGACTTTCAAATGCGTCAGCTGATCGCTATCTTGTCTCAAATACCTGTCTGGTACAAGGCCATGTGTGGACTATTAACTCTGCAAAAGAAGTGCTGGAGCACTGGAGCAGGATGGACAAGGAGTTGGACTTTAACTCTTTCACTGCACAGGTCCCTGCTCACTGGTCACAGATACCATATGTGAGCAGTACTGGTGCAGGGGGGATGCAGAGCCATCCATGAGGATGCAGGAGGAGAGAGGAAGACATTTATGAGGTGCACACCAAATGGAGCTGGGAGGGCCATGTCAGAATCAGACAACGTAGGCAGTTCCTCCTGTGGCATGTAGTTGATCTGTCAGATGGACATGGATGGAGATGAGCTCCCAGGGAACTCTGGATGAGTTAATGAAGAAATTCCCTAGGGATTAATGAATTTGCAGAGGATAACATGTTTAGATAACATGAGGGACACAGCATATTTACTTATCCTGTTCTTACTTTCCCCAGGTTGCAGGGCCAGATGTACATGTGTTCATACCCAGCTCAGCTGCCAAATGTTCTCATACAATTTTCTAGCTCATTGGCAGCTGCCTTAAGCTGAACAATGCGTGGGGTAGGCCACAGACCTTAAGTATGCCCTTCTAGGAACTGCCATGAGTGTTCATGGAGAATACCAAATATTTCCCTCTTGGTTGCCATTAACAGAATGAGGGGGAGAAATGTTGCTCAGTGATAAGCCAAGATGTTGTCCACAAAACATTGTTTCTTAAACACGCTGGGGGAAGTTTTCACACTAACCATGAGAGCTAAATGCTCTCCCTTGGTTCCTCACATGCAAAGTGTGTACAGTAAAGGCTGTTTCCTGCTGTAGGCTGCATGACATTGCATGACTGTACAGCCTCAGTACCTTTTTGGTACTTTGCTCCCACCAGACTAGATGTGTCCATTGTCCAGACATCTGTGTCTGATCCAGAGCCTCCTACTTCACAGTAGGTGTGGAGCAAGACACAAATTAATGAGCTTACCCTAGCTCATTTATTGGACCTGTCACTGCCATGCAGAGGCACCACTGGGATTGCCAAAGGTACCGGGAGAACAGCTGGGGGATACAGCAGGGATTTTAGGTGTTGGATGGTGGGAAACATGGCCTGCACCTAACAAGGCTGAGGAGGCCCTCATCTGTGATGTTATTGGAGTGGCAGCTAGAAGAGACTGCTGGCAGTATCTCCAGGCATACCCTGGCTCTTAGCTTGGAACTTAGTACTGAAAGGATCTCCTTTTAGTACTTTCAGGCATTTCTGAGCACCTTTACCCTGTTCCAGGATCGTGCTCAAGTTTAAACTCTGTTTTCACTTGGAAATAAAAAGGCCAAAGCCCATGTGTAGTGCACCCTGAGAGAGCAAATTGATGTTTCTGCTGCCACAGAAGAATTTTGTATTCTCCTTGTTCCGGAGGAAACCCACAAAGTTGAACCTTATGCAACGTATTTGGCAAACAAGGCTGTGGCAGAGTTGTGGCTTTGTGACCAGATGAAGTGACACAGGATGGGAAAGTCCCCAGAACTCAACCAGAGTGCAAAAGGGACGAATGTAGAGAGGGTAGAAGACTGCTGTTGTGGTGACATGAAACAACAAGATCTATCAACACAATAACTGGCTGGCAAAATCCCTCTGCTGTCCCATAAATGTCTGGCACAGCTTTACCAGAGAGAGAACAACCCAGAAGATTAAAGAAACAGGATAAAATGGAGGAGGTCATCCAGTGAGTGGTCTGGTTAATGTTATATTGGAGGGCAGTCTCAAGATGTTGTTTATCTCCTCTAGATTTAAACTGTCTAGTGTTTAGGTATTTGCTACAGCATGCTGTATAGATCCCAGTTTAGGCAGTGGGGAAAGATGTGTATCTCTAAGGAATATTTATCCCAGTATGTCCCAAAGATGGAGTCTATTCCTGCTTGAAAATGTCTACCTTTCTTCATGAACAGAATAATCAAGACAGCTATTTAATTTAAGCATCTATTTTACAAATGGCTGAAGTTGGTGGCATGAACATCAATGTAGATAAGAATGAGCCCTTCCAGCCTTATCCATCTGATTAATTACATAAGTATTCTTCTGTACTCCATTAAAGAAGATGTAAACGTTGTTTTCTACCATGTGAGTAACAGTAAGTACTTGACAAGACTTCAGAGGACAACAAGGCCTTTGTGCTGTATTGTTGACAGAAGAATTACCAATGTGGACTTTTTCTTTTTTCATTTGCAGCTAAAAGAAGACAAAACAGTTTTCCAGGAATTCTAGTTGTAATGTAAATGTGTCAGTATTTTTTTTGGAGATGACAAAACCTTTTATGAAACTAAGATTTTTAAAGGCAAATATCTCACCACAAACGGCTTTTGTGTAAGTTCTGTAGTAAATATCAGCTTCTTCTGAATACAATCCCTCGTTTTCTCTGGAAATGTTCATGTCAGTGATGGGGACCACTGTGGAGTCTGGAGCAACTGAGGGCTGTTAATTTGCTTAATGTAGCACAGCTAGAGAGAGCTTTATTCTTTGTCTAAAATGCTCTTGAGAGAAGGAGAGAGAGGCATCCCCAGAATAGATGGGCTGGATCCAATGTCACAGAGATTTAACTCATCAGAAGGAATAACAGTCTCTGGTTTGAACTAGCTATGGTTCTAAGAATGAAGGTAGGATGAGTGAGTTGATGAGATTGGATATCACAACAGCTGCTTTGCTTTCCACAGAGCCCCACTGCCACAATCCTGTCCTCTTGCAGTTCTTCACACTGGGGAATTGACTCACGAACATCCTGAGGCAGGGTGCCAAAATTTAAACCTTATGAGTAATGCAAGGTGTTCACATGAAGATGTGACAAGAGCAGCTTGCATATTTCAAGCTAGACATGTGCTTCATAAAGAGGTGAAAATCCCTCATTCTAGGAGTGTGATGAGGGCATTAGGTACATTTCAGTCATAGTTTTATATTCCTTTCTTGTATTTTATTTGTCAGTGATCTAAATCAGAGGGTTTCTTTCTAAGTCTTTTCAATGAGGAAATCCTTCCATGTTTCTGCTCTAGATCTTTCTTGTTTGTGTTAAACATCCTTTGAGAGCTGGTGATTCAAACTATGTTTGAGGTCAGGGAGAGAGGCTGTGTACACAATGGCATTTTAGCACTTTCAGTTATGTTTTCTAGCTTCTTCCTAAGAGTGATGTAGTCTCTGTTGGACACCAAGACCTTGAGGCTACAAAGGAATTTGGCACAAGACTCAGGGAACAACTCTCTGAATTTCCCTTTAGAGGTGTTCTTTTCTCAGCACACCTCATTTGCGTCTCACTGAGAAGCCAGTTTGCTTTCACTGAGGTCTGCTGAACTTTTTACAGTTTCCTTAGGGATTTACATGTATAATATACAAAAAAATAGGACTATAGCTAGGACATAAGATGGTACAGAACAACACTACTTAAGTATTTCTGGTGTGGAAAGAAAGATGCTCTGTCAATCTCAAACCACAAAAGGGATTCAGGAAGAAGAATGCAATTTCTCTTCAGCAACTCAGCCAGACAACCAAGGCTAATGAGCTTTTTCCCACTAAATGCAGACTGGAATCCTTCACTGTCACAGACTGATGTGGTCTTCACTTAAGCCCTCAGTCCTTGGGGTGCCATCAGACAGAGGCAGGATGTTCTCTTCCTAATACTTAATGAAAAAGTAGGGTAGATAAAGGACTATTTTATCATGTTCACTGCTCCTCATGGCACCTGGTCATTGTTTGACTGTCTCCATTTCAGGTTAGCCAAAGGAATTCAAGAAGACTGATTCTTCCAGAAGGATACTCAAACACTTTTGGGCGTCACACATGGAAGAATCTCCATGACTTTCTGACAGATGTGGATGTCTTAGGATCAAACTTGGAATCTCACAGTAAAAAAGGAGGCTCCTAAGTGTCCTACTCCAGGACATTCTGGTTTCGAAGAGGTCCATTGCTCTGTGCAGGATGGAGTAGCACTCTGGAGGTATGGAACAGCCACTTTTTCCCACTTGGTGTTTGCAGGGATATATGCACCTCTTAGAAACACTGTGTTCAGAATCAGGCAGATGAAGTGGTGGTGTCTCTGATGAGCTGTGGTGTGGTATCACCAGGGACAGAAGACCCTGATGAAGAATATTTTAAATGCAATCAATCTCTATGACTTAAGACAAAAAGCATCATTCACACTCACACACATCCAATTGACAGGGCCTGCCAATACCCACACAAGAGCCCATCCAGATGGATCCTTTTGCAACGGCTGAAAACATACTAAGAAGAAAAGAATTTAGTTCTTCTGTTAGCCTGAAAATACATGAGCTTTTAGAGGAACTGTTAGTATTCCAAACATATGGCAACTCCCTGCACTGCCTGGGGAAGCTCTTGGCTTTCCAGTAGAAAAGCTGTTAAACCAGTAATGGGGGACTGGGTGTATCAAGTGTTTATGAGTCTCCCATCTGTAGGCCAGACAGAAACATCTCATACTGAGTGTTTTGCAGTATCATCGACCCATCTGCAGAACTGTCTGCTTGACCCCGGGTACATGACGGACTTGGCAGGAACCAAGAAAGAAACAGGGGTGGTGGGAGGAGAGTGAGAGGTGAAGAAAGGAAGATGGGTGCAAGAGGAAAAGATGTAAGGTGAGGAATAGAAATAAGCCTGTTCAAATATCAAAGAAGTGACATCATGATGTTTCTTCACCTAAGTCCTTCTCTCTCAAACTCATAAACTAATTAGAGAGGTGCATTTTACAATTCCCTCACCCTACTACATTAAAATCCATTTTTTCAGCTGGTCTGGCCAAAGAGGAAGACTCCAATCACATATTTGCAGGGGAAAGTGTTAGTGCATGGGATGGTCAGCTGTGTATCTGGAGGGACCTAGTTTTCACTGGTGAAGGAATTAAACAGCCAAGTAATATTTGTTTTTATTTCTTTAAATTTTCTTCTTTTTGGCTTTGGTGTTGAACTTCCCACCCTCTGCAATGCTGTCAGCCTGAACCGTATGGACATCTGGCATGCAAACAAATTACAGCCCAGGCAAATGCTGTCTTGTAGTTAAGTTTGTCAGTCTCTCCATCTTACTTGTGCCTTCTTTCTTCCTTTCTTCCTTTCTTCCTTTCTTCCTTGCTTTCTTGCCTACTTTTCTGTTGCTCCAGCACCTGTTTTTGTAATAAATTAGTAGTCCAGCCACCTTTGATTCATTCCAGAGGGAAAGAACTGGAAGGTTGCAGTGTGATGACACCCCCAAGGCTAACAGCTAGGCTCATAAAACATGTTATCAATAAAGCATTTCAGTTTTTATGATGGAAACCAATCTCTCACAGTCAGCCATGGAGTCTTAAATACAATTTCATTTCTATTAAAATGGCACTGACCGTGACATTATACAGTCAATATATTCTCAACACATTTTATATATATATATATAAACATATATATATAAAATAAAAAAATATAATATATATGTAATATATAATATATATATAATGTATATGTTCTCAACACGCTTCTCAACACACTTTAAGTGGCAGGGATGTTTACAACAGCTCATGAAATCACTGACAGCTGTAAATACCACACAACCGTCCTCACTCTTTTCTGATTACTGAAACAATGATTCTGGGAGGGAGAGAGAAGTAGATCCAATGGATTTTAGAAGTTATATGGCAGGAGGGGGACAGCTCAGAGTCCTCCTTCAGATTTTATTTTCTTTTCTGGTTTATGTGTGTGGCACAATTCTAAAAAAAAGAGAGGTGATGTGGGTAATCAAAGGCCTCCTTTTATTAAACTGTAGCATCAGTGCTAACACTAGTGCCTTTTAGAGGCCATTTCCAGGAAAGAGAGAATCACTTGTAGCTGTTTCCCAGCCTGATCTGTCCATCTCATTCTTTAAAAGACATTTTCCCAGCCTTATGTTTTCTGCAGAATGGATCTTCTGTCTTTGAAAGTGAGACAGAGAGTAAATGCATCATGTTTAAAATGGATGGGTTTATGAAGTTCTTTTATAAGCCAATGTTAGATTATTCAATAAACTTCATAAGCAAAAAGATAAGCCTTGTAAAGAGAAGGGACAGAAAAAATGAATAGAGATACTGAGCAGTGAAAACTATGAAATGTAACTGTCAGGTGCCTCAGGATTTCAGAGATCTAACAAGGGCTGAAACTGCTTCCGTGTTATAAAGAGGGGAAGCATTAAAGCTAGATTTCAAGGAGGATAATATCACAAATTTATAGTGGACTCCTTAAATGTATGTGGGAGCAAAATATGAAAGGAGGTGGCTGAAAATACCAGCTGAGCTGGGGAATGGGAGGAACTGAGCAGTAATAAGGCATAAGGCAACCAGAGAAATACGGATTCATATTGGCCTTCCAGAATTTCAAAGTACTGCATGGACTGAGGTTGACGCTGGTGATTAGTTTGGAAGCAAATCTGATTCATTGCTGGCAGGGTTTCTGTCTGGAACCAAGGACAGTTGATGAAATGTGTGTTTTTGTCTGATTGTTAATGGAAGAGGTAGAATAGATGATATTAAGAGATACTTCAGGATCTTGGCATGACTGGTTAAGAGATCAGGAGCGCAACTAGTGTTCTTTATCCTTCCAGCTGGAGGGACTGATGAGGAAAGAAACTAGAAGAGCCAGCAGATCAATACCTGGCTCTGAGCCTGGTGTCACCAGCAGAATTTTGGGTTTTTTGATCATGGATTGGTTTACATGACACCAGACCTGCTGGCAACACCCAAGGTACACCTGTCTCAAAGGGGTAGAAGGATCTTTGCACAGGAGTTAGCAGGGATCTACAAGTCTTTTCTAACTGAAATGATTCTATGATTCTGTGATCTAATCCAAAGAGGGTAAGCAAGACTAGCCCAGATCTGCCTTTTCTTCAAAACTGCCACTTTTATGTATTGCAACAGCAGAAGAGCTAACTTTTGGTCATGGAGAGTGAACTTAATTTGCCTCTTTTTGCTGAGGTTCCAAGATGAAGTCTCATTTCCAGTGGGTGGAGTGGTGATACATATATTACATCTACTGTGTCTAAGCAGAGAACCTCTATTTCCAGGGCTGTCAACTGAACCTTCTTCACACTATGGAGAGCACTTAATAAATGCAAAAAAAAAAAAAAAAGAAATATGATCTTGCTGGAATGGGGAGGCATCCAAAAGGATTGTGATTTGGGTTGTACAGTCTTCACAAGGAGTCAGAACAAATATCCAGACTTCAATGTGAGACCAAACACAGTTGTTCAGTCCCCTATGGAAATGAGATGTAGAACTGGAGAATGTAACAGATGTGGAGACATTTTGATGCGTCTTTGAAAAGACAAATGACTTTCATGCTGCTAGAGTTCACTCCATCTCCTTATCAAAAATATGATGCAAAAAGCAATAGTCACTTCATTTTGATTTCTCAATCTGTCTAGAGAGCAAAAGGCACAGTCATCTTGTAGATGAGTTAACAACGGTGTCTAACAACTGTTGGGAAAGACTTGGAGAGATTAAGACACTGACGAAAAAGGAAAGAACTATCAAGAAAGTAAGAGTCTGAAGGAAAGCACCATGATAGATTGAGATCTTGAAATAGCGTGTGTTTATATATTATTGCAGGTGGGTTGATTAGCACATGAGAGATTCCAGCACAGCCTCATCCATCTGGAAAAGAGAATGCAAATGGTGAATATCCAACTAACCCCATATGGATATAAACATTCCATTGAAACAAGAAACTATAGGATACAAAATAGGTGGAATTTCAGCATTGCAATCTCATCACCCTTTTTTTTTTTTTTTTTTTCCCATGGGAGAGTCACTCCATGGAAAGGGCAAGGCTCACACACTAAAGGGCTGGAATATTCTCAGCATCCTTGGAGCTGACTTCTGTGGGTGAACAGAGGGTGCCAACAGCCAAGAGTGTCTCTGTAGCTATGGGGTATGATGGGAAGGCCCCTTGTTCAAGGATATCTCAACCAGTTTCAACTAACCAGTGTGGTCTGTTCAGGTCAGTATTATGGACAGCAATAAACAAGAGGACACTGTGTCTCATCAGTCTCATGGATATAACTTTCTGCTTACAGCTGTATTTGGCAAAGGGCTGTAGGTGGTTATGGACTTTGAGTCAGTGGCTGGGCTTGGATGGGAGCCTTCTGGCTTGCAGTCCTGAGCTCTAACCATCTAATCTCTCAGCCCAGAGGAAATTGCGGTATCCCTTTGGGCCCTTGGTAAGACACCACAGCTTTGTTTGTTGAGTGCTTAGCTTTTGATGGGGATATTTGAAGGTTTCACAGATGGCAGTCAGTGACTCTCTGCCCTTTTTCTACCTGGAGGCTGCCAAAGGATGGCAGCAAAGAGGCAGGTGTTAGAGGGACATCAGGATAGGAAAAGAGGGGGTATGTGCAGTAGAAGTGCTGGAATTGCTTTTTCTGTGAGAGAAAGGTATTCTATCTTCTATCCAAATTATCTGGAATACAATATTTTCTGCAGTTTGGTGCTGCTAAAAAATGCTGCACTGGCATCTCTGCAACATGATACCCCAAAGCAAGAATACAGTTTGTTATTACATGTGTGGCCAGGAGGACCTCGTGGTGGAGGAGACGTCCTCAGCTATGGCTGAGTATTTAGTTTCCATGTCTCTTCTGTTCTAGGATAGCAGTCAGCAATAATTACTTTAGTGGTTTCTACCCTGCAATTCATAACCTCTAGGGACTATACGCAGCTCCACAAATTTGTTCCATGCAGGCCCCTTGTAGCATGATGATGACTTCTACTCTCTGCTGAGCTTGGTGTAGATTCACATGGGAAAGCTAGAGAAAAAATGCCAGTTCACTGCAGTGGCACTGAAAGTGCCAGGCCAGTTTTCGGTAATGAGCTTCCAACATTTGGAAACAATCCTGAAGTGACAGAGTAACAAACATAATGATCGATCTGAGACATATGATTTAAAGAACTACCAGCCACTAGATCTAGACAGGAGAGGAAAACTGATCACTGATAACAACTGTTATTGACAGGAGTGTTAAGAATATCTCCTCATGACACAAGACAACAGCCTGTGTTCTTTAGATCTGTTTCAAATTCCCACTATCTAAGTGTGATTTTCTTTAGAACAAGAAAAAAGGCACTTTCTTTTTGTTTTCTTGTTTAACAGAGCTCCTGTGCCTGAAAATCTTTACACTTGCCTCCCCAGTTAAGTATCTTTTTTCTTTTCCTTCCCTGGTGTTTGCATGAACTTGGTGAACCTTCATCACGTGTGGCAGTGTTTATATTTGCACAGGCTGTTCTGCGTGTCTCTGTTTGTGTTGCCACCACATCTATATGGCTTGGCAGCAGCCCCACGGCTGTGTTTCAGCTGCATATAAATCAGCTTCCCTCCATCCCCCGGTGTTTCCATCTGTCTGTCTTCCCTGATTGCTCTGAAATGTTACAGGGCATGGAGGTTAACCCATGGCTGAACCCTTCAAATAGAGGTGGGACAAAATGAAATCTGAACTTCTCCACAAACTCAGCTCATCAAGTTATGAAGGTGTGAGTTGTTTGTGTTTTTGAAGGGAGAGGAAGCGCCTTTAAATAGGGAGTAACCTCTGTTAATAGAGCATAGTTTTCAAGTCTGTTATTTTGGAGGAAAGTTGTTGCAGAAGCTGTGAGGTCACCTCTGAACTGTGGAGCTGATCATCTCTTACAACTTCATTAGGTGAAGTCGCCCCTGCCTCACACAGATTTAATTTCTACTCTTTCATAAATTATCACCTCTGCTTTCTTTAGTAATAATATCATTAGTTCACTTCTTTTGTTAGGGAAAGAGATGAGAAGGGTCCAAAGACTGGTGGCATGAGGAGGTGGAGCTACCTGGTCATCCAGGGAAAAGGGTGTCAGGCAGAAAATGTAGGCAGTCATACTCTCCATGTAAAAAGACCTTTCTCCAGGCATCACCTCCCAGACAGAGTTCACAGTGCAGCTGACTGAATTGCTGTGAACCCCAGAAATAAAGCTCTAACCTGCTCAGAGAGTCCATTGTTTTCTCTTGGCCAGGTCTCTTCTCTTGGAGAATGGATATCCCAGGGGATTAGAAATGGAGCACATCCCTTTGCCCATTGGCACTGAATGGTCAGATCACTAGAGATGAAAAGAACTAAATGGGGAGTCTGTACTGTTCTCAAATATTGGAATTGCCCCTTCCAAGAAATGGAGAAACACTGATAGGACAAAAGACCTGGTAAAGGAACAAACCCCCCCTGGTGTGCTTCAGTCAGCTGTCAGATGTATAAAGCAACATTTTGTCACCATCTTTGAATTTGTGTGGTACTCTGTCTTTTTTTCTGAGCATAAAACTGAAACCAGGCTCTTCCCTTCTAAATGTAAGTGCTTGGAGGTCTGGATACCCTGGCTCTTGAAAGAAGAAAGTACCAACAACATAATGTCAGAAACATTGTAGACTAAATAAGAAAAATAGTGGATAAACTTGATTGGCCTCCCAAGTCACTCAGAGTCTACTTCACAAAGGAGATAATGTCCTTACCTAGGAAAAATTGATTAAAAATCATGTGTGACTGTGGGTTCCTACCTCTTTCCAGCCTTGTCTCTAATTGGGAGGTATTTCAGCTTTGTGCTCTAGCTTTTCTTAGCTCTCTGGCTCCAAACTTGAAATTTTCAAAAGTTATGTCAAGTTGGATCTAATGCTTAATTTTAATAGATTCCAGAGAATAATGGGTAATGCCTGTTTTGGTACACAGATAAATCCTTAGTAATAGGATTTGTCCTATTACTACATCTGTCTAACAGTTCTTTGTTACTAAATCTTTGTTGGAGAGTGGGGGTGGCTGTGATTTAATTTTTGATGGGAGTAACTGATTTAGAAATTCAGGAAAGGCGGATATCCCTGTGACAGAAACATCTCCTCCCATTGCACTTCTAGCTGAAAGAGAGAATCCTAGATTGTTTTTAATATTGCTGATGTCCCAGATGCATGTCTGAATAAATGTCATTAAAATCAGACTTGCAAGAAACCTTGGACAGTATCTATCCACAGAAATCTCATAGAACAAGTGAGGTGTTGATATTAATCAGAATATTACCATGGAAGTTCCTAGGAGGCCACAGAAAGCATAGGCTGACCACTGAAAACAGACAAGTGCTTGACAACATTTATATATTTTGTTAATAGAAAAAGTATTAAGGAACCAACTGAGACCTATACTGACATATCTATATTTACTTCTCTTTTTTCCAGTTTTTTTTAAATGTTGGATTATAAATTTTAGGTCAGTGTTGTACAGTCTGTGAAACAGTGCAAGAACAGGACATGACCGGCAGTACAGGGCTAGATCCATTGAGATTCAGCATTTAGTAAGTGGAAGAGAAGCAGTCAGGTGTCAAAAGACAACAGTAGGTTAGATCACAATGAAGAGACATACTTCCCACCCACTGGGGACTTCTCTGCTTCTCAGAATGAGTTGCAGCTGTTCAGGCCTTAGGACAGAAAAAAAAAAAAGTGCAAGAAAAGATTGATCTGGACACAAATCCCTGGCAAGGACTGGTGAGGATAGAAATCTGGAGAGTAAGAGTGCTGTGTTCTAGCCAAGTTGGGGGCTGGGAGAAACATCCCCTGCAGAAGGGATACAGAGATTGCTACTGAGATGTTGAGATTGAAGATTTTGCCAGGGGTGGAAATAAAAGTGGTTTGTGCCCCTCAGACTAACTCCAGGACCTTTACTCATACCTGAGAGTATTGGTCTGTGTGCTGAGTTTTCTCATATGGACATACATTTACAGCTTTAACTTTTTCACATTGGTGCACTTTATAAAGCCATGATCATATTTTATTTGGCTTTTTGTAAAAAAGACTTGTAAGTCTAACAAAATTCCAGCAGAACTGAAGAGGCTGAGATAGAGAGACATGCAATAAGGCAGGGATAAGAGGAGGAACTCGAGAGGAGGGTAGAGCAGAAATAAGCCCTGATAGAAAACTTCTTGGGCAAAACTGAAGACGAGACAAAGCTGTGCCTGAGCAAGTATTGATTTATATACTTTAAATTAATCCATAAACTAAAGGCAAATGCACAGCTCGATTAACACTTTACACTCCCCTTCCCCAAATCATACTCAGCTAGCCCCTGCCTGAACCTGGAGCAGAATGTAATGCCAACCCACTATGCCAGGCATCCCAGCAGAGGCATCCCGTTAGCATTGCTGTGGATGAGAAATGAAGGGGAGGTGCAATGCAATTAAAGGTGACAGAGAGGGAAATACCTTTCCCTTTCTGACCAGCCTAGGGAATTCAGTACTGCAAGTAATTACTGAAATACCTTCAGGAGAGACTATAACAGGAGAGGCCATTCCTCTGCATTCAGATATAACCAGTGGTATAGATAGTGTCCCTAAGTGGGATATGCTGTCATATGGGTGGGAGTAAACATTAATATCCACTATGCTTACAAGGGAGTTTCCCTCTCCTGCAGAGTTTGGCAGCAGATATTAGATTCCTCATTTTGAGGTCCTACAGTCCAAGTTTAGAGGAGCTGGGCAGTGCTCTAAAAGGCTCCTTCTAGTCTGCAGTGAGTTTGAAATTATCGTTCAGCTCACACTGAGACTGCTGGTGGGGCATGGGTGCAGCCACGGCCCCAGGAGGTGACCTCATTCCCAGGGAGAGGAACAACAGAGCAGCTGGGTCAGTGAAGCCAAATACTGCAAAACTAAATTTGCTCTCATAGTACATACAGCACCCACACATTTGCATACACCCACCCTGAACCCAAGTCCTTGGAACTCTTTTGTAAAAGAGCAAACAAACAAAAAAACAAACAAGCCTAAAAGCTACAACTTGCAACGTGTCAAAACCCAGGAAATATCTGGCATATAATGTTTGTCTCATGTCCTTCCTATAGCAGGAAATGTTAGAAAAATGTTTTGGTCTTCCAAAGAAGTGGGCTGTGTGCTCTGTGCAGCATGGAAAGGCAGCCCCTCCAGCCCCCTCATGATCCCCAAGCCTTCAATGCTGGGATCAGCACAAGGAAGGATGCCAGAGAAAAAGTATGAGATTACCTCTCAGCAAAGCCCTTTGGCCTGAATCACTGACATCTTTGATTTAAACAGTAATTTAAAACACGCATGATGAGAAGTCAGGGAAGGGATCCAGGAAGGCCTGGGGTCCAGCCAACCTGGCGGATCTGCCAATTTGCTATTCAGAAGGTAGGTTTGCTAGGAAGGGGCAGGATCATGGCTGAAACCTGTCATTGCCTCAGCTAAACCACAAGACCCTTATTCAGAAACGACCAGAGATTGCCTGGCTGAGCCAGCATTGCCTTGCTGGATGCTGCAGCTCTGCTCTGCTGCTCAGCTGCTCTAAGGCACTGTATAAAAGGATTTGGGGAAAATCCTGCCATGCTCCCTCCAGCTGATCAGAAAGCCCTGCTGATGTGTGCCCTGTGGATTCCCTTCTGGGCCACCAAGCCAATGGCTCAGTGATGAAACTTGAGCGTGAGGATGGCAGGCAGAGAGACAGCAGGAAAACTGCTGAAGGAACAGAAAAAATCTGGATTAAGGGAACCACAAAAGGAGCACACATACAAAGAACATATATCCCAGGCAGCTTTTTTCCACTCTTTTGTCTCCCCTAGACCAGTGGCTTTCCTGAGTGATGCTGCTGGCACCTGCCTCTTGACATGCAGGGACAAAAGAGAGCAGGGTAAATCCATTCTTAACTGACACATCCTAATTGCTTGATCTTAAAGAAAGAAGTATACGGCTCTAGATAAAGGTTTCCCAGGTTGAACACTGCTGCAAAACTGACACAGGCCTTCTGCTAGTGGAGGCCCAGATATAGAATAATCAGTGGTTTCACCTTAGTGAAGGAAGAGGTGAGTTCTGATGCAGCTCTGAGTCCACACGCTGGCTCTGGCCCACCATGAGTACCACCAGTGGGTAATTGCTTGTTGGGTTTAGATGCCAATATTTTATTCTCACACAAATTATCTTTTTCCCTGCCAGGCAATTTCAGATTCTGCCCTGATACTGGTTGTGTCATTTTTCCTCTCCTGGGTCAGGTTCAAGTTGGAAACTTATTTCTTGAATAGGGCAGACAGAAGAAGAGGTCTCTGAATCAAATTCTGTATGATCATGACTCAATGATCATAAATCCTTCAGGGCCTGAAACCTAGTGAGGGAATAAAGGAAGAAGCTCTGTCTCTCTTGGATCAAAGGGAGGAAAAAAGAGATGTGAAGGAGACAAAAGGTGCTGCAGGGTATGTGAAAATCAGAGCTCCCATACATCTTGCTGAAGGCTGCCAAAGTGGAGCTCTCCACAGCCATGCCATATCTACGCAAGAGAGCGATGGGAGCGATTTGAGATAAGATCAGGCCTGGAGAGAGCATGCCCGGCTCTGTTTCTTCCAGCAGAGCAATATGGAAACCCAGTGCTGGGAAACCGTTTTTCCGTGCCAGTAAAGAGTCAGGGAGTTGTGTGCAACCATTCAGGAGCCTCTGCTCCCACGCATCCTCCTGCTCCCTCCCTGAAACCCTGCCAGGACGGCAAAGGAGGAATTGATTTACGTGCAGCAAACCAAATAAATAGATAAATACATAAATAGATACAATAAATTACACTCTTCCTACCTTGTTCATCTAAAGAAAGAGAGAGGAATGGGAATCAAATTCAGGAGGAAGTCATCTGCAGGTGTGCAAAGCTGGGCACTGGGTGCTGACAGCTCTGGTAAACATGATATTTACTCCCTAGGAGAGAATTTCAAACTGCTCTTTGTGAGACCTGTCACTCACTGTCTCCTGTTCTCAGTAGTGAAATCTCTCTGCTGCGAGCTTGTCGGGGTCAGACAGCAGTGGGGGAGTCCAGCTTGAGTTTCCCCTGTATTTTAGTTCTCATTTTGATGAATTTGTTTCTGAAAGAACACTGCAGAAAAGTGTCCCCTTGGCTGAGTATAACCCATTGACAGTCATTTTGCTTCCCTATTTGCCTGTGTTGGTGGCAAGCCGGTGAGTTCCCAAGCATTTTGTAAAATGTCCACCCAGCTGAGCAGGCTCTCCTTCCGTGGTCAGTGGCAAATTGCCTGGGGAAAGAATATAATAAAGTTACAGTGCTAATCATCCTGTGGCTGGGACCTCCCAATTCCTATTAATGAGCTCCTTAAAGCACTAGCTGAGAAGGCTGCCCTATAGACCTTGGTGTTTAATAGGCACCAGCCTCAGTCAATAATCCTCTCCCCTACTTCTGGCATCCTCAGCATTCAGTGTCAAAAGAACTTCTCATGGGAAGTGTATATTATATAAAAAATTTCAAGCAGCTCCTTTGACTGCTTCCCCAGACTGACCCTACTGTTTGAGATCTGGTCTCCCACAACCATTCCTTCCTCCTTTGTCCTGTCCTCAGCTGCCCACACACCTACAAAAATGCCAGGAACAGGTCTGTAATCCATGGATTCTTCTCATGGGTTCTCTCTCAATAAAATAATCAGAGATCCAGCGACTACATTAGCTTATCTACTCCTTGGAATTCTGGAGGGAGCTCAGTGTTCAGAATTGCCTGGGGACCCAAACACACAACAGAAAAGAGGGTTTTTCTTTTCCTGCTCTTTCCAAGTATTCAGCTCCCGCTCTGTTCAAATACAAATGCCCTTTTCCTCTGTGCATCATCAGCAGCAGAACTAAACCATCCAAATGAACAGTGCTTTTTCACTTTATCACATAAATTCTTGAAGTGATGTTATAACAGAGCTAAATTCATCTTTTCCCTGACACCAGATTCCCACAGAAGGTAATACAGGGGCTGGGAATGGATAAGATTCAGGGTTAAGATGTTTCCATGTACCACCTGCTTCAGTTTAACACAATGACCAGTGGCAAACTGCAGCTGGGATAAAACTGAGGGTAGTTCTAGTTGCTTTAACACCTCTTGTGGGGTCCCTACAGGCTTCCCTAGCCTTTAGAAAAAAAAGAAAAGATATTCTCTACTGTCTGTTCTTATGTCAGCATTTTCCTTCCTTCTCCCAGAGCAGCAGACTTCTTGTTTTCTAATCCCAGTGTAGATTAGGAGGTACAGACCAGAATTTCCACACCCAGTAATGTTCTAGAACTGTAGCAGATCAAAAGAATAATTCAAAATTGAAAAAAAAATAATTGGATATTTAACTGGAGAGAAAAACTATGGATTTGACAGAGGCACACATCTTCATCTACCTGTACCTGTCTTTGTCTCACACTACTACCTTGGCCCATCTCTCTTCACTAATATCTCTTCCCCTTGTCCCCCAGAGGCTGATTGCTCTTTTCTCAAATTGCCTAAACATCTGACATGGAGACAGTAAATGAACAACAAGTGTTTCCCACCTGTGTGCAGCTGAAAATGGTGCACTCTCATTTCAGACCCCAAGAAAGGCCGCTGAGCCCCAAAGTGGATTTGTTTCTCTTAGTCTCCTAGTTAGTCTAAGGAGAGATATTCCCTCTCTTTGAAAAACCCACTTCTAATAAAAATAATTCATTCCACTTCTGAGTGAAACCTCAAAATGTCCAAATTCTCTGGAAGTGGGTTTCTGACCTTTTGACGTGAAAGATGAGCTGGCATGTTTCCCTGGGAAACCTTGCTTTCAGGCAAACGGTTTGACAAAGTCAACCTGTTCCCGCAGAACCTCTCCAGTCTCTCCAGTGGTGTTTCCAGCCAAATCCCCCCTCCTGCCCCACTCCAGCCCTCTCTGTTACAGCTGGAGAAGAAAGCATTAGTGAAACAGAAGGATCCCTGCTTGCTTTCAGAGTGGAAATGAAACCAACATTAGCTTATTTACGGAGGATCTTCATGTGAAGGCTCAGGCCAAGAGCAAATGCCAAACAGGCCTGGGGTTAGCCTTTCCAAGCAGCAAAAAAAGCTATAAACATGGCCCTAAAAAAAGAAAAGAAAGAAGAAGAAAAAAAAAAAAAGAAAAATCAGAGAGAGAGAGAGAGAGAGAGAAAAGGCAGAGTTTAAAAAAAGACAAAGGAAAAAAAAAAAGAGGCAGGTGCTATTTCAGCAGAGCTCCCTGCTCAGCAGTTTTCTTTCAAAGCTTTCCAGTCCCACTGTTTGCTGAGTTGCTCTGGGCTCAGCTGCAAGGCAGGCCAGAAAGTACATGCACGGGCCATTATTTCTGGGCTGGCTCGGTGTGGCTTCTAACCATGTGCGGATGCTTGTTGCATTGTCTGAGCCTCCTGGCAGGCTCCCAAGGGGGCTTCTTGTTTGCACTGCCACATCTGTTTGAAATTCTGGCACATCTCAGCCTGAGAAATATGGTTTGTGGTGTCATAGCAACCACTTTTTCTTGATCTGACAGGCAAGGCAACGTTATGGAGGCCTGGAAGTGCTCCTTGCAGATCTGGTTGCAATGGATAGAAAGCTCCTGAGGCTACTGATCACATGCATAACCTGTGGTGGTTTTTTTCCTTCCCTTGTTTGCTATCTCCCACTGTGCCTTAAATCACTGTACTTGTGGCAGTGGGTTAGTTCAGAAGTTTAAATGAGACCAACAAACCTATTCTTGAAACTTCAAAGATGTCCAGCTTGGACCTCTGTTGCCCAGCTGGAAAATGCAAAGACATCATAGGTCCACAAACCAAGACCATCTTGGTACTAGGGAATATGGATCAGAAATTTGCCTTTCTGTTCCTATTGTAAGAACATTAAGCTGCCTAAGGGGGACTTGCTGAGTGTGTCTGTCCTTTTCCCTGAGGAGGAATGTGAGGTGGAAGGTGTTGTGTGTGTTTCTACAGCAACCCTGTCTTGGAGCAGCATGGACAGAGCCACTAAATATATTCTCCACCACTGGAGTCTGAGGTGAAGGAAAGATCCTGAAGCTCCAGCCGGAAGATAGATGGGAAATTTAGTTAATCACTACCATTATTAATGAGTCAAAGCATCCTCTACCTTTGGGCTGGGCAGTGTTGCTAATTAGCACACAGTCATCAGTAGAAAATGTGTTTGCTGGGTCTCCCAGTGAAAACCATGTGAATCTGTCCTTCCTTGGCTGTTCTATGCCCAGTGCCAAGTAACTATAGCCAGGGTGCAGAGGCCATGGCCTCCTGCTAGTGCCCCCTCCTGTGACACCGTGGTGGTGTCAGCAGGAATGTGAACAAATATTTGGCGAAGACAAAGGGAACAAAGCCACCTGAATCTTTTCCCCCTGGAAAGGAGCCTGGCAGGAACCACAGGAATGTTCCTCGAAGCAAACGGTACTGAAGGAACTGAAAAGGATGAAATCCTTGACACCAATGCCTGGCTCTGGGCTTGAGACACTGCAGAAAAAGCTTTGTATGGAGGCATGAAAGGAGAGCTGAGCCCCAGTGAGAGCCATCTCTGAATGCAGGTACTGTTGGGGTGGATGGGTGGGGTGATCACCCTCCAGGGAAGCACCTTGCCTTCCTGAGGAGACCAGCTGCCAGGTGTGATTTTCCTCTGCTCTCCTGCAAGTGTACAAATGGTGGCTGAATGGTATGGATTTGAACAGTAGTAGGCTGAGTTGAAAGCAGAACATTTGTTGTATAACTTAAAAGTAGGTCAGAGACAGGTTATCCCCAAGAAATGGACTTGGCCAAGAGGAGAGAGTATTTGCAGGGCTGTTAAAAACTTGTGCTTCCCCAAAGAAAAGCATTAACAAGCAGGGGAGGAAGGGCAGTGGATCCAATTAAAAACACACGGCAAGGCAAAAATGAGAGAAAAAAGAAAACAGATTTTTTCAAAATGCCTTAAAAATATACAGTGGGATAATCCAGATTTGTTTGCCATAAATGAGGAGGCAATCACAGTTCAACACAGGTGTCCAGGCCCGGAGGGAAGGCAGAAGAGAGGGCAGCCAGGCAGCAAAGAGAATAATTACAGACTCCGTTGAGGGTATCAGCACTTATTTTGGGGTATGAGTCCAACTTTGCTGTGAGGATTCCATTTGGAGGCATGCCATGGAGAAAACTCTCAGGAAATACTGACTATCGCTACCCACAAGGGTGTGGGGAGCTGGAGTCTTCCCAGCTCTAACACCAACCTGTGAAGTAGAGCATACCCTGCTAAGCTCATGCCTCACTTTCCCCACCAAGATTCTCCCCTGACAATAAGATCCTGATAACTTTGTCACACATTCTGAGAGCTCTGTAGGGACAGCAAATGTCAAAGTAGGAAAGATATGATTTTGAACATACTAGAATAGCTAACTAGTGTTCTGGTCTTTATGAAATTCCTTGCCTGAAGGGCAGCACCCTCTGTTATGATCATCCCAAAGACTACACCAAGCTCCCAGACAGTCAGATGGGGGTACAAGTGTGCTCATTAAGGACTGATGGCTGCATAAATTTGTGTAAAAAGTGCAAAATTTCCCCAGTCAAGTCCAAGCCAAATCATTCTCCAATGACTTGACACAACAGAAAGCCAGCAAATTACATGGAGTGAGTTACTTGCCTTCCCTCCTTTTCCCTCTGTTTTATGTCATGGTTTACTATCAAAATATTTGAAACTCAAATGATAGCAGGGACTTCTGATGTCCTGGTGTCTCTTGCTGAAGCATGACCATAACATACCCTTGAGCTTGACTAGGGCTTCTTTAAATTCTTCTTTTCTTCCTACCAAGGGTTTCAAAGAAACTGTGAGTGAGTTTGGATTACTTAGGTAGGGTTTGTGTCTAGGAAAGTGCAGTCTAGTGGGAAGTCTGCTGCTGAGAGGGATGGTCCTACCTCTATGTTTGAGATGGCTTACAAAGGTTCTGGAATTTTCCTCTAGGTGAAGAAAATGAAGATAACATGGTCATTGTTCTGTGAACAAATAGGGCAGTGTCTGGCACATGAGAGTTAGAAGTGGGTAAGTCTTGACTGGGATCTCCCAGACTGTGAGACAGAGAAATCTTGCTCTGGTGCATGAAGACAACTGCAATGAAAGTGGAGGAAAATGATGATTTTGCATGGGAAAAAGAATTTGTCAATCCCTTAGATTGGTGGATGCACTAAAGGACTTGCTTTACTTTATGCTGGCTGTTCATGATGTGGAGAATGCCATATTTAGGAAGGAGAAATGCACACTTTCTGATACAATTCATCTGCACAAATGTAGACAGTTACTTTTCGGATGTGGTGATTCGTACCCTGGTCTCTGCTGACTCCACTGATTACATCTGCAGTGCAATGTACAACCTCTACAATGGGCAGCAGAGAACACTTAACATGATTAATTGGAATGGGGTTGTCAGTACCATGTCAGATGTGTTGCATCCAAATTCTGTCGGTCCTTGGGCCATGAGCCAGTGCCATCCTACCACCAGCTGGGATGAATTTGGACCAGAACTGTGATGGAGCTGCAGAATGCTCTGCACTGCGACCACGGCAGAGCTACAGCAAGGATGGAGGGAGAGAGGTGCCCAAAAAAGGAGGCAAATGTGACTCAGGCCTCTGCCTGCCAGGGCTGTTGTCAGAGAAGAGCTGCAATTCTAAATCAGAAGGAATTTCTGGGGGTTGCATGTAGCTTGGGGTAGGTCAGTGCTCTGGAGTGAGCTGTGAATGAAAGGGGAATCAAGCTGCTAACGCCTTAGGGATTAGGTGCCTTGCAAATGAGCTGGTTAAGATAATTTTTTCTTCTGAATTTACCTGACATCAGCCACTCTCAAGATACTTGCAAGGTACTTGGCTAGAAAAAGTACAGGTGTGTTCCAGCGCAGCTGTGTCTATCCTGCTCAGTTAGGGACTTGGAAGAGTTATTGCCTCTTCCAAGAAGAAAGCAGGTTTTTTTTTTTTTCTGGGACAGGAGAGACTGAGGAGGGGTTTGACCTAGAGGGCTTGTATGGTCTAAGCTGAGCTGGGAGCCAGTAGTATTGTGGTTTTCCAAGATCCTGACTCAGCTTTTGACCTTTGGCAAATCATTGACCTGAGTCAGAGCAGCTGGAAAGTTGAATAAAAGTTAGTCTGGAAGGAAAGGAAAGATGCTGGATTGAGCTGAGCTGTCAGCCTTCTGTATTTGGGCAAATTTTTGTTCAAAAATAGAAATAGCCTGAACTGCCATGCCTTCCTCAGGGATTTATTTGACTTTGGATCATACCCTCTGTTGCTGCTCTGCAGTAATATAAGGAAGGAATGTAAGATGAAATGAACCGTGATTAGCTCTGTTATCAAGATATGTGCAATTCAATAAATCAGAAATCTTGATGGACTTGCTTTTTAACTATCCAGTTAGGATTTCTCACGGGGAAGTGGAAGAAATTCTAAAGAGAATAAATATTTTAATCTTCTTTCTTTTAATTGAGTTTTAGAAAGAAGTGTTCTGTTGAGAAGGGATGGATCTGCAGAAGCAGTAGTGGGAGTAAATGAAGTGTAGGGATTCCATGCCTGGTGTTATTGTTGATTTCTTACATGGACTGGGGCAGGACGCCCAGTCTCTTCTCCTTCCCATGCTCCAGATGTAAAATAAGGCAACCATATTTGCATGGAAAAGTTTTGAGACTGTCCATTCACATTCATGCTGCACTATAATCCAACTAATCCATGAAGTCAAATCATATGGATGCTCTCAGGTTATTGCAAAGGGAATCAAAAGCTCTAGAGATCTCTGAATGAAGGATAAGAATTTCCTCTCTTCTAATTTTTCTTCTCTCAAGCACTGCACAAACAAAAATGAAAACCTGGCCTTCCGACAACTAAATTTCTCCCACTGTTTTCCAGCTTCAAGTTTACATCAGCTGTTTTTTAATTCATTCTCTTTCCTTGGATTAAACAGGAATTTCAAGAACAGAAAGACATCTGTGTACATCACTAAGCAATGTGGTCTTGAACACTGCTGAGTTCTCCTTTCTGCTGCTCCTCACATCAAGACCAATGGTGTTAAATGCAAGAAGTTATGTCTGTCCAAAAGCCAAGATAACTCTCAACTTGTGTTGATCATCCACAAAGCTGGAGAATGGGACTTGCAGTTATTCAATGGCACAGTAAAGGCACAGTGTTTCCAATTAAGAGGCCTGATAGTAAAAGAAGATTTATGGAAAAGATGGTAGATTAACAGAAAAATGCTGGCCCAAGAATTTTGAGGGCACTGACTCAGGGAGATGGATAACTGCAGGCTCCCTTGGGTTCACCAGGTCCCCTTACCACATGGTGTTCATTAGGAAGCCCCAAAAGCAAGTGTTTGGCCCATAAATGTGTGACTGCCTTCCCTTCTTCACTGAACCTTTAAACAGTTAACAGCACTCTATATCTTCCCTGCAGCAGAAGCAATTCCCAGACGTTGAAGCATTTCCATTGCAAAACACAGCTTGGGATTCTGGACTCGGTTATTTGTTTGGAAGATGTAGACAAAATGAAAGTGTAGCAAACTCATACCAGATTGGATCCACTTCAGAAGCTGCCAAACAGCTGCCAGTGCTGTCGGGTCAGAAGAGCTTGCCAGGCTGTTCCCTGGGGCAGGGGGTAGATTTTAATGGGGGAACCTGGGATCTGGAGATGAACTGTACAGCTATCCTGGAACAGAATATGCTGTCTACTGCATTTTCCCACCCGCAAGTATATAAACATGCCCCCTACCCCCCTTTCCAGGCTGAAATGCAGCTGATCTAGAGCATATCCACAAAATAAAAAAAGAAAAAAAAAAAAAAGGCAAAAAAAAAAAGGCAAAAAAAAAAAAAAAGCCACTGGGCAATTAGCAGTTGCTGCAGTGTCACTTCAGACAAAAGAATATACGCAAGTTGGGGACTTGGGGAAGAACAAGAGAAAAAAGAACAGAAAGAAAAAAAATCTGTGGGATGCCACGTAGCTCAGTGCCCTGCTAAAAGCCCTGTTTTTAACCTCTGGGTCACTCCTTTCAGCCCCATTTTGCTTCAAAATATTGGAGAGTGAGTGGAAGCTGTTCCTTTTTAGTCTAGGAAGGTGGAATGTCTCATTAGCCTGGGGGAGCAGGCAAACTGCCTCACTGAGATAGTAAGGTAGATGTTAACTGAAAAAGTAAACTTTTTTAAAGCATGTAAGAAGTCCATTCAGTTGGGAGTCTTTAGGTACAGCATGGGACTTTTCTTTTGCTTCTGTCTTAAAAAAAACACCAAAGAAAAACCCCAACAAAAAAACCTCAAAAAATATATCTAGGGAGATCTGTAGCTCAGACAGTTTGGCACCTTTCACCAGCCTAAAATGAGTTAAAGAGAGAGAAACAAACAAACAATTTGAATGGGATACTGAGTCTCAAAACTCTTTGGAAAGAAAGATTAAAAAAAGAGAGGTTCTTTATTTGCTGGATTTACATCTGAAAGGATTTTTGTTTTGTTTTTAATACATAGAAAAGACAGGGAAATATCTTCCTCTCTTTAGGGACTTATGAGAGCTCACCTTGTAAATCTGTCCATTTGGAAAGGTACAAACTCTTCCATAAGTCATAATGTATGTCTTCAGCTTCCCCTGATCTCCCACTTGTGTGAAAGGGAGCTCTCCCTCTGTTATCAGAGATTAAGCAGAGACAACAGAAAAGAAATCCAACAAAAGTGAGATTAAGTTGGTAAATTACAATGCAAAGGGTTTTGGAAAGAACATCCTCTGGGGCTGCTTGAAATTTTCCATCAGAATATTTTTCAGTGGAAAATTGCCTTTCATATAAAAGCAAAGTTGTTTTATGTTAAGTTATGACCAGTCTCTCAACAAGGCTTCAGAGTGTGGCAGGAGGCCTGGCGATTCAGCTGGGAAATCTTTGGAGAGTGTCTCCTAGAGGCTGTCACCACAGGGCTTTGTGACCACATTCTGCTGCAGCACTGGGCTTGCCATGTGAAGTGCATTTCTCACAAAGCACCATGGTGACACGACTTCCATGGTGCATGGCATTGTCTCTGCAGGAGAAGGGACCATGCCACACCATGAGGGATGTGGGCCAGCCAGGAATGTCAGCTCACAGGGAACAACAGGGACACAAAGCATACCAGCTACAACTCCCACGGGGAGCATTTCTGCACTGAAATGGAGGGCTCTTGGCCAAAGATTTCCATTGTTTGGTAAAATCTCAATATTTTCCATGGGAAAAGAAAACAAAAACACAATACTATTAATAATAATACTAAAAAAGAATGATTTTCAGCCCAGATTTATCTAATCAGGGTTTGAGAAATCCCAAGGACTGAGTTTCTATTAAGAGAATTCTTTCAGGAACCCTAAAAAAAATTGAGAGTGGGAACCACACATTGTTTGGGACCAGTCAGACCATTTGACCAGGACCACAGAAGAGGTCAGGGAAGCCCATCATGTGTGGTTCAGGCTTGGACTGGATTAGCAATTGCCAAGCAATGTTAAATCACATGAGCCAGGAGCAGCCAAAAACTAGCAGTGGACAAGTCACAATATTTGTGTTTAAGGTCAAGTGTATGGTGGTTCTGGCAAAAGCCAGCATGGTGAATGAGATAGTCACTGTCTTCATATTAGAACAACTCATAATGAGTTTGTTTCTCTTAGATCCTGTTGTCTCTGACATTCACCCTTCTCTTGCCCCAGAAAGACCTTGTTAAATTACCTGTTTCAAGAGCTGAGCAGGTCTTGAGCATGAACAGTTAATATTGCAAGTCCTCAAAAAGACAAGATTGATCAAGAGAGAAAGGAAGGGAGAGGGATTTGTGTCTGTAAATTGCAAAGAGATACAATACTCACCTTTCACTTATGCTCAGTTTCAAGTTTCTGTTGAGCAGCATCCGATACCTTCCATTTTCCATAGGTGAATTAGCCAAACAACAGACAGACAATAGAGACAAATTGGCTAAGTCAGAAAACATTAAATGAAAATGAGCTAGCCATGGGAAGGAGGGAGGGGAATTGTTGAGAAGCCTGTACTGGTAAGTGATCCTTCCTTGGATTTTTTACTCGGTTTCCAGTAAGCTTGGGAACTGACAAATGAAGGCAGTGCCCTGGGAAATCTCCACAAGAGATTATATGTTCTGTAGACCTTTGCAATTACGCCTGCACTGTGTCATTTCAGTCTCCTTGGACTGGGTCTGTATTGGGGTATATTTTTCCTCAGCACTGGTGAGTAGTGACCTTCCTTTGGGTCATTATTTGTGGTACTGAAAGGAAATACTTCTCTCTCTCTTTCTGTGTTTCTATATTGAGAAAAGAAACCAAAGCAGGTCTGATTGTGTTGACTTTCAGTGTCAAGATGAAAGGCTCCCTACAAGAACCCATCACCTGAAACAAAACTTTGCCAAAAGTTGTGATGTGCTTGGGCCTGATTTTAAGACTTAGGAGTTATTCCAAGGGTGATATAAGTAATAAAGTGTTCTTTAACTCTTCCCCCTAAAATAAATGTTTTAAGTGTTTCCTGAAAGGTTGTTCTCAAGGGATTTAGTCTCATGACTGACAAAAGAGAAGGTGGAAGGAAAATGTTAGGCATTCTGAAAGGCTTTCCACCCTGCATGTCAGAAGAAAGCAAAGCATGATCTTGATAGCGTAAATTAGGGAATGCAGCCACATCATAAGGAAGCATAAATATACAATTATGCCTTCAGTATCCTGTAAGTTTTTGGTATTTTGTTGATTCCTGGCTGGTGATGATGAAATTAATCTGTGATGGATGTGCTAGATATAAATGAAAGGGAGGGATTTGTGTAGTCAACTTTTTTTCCTTGTGAGATTCAACCAGAGGCCTTGAAATCTAGAATTTTTTTTTTTTAATATGAGGTGATATTCATAAGATGGTTCATCACTGCAGAATTTTCAAACTGTGCTGTCAGGAACTTAAAGGGGCAGCAAGAAAAAAAGTACAAATAGCTATTTAAATAGAAAAGTCTTATGTCCATCTGTGGAAGTCCTGAAGCTTGTGACTGGTGGGAGAACAAAACACTCCCTATTAACCCTGTTCATAATCTTTTCCCTTGGCATCTGCTATTAGCCACTGTCAGCAGTGATGCTGTGGAACAGAAGGATGCACTCTGTCATGGGTTGTCTGTTCATGTCTTCTTGTGATACAAAAAAAGTGCTGTGTTGTTTGAAGCAAACTGCCGTATATGACAACCACAGTTGCTTTAGAAAGTACTAGCCAGCTGTGAGTGTAGAAAACACATGAGATGGTCAAGACCAATTAGACATCCCTCTCCAGTCTCTTCTTGGAGGAAAGCAAAAACCTGTGCCTTGTGATCTGCACTCCAAATCTCATTTCCATTGTGATATTAACACAAAAAAAAAAAAAAAAAACAACAAAAAAACCCAAAAAACAAACAAACAAAAAAAAAAAAAGCAAGCAAGCATTTCCCTATGTTTTTGGGACATTCCTCAGTGGAGCCACTGTCACCACAAAGCACATTTTCTTGGTCATTGATTTCTCCCTCTACTACATCTATCTCCTTATTCAACATTTTTCTCTTATTTGGTTCAACCATTGAACTCAGGGAGGGTACCTTTTCTAGCACATTTGTCACTGAAAGGCACCACAATCCTCCCTCTCCAGGATACAACTGCCTTGCAGCTAAAGGCAGGACTGTGGCTTAAGTTGAACAGACCTGAAACTGAATCAAGTTCATCAGGATCCTGCATTGAAGAATATCTGTCAAACTTTCTGATCCACTCTTAGAGCCTGAGCTCCCAGCTAAAACTCTTTACATCATGCTGACATTTCCCTCAGGAATAAAGCTTCTTGAGGTGTGGCTTCCAAAGACACAACCATCACCAGCCTGCAGAGGGTATGTCCTCTCCAAAATGCAAACCAGCACAAGGAAGCTAAACTGGGGCATCCATCCAATGGAGTGAAATGTCCTCCCTATTCCGGTTCATGCCTAAACAAGCTGACCTAAAACCCTCTGACCCTGGCAGAGATGTAGGGTAGATGCCTTCCAAGCCTCAATAATTGGCAAGCAGTGCCTCTTGGCGATGGTTGAACTAAGCTCAATGTAGTCTGACTATTCAGCTGAGCTTTCCTGCCTGTCCATCTGCATTGACTCAGGTCTCTTATCTCAGACCACAGGAGCACCAAAATCTTGCAGCTTGGTTGGCTGTGAGGTAACATTTTCTTTGGGAGGACTCATTCTTCTTGTGTAGGATCTTCTTCCCCAATTTCCTAAAGGAGACTAGGCTTGAGCAATCATATTGTTGGTATTTGTACGTGCCAATGTGTTCCCCTCCAAACAACTGTCAACTTTGTTGGCCAAGTGATAGAGTTCTAAGAGATATAAACAAAAATAAGCGCCCAGAGAGACATGCAGAGAGATACGTGGTAGCACAAGTTCGTATCTTTAAATTAGAGTCCTGAGAACAGGAAAAGTTTCAAACAGAGGTCTTCATTAATCACCAGACACAAACCAGTGGGAATCCATGCATCAGTAGTACTACATGAACAAATAGTTTGTTTGTCCAGTGTTTCTTCCTTTCTTTTTTTCTTTTTTGGTTTGAATCTGTACAGCACCTAGCAAGTTGGCGTACAGAAATACACTTGTAATAACACAGCGGGAGAGTTGGCGTGCAGAAGGGATCATGAAGAGGGAAGAAACCATCTTAGCAGGCAGCTTCTTCATTTTACAATGGTTTTTAATGTCAGGCCAACTCAGGGTGCAGAGGTGAGGGAGCAGAAAGTGAAGAGAAAAAAAGAAACAAATGGAAATCCCACAACCCCAACAACAGAAACCAAGAAAACAGCAGCATGTCCAGGGACTGCTTGCTTCTCAGCTGAAGGGCCTCTTTTCATATTCATCTCTGTCTTGTGTCCCAGACTCACGTCACCTCTGAGGCTGAAGTACTGGTTCCTTATTCTGAAAATCGAGTCTCCTGGGCTTTGGTAATATTTTCCAGCCTTTCTAAGGTGTCTGCTTTAATGAATAAGGAAATAAGAAGACAGACTGACTCCATGGGCATGGAGATTGGTTACCACTTACTTCATAGTGACTATCCAGACAGAATGAGAAGAAATGAAGCAGGGATTAATTGACCCAGATTTCCTTTGTAAAACAAGGTGGGAGGGATCAGGTAACGATTTCCCAAGCATTGTCCAAGGAGGAGGCATAAGCAGGCAGGCAGTGTGAACAGCTCACACTAGGGCTTGAAACTCTTCTTCAATATCCCCTTGCCCTTCAGAGAAAAAAAAAGATGCAGCTCCATCCTTCCTGTTCCCACCTTCCCTGACACCCCCCTTGCTTTTAGTTTTTTGCACTGCTGAAGGGTGTCATGTGTACTAGGAGACAAAACAGCCCCTAAGTCTTGACTTCCACAAACCTTGCCTTACACAGCTCAGTTACTTCTCACTTCTTTTATTTTCTTTTTAATCCTGTTTCTCCCTTCTATCCCCTAGGCCCCCTCCCACTCCCTTTCACATTTATCCCTTAATCAAATCGCTATATACTCTTCTCAGCAATTCTTCTCTAAATCCCTCAGGCGGGTTAGAAGCCCCCTGAGGAAAGATCTTTTTTTGGCAACTGACTTGAGATAGGAAAGAGGTCCTTGACAGAAGCATATTCCATCCCAGAAAGTTTTTAATCCTTCCAGATGCTTTGTCACAAACTGTGCTTTTATGCTGGTGCACTTTTAAAGGCAGCCAGGATATGTGCAGAGGTCAGATCACAGAGCTGCTCTGGAAAACTCTAAATTGCTCTTGCCTTTGATTCTTGTGCTTTAAAACCACTCTGAAGTTTAAATAAATGGATTAGAAATGAGTTAAAGAGCAGGGTGCTTAATGCTTCTTCTTAAATCTATAGCCTCAAGGCACAGCACTTTGGGCGGCAAGATCCTGTTAAATCTCACCAGCTCAGCAGACTCTGAACAAGTCAAGGCTTGGATGCAGATGGCTGTGGAGGAACAAGGTGAAACAGACCAGAGAGGTGGCACTGGTCCTTCTACAACAGCACAGAAGGAAGCCCAAGGTGGTGAAATGGGCAGTGGGACGTACTCTGGAGCACCTTCCAGAGAAGGCACCAGCACCGCCGATATTTGCTATTAATGCTAAAGCTCTGACCATAGATTTATTTTGTTTTGTTTTAGGTGTCACGATTTCCAGATTTGTTTCCATCTGGGGAAAAGGAGGAGCAGTGATAATGTGGTGGGCTAGATCCTCTCAGGAGACTCAGCTGTCTTGAAAGCCTGTTCTGCTTCCCGTTGTTTGTTATTGTTGGATGGTGAAAGGACAGCTGCTATGTTACATCCTAGAGGTAGCTGCATGTCCAGGGCTGGATGAAACAATCACTGCAAGTGCCAGCTTGGCAGCTCTTCTGACCCTCCTTGGGGAAGGCCCTTACCCCCTGCTTCTGGTGTGGCTTTGTTCTGTGAGAGAAGACCAAAACATTTTGTAGCTGCTATTGAAAAGAGTTTCTCAACCTTTTAGGATAATCCCTGTTTTAAAGAGGAGGAGCTGAGTCAATAAGAAAGTAAATCACTTGTGAAAATCACAGAGCATTATTGCTGAGCTTCTTGCTATCTCTCAACACTACCCTACCTGAGTGCAACATGCCTACTCACAACTCCATCTTTTTTTTTGCAATATGAGACCAATGGTATTTATTTCTGATTCACACTAAGACAACAGGAGTTGAAAGAAAACCATCCACAGTGACCCAAGCAAGGCTTTGGAAGGAGGCACTGATGATTAAAATCCTGAATTCTGGATGTTCACCATACACTTCACCACGTGTATAAGAACATTCCTGTGGAGGGAACAAAGAATGGGTTAGCTTGGCTTCCAGAGCTCACACACTCTTCTCTTTGCAGCAGGCTATAAATTATGCAGCATTTAAAGATGACTTTCTAAACCCCTGGCTTTAAAGCTTATTTATAACTCCCACACTGATATTTTTCAGACTCGTGACAGCTCCCACCTTCACAAGCTGGGGACATGCCAAGCACCTGGCCTTTTCTATAATGGCCTGTTCCCCCCAGAAAGCTCCCCCCACCTCTTTTTTAAGCAATGCTTTGGATATCTCAGGGAGATTTTATTTATAGCAGAGACATAAAAAGCAAGTGGAAGAGAGTGAGGATGGTGAAAGGGAAAAGTAGCAAGTGTCCTAAATGTCTGACAACCATCATAGGACATGCTGGAAAAAAATAAGGCCCTGAGAGCAGCCAAGATCTCTTAGTGATAATTTATATAGGAGCAGCACGATTTCATGAAAAGCAGGTTAGGCTCAGACCTAGCCAAGATGGAAACTTATGCCTAAAGGGGATCACCTCAGGGAAATGATGAGGGAGGTGGTACTTGTCCTTCCTAGAAGGGGCTAAGCTCACCATTGGCAAAATCAGGGGTATGTGTGGGTGAGAAAGTGGCAGCCTCATGCTGGCAGACACTGATCCTCATGGGGTCTGTGCAAAGTCCATCTGATTCTAGGGCTTTGGTTTTTTGTTTTGTTTGTTGCAATATACTTAGTATAATATAACTAAGTATTATAATATATATAATAATATATATAATAATATATATATTATATATATATATATATATAAAATAACTAAGTAAATATACTTAGTTGATCTCCCAATGTTAGAGAGCTCACTCCTGGGGGAAGAGCCACATCTTGAACTGCAGCATGGATAGAGTCTCTAGTAGCCCTAATCCTGTCCCCTGGAGTGAAATACCTCCAGCCGCAGCTCAGTCCTTGCTTTGGGATCTGGCTTACAGACAGGCCTGGCTCTGAGATTCCCTGTAGGAAACAGGAGCTAAGATACTGATCTTAAATAGAACACAAAAGCCTAGCATACAGAAAAAGTCTCATATCAGCCTCCTTTTTTGGTAGGTGAGGCTGTTCCAGACCATGCTGTTGCTTCCAGATTCAGAAGCACATCTGTGTATCCCAGTGAAGAGAAAGAGCTTCCCAGGCCATGCACCAGCCTGCAGGAGGAAGGCGACTCCTGAAAACTGAATATAGCAGGGACTGAGCAGTGTCTTACAGCAATCCAGTTCCTCAGGATCTGTTTGTAGAAGAGATCTGTTTCTCCCCTATTGATTGCCACGGCTTCAAAGCCTTGGAATGTCTTTGGCTCTGTGTGCAGTAGTGTGAAGCACAGCCCTGCAGTCTCAGTGGAGTTTGCTCCTTCTCCCAGCCTGAGGAACATTTTTGCACTCCAGGGCAGATGTTTGCATTGCCAGAGAAAGACAACTTAGCTTTGCGAAATCTTTGAAGGTTTTGATTTTTTTTTTAAATAAAAATTCCTGGAGCCAGATTAGCATTAAACAACAAAACAAAACAAAAAAAGCCCTAATATGCATGTGAGGCATACTTGTGTCAGAACATCTGTTTTCAGCTCTATGCTTTGATTCAGATTTCTCCTCCTCTCTTGTCTAAAGTGACCAGCAGGTCTCAGAGATCAGAAATCTGGCCAGAGAAAAATCTTGCTTGAAATTTCTTTGTCTTCCCTGAAAAAATGCCCCAGGCTTTGAAGGAATGGCACTTTTCAGCAAAAGTAAATTTAATCAAAAATCTCTGACCACCTTCAGTCTATTCTCAGTGGCATCAGGCATTGCAGGCAAAAAAAAAAAAGACATCTTGGCAAAATTACACCATTGAAATTGCAGGCAGAAGAGCCCAATTTAACACCCACTAATTGTTGCACAATAGTTACAGGAATAATCGGAATTTGTTAATTAGATGCATGCCAATGAGTAATTCAAGACTGGTTTAAATAATTATTCCTATCTTCCCAATAGGCTGTGGTGGTGATTAGCTTGCTGGCTGTTTCTCTTGACTTTTCTGCTTCAAATAAAAAAAGAGGTGAGAGACATCCATGCAGTGAGCCATGGCACTCCTTAATGAAATCCTGCTCCTGGGACACTGAGATCTGCTTGCCAATGTGTGCTGTTGGTTGTTGCTTTTGACCACAGAAACATCAGAGACAGAGAGGTGGACTGCCAGAAAGCTCTTGGATCAGCCAGTGAAATTAAATTAATACTTTTTAGAGTGTTTAATTCCTGAAGGAAGATGTAAGGATGACAAGTGCCACAAATTCAAATCCTTCATTGTAACCACAAGGTAAAAAAAAAACCAAAAACAAAAAACCAGACCAGTGGCCAGAGAACAAAACTCTCCTCCCTCGGGCATAGTTAAATTCCTTGTCCCCCAGCCTGGAGAAATGCCCTCTACTGGCTCAGAAAGACTTTTTTTCCTTCAGTTTCACTATAAACTTGCCCATTTGCCACCTTCAGGTCTCCTAATAATTTCTCACCCTCCTCTGGTTAGCTCCTTCAGTGCTGCTTGGTTCATGTCATGCTTTTTTTTTGGACCATGGGAGATACCTCAGGAAGGGATGGAAATGTGGAAATGGAACAGTGGAAAGGAATTAGTGTAACAGACCTTGTGAACGCTAAACAGTAAAAACTGCACCCCAAACACAAACATGGGGAAAACCCCCTAAAAACAAAGCAAATTGCATTCCATTGTATGATCTGCTTATCTAGCCTTGTGAAGGAAGCAAGAGGAATGCCCAAATATTAGAGAAGATGGTTGTGCTGAGAACATTATTCATTTAAAGTCATCAGCAGTCACAAATGTTTAATATTTCTGTCACTCTCCTCGTGGACTCTAGGGAACTGTTGCTACTGAAATGGCCACCTGATGGAAAACACCAATCGTACAAACTGGTTCTGGGTGGAAAATAATCTGTAGGATTTGCTGAGGGAGTTGAGGAACGTAACACACAAGCAGGAGCCAGGAAACACAAAGACTAGTTTTTTTGACAAAAATGTAGGTGAATGGCTACAAGTTCCAAAAGACACTACTTTTGTATTCCCCCTCATAAAAGAGCACATTTGAGCACTCCAGAAGCCCCTTGTCTGCGTTGCACTAAAGCACTGGTTCATTTGTTGGGATGTGGGAGCTAGGGCAGAGGTGCAAGAAGGCAATGTTAGTGGCAGAGGCAGCCTGTTTGCTCAACACAAAACCCCTCTGTGGAGGGGGCAATTCTGCTGCACCAGCAGACCCCAACACTTTATGGAAAATGTACGAACACCAGTCATTGCTTTCCCTTCATGTTCCTATTCCTGGGGTAAGTTAGAGCCCCACAAACTATGCTGAAGCTGAATACCATCCCCTGCTACCTATCCCCATTAACTCATGCTCTCTGGTGGATGCTCTTTCTGCCTTCTGTCTTGCAGCAAGGAAAACATCCTCCCTCTTCTTGAACCCTAACAGAGACATAACTACTTTTCTAGTCCCTACAGAGTGCACCTCATTCCTTTGACAGAAGTACTTCCTCCCTCAGCTGCTTCCTGCTCATTTACACCCCTTTCATCATGATTTCCCTAAATTACTTCTGCTGAGCTGCCTAGGCTAGGAGCACATACAAGATGAGCTCCCTGTTCAGTCAAGGGAGAGAGACCAGGACCTCCTGGCAGTGCCTTGGTGACCTGGGTTACCCTCCAAGGGTTTCTCTTTTTGTTGACTGCAGAGGGAGCTGAAGGCCAGCAGGATGCCAGTTTGTCTCCCTGAGGTGAGACAGAGCTGTACCATTGCATGGACAGGACAGGACACTTCAGGCCAAGCCATCCAATAGAGCAACATTTGAACAGCTCACAAGAATTCAACTGTTCCAAGAATGCAGGAGAGATGAGGATACATGAAACTGACTCAAGGCAGAGAAAAATGGCAAACAATTTCCCTTTGTTGAAGTTTATGCTTCTCTTCTTACGTAAGAAATCTGAAGACAGCAAAGAACATGGAAAGCAGAGGTTCCCCAGAGACAATCTTGAATCATGGAGCTTCAGTGGATTTTGCTAGCCCTAAACTTACTATCATGGGACTCAAACCTCTCACTTGTGTTTGTCTGTATTACAAAAATAGTAATATGACTTTCTAGTTGTCTTGTACTTGTCTAGTTGTCTTGGCTCTTGTACTGCCATCCATTGCTCTCTCACTATCACTGAGGAAGAACTTGACCAGAACTTTACCAGAACTACCAAACAGAGAAGACACTTAAGGGTTCCTACACAATACTCAAGGTTCAAAGCTTTTCTTCAGTCTGGGCCTGGTCCCAGTCAAATGGGACGGTTTTTTTAGTTGATTTCTTTGGGGTTTTTTTTCAAAATCCAAAGACCTAGAGTTCTCCATCCCCAGTTAAATAAAAAAAGCACAATAACACTCTTTTGGCCCACCTGTTTTATGGTGTCCTGGGGTAATTACCTACTCACTTCAGCTGCTACAGCCCTGCACCTGGAGATCCAAGAATATACCAGTGGGCTTACTGCTGCTCGGCATTAACTCCTTGTTTCCCAACTCCCTTCTCTGCTAGCTGGTGTGTGAATACTGGGGGGAGAAATTCAAGGAATTTCTAGTCCTGCTCTAATTTGTCTCTGATCCTAGAAAACCAAACAGAATTTGTCCTGTAGAATGCAAGGAAACTCTCTCCTAAGCCCTCTGTTTCCTCCATCTTGATTCAAAGTTGAAACTAGACTGAACAAAAAACTAAAAGAAACCAAACATCAACTACTTACTGGACAAATAATGGACAAAGGACTCAGGCATCCTGAGAGGGACAGAACCAATAGAGGTGAGAGAGAAGGCTGATAGACACAAACTGTCTAACACAATGGGCTGAAGAAATATTATAGATCAATAGGGAACAGGACATTTTTCTTCTATGAATCAGCATGGAAACCTTTCTGTAGATGTCAACACAACGTGTGCTTTGCCTGAATACCCCACTGAATTCTTTAATTTATAATTTCTCTAATTCAGGGGCATAAACTGGATTGTTCTTCTCTGTTTGATCTGAGATATCCAGCTCTTCCCTGCAATGTCTGATTTTCTTTGACTTTCTGGCTCTAGTTTAAGTGGCTACAATAATCCTAAACAGAGCTCTCTACATTTCAGCAGACACAGGTCATGCAGTAGTGACATTTTTGATAATAGTTCATAGTTTGTTACACTGAGAATCAGGGTATGTCAAGGGATTTCCCACCTGAGATTTACCCACATTCCCCAAAATTATTTTGGATGGAAAGGAGCAGCAAAGTCCAACATAATATAAAGCATATTTTTGGCTAACATCTGAAATGCCTTCAGATATCATCTAAAGTTACACACACATGTCCCCAGTGAAGCCTGAAACAAAGCTCTCAGAGAAGACAGGATTAATTCGAGGTCAGAAGGGCTTTGCTTTCTGTCATAACATTGCCATGATGTAGTACCAAACTCATTACTTACCATGACATGAAGCTAAGAGACTAAGGAATGGTTTAGAGTGTGTTAGCTTATACTCCCCTTCCAC
This sequence comes from Trochalopteron elliotii, assembly GCA_024734555.1. NCBI lineage: Eukaryota > Metazoa > Chordata > Aves > Passeriformes > Leiothrichidae > Trochalopteron > Trochalopteron elliotii. Next base: position 6,141,668 of record JANPWX010000011.1, read on the forward strand.
TGCAGTATCTTCTCTTGAGGATGGCAGCAAACAATCTAAACAAGGACTTGTGTGTATGGAACAACTTAGTCCCCATGCAAACAATATGGGGACGTCAGGGATTTCTGTGAGATGTTATGTTTTTGTTGTATCCAAATTGCCTACAGATTTTTCAATGTGTCAGTCTCAGCTTGGAGGGGGCCATGTCCTTTAATTAAACCAAGTGATTAGACAGTTGGAAAGCAGGGAAACTAGTTCACAATATGTCATCTGACCTTTTCTGTCTTTTTCCTCAGCTCTGATCAGCTGTGAAGCAATTCTGAACTTTTCAAAACAATTTGTTCTTCAATTTGGAATAATGGCAGTAAATAGTTCTTTAAATAGCCTCATTTGTCAGCTGTCCATTGGGATTAGTTAACATTAAAGAGCTGATCTCCTTTAACTGGATACTTTAGCTATCTACTGCTGACCTTCCATATGATCCCAGGTAGGTGTTGTTCTCTGAGGGTCTTGGGTTCACCAGTTATAAAGTTGGAAGGGACAACTCTAATTGTTTAGTTCTGAAACACTGAGAGCTGAGGATTTCCACGAATTCAATCCTTTTTAAGGGTACCAACTGGGAAGACACTTCATACTAAGCAAAATACTCCCTGTGCTGAAAGTTGTACCATCAACTAAAATTTGGTTGCTTCAAGGATAAGTCATACTTTTGCCTGAACATTTGCCCCTTCTTTTTGGCCTGGCCATGTGTTTCTTCAGCCTCTGCAAATGAGATATTGTTATCTATGAATTCTCTGTCTACTTTTTCCTGTCTATATAAATAAAAGCTTAGAGTCAAAGTTATGCTTGTGAGCTGTGTCTGAACAAGCACACTGTGCTGACAATAGCAGATTAAAAGAAAAAGCTACCAGGTTCCAGTTATTTTGAGTATAATGCTCATGCATAATATCTCCCCAGAAACTTTAGGACTTTTGTTATTGTCACCCTCACAAAGTTTACACTGAACTTCTTATACACTGTCTGATTAATCTAAGCATACACTGAAGATGCTTCTGGCATTTATGGAGCTATGTCAGCATGTGTGGAGAAACTGGGATCCAACAAAAGATCTTAAATCCACCTATAGTGGAAGTCCAGATGAGAAAAGAGAGTGTAGCCAGTAAAAAACCCCTATTATTTACCTATCTGTCTGTATAGCAACTATCTTGTATAGCAGTTATCTTCTGCTGATGTCGTGGGCCCTCCACAAAGCTGGATGTCTTGAACAATGCTTCAGTATATTGGATACACGCTCTGCTCTCTCCCTGCTTCAGCTATCCTTGATTGCACACTTCCAGGTACTGATTTCCAGATTAACAGAGTTTTTATTTCAGACTTTTCACACGCTGTCAACATGGTGTTTGATTACATCAATAGAGGCAAAATATCAGTGCTTAGTGGAAATAAAGAGATTTTTTAAGTGGAGAGATCTATTTTTGTCACTTCCTCCTGTGGGGCAGGTTATCAAGATGACCCGCAAACAGCATTGTGGCAAAAAACAGCTCACTGTTTCAGGAGGTGAGGGGAGACAGATGGTATTTAAGGTGTGTCATAAACAGTGAAGGACTCTTTGGACAATATCCTAATAAATACTCTAAAAGGAAACTGCCAGACTCATAACTCAACTTACAGACTGTCATCCTTTCCCTCCTGCTCTGTGATATAGTTAAGGTTTGCCTTTTAGTATTGCCACAATGAACTCAGCTACAAGGACAAACTTTGGACTCACTGATAAGAGATTCTGCAGGACTGTTTATGGGCAGCACCTGCGCAGAAATCAACAGAGGGAGTGTGCTTGTCTTCAGGCTGGGATGCCTTACGAGGCCTGCACCTGCCTCTCAGAGGTATTTTTCCAATTGTGGTGTAGATCATGGACCCAGCAGGTCCCATGGGCCCTACCTTAGCCTGGTACAGTGTCAAAAAGCAGAATACAACCATAATTCTAGGACTGACTACCTCCCACAGAGAGAGGAGGACTCTGGTTGTGCAGTGCTTGGCTCCAGGTTCAGAGTTCTCTCAGGCTTTTACCTCTGTGTGATGGATGCAGAACTAAGACTCTTTGGAGGACATTCCCCAGGAGGAAGCCCCCAGTCATCTCTCAGCACACCTGTAAGGGAGGGAGGGAGATGAAAGGCAGTTAGTGGCAACATCTGGAAGACAACCCATGTGTTGTCCTGAAAAAATGCTTCCCTTTCCCCAGTACTGGGGGCTGCTGTAACTCTCCTTCTCATTTTTGGGTTGAAGCTTTCTGGTCCTGCTTCTGGATTGACAAAATCTGCTCTTTTGTCCCCTACATCCCTCAGAGGGAAAGAGTAGCATAATTTTCTTGACACAGCGGTCGCCTTCCTCCCAGACCCAATTAGCTCCAGGAGTGGAGCCTTGAGACTGCCTTCCTACTTGGACTTTCTCCAGGGAGACCACTAGGCCAGACAGCCACTGTTGCCATGAGCAGGGTGTTTCTACCAGGAGTGCTGACAGCCTGTTTTCATCAGCTCCGAATGGAGAAATTGTTTGGAAAAAGGCCTGAAATGTTTATCAAAGAGCCACGGCATTTAGTGTAAATGATGAAATGACAGCAAATTAATCTCAAACCCACCATGGCCGCTATCAGGAACTGTGGGCCGAAATAGCTCTGATATGGTCAGTGGGGGTTTCACCCCCAGGCCCATGTGTGGTGGTTTCATAGGCAACTCTTGTCTTTCAGCTGAAATGCAGCTGCTTCTGGGGTGGGTCAGAAGCACTGCAGGGCACCAGCAGAGTTCAAAGGTGGCCATTGCATTGGTCATGGCTACTTTGTGCTGCTGCATCTGCCCGTGGCCTTCGGAAGCCTTTTGCCTGACACTGTTAAGTTTCTCATGGCAGGGACCAGCCTGTTTTTTTATGCTGTGATGAGGATTAATAATCCTCATCATGGTTGATGATGTAAACATGAGACTGTCTGAGTTGTAAGGGCTAAAGGCCACAAGGAGAATGGCTCTTTGGATGTCTTGTGGTAACCCCAGGGAAATCTTTCCTTTCCTTAGTAGTCATGAGTTCAGGCTGTTCCTCTAACAAAAACTATCCCTCAGGCCTTTCTGACTCATTTGCAGAGCAATAATTAGGAAAGTAGATTTTCTTCCACTCACTTGGCATCACCATTGCTTGTGAAGCCCTTCTGGTAAGGAGTGTTACTTCTGTGCACAAAAAAAAGGTTTTAATCTTGCATGGGCTATAGCAATCCCACGTAAAACATTCAAAAAATGCATTTTTAAAAGTTAGGCTTCTAGCTCTTATGGGTCAAGACCTATCTTCTAAGTTGGGAATTGGGTGTAATGTTGTGGTGGGATATTTCCCTTCAGTGTGCAAGCAGCCTGCAGCTGTCAGTCACAGAGCTACACTTTGCACTCACCTTTGGATGTCAGTGTGGTGTTGGGTCTACACACCCTGGAGACGTTACTGACCATTTTCAAGGGCAGAGTCAATGGAAATAAAAATATCATGCAGCAGACAAAGGAAGAAGAGAGGAAGATTCACTAAGCCTTTCTTGTATCTGTGATCAGTGTTACCTCAACAGATGCCTAGGAGGAATGTGCCATCCAAATTCATGTGCTGGGGCTGAGCAGGGAATCTAGTCTTTCTTTTTCTGAATGGCTAAAGCAGAGAGAGCTCAGTATTTTGCTTGGGGATTTCCCCAATGCCTAGAGCTGACCAACACTGTCTCACCATGCCTAGAGAAGGAGCAATGTGCAAGTGGAGCACTGATGGCATAGAGGCACCTCGCTTCCTCTGCTCAGCCTGTTGCCCTTCACCCCTCACTCCAGACTGATTAAGCCCAGAGTTCATTAGGATTCACTTCTGCTTTGCCCTTGCTGCTAAGCATTTGCCCAGGGCTGAAGATCCTGAGAGGTGCTGGCTATGAAATCCAAGCGAGGGCTGGAGTGAAAGCTATTGTTGCTCTTATCACATTGTGAGGTTTGCTGAATTCCAAGAAAATCATCTGGTACTTGGCTTTCCCCACTTCCCTGGCCACCGTGAGGTTTTAGGACAATCCCTAATCTGTTCCCTTGTGAACACTGAGGGCCTTTCTTGTGGGAAACAAGTTTGCAAGTTCAGTTGTTTCTATCAAAGATGAGAGAACATCCAAGCAGTGCCAGACAGTACAAGCTTCCCCCACAGGCACTCTGGCTCTGGCATCCCACACTGATCTATCACCACCAGGACCCACAGCACAAGCCAGCATCTCTGTCCCGAGCAGCCACCTCCTCCGCCTCTGCTCATAGCCCGCGTTCCTGGCTGCCTACCCCGCCTCCTCTCCGGCAGAGCTGCCACAGAAAGGAGACAGAGTGCAAAGCCTGGGAAAAGCTGACACTGACTTTTCTCTCCCTTCACAACTGCCTGTGTACAAAAGAACACCTGCAGGCACACAAGCCCTGGTGCTTGAAGATGTGACTGGGACCCATGTCCCACTTGGGGGCATGGCTGCGATGTCTGAACTCTGCAGGGTTCTGGCTGGCAGTGGGAGTGGAGAAGGGAAGTGCCTTGTTGGGGTAGGGGAAGAAAGGTGGCACTTAGGGAGAAGCACAGTGATGAGGTGGCAGTGAGGATTGGGGTCCTGATTCTCTCCCCCCGTCCTCCCCCCTTTTCCCCTCCTGTCCCTCACCAAACCTGCCCTTTATCTCCTTATCACACATTGCTTTCACTCCCTCCTCCCTACAGGGAAGCAGCCATCCAAGAAGCAAGGAAGAGTGTTTCACTCTTGATGCTGTCAAAATCATTACCATGTTGCTTCTAATGCCTTGGCCTTGGGTATTGAAGAGCACAATTCACCAGCCCTGCCTCCCTGCAGACCACTTCTGCCACCACCCAATCCCTCATCTCTCTTGCAGAGGGTGCTGGTGACAAAATCCAAATCCAAAGATTTGGGACACTTCCCATGCCTTGCCTATCTTTCCCTTCACAGCTTGGTCATGACTTTGCATCTCAGCCCCCTGTCAGAGGTCAAGGAGGAAATTTGCTTCCACCTGCCTTCAGGATAAGTCTTACTCTTTCCTCCTACCATTCTGCTTGCTGAACAAACCTAGCCCACTTGCTCCACCTCAGACATGAGGATCAAAGGATCCCCCGGAGTTTTCTCCTGAAAGCCCTGCTGCAACAACAGAAGCACATCTGGTTGTGGTTTCCCTTGGGAAGGCTCCAGATAGTGGCTGTGTTACCAGCCCACTTAGCTCAGACAGCTGCCCCTCTGCCCATGCCTGCTCCCTGTCTCCCTGCCCACCCCAGCCACTGCATTACTGGTGCTCTTTTCCTCTGCCACCTTCACACACCATAGCCTCCTGGCCAGAGAGGGGCAGAGAGGGTGAAATATTGTGGGGTCAGGAGGTAATGAGAAAACTTGGTTTTTCCTCTTGCCCCACACCTGAGGCTCTCGTTGGAGGGGCTGACGACATGGGACAGATCTCCAAACTGAATCAGCCCTTGAAGGTGTTCACCACACCAAAGGATAGAGGGGTCTGGCTGGAAGGGGAAGCTCCTTTTGCAGCCCCTGATTCTCCTCAGCCTGTATCTGAGCAGGCTTTGCTATGAGGACATCAGCAAACCTTCATGAGGTTGCACAGGGGAGAGAGAATGCATACGGAGTCCCTAATGCAGTGGCAGTTGCCAGTGATGGAAATGGGAAGCACACCATCAGGAGTGCTTGTCAAAAACACAAGGCTTGGGGGAGTGGATAGGAGTTGATTGTTTGCTGTTAAATCGCAATGGGTTTCATGGAGAAGCACCTAGGGCAGCCTTGAAACCCACCCATTATTTCAGTGGGATTTAATGTCTTCCAGTGAGTAAATACCATCTCATTTTGTTAGCACAAAGTGGTCCTCATCAAAGTATTGGCAAGATTACAACATTTTTTCATAAATCCAGCAAATTGCAGTCTGCCTACAGTCATCCACTGGAGTCTTTCTTGTCTTACTTTAATTGAACTTTGTGTGGGGGAGGGAAAGGGGATTATATTTTTTATTGCTGAGTGTGTTTTATGGGAGACCTGTCAGCTGGAAGTGACAGTGCCAATTAGGGTGACATGTTTTTGTGCGAGTTGCAGAGTCTTAGAAAGCAGAAGAAAAAAGGGGGTGCAGGCAAGGCAAGCTATTTACAGTGATAGGTCTGGGGAAGAGCAAGATGGGAGATAGCTTGGTTGCTGCCTGTGGCTGTAAGACTTGCCCTCCATCCTTCTTCCCTCCTGCCAAAACACACACACACTCCCCAAGATTGGGGAAGATTGGAGTGTTATTTACCACTACCCTAATCACACCTTTCCCCAGCCACCCAAGTAAAGCTTGTGACTGCACACAGGGTATTTTGTGGTCTTCTCCTATGTGTTTCCATAGGTGTGAAGCAAACACCTTCTGAAGGGAACTCCTTAGGTCTCTCTTGGGTCACTCTCTATGATGCAGGTAATCTCAGAACAGTGTTTTGGGAAGGAAAGGCACAAAAGTCTGAAACACTGCAGGCTCTCTGGTGTCTTACAATATATTGATTCTAATTCACCCAGCAAAGGACAATGAGCATGATAACTGCTCGATTTGCAAATATCTCCTCACATTAGTGAAGGGACAAGGGAAAGAGAAGGAAGGGAAGATTTCCAGGTAATCTTAACCCTTCAATTTACTCTCTTGAGCCAAGTATTTTATGGCAAATGCAGCAGCAACCTTTTAAAATTCAGAGCCAAAGCTTTACTTTCCAATCCCTGAGCATGCTGGGTGCTCACTGGGACTGCTGACAATCTCTCCCTTCTTTGCTGTGTCTTTACAGCTAGAAGCTCTGCTTCTGCCCAAGGCATGAGGTCTATCAGCCAGCTTCATGGGCTAGATGGCAAATTCAGCAATCTGGGCAGAGGGGCAGGTGGTGTGGAGGGTCACAGTATGCTTTGAAAGCCAGGTTGCTCCTCTTTGTGGAAGGGATGGGTGCTCAGGATTTATGCTGCTGTACATGAAAAATAAACACTTGGTCTCCACATGCTTTGCTAGTCAGTGTGTGCTACCCAGCTGATTCAAACACCCATCCATGAACCCTCCCTTGACTCATCACCACGACACTGAAGTACACGGGGGAGTGAGTACTCCCACATGTGGATGAGGGAAGGCTCCGTTTGCCATGAGATGTTGAAATACCCCTTCGAGCCAGCTCCTAATGGAGGCAGTTGGATACAGCATTGCCTTGCTGCTGTAAACCATCATTTCCAGCTCTGACTAAATGTCCATGTTTTATCTTTTCCTGTGACACAGTGTACCTCCTTTGGTAGGCTCAGGGCCCTATGGGCCAGTGCAGGAATTTGCTCTTGTGGGGCAGCTGGGATGTTCTCTACGGCTGGATTTCAGAGTTGCTGGCCATCATGGGTGACAGAGGAGAAGTCCCTTTTGGCAAAGTGGGGGTGATGCTGTCTCACCCATCACCCTTTGCTTGGCTGCTTCTCTGGGTTTCCACTGGAGCACTCTATTAATAGCCTTGTTTCCAAACAACATTGTCACTAATCATAATTTATTGGGACTTTTATGACACATTTGACAGTGACACTGACTGCTGGTGTCTGAGCACCAAACAGGAATTTTAACGAGAAAAGAAGTAAAATGAATGATGCGTTAAAAGGGAGATGGGTTTTACCAAGCTTGTATTTAAACAAGATGATGAAGAGTGTGATGAAAGTTTATCTGCATAGTAAGATAGATGAACGAGTTGATTCTGTTGAAGGCCAGGTGGCCCAAAGTATTAATTCTTCTTTCTTGGGACTGGACAGCTTTGAACCTGTGTCTTTGGGAGACTAGTAAAATTTGAAACAGACAGTGGGATTGAGTGCTGACTCAGCAAGTTTCCTGATGACACCAAGCTGTGTGGTGGGGTTGGCACGTTGGAGGGGGAGAATGCTATCCATGTGGACCTTGACAGGCTTCTGAACCTTATGGAGTTCAGCAAGGCCAAGAGCAAAGTCCTGCACCCGGGTCTGGGCAATTCTGGATACAAACACAGTCTGGGCAGAGAACGGGTTGAGAGCAGTCCTGAGGAGAAGGTGTTGGGGTTGTTGGCTGACAACAAGCACAACATGACCTGGCAATGTGCACTCACAAGCCAGAGAGCCAGCTGTAACATGGGCTGTAAAAAGACAGTGTGGCCAGCAGCTTGAGGGAGGGGATTCTGCTTCTCCACTCCACTGTAGTGAGACCCCACCAGGAGCCCACCACTCGTATGGCTCTGGAGCCCCAACACTAGAAGGACATGGACCAGAGTAGGCCATGGAGATGCTCCAAAGGCATATGAATACAGGCTTAGAGAACTGGGATTGCTCAGTCTGGAGAAGAGAAAGCTCCTTGGAGACCTTACAGCACCTTTCAGTATCTAGGGGGGGCCTGCGAGAGGGCTGGAGAGGGATGTTTTACAAGGGTATGTAGTGACAGGACATGGGGGAATGGCTTTGAACTGAAAGGGGATAGATTTATATTGGATGTTAAGAACTGTGAGGGTAGTGAGCCACTGGAACATGTTGCCAAGAGAAGCTGTAGCTACCCCATCCCTGGAAGTGCTCAAGGCTGGGCTGGATGTGGCTCTGAGCAACCTGGTCCAGTGAAAGATGTCCCTGCCCATGGCAGGGGGGCTGGAACAAGATGAGCTTTAAGGTCCTTTCCAAACCAACCTTTCTATGATTCTATTCTATGAAATGGGAAGGTGGTCTTCAATAAACTTCCCCTGTCTTTGGATGAGTGTTATTCTTCTGACACAGTGGCAGCATTTGTGCATGGGTGCACAGCCCTGCCGTGGTCCTGTCTCCTCAAGGCTGCTGTGTGTGAACAGTTTTATGGGGACCCAACTTGACAAAGGACTTGGAATGAAGTGGAATCACAGACATCTCCACTGGAACTCCTTGAAGCTGGTGGGGAGTAGGTGCTCCCAGAATTTTCTAGATGCAGGTGATGGTTGGCAAGTTGCGTAACACTAGAAAGACTAGGGAATGGCTGGAACATTATGCTGGAGCACCCCTGTTTTCCATGAAGCTGTGTCTCTAGCAGGGACAATACAGCACGAACATGTGTGGGACTAGGCTGCCTAAACAAAAGAAGCAGTGTTATTTTAGGAGCAGTGGAATGTCCACCTAGCCTCTACTGGATCTGCAGAATGAGGAGAGTGGGGCATAGGTCCTGCCCTGTATGTGGCAGACCCATGAGGATGCTGAGGACACCCTAGGGGGCCTAAAATGGGTCAGGCAAATTGCTCCTGCCTAAGTTTCAAGTCAGTTTCTCTCTGCTGACTATCTTGTTTCAGATCCTGCTGGATAAGAGAGAGAGGGCAAAAGTTAGAGAAGATATCTCTGTCCAGAAACTTAAAATACTCTTGTGACAGGATTATTAGAGTTCAGACAAGAACTTGCCAAGTTTCATCTCTACCAGTATCTTGTCTTCACTGATAATGGATGATTCAGGGGAGTGTGACCCTTCCTTTGCCCCTAATCTTCTGTTGGCACTATTTCCAAAACTTTTTTCATCCCACAAATGCTGTTCTGTATAAATACATTGAAGCAGATCCCTCAGAAACAGAGCTTAGAATTTCTCTTCCCTCTATAGCTATTCCCATCCAAATAAACATATTCAGAAAAAAAAAAAATGAAATGGTTACCCAGATTTAGCAAATAAATCAATCCAAACACATGACTCCAGAACTGACCTTACAGCAACTTCTTTGCTGTTTTGTTGTGCAGTTTTAGAAGTGCATTTATTCTCCCCTCAGAATGACAGCATATAGATCCCCTAAGAAGCATGGAGCATCACCTTCAAAATGCCTTTGGTAAAATTTTTCTGGAAACATTCCAGGGGCGAAGTGCTTGCCATGTGTTTCATGTCCCATGCAGCATGCGAGATGGAGTTATTTGTTTGTTTCTGCTTTGTCTTTGTTTGTGCAAACTGACGCCGCAGGGACTTTTTTTGAGGGCATTTTTCAGCCAAGAAGATTATTCTATATAAATACAGTTAAATAAATAGATTTATCATTAGAATAGAGTCAGTCTGTTGCTATCTGTCTGTCTATCTATCTATTTATCTATCTATCTATCTATCTATCTATCTATCTATCTATGTCTGTTTTATCTATCTATTTATGTCTGTTTTATCTATCTGTCTATCTATCTATCTATCTATCTATCTATCTATCTATCTATCTATTTATATATCTATCTAATACTTGTCTGCCTTTGTAGATAACAGAATTAAATTCCTATCACTGATTAAAACAGACACATTGAGTTTATCTTGTTTTGTGTCTACACTGAAACTGTGAGCAAGAACTGAGCTAATTAAATCAGGCAGATTTATCAGCCTCAGCTACACCTTGGAGTTACTGCCCACAGTGGATCATTCTGTTCCTTTGCCAAAGGACATTGCTTTTTTAGCTAAGGGACAGAGAGGTATCTGGGACCCATAAGCCTTTCAGTAACTAACTTGATTTGAAGAGGAAAGTGGTTCAGAGTCATGAGCTGCTAGCCCAGAAAAGAAACTCCCATTAGCTCTGAGGCACTCTTGGCTACTGCCACCTTTCCCAAGTTTTTTGCAACAGTGAATTCTCTTTAGTAGTATGTTTTCACCAGCTATCACAAATTATTTTGGAAGTGTGACATAGTTTTTGAGCTGTTGGGAAGCCAGCATCGAAGTCATCAGAGAAATGAAAGATCTTTCAGTCTTGCTGTTGGAACAGCTTCTATCAGAATATGATGCGGATGAGAGTCCTGCTGGTATATGACCCTGAATAAGTCACTTAGAAGAATGTTTGAAAACTGATCCATTAAAAGACAGTCCCAAAAGGACTGAGAATTAATCTCAAAATAAATACCCTTCTCCCAAGATTGCGTGTGCAGTCCCCTCCATGCAAGCCAGCAATCAAAATAGGAGAAAAAAAAAAGGCTGATCATGAAGTCTTGCCTGACTTGTAATGAGCTGTGATGAAAAGCAAAATAATAAAACTACACAAGCAGACCTGTAAATTAGCTTTTTCTTATGAATGATTACATGTCCCTCACATTAAAAATGTTTTTAAACATTCATGTGTCCTTAGGGAATGGAGTCATTGCCCGTCAATTGATGCACCCAAAGGTGTTTGACCTGCTCTTCACCATGAGGTGAAAAAGGTTACCTTAAACCTCAGAGGAAGAGGGAGTAACTTGCTAAGCTGCCATAATTATGTGTGGGTATCTGTGGGCCCTCAGTGTACTTAACAGCTTTGCTTTCATGGAGATCAGTGGGATTTTTACTTGAGTAAATGTCAGGTACCTAATAAAGATCTGGACTTGGGGAAAGCCTTAGTCTGTCTGCTTGCTAGCAAACAAGTGTTTTCCCAGCCATACTGGGAAAATAAATAGAGGGAGAACTGTGAAACACTCAGAAAATTTGGCAATAAGTCTATATGAGAATCTCAGACGAAAGACAGTCCCTAGTTCTGTTTGGAAACAAGGACTATAGGAAGTTTCATGAGCATTTTGGGACCAATCAAGGTTGAGGCTGTCATCTCCTAGCTTGAGAGCTAGGAAATACAGGACAACCCAGGTCTCTGGCTCCAAAACAATGAAATCATTTTCATGCCCTTTACTTTGCAGCAAGAACTGCAAGTGTAGAAAGAGTTATAAGAATAAGTGGCTGAATTCCAGCTCATAAGAGGTGAAATGTGCAAAGGAGAGAAAGGATAGTGGCTGGTACATGTCTCCTGGCTTTCCCCACTACACCATGCATGCACATAGTGCTGTGTTTTAAGTCAGATGAATCACAGAAATTTGGAAAGTCTCAATTTTTGTTTGTACAAGTGCATGAATAAAATGAAAGATTAGGTTATTACAGACATCAGTCATGCTTTAAAAACCCACGAAACTGGCTGAAAATGAGACAGAGACAATATGAATAGATACAGTGTTACTATAGTCTATTTCCCATCACTGTTGTTGCACTTAACAGAGTCAAAACTGTTCCTTTGCCTTTGTTAGACAAATACATGACTGTGAAAAAACTCTTTTCTTAAGGACTTTTTTGTGATTTTTTTCACTTTTCCTCTACTGAATTGTCAAAATTAATATGAAATAAATAATTTGTTTAGATGGGAAAAAAAAAGACAACAAAAAAAAATCCCCATCAATATAGGTTTTTGAAAAGCTTTATTTACATTTTAACCTTTAAATGAAATTGATCTACAATTTACAGTTCAATATGGAAATGCATCTTAAATGAAAAGAAGATCTAGAGCATATACTTTTGGCAATTATGACTTTCAAAGTAAAATTTGGTAGCATTAACTTTTTCTTTTCAACAGGCTAATCTGAGATGCATTTTTCTATAAAAAAATGTAATACAACCCATATATTTGCAGAATATTTGCAATATTCTTATTGCACAAAATCTTCAGTGATCTGTGCACCAACCCTTTTGAAAATTATGATGTGAGGAGAAAGGAGACCCAGAAGATCCTTAGTTTCTTGAGCTGACTAGCAGGTGTGTTGTCTAGATCAATTCCTCAGAGGATACCTTAATCCTGTTTTTCTTAGACAGCACTGTGTCCTGCCCCCAACCCCCTTCCATGAGTTTCAGAAGAAGGTATCTGGACACAAAGAGATGACCGTTCTTGTTGCAATATCCAACCCCATGGATCCCCTGCAGGTAGAGCTGGGTTGGTGATCCCAGAGGAGATTAACTATTGCTGATGATGCTGAAGTACAGGAGAGGTACATGGCTTATCTTGGTCATTCAGTTTGTGTCTGAGATGAGGCACCAGATAAGGATGCAGAATTTGTGCAGACAAAGCTGAGCAACGGAATCATTAATAACTGAAGAGGAGGAGCTGACATTTATTTGCTCAAATATCCATAAACAAAGACTTTCAGAAAATGGTTGTTTTCAAATGAGTCATTGAACGGGCATGGTGGTTGGGTCTGCAGCAAATCCTCTGTGAGACTCCTGAGTTCTCAGTTAAGAACCTCTTTTTCAAGGGAGAAAGAGAAGTTTCAGATTCAACACAGTACTCCCCCATGTTGGCAGGGATTTTATTTCTCCCTGCTGTGACCAGTGACGCACTGTGGGTCGGAGCTAGAACTGTCTCTCTGTTCCTAAGATTCATGGACTCTGTAATCTTTTTCGAATTAAAAATGGAAATGTTTAAAAATTGAAATGTTGGGTAGTGCTATCTCCTGACACATTTCCTGTGGTGTTTACATGGCTGCATCAGTGGACATTTGTCATTTAGACTATTCCAGGATTCCACGTAGACTTTGTCATCCCACTTGCAAGATGGACACAATCTGGTCTTTAAACCATTTCCCCTCCATTTGTTCTTGCTATAATTTCTTTCCAGCTGAACAGCAGCCTGCAGGGAGAAACAACAGGTAGCTCTGTTGGAGGGACTGTCTCTTGCTCTCTGAGTGATCCTTCCTTGCACTGCCGTTGCATTTGTAGCTCCACCATCAAAACCAGCCGAACCATGAATAATGCACATGCAACCCTATGGCTTTTCATGGCTGTCCAGAGAGCACAGAAACAGATACTCAAGAGCCTGGGTCAGACCCAAGAGTGCTGGCCAAAAAAAAAAAAAAAAAGAAGAAAAAAAAGGGCTTTGATTTACTCCTACTTTCTTTGTTCCAAGTTTCCCTCTGAAAACAAAGAGAGGTATATATGGTCTCTTGGCTTTGTGCAAAATATAAAAGCATTTTCATTTCTGCAAAGCCTCTGTTGTAGAACTAAAGAAAGAAAGCATTGTGAGCAATTGGTTGTTGCATGTTCTTTAAAAAAAATCTCAACAAAAACTTGGCTTCCGTGAAATATAGGAGGACCAAGAGAGCTGTTCAGTTCATCACAGGTGAGAGGGAGTGATCTAATCAGGAGGGTTTTTTTATTCCTTTTGAGACATCAGTCTGGCTTTTAAATGTCCTCTGGCTGGCAAGCTTCAGCAGGATATGAAGTGCCTGGGTTTTTGAGAAGAAGGCCAGCTCAGGGGCCAGCTGTGATGCCTCAAGGGCTCGTGCTAGCACCTCTGATGAAGACAATCTACTCTTTGTTGAACAGGGCCACCATCAAAATCTGTGGTTCTGCAGGGTCTGCTGGCTGGTAGAGCAAATTCCTAGCCATGTTTGGAAGCTTGTGACTATAACATGCAGTGCTGGTCATCTTGCTGGTTTATTAGATTGATCCTTCTCCTTAAGGTCTTTTCTCTAGTGCAGCTCCTGCTGTCTCAGGAAGTTAGGCTCAATTCAGAAGTGAATCTCTTGGGAGTGAAGTCCATATTGCAGTCAGAGGTGTGACTCAGATTGTGAAAATACACCTGCCTGGGGTTTGTACAACCTTATTGAAGGCTCGTGGCATTATCTGGAGGAACTTAAACTCAGGAGTGGCTGTAGCACTAAAATGATTTGTGAGGAAACCTCAGGTAGTAAAATATATGGAATATCTTCCTTGCATGTTTATAATCTCCACAGTGCCCAGGTGAGCATCTGTGACACTTGCTGGGTCTGCCCAAGGACTTCATTGCCTCTCATTTGCCTGCCCTGTAACCCAGCATAAGCTCATGTTTATAAAGCATAGAGGACTTGAGTAAATCAAATCACAATTAGAGGGTGGGCTGCTTTTGTAGACATGAAATGCACAATAGTTTGTTCTTTTTTTGAGAACCTGTCTCTAGATTTTAGGAGACTGGTGCTCAAATGCTACCCAAACAGACAGCATCATGAATAAAAGTGTTTTGGAAATTTCCCAAGGAAACATATTTTCTCTCATAAAATAGAAGTGTATGGAAAGATATAAACTCCAGAAACACACATGGATTTTGCTCAATATCTATTTCAAGATAAGTTTTTGGTAAAGCTAACATTTTCTGGTTATAAAATAAATTTTTAGATGTTAATTTTTTTTAAAAAATAGCTTTTGTTTTTACAATAAATATTATAAGATGAATATCAAAAGTACAGAAAATAAGACCCATTTTTCCCTAGAAATGGAGTGTTTTAACTGCCCTGAAAAGATACTTGAGACCCTTGCTGCAGAATTTGATTGATTGGAAATCATCTTTTGTCTGATGCTGTAGTGATCCAAAACAAGGAAAAAAATATGGGGTTACAAGAATTCTTCTATAGAAGAAACTTTCTGATGCTACTTCTTCCTTTAAAACACCGAAGATAAAAACACCCTTTCTCAGTAGCCATGGAAACACCATTATTTAGTACTTAAATAACAAGCACTGATTCTCCCCTTACAGCAGAAGGATGACATGTTCACGGGTCTAGGAGCTTATGGCTCTGTGGAACTCAAACTGATTTATGAAATATGTGACTCTCATCATTTAAGAAAAGCCCCAAATGTAGGAAAAGGTATTGCTGATGCCAACCAAGGGATTTCTATACAGACCAGCTGTCTACAGAGTATGCAGAGTTTCTTTAAGAAAATACAGAGTGTGAGGCAATGGATGCAAACTCGGCAAGAGAGGAAAGAGTTACTCGATGACACAGAATTGGACTGGGTCCAAGAGGATTATCAGCAAGAAAAAGGGGCTTTGGTTTAGTTCTGCTATCTTTGTTCCAACTTTTGCTCTGTAAAAAAAAAGGAAAATATACAGGCTCACATCTATGTGCAACATATAAAAGCATTTTCACGTCTGCAAAGTCCTCATTGCAGGATTAAATAATGAAGGCTTTGTGAGCAATTGGTTGGTACTTGTTCTTAAAAATAGCTGCATCACAGACAAATCAGCTTTTGTTCAGAAACTGGGCAGGCCATGTGACCAGTTCAGCCAGGACAGGTGATGACAAGGACTGTGGCTCATTATTTTGTTGTAAAAAGTCATGTAATATTGCCATGCTCTGCTCCAGGACCTCAGCAGGTTTCCAGCTAAGAAGAACTAGATTTAATCAGGTGCACTGGATATTTTTATTCCCAGGACAGGAAGAGAGAGGACCAAATCACTGCTGGATTTGGGACCCATCTTTCTATGAAAAGCAAGTTCAAGGAGTAAAGGGGTCTTCACTCCTTGTACAGCAGCATTGTACCTTCCCTCTTGTTTATACCACAATATATTATAACAACCTTATCATTTTTTTATAAGAAATAGCAAAATGTATTTTATATACCCTGTTTTGCCCATGTAGTTAATACATTAACAATTATCTTAAATTCTACAAAACTACAATTTAGCTCAGAGGGGAAGGGAGAGTGTTAACTCATGCTCATAGGAAGCAGGATTTAGAAGCCTCTTCTTCCCATTTTAACACTACACAGGTGGGCTGGAGATTAATGAGCATCTGTCTTGTGACCACGTGAATCTGTTCACTGTTTGATGAGTGAGGTGTGTTCTGGCATCTGTCCTCATAGTTACTGAGCAGAAAAGATGATGCCTAGACAAATACCTGTTTTCCAGAAGAGTCTAGGAGTGGTTTAATAAGAATGAGCACCATCAGCAGGGTCTACAATGGGGTGTCACCCTTTCAGTTCCTTCTACTGGGCTTGTAGCTTCTGCTCTCACCTGAGTCTTGGTGTTTGGCAGCAGTGAAGTGGCACCATGGCCACTAACCAGCCTGCTGCACAAACCAGGATTTAAGTTTCCCCCTGATGTTTCTTCCTCCTTGGATGCATGATTTATTTTCATGAACTAACTGGATCCTGACTGGGGATTGTGCAGTAGTCCAAGGCTGAGATTTTGATTCTTAGTCAGAGACTCCTTTTCCATGTTACACCTTTTCTCCAGGCTCTAACAGTGGTTGGATTAGTAGCACAGACGGGTATAGGTGTATCCAAAAGTGTACATTAAGATTCGCGGCTGTGTAGACTATCAAGACCACAAGAAATTTAAGAATCACTGACCTAACACTTTTGTTGGATTTTGCCTGTTTCTGCGAGAGTTTGCTAGCAACTTCTAAAATTATTTTAGTAGAATTTAATTTATTAAAATTAGGATATTCACATTGTGACTGACAGGTTATTTATTCTGGTGGAACGTGACCCGGCAGCCCTTCCTAGACAAAGCATGAAGGTAGAGCATGTGAAATGTGCTTTCATTACCTGCTAAATGCTGGCTGAGGTTCTTCATTGTTTTGTTTTGGGTGATGGGCTCTGTGAGAGGGCCAGGCAGTTTCATCAGTCCTGAATCCTGGCACCTACTCTGGAGAAACTCCATAGGATGACATGCCAGCCTTCACCTCCTCTGCGTATCAGGCCATGCAGGGCGGCAGGTCAGCCTGCCTGCAGAGCTCCCCTCTGGCAGCTGAGCCTTTGCTCTGGGTGTCCACTCAGCTTAAGAGGAACATGAATGAGAACATTTGCAAACTTTTGTCTTGTAAAATGTACAGTCTTATACAACCCGGCTTCCTTCCAGCCCTGACTTTGAAACTGGCATGTGACTGGCTCAGTTGAGTCTTCCCATGTCTTTCTAACATTCCTTTTCAATTTGGGCATATTGTTCTGCTTGGTGATAGTGGCCCTGATACTTGTGTGAGTCAGCCATTTTGTGCAGTCTGGCAATATACTGGTCTATTGTTGTTTCAGCTCTTTGGACAATGTTCCTGTTTCTGTGGGTTGAAAAGCACTTCTAGGATTTTACATAGTCTTTCCTGCTCTGGTCTTGTCCCCATCAAACGCTGCAGGTGCATATGCTGGGCCTTATCTCAGAGAACTGAAAACATGCCTGCTTGCACTTAATTTTCTTTTGCTTTCACTATCAGCTATTTTAGTTCTATCTTGCAGGCAAAAGGGCACCTGGCTACTGACTACAGACTCTTTCACATTTCTGTCAGATGCGAGACAGCGCTGTGCCCTTGACCTTGTCCATTTTCCTTCTCTTTCTTTCTATAACAAGGCTAGTTTCTTGTGCTTGCACGTCCTTTTTCCTCCCTCCACCACCCTCCATGATGCAGCAGAAAAGACGGCTGCCCGCAGAGAGGTGAAAGTGTTGCTCATGAGTGCTGGTGTCCTTAATTATCACACAAGTGCTCCCTTGAACTAAGTGCTTTGCAGTTATTAATTCATGCTATTAAACTAGCTGTGAAGAAGGGATGCCTCGCTGTTATTTTGCATTTATTTGATTGGCACCTTGTTTGAAAGTAGGTTTTATCAAGTTTTATCTTGAGCTGAGTGACACAGCTAATTATACTTGTTTTCACAAGCTCCAGGCTCCAGTCTGAAGTAGAGCGAGCATATAAAGCACCAGTGTCATAATTCTTACAGATAATGTTTGGTCTTGCAAAATGTTTGGGCACATGGGTATGAAATGTGACTTCTGATAGTAAAAACCGCATCACAGGAAGACTGTGAGCAGTCAACAAATTTTTGTTGCTTTTTACCCTTAATAATCCAGGGAAGAAGTGGAAGGGGCAGATCTGCTGGGACTTTTCCCAGCACAGAGGGAAGAGCTGAGCGATCATGGAATTTTGCAGGAGATGCTATGTTCTTTTCCTTACTCCATGGAGCCTGGAGGACCTATGAGTCCAGGGTTATGTTGGCTATTGGAAGTGAGATCTAAGTGGTCCAGATCAAACATGTCCACAGAAACTAGAATAATAATACAGATGACCCTATGTAGGAAGTTAAATTCTTCTTACACAGCCTGGTCAGGGGTCACTGAACAATTTGGGCTAGGAACTGCTTCTCTAGAAAATGACCCAGGTAAATATGCCTGCTCCATTAGACCACATCTACTGCTAAAAAAAATATGTAGATCTACAGAAATAGCTCAACATCATAAAAAGCTACAATTTTTCTATTGCCTGCATGCCAGGTCATCTGGTGACAGGTGCTAACTGGTAAGAAAGATAATTTCCAGTCAATGCATGGATGACTCATCAGCACAGCAGGTCAGAGAGCTAAGGGCTGTAGATGGGCTTCAAGAAGAGCTGAGATAATTTTATGACCCATGAAAGCATTTGCCTACCTGTTCCTGTGTAATCAGTAAGAGAAGGGTAATCAAAGCTCGTTCCTTGGGGCACCAGATAATGATACTAATTAGCACATAGACAAGGCTCTGTTGAAAGCATTGCACCCAGGCATGTGATAATTAATTAGCTGATTGTTTGAGGAAAGGTGTGCCCCTTGCCTTTTCCTTCTCCTCCAAGACTGTGCAATGGGAAGAAAGGAGGATTTTATGCTTGCTCATAAAATAGATGCCACATCTAAAATAGATGTGGATTTAGTCCAGCATGGTGATTTTGGGCAGTTTTTCCAGGAATGTGAATTTGTGCTGAGGTTTAAAGAGATCCCTTGAACTACTGCTCCAAGTTGGATCTCAGTGCATTGGGGGACAAAGATAGGGCTATTAGATTTTTTAGGTCTGTTTGTCCTCTCAAAGAAGGACTGGTGCCAAAACCAGATATGTCCACCCCCTGTGTACTCAGTCTATAGCCAGTGATATTCAGCCACAGTTCTGAGCTTCTGGGGGCAGAGGTTTTCATGGGAAGCACTTACTGCTAGTTTCTATGGCGCAAGAGCATGGCAGTGGTGGTACAGGCTTTTGGCACCACCTCAGGAAACTTTGCAGATCAAAGATCACTCCCTCAGATGGACTGTGGGGCTGCCTGCCTTTCCCAAGCAGAGCTCCCTGCAAGGAACCCAGATTTGACAAAATCCAATGCCCTGACATTACAGTGACCGCTTTGGCTCCATGGGGCTCAACTCAGACAGAGGTACTGGAGTCTGGCAGTGACCAAGTGTTTTCTCTTGTTGGCTTTCTATTTCTAGAAGACTGTTGGATAGGATCCCAAGTGATATATCTGGCTTCTTGTCCAGGCTGGTTTGTGTGTGTGCATGTGAATGTGACTAGGCAGAAAATATCCCTCCATTGTTATATGAGAGAGAAGCAAAGAAACACCAGTTTAAAAGAGCAATGTGAGGCAGAGCATAATATTCTTTTAGCTCTGTACAAACCCTTACCTGGCTAGACCCTCATAGTACTCAATGTTCTGCCCAACCAAGTCACAGCCAAGTTTTGCAGCTGCAGTCAAGGTTTCCCACTCCCTTCTCTCCCTTGCACTAGCAGAGAAAAGAGATCCTCTCTTGTGTCTGGAAGCCTGTGACATACAGGTTGACTGGCTCTACAGGGCGCAGAGGAAAGAGGACAAGTTGTTCCTTGTAATTTTAGAGGTCCTGCATACGAGCTACTGTGTGGGAAGAGTTTTTGATTATCATAATGACCTCTGGTCAGGTCTTGACGAGCTGCTGGGTGGTCATCATTTCTGGAGAGGGTGGGTGGGAAGTCCCCTTCTCTATTCCTACAGAGGAGTCATGGAAATTTTCACCTCTGGGCCAGATCTTTTCAAATTAGACAAAGTCAGTGTTTTGTGAGCAGAGATGGAAGCAAGAAGGAAATAGCCTTGTGCCATCAGTTCCTATAAGAGGGTGATTTTTCAGTCTTGTGAGATATAAATGTGCCATAAAGCAGGACCTCCTTTGATATGCTTTAGACTTCTGTTCAACCCACTTCCAGTGTGGCTTGACTGCTTTTGGGTTTGACTTGGTACCAAACCTGCCATTTCTTCTCCTTGGAGCAAGGTTTAGCCCATAGATCTTTGAGCAGAACTGTGATGATCTGCTTCAACATTTTCCCAGCAAGACAAAGCCAAGCTGTCTGATGCCCAGGACTGGCTCCACAAATGTTAACTGCTGGTGCAGCCACCTGAGTGTGTATAACCATATCCATCACAAGCAGTCATAAACAGCGTCCACAAGGATATGTGACTCAGTCAGTGCCCATAGGGCTGACTTTTACAGATTATCACACGAGAGGATAGTTGTTCTCAAGGCATGAGTTATTTGCTTAATGGGCCCTGTTTTTAAATGAAGGAGGCAGAAGTAGCAGTGTTACTGGGAAGGAAGGTAACTACCACCTCTGCTGTGACACTGGGGACACTAAGCAAAGCCACTTCTTCCTAAGGTGGTTCTCCACCCTCAAGCAGAGGAGAGTCCACTTTGCTTCTGCCAGTGTAAGGACAGAGAAAAACACATGCACAGTGGAAGACTAAACATAAACCACTGCATTTTTGATTTGCTGAACTTGTAAAAAAGCTGGTAATGTGTCAAAAGCTGGAAGTTGAAATCTTCTCAGGTGTCTTCTCAAAGTGCTGAGTAACATATTTTAGAGTTGTGCATTTGGGCATGTGCAAGTTATCATATGTGGCAGAAATAAACTGCCTTGTAATCTCTTATTCATGTTGCATACAGACACAAATGTGTCATTCACATAAATCAGGCACAATTAGCCAGAGGGCTCAAATTTACAGTGTTTCTGATAAAGCAGACAGCTAAGAAATTCTGTGGTGGGAAAAGGCTGCACTCTGCAAGAACACACCGGGTAACAGTAGCCTTGTGAACGATAGCCCAAAGCCTCAGTTTTTGCCCCGGTACCTGAACATCTCACTGTCCTGAGGGAAACATCTGCGGAGCAATTATTATCTTGGAAAGAGCCATGGGAAAATAAAGCAGTCAGTAACACTTGAAAAGCGTCCCAGATTCCCACTGAAAGGCTTTGTCAGAGCTGTGAACCTTCACTTTATTTAGCTGTATGCTTTTTTTTTTCTTTTTTTTTTCTTCTTTTTTTTTTTTTTTCCCTGGAGTGGGTAGTAAACTGAAAAAGTATCCTGTATGTTGCTGCACCGGGAAATCTCAGCCATGATAACATTCAACTCAAGGTTGTTATCTAGTGGATTGTAACCTGTGGAATATGGGAATATTTCTCAAAGGAAAAGCAGGGCTTGTCACTTGGTGTTCTTTAGGAGCTTAACTGTGTCACAGCAGGCCCCAGCTGAATGAGCCGTGTAACACCCAGAGGAACAATGACTATGTCATACTGACCCGTCATACTGACCTGCAAATTGGTTGGGTGTGTTCATCCCTTCCCTGCAGGGCACAATCTTCTTGTCACAGACACTCTTCTTTTTTTCCCGAGTTTTTTATGCAAGAGAAAAGGGAATTTAGGACTTTCAGCCTGCACAAACCTCTCTGCTTGTCTCTTCAGACACATGTAAATTACCATGGCAGGTCATTAAATACATGCCTATCACAGCAGGAGAAATGACAGAGCTGCCACTGAACATGGTGTTTCCTAGCAGGATAAGCTGAATGGCACAGTCCCAAACGCTGCTCCATACTCTGGCAAGTGTCCTGTCTCGTGCAGCAGGAGCAGGGGCACATCTCTGACTGTGCTGGGCATGGCCAGTGGCAGTGGTGACACTGCAGAGATGCCTCATGGGGTCTGCAGAGGTGCACTGATCTGTGGAGGAAAGGTGTGGGGCACACCTGCATCAAATCCCACATGGAAATGTCACATCAGGCTGGGCAATAGTGGTTGGCCCTTGCCTTCAGAGGCTACCAAAGGGCTTTGGTCAGGAGGCAGCATCACCCCACCCATTTTCACAGATGGCAAAATTGAAAACCAGGGCAGTGAAATAACTCAGTTAAGGTCACCCAAGGAGGCAGTGGAGGAGCTGGGAATGAAATGCAGGTTTCATGAATCACCAAACCACACGACTTCCCCTTAGGGCTATGGATGTATTATAATAGAGCAAGATCCAGATGTGGTTTTTAACTGTCGTTCAGTACTCTGTGTGATATTACTCTGCCTAAGAAAATATACAAATTTGGACTCCCTGGAGATCTGACTAGTTTGGGGAGCTTGATTGAGCCTGTTTGGCATGGCATTTTTAGGCAGAACACCACATAAAGGGATGGGGGACAATTCTCAAATACACTGGCAGGGCCTGCGGATTGCTGAGTTCTTTGTGTAACCTGGAGGATGCATAAGAATTTGAGAAACACAATCTCAGAAGATGAAGGAGGGAACAAAGTCAAAGCAAAGAAGCTGGACCACATCAGGAGGTAGGAAGAAAACAGATGCTTGGCAACAAATCTGTGATCAGATGTGCTGTTCAAGTGGTAGCCAATCCCCTTAGAAAGTTATTGTTCTCCAGCTGTTCATCCTTGTTCCCTCCATTCCCTTCCCAACCCAACAACTCAACTGCTTGTTAACTGTTCAGATATCAGCCTGGGCTATTCTGAGGGAGCTCTGCTTGGAGGCAACTGCAGAGCTGGCTTTTTGACAAAGATATTCAGCAGTGCTGGTGAGGAGGAGACAAGACAAGGGTCCAGGGATGGTCAACTCTCCACCCAGATCTGTCATATCTCAGCAGCTCTTCTAGCTGCAGTCAGAGGAAAAGGGCGTTAGCTGGGTAAAAAAAATATTGCTCTGCATGTAAAACTCTTAATGCTTTGATATTAACAGTAGGAAGTGAGCGGGCCAAAATCCCAGAGCCTGAAGCCATGATTTGAATTGATCTCTGTTCACATTTCTACCTCCAGGTTTGGTCTAGGGGGATGGGGAGAATGGAAAAATTGCATCCTTGCATCAAATTTCTACATTAAAATTGCCACTCAGTGTACCCTGACAAACTGTGCCTGTTTTTTTCCAAAAAGGCCTGTTCTTGGAGTCAGATGATCACATATCATCTCTGGCTCAACTAAATAATGAGCTCCTTAACTTTTGAAATTGGCCTATACAGTTAGAAAGTTATATTCATTATAGTAAAAAACTTGAAGTCAAACACTATTGCTTTCATACTTCTTCACTTTAAATAATGGTTTGTGATTTAAATTTTAATTACTGATTTCTGCAGCAGAACTCATGCTTTTGTACATTTGATCTTAGAAATGCAGATTTCATACTGGCTTAAACTGGAAGCAGCACTCTTGCTTTCCTTCCTCATAGGATTATGTGATACTCCTGAGTGATGTTAAAAAAACCATTATCCAATCTTTAAAGGAGACACCTTTGGGTCCAGATGAACAGAACCATTCTCATCCAATCCAGAGACCATGCAGAAGGTCTTGAGTTAAACAAGAGTTTTATCCTGCTCTGGGGTATTTTTAGAGGTCCCAGAAGAAGTGATTCCTGTGGATGCTGCATTTTAAAAGCTTTCAAGGACCTTTGACAATGACGTGTGCAAGGCTCACTTTCTGATGAGACCTTGTGCAACACTCCTGGCTGTGTTGAGGGTCCAAAGTGGTGGAGAGAGGCGGATTTTGGGGTGAAGCAGTAAAAAATCATGGCTTTTAGTCTCCAAGACTCTGGTCCAGCCCCTGTAAACAAAGCAAGAGAGCAGCTGCCATGTGTACTGATGGCAGTTCATACTCAATAGATATAGGGGAACTGAACAATAGTTTGATAGAAATCATAGGTCGAGAGCACTTCTTTGATATCGGCATTAAACCTTCCTAACAATCCAGTCATATCAGCCTCTCCTTTTCAAAAATTAAAAATCCCCAAAGCTTCCTGAGTGTTTATGCTTATTTGAAAAGGTCACCAGGCACCTATGGGAGAAAATTCACCTTTAGCTTCTCTGAATACAAGGGCAGGAGTCATCTCACCATACTCTGATTGCCTAAAAAGTGGGTGGTTTACATAAATTAAACTGGCTCTATAGCTGCTGGAGAGATACTGACAACTCTGGGAGAGGATTTCTTCCAGTCTAACAAAGAAATAAAAATAACAGGGGAAGACATGCTTTCAGAAGGTCTCTTTTTCCATTAGCCATAGAAGTTTAGATCACCAGTTTAGTACAGGGGCCTACAATTTTTCTTTTGCCTACAGTTTCAGTGACGTGAAGCCACAAGCTGATAGTCATGTTACAGAGAGGGAGTCTGCCTGACCAGAAGAAGAGAAACGGGGGCAGAAAGATGGAAGCAGAGAGTGGCCCCAGAGAAAGTAAAGAGAGACGGAAAGTCGAAGAGTTACAGACAAAAGACAGAACCTTTAAAACAAAGCCATTTCAGAGGCTGTAAGGCAAAGTGTCCTTCAATATCAGGTTAGCTGTTCAGTGGCTGGCACTTTGCACCGTGTGAAAAGATCTCAGACGAAGATCTCTGCTAATCTGGCCAGCTGCGGTGTCCTCGGGGGCACTACTCCCACATGCCCAGCAGGCAAATGTGGGGAGAGGGAGGCAGAGCTTTCCCACCACTGACAGACACCCTGACAGACACCCTCACTGTCTCCTGCTCCCACCCACAGTGAGTCATGGCTCCAGAGACACCGCCCTGGGCACTGGAGAAATCCACAAACCACTACAATGTGACATTATGGGGAGGATGGAAGTGATGCCCTTCTTCTTGAGGCTCATGGAGGGAAACTTTGCCAGGGTTATGGATCAGGAGGTACTGTGAGTGTGAGGAGAACACGCTGAGGATGGGATCCAGAAAAGATACACTGGATCTGGATGATAAGAGATGGCAGGCTGCAGGAGGCAGGTCTAGATGGAGAGACCAAGCTTGAGAGCTTGCTGCATCTACCTGCAATAGACAGCATTTGGCTGCACATCTCTACAAGCAAAGTAAACTATTACATTACAATAAATGCAACCCAGACAGCCAGGTGTTTCCTTGCTCTTTAGCCATTGATAACTGGGGCACTTAGCACAATATTATACTTCCTAATGCTTCTGCTCACAGCCATGTTTGCCTGCAGTGCCCTGTAAAATCAGTCTGCGCTCCGCTTCTCAGTCTGTGCCAACTAGCCTGATTCCCCAGGAGACAGGTGGGGGGAAGCCACATGAGTCTATTTACAGAGGGACCATATATTAAACCTTCACCCTGCTTGTAAATTAAATGCATGGTTAAAGCTCTGGTCAGATGCTCACCCAACCACCCTGCCATCTCCTTTGATTTATCTCTGCAGCAGATGCAGACCCACACTTCAGTGATGAGCCCTGCAAGTAGCAAATCTATTATTCACACTTCTTTTTGCCCAGGAAAATAAAAAAGTCAAGTATATGGACTCCTTTGGAAGGGAAGAGAGAGTGGCATGGTTTCATGGAGTGGTGGAAAGGTTTATTTTGCTGATCTCACACCTGACCTGGCAACACGAGGTTGAGCAGGTTGTGAGGGAAGGCGGGCAGCCAGTGAGCAGCAAAGCCTCAAAAATCCCACAACCTGCTAAACAGAGAACCCTGTGTGGCTTCAGGTCTCTTGTTCCCCCAGTGTTGCCAGGTTGTAGGGTGTCATGTGGCAAGAAATCTGTTCCTCCAACCACCCTCCTTCCTCTCTTGTCTATGTGAATATCCGTGTATCCCCCTTGCCAATGGGATGCGTCCGCACTGTGCTAGTGATGATGGGTTAGACAAAGTCTTCAGGAAAGCCTTTGACCTTTGTAAAAACTGGAAATGGGACCTCTAGCTCTGTAAATGGGCTTCAACATTGTCTTTTGCTCAAGTCCTGGCCATGCTGCAAGATGGCATTTTATTGCCGAAGACCTCGTTGTGACTTTCAGCATCCTCAAGAGGGGAAGTGGGAGGGGCAGGTACTGATCTCCTCACTCTCATGATCACTGATAGGACCCAAAGAAATGGCATGAAGGCAAGTTGAGGGAGCCTTAGGGTGCATATCAGGAAAAAAAATTCACCCAGAGGGTGATTGGGCACTGGAACAGACTCCTCAGGGAAGTGGTCACAGCACCAAGCCTGACAGAGTTCAGGAAGTGTTTGGACAATGCTTTTGGGCACATGGTGTGACTCTTGGGGTGTCCTGTGCAGGGCAGAGAGTTGGACTTGATGATCTTCATGGGTCCCTTCCAACCCAGCATATTCTATGATTCTAAGTCACTTGCTTTACTCTGTTCTTTCTCTTCTGTCTTCCCTTAATTTGTCTGGATTCCCTATTCTTTCAGCTATTGCTTTTTATGATGCAGAAATGAGCAAGGAAGCAGACTTGCATGGTGTGAGACATTAAGAGGAGCCTTATGCCACACTAGCATGGGTACTGTGACAGGGAGAAATGTGTATTGTCTGTGTGTTTGAGACCAGTTGCACAGGACAGCAACCGCAGGATCATGGGGATAGAAAAGCCTGATGTCTTGAATACTGTAGGAATATTTAAATACAGCCAGCCTTGATCCTCATTCTGGGAAACAACAGCTGCTGCCAGGATAATTTTATCCTCTTGCTTACACAAGAGAGAAGATCTATTTTACAAACATCCCGTGATCTCCTGGACCCATATATGCGGTTATTCCAGGTCAGAGTTGCATCACTCGAGTGGCAGATTCATATTCTGACCTGTTTTTTCTCTCTTGTCCAGCAGACTCTTCCTGCCTTGAATGCTCTGAGCCTAGGGACTGTATTCTTTCCTCTTGTGGTTGAATTGGTTATCACTGCATCCTCTTCCCAGGTTGTCTCTGTGACTTAGGAGGATGTTGGGAAAGGTTTGCTCCATCATATTCAATCTAATTAACATCAAAAACAAGCAATTATGGAAGAGAAGAGATGGTTTTCTTGTTTGCAGGATGCAAAGCCCTAAAGATAAGAAGGTATACTCATGCCCTTATTAGTTCTCATGTTGAAGTATTTGGCTTTTCCTGGCATTACACTTCCACTGTCTGCCTAAGACACTAATTAATTAAAGAAAGAAATTTCCCAGCTCACTGTCTTACAATTGTGACTTGTTGCCCTGCTGTACCTGTAATCTTTACCAGACTTTTGATTATATCCCAGAAACACTTCCCACATGGAAGTTTCTCTAATGAAAAAACATGGAAAAAATAATTTTGGGGGAGTGGCAGGAAAAGAAGACCTGAAGTGTTTCCTTTTATAATCAGGTACTTTGATATTTTGTTATTTCTTTTTTTGTTTTGAAACAACTTTCTTGCTCCATATTTCCTTTTGCAAGCATTTAGAAGATTAAAAAAATGCCCAAGCCTTGCATAGTAGCTAAAATTGAAAACTGTTGGCTTTTTCTGGAGAAGCAAATTCCCTTCAGAAGGGACAGAAAAGCACATAAAGTTGGACAAAACTTTGTATTTCAAGAAACTAGATTTCCTTGAAAATGACATTTCCTTCAGATTTGTTCAGCACAAAGTTTCTCTTTTTTTTTTTTTTTTTTTTTTTTTTTTAAATTTTAACTCTTTCCTTGAAAATGCTGATGGATCCAATCATGCATTTTCTTCTCTGAACTGTAATTACCACATTGGAAATATTGTGTAGCACAGCAAAAAGCAAGAGCCCTCCTGCTCATCCTCTGGGGCTGCCCAGGACTATGAAGGGTGCCCTGGAGGGTGGCTCTCCAGACACATTTTTATTTGATTAGCAATGGTCACTTGGCATCTGTGCAATCCAAGTATTCCCATATTTAACAGTGATATGCTAATGCTGACAGTCAGTGGGTTAATCATTATGGAAATACTGACCAATTCTTGAGTCAAATATCAGGTGGTGCCAAAAAACAGAGCCCTGGGACAAAGGACAGAGAATTTTATCTCTGACTAATACTGCAGATAAAACGGCTGTTATGCAAAAACGTGTCCTCCAACACAACACTTGGGTCACAGCAACATCTGAACCACAAAAATTCATTCTTCTTTCCCATGAAAAGCAGCAAATGTCATGCATTGCTGATGTTTGGGATTCCAAAAGCCTTTACTGGGGGACAACTTACAATCCTGATAACAAACTGTCCAGTTATATAAAGCTTAGACAAAAAAAAAAGAAAAAAAAAAGAAAAAAAAAGAAAAAAAAAAGAAGAAAAAGAGAAGTCTTCAGATATGAATTAACTTAGAAACTAGAAATTAGAAAAGAGTTCCTAAGCAGCAGAGCAGAGGAGGTCTGGAGCATGTCAGCTATGGGTAGAGCGCTTGTCAAAACTGGTATCAGGTTTTAAAATGATCTGCATCAGTCAATGAATGACACAAATGGCTGTAAAGGCAGGCCAGGCCTCTTGATTTAGCTCTGCCTTTCTATAGTCCTGTTTATTGAGGGCCAAAGAACCAAAAATAGAGGCAATAGTCATAGCAGTCAGTGCTTTCAGTCCCTCCCCAAAGTATTTAAAATAACAACTTCCATCTTCAACAATCACTCAGGATTTGGAAGGCTCCCAGTCTTGACAACCCAGTGTAACAGAGTATAAAAAATGTGTGATTTCACATAAGATGGTCCTCTCTTAGCACCATTGAGCTGGACACATCAGCAGGCCCTTTAGAAAGTCTTGGCTCACCCATCAACTTATACCCACAGACATTTGCCCTAAATCAGCCCTTTCTGGCTCACAGCAGCAGCAGAGGGTAGAACACAGTAACACTTTTTAGAGGATGGCAATTTACTGGGCAAAAAAGGTCCAAATCTTTCCGTAAGCCTAATGTTGGTTGCAGATATATGAATGTTACAGGGCAGGGAGAACAATATGGGACATGTATTGTGGGCTGTGTGTCTGATCCCGTGAGTCTGTGCACATCCATTGTTCACCAGTCCTAACAATGGGATTCATGTCAGCTAATTTTGACATTGCTTCTGGAGCAACTCATATTATTTTTTCAAATCCCTGGCCATGGCAGGAGACAGTGGCTGTTTCTTAAGGGACAATGTGTGAGGCACAGCTTGGATGGAGGATGGATGTGTTGCTACAGCATGTGGAAAGAAGCTGACAGCACTGGATGGCAGTGCATCCTCTCTATCGTAGCGAGTGTTCTTGGAGAGAGACAGACCTTCTGCCCTTCAGCAGAGGGGGATCCTGAATAGCCAGCTAGGAGTAGATGCTGAATTTTTAAGCAGAGACAGGACAGTGTGATGAATCCCATCTGAATAGAATATAGTCATTAACACATCATTAAAAATGCCTGTGTCTTACAAATGCAAACAATAAAATCCTTCCGGGAGTGTCAGACTCCCTTTTCTCTTTAAAAGCAGCTGTACTTTTTTAGTACATGGTGACCTTTCAAGACCTGCTACTCTTTTTCTTCTTCTTCACAGCTCTGCTGTTCCCCACGTGGGTAGGAGCAAGGTGTTTGCTCTCTGTGCCTTACAAGCAGTGTTGCATCCTTACCTTCCATAAGGCTTTACTATTCTGGATCCAATGCAAAGCAAATGCTTCTTCATTTTATGACTCTTCTTTGGCATCTCAGAAAGGATTACAGCTTTTGACTTCACAAGGGATAATGCCATCTGAGAGAAAGCTGCGTGCCTCACCAGACAGTGCCATGAGCCAGGAGACACCTGAAGGGGAAGATGGAAACTGATTTGGCCTTGGAACAGATCTCTGGAGAGCATGTGAAGCCCAAGGGTAGCAGGGTCATGCTGTCTGCAGTGTTTGTAGAACAGCTTAGTAGAGTAGGATACTGTAATCCACTTTGAAGTCAGGAGTCCGGGCAAACTATGGTGAGAAGTACCAGCCCAGGAATAAAGAAACGAATTGGTTTGTAACCTTTATTATCTATCTAAATTATTGAACCACAATGCAAAATAAAGAAGGACATCAATAATATCCCTTTTATATATGACCAGTTCTTCTACTAGAAAATGCTCTTACAGTGATGTTCCACTTCCCAGCAACTCCCATATCCCCTTGAATCCAAATTCAACTGGATAACGTTCCCTTAGACAATAATTTCTGTACAGCTAATCCTGGCATAATCTCTCCAATGTTAAATAAAGAGGAGATGTAGAGGAAGGGTCCTGCAACATCCTACAGAACAGTACATTCATATTGCAGATGACAGGAGGACCCCAGCTTGAGCTTGAGTTTAATGAAATAAAAGCTGAAAAGGGTAGGATTGGCTGCCACAGATACATCAGGGTCCTAAATATTGGGGAGGAAATAGAGCTGTTTAACTCAAGTACAATGTTGGCACAAGAACAGCTGGGTACAGGCTGCCCATGAATGCATTTAGACAATGGGAATAGAAAGAAAAGAGCAATACAAAAGTGAAATAAGGAAAAATAAAAAGCAAGTAATTTTCAGATTACAGAGTAATAGAAATGGTGCTGAGGAAGGCCTCTGGAGAGCTGCTCATTTTGGGTTTTTTAACCTTTGGTAATATGACAATCACTCCTAAAAGAGAAAAGCCAAAGGTCATTTTATCAGTGCGGCCACAATACTTTTAATTCACAGGTTACTAAAGCAAAGACTGTCCCTAGCATGTTGCTCTTAATATTTTCCCAATTTTGGCTGTATGTTTGCAAATGAGAACATGAAATATTACAATTAATAATTTGCAGTCATTTCACAGCCCTTCGATCTGACAGTGCTTAATTGGGTGAGAAATATTGCTATACTGCAAATCTCTTTCCCAAAGCCCTGTCATAAGCAGCTAAAGCACCCCTCACTCTTGGTACACTAATGAGAGGTTGTGGAGATGTGGTTGTTGCTGACAGTAGGACTCAGACTTCATGATTTCTTCTAGCACCAGGCAAGGAGGAAGGCTTGAAGAAATGTGAGGGAAATGCACCCTCCACCTCCTCTCAACTCCAGGCATCAGAAGGAGTGCTGAGCTTGCCCCTGGCTCCCAGTCCCAGCTCTGCTGCTTCGTATCCCCATGCTGCTGCCTTAGGGCTGTGGCAACAACAGCCAATTTTCCCATGCTGCTGAGAAGCCTTGAGCCCTTGCTGGAAACTATGTGACCTTCCTTATGCCACTGTCCTCCTTCCATCTGCTTGTCTTGTTATCTGTTTAGCAGTCATCCTCTCCCGAAGCTGGGAAAAAGCAGTGGGTAAAAAGAGTGCCCAATAACAACCAAGTCCTTCATCTACTTGGAGACTAGAGGTGCTACTTTCTACAAATAAATATCAGTAGGAGCTTATTTTGGCTTCGTCTATGCCTCTGCACAGGAACCTGTGTCACCAGTGGCTCTCCAGACTGGGGTGAGATAAAGTGTCAAATCCTGCTATTTCAAATGCATTCTTTCCACAGGCTGTGAAAATACCCCCAAAAAGCTCTTCTGGGGCTTAGAGCATTACTGTTCCAGTCTACACTGTCATTTAGTTCCCTGGGTATTAGAGAAATCAGGAGGGGAGAATGCCAGATCTGGCTTTATTTTGGCCATGCAAATGTATTACTGAGCAGTGAAAAGTCAGGGAAAAGCATAAATCTCACTGCTGCACTCCAGTGCTCTGGGAGTTTTTCAAGTCCCTCTGGAATCCAGAGGCAGTT
This sequence comes from Trochalopteron elliotii, assembly GCA_024734555.1. Taxonomy (NCBI): domain Eukaryota; kingdom Metazoa; phylum Chordata; class Aves; order Passeriformes; family Leiothrichidae; genus Trochalopteron; species Trochalopteron elliotii. The sequence continues at coordinate 6,173,593 of JANPWX010000011.1, forward strand.
TTCAGTTTGTAAGTCTAAATGTACTTTACTGACAGGGCCAAATCCAGCCTTAACACAAGGCCGTGGAAGTCAGGGGAGTTTCATCAGGAATGTGTCAGGAATTGCACCGCTGCTTTAGGGGCTATATTTTAGGGGAGTTGCTGAGCCAGTCTGCCTTTACAAAATGTCAGGAGTAATAAAGCACAAGCCTTGTACCAGTGTATTTTCACTCCTCACCCTGAGATTATCAGATCACCACAGGCACCAAATCACTCTTGCAAGACAACAGTAAAAATGCTTTGCCCTGCTCTACTACACTGTGCCTTAAAACTCCTGCAGATGTTCCTGTAACTTTATCACTTTCATCTCCTAATTAGCAAAGTGGTATTTTCTTCATTTCAGTAAACAGTGAACAGGGCAAATAACTGAACTGTATGCAGTCCCGATGGTGCACCCCCAGAATCTTCTCACTTCTGCGCAGTGTGAGAGTACAAATATCCCACAGAAAATGGAGCTGCATTGCTGGAGGACAGGCAGCAGCTGTCCTCACTGCAGTCCTCTTCCTTGTGCCAGTTGTGGCAAGCTGCTGCTCCTGCAGAGGTCGGGACCCTGGAGAACTGCAGAGAGACATCAAATACTATTCAAGGCTCCTGCAAAGTTGTTGCATCTCAGACATCCCAACTATTTTAAATTTTAAACACAGCTTTGGAAGGCATGTCTCTCCTGCAACATTCTTCCCATTGCACTCATGTGCACAGACTTGGCTTTCCAAACAACAGCTCTACTGAGGAGCTTGCTTTGTTATTAATAAGATGGCTGTGTTTATGTAGTTTAAGTGATGTTAAAATTAAAGTGAAGTTATGATTCAGCTGACTTCAAGTTTTCTCAGTGCCCTTCCTTTGCACACACAGTTTGCCCTGCACTTGTTTGCCTTGGCAGGGCCTGGGCTTTATAGTAACAATTTCATCTTCCATTTATAGGCATCTGCACGCCATGTTATTCTTATAAAGCAGAACCCTTCTCGGAGCTGAGCAAGGGGGACATGTAAAGCCATGCATGTGAGGGCAAAAAACTTCTTGAGATCTCAGCTTCTTCATGTAAGGAATAGTTTTGTCCCTGCCCTTTGGGAAAAATTAGTATGAAGGGAAAAAAGTTCTGTCTCTTACTCTGGATCTTGAAAAAGAACGAAAAACAGTCACAAACCTGCAGTGTATAAAATTCAGTGTACGCTGTTTGATGAACTGCCAGGGCAAATGTAGGAAAGCTGTAAAATGGTGGAGCTAGATATATCAGGTGAGATATTTTCTGCATGGAGAGAAGAATTCATTTTTTTTCTCAGATATTTAGGCTTCATGTGACTACTGTACCAGCAACTATCTCTTCTAAGAGACCGGGCTGGGGCTCCCACACAGGCTTGGCTTGGGTTCCCTTGCAGACTTCCTAGTACGTGAGCTCTGTGCAGCCCGTGGAGCATTGTCTTGTTCCTGTTCATCATTAGCCAGACCTTCTTGCAACTCTATCCTTTGAATCAGTGCTCATGCTGGAGCTTCTGGATGATTTTTTTTAAACGTAATTAATTTTAAAAGAAGTATTTACATTGAAGAGGACTTGTAAGCAGTGATTTTGAAAACCAAGATTCCAGGGGATCTTTCAGTTTTGCCTTACATATCCACAGTAAAGAAAAGAAACATGAAGGAGAACCTGGCTGCAACAATGGAAAGAGGAATGGCAGATGTGGCATGACCTGATGAGACCAGTCTGACACTTATGAAAATGAGATTTGTCCTCCCTCAATGCCACTGAGGGAAGTTCTTTTGCTTCAGCTAAAACCTGGTTGCCTTTGCACTGCAAGCATCCGTCATTTTTGGCAAGCAGACTTCCTCACCAGCCTGTCCCCTGCCCACAAGGCCCAAAACATTGCCAGCCCCTTGGCTTACTGTTGGTTGAGATGGGGCTCCTGACTCCCCAGCATGGCTTTGCTGAGGGTCCTGTGTCTTCAGGAGTCCCTAAGCAAGACCTGCTAAGGCAGGACCCCTCTTGCAGGCCTGCACTGGGGTTATTGGGTGATGCTCAGCCAGGCTCAGTGTGGGCAGTTTTCACCATGAGGGTCAATCAGGGCAGCCATCACCTGACTGATACTGCAGGACCTCCTGTTCTGGACCTCAAGCTCATCCAACAGCCCATCAGACTACCGGAGACTGCAGTTCCTCAGCAAAAGGAGTGTGAGCTTATTATTTCTCTTCTCAAGCAAGAACATGGGCCAACCCTGCTTGTCTCAACTCCTGTGATGGACACTGATGCCACAACAGCAAACTGGGAGAAATTACCAGATTTTTTAGCTGTGGGGAGGACAGAGAAAGTGCAATATTTTGGGCGTAACTGGATGGGGTCCAGATGTGCAGGCAGAGCTCTTTCCTTTCACTATCCTCTCCTGGTGGTGTGTCCCACCTTAGTGTGCCTTTCTAGATGTGCCATTTGACTCCTGTGCCTGTATGTGCATCTGTAGTGTGACTCCTTGTACGTGTCACATCCCTGTCCCAGATCTGCTTCCCATTTGCCTGGAATCAGATTCCCTGCTGTTTCTGGGGGACTTTCTCTGAGCTGCTCAGCCATGACCAGAGCCTGAGGCGCATTGGATGGCAGCTCGTGAGTCTCACACTGCAACAACTGACCACAAACTGAAAACCTCCCAGTGGAAGGCTGCTCTTTGGGAGTGTGTAATGCTCCTTTCCCCAAATTGCTGGTTACTCAGTCACTTGTGCATAAACAGGAACTTTGTCCTGTGCTCCTTTCCAAGTTTTGGAAGGCCAGCAGCTGGCATGCAATCCTATCATCTTTGGAGCAGCATCATTCCCCAAAACATCACAAATGTATGCATAGTGTCCTGGCTTTCCAGTAACCAAATTTACTTGCACTTTCACTGATGTTACAGCCCACGGAGTCAAGCCATATACATTTTGCACAAAATTAGCAAGCTGGGGCTACAGCTCTCCTTTGCTCACCCCCAGCAAATGATCTGCCTGGCTCCAACTATAAGTTCTGTGGGGCAGAGGCAGTAAGAATTTTGCAGTAATGAAGTCACATAGGGCCTGTTTTAATTAAAAATATCTATTTTCCCTACAGACTTTGCCTCCTCCTTACTGCTGAGGGCCAGGCTGGGAAACAGTTTGTCACTGTTTCAGGGACGCTCAGCAGAAGGTGCCCATCCCAGGGGTATTTTGGCCTTCCTGAGCAATCTTCAAGTGTTGTGTAAGTGCTTAAATGAATTTGCTCTCCTGTTTCTATGGGTCTGGAATAGAAATACTCCCAGGGTCCTATTCCTTTTGTCTGAGGCAGGGGCATGGGGGCAGTAGGTAGATGAGTTTATAATTATTAATCCAGGTGCAGCTAGTGGGAAGATAATCCTTTTACCCTCCTGCACCCTCTCGGCCTTCTTTCCTCCTCTTCAACCAGTGCTTTCCACCTCGACATTTCCCCTGCTTCCATCATCTCTCACCTTGTCTGCCCTCACCCTCTCCTTTAAATATCCTGCCTCTCTCTTCTTCCACCCCCAATGCCTTTCTGCCTTCCAGCTTTGCCTCTGGTGAGCTCTCTGGGTGTGCCAAGCCACTGTCTCCTTGTTCAGCAGCAGCCTCTGCAGCTGCTCTGGCTTTCTTGGCGTTCTTGGCTTTCATTTCTTTTGGCATCCCCCCGAACACCCGGAGGTGGCAAACCTCAGAAAGACCCTCCAGCAGAGAGGTTTCTGACCCAGTGTTCCCTCAAAGGGAGAAGTTCACTTTCTCTTGGGGAAGTTTGGGGATGCTTTGTCAGCAGAGGGGATGGGGAGACCCACTGCCCTGGGAAATCGTTAACTTCCCAGCTGAACTGAGCAAGGTGCTGTGAATAAAGTGTATGAACACAATGCTTTTCATGGAATACCTTGCAGGGAATCATAGAACTTGTAGGGGGAAGAGAAGTGGACTAAAAAGGAGAGACAAACTCAGAAAGAGCTGAATATTAAGGAGAGGGGTAAATAAACTCAAGCAAAGAGGGGCAGAGTCCTGATGAGACCTGTCATGGAAAAGTTTGGGAGTCCAGATGAACAGCAAAGAAACTCTGTAGCTCTAGTTACAATAGATTTGTGGTTAGTGGTGGTGAAGATTTTGAGGGGGCAGAAGAACAGATGGAGAGGACCCCTTCATCTCCAAATTGTGACAAGCTGCTCTATTTAGAAGGTATTAATAGCAAGCAAACAAAAGGATGGCTTTTTTGGTTGGGCTTTTTTGGTTTGTTTTGAATTTTTTTGTGTGTTTGTGCATGTGTTGTTTTGGTTAGGAGCTCAGTTTGGTGTGAATTAAATATTTTACCTGCCCTAAAAATTAGAAAAAAGGACTGCTCTTGTCCTTTGACAGTTGGACCTGAGGCATCAGAGATGGATTTTGATTTTAAAAGCCAGCCAGACAGTCTGTGGGAGACCAGGTAACCAAACAATATGGAGCTCAGAAATCCTCAACAGCCCTCATGGGCCTCTGTGTTTGGGAGGGTCCTCTTTCCAGCTGGTGTTTTGTTGTGAAAAAGCTGTAAGAAGTCAGCTTGGTTTCAGGTCACTGCCAGGAAAAGAGAGACACAAAGTGAAGGCATTTCAGAGTTAGAATGACCAAAATGATGAGAAGTGGCTGAGCTAGCTTGGCTTCTGAACTGCAATTGAGAAAGTGAAGCCTGCCTGGCTTGGCCAACTGACAGTGAAGAGCTCAGAGTGACAATCAAGTTGCACAGCTTCATGAATGGCTGGTAAGTTGTTTGAGGCCATGGCAAAGTCTTGATAAACCTTCAGACTGCTGAAGGGCGTAAATACCAAGGCTACAGAGAAAATGGTTTTGGCCCTGGCTCAGGCTATGGTTCTCTTTTGACTTTACCACTGCAGATGGCCATCCTGAAAATGAGTCCACTGCATGAGTGTAGCTGTAGCACAGGCTGAGCTTTACCTCACCACCACTGGAGCCACAGGAAATATGAGTGCCCTTGTTTGGTGTCATTTCCTTTTCTTCGGATTCTGAGCTGTAATCAATATGTGCTGGCATTGCCTGTGAACTAGAAACTTGAATGCAAATCCTGGTAGCGAACAGCAAAAGGCTTTTTTCAGAATGCTATAGCAGCACTGGAATTGAATATTGAACAGTGAATGGATAGTCTTGGTACCCCACAGGACAGAGGAACAGGCTTACTCTGTTGAATAGGTTTCTTTCTTGATGTATCCTAGTGGATCAGCTGAGGGGATAGGCTAAATCCTTCTGAATAAAAGCACCCAGCCCTATGCAAGCTCTCTGTGAGTGATGCTGGTGTAACCTCATAAGTGAGCCTTGGAGTTAAAATTGTCTTGATAAACTTGGAACAGATTGCCCTACACTAAACTTTTGTTTCCGGATGTGTGGAGTCTGAGGCAGATGTCACAGTGTTCATTATGCTTAAAACATATTTTCAAGATCTCCTTTCAAATCACAAGGGCAAGAAATGTCAAAAGCAATCAAACCAAACTTCCAACATAATCACCTGACTCCAGGAGATGGGGCTCTAGACCTCAGCTGATAACAAAAGGATTTGTAAATAGCAAGTGGTTAATTTTACAGCTGACCTAAATAATAGGGAAGATAATTGTTTCTGCTCTACAGAGACTATTTTATTCCTCCAACCTGAAATGAAACAAGCCATTTTGATTTGGGGTTTGTGTTTTTTGGGGTTTTTTTTGAAAAAATGCTAATTAACAAAAAGATGGGGGAATTTCAAAATGAAAGAAATCACTTGGGAATACAACCCCAAAATTATATGGGAGCACATTTTATACACATTTTGTTTCCAAAATGTAAAAACAGAATTTTGGATGGGGGTGGCTAGGTGGAGTGGTGCAGGGCTGGTGGGGCATGATATTTTTTCCTCTGCTTCTCAAGTTGGACTTAATTACTTCAGTGATTTCTACTCTTGAATCTCCAGCAAATTCCTTTCTGCAGGCTCATTGCATGATATTCCCAAAGGGAAGTCTAGATCCTTTTTGCTAAAATATGCTTGAACTGGGAAAGATGATGCACATTATCTGTCACTACCTTGTCTCCCACTCAGAGATTTTCAGGGCTGTCTTTTCTCTCACTGGAAGATCTGTCCTTTTTCCTGGAATTTGGCCCTGCTGTCTCATCCCAGCTGCCTTTCATCCTTGCAGGAGTGTGGGGCAGAACAAGCCTTGTAAACAAGGTGGTGATGCACTATAGGAGGAGAAGGCTGACCTTAAAATATCTGGATTTCCAAAGTGTCTGGTCTAATGAGCTGAGCTAGCTGAAGCCATGGGGCAGAGAGCAGTGTCACCATATTCAGCTGTCTTGCACACAGCCTGCAGCCAACCTCCTCAGGAGGGAGAGAAATCAGAAAACAGCCACCATCACCACAAAGAGAAAAAAAAATAAGTGTCCTGTCTTGCATGAGTGAAATTTATGGGAATAGTAGAATGATGCTGCTCCACAGATGGTAGGTCAATAAAGTGGGCTTTACCCAGCCTCAAATCTTTGGTATTTTAATGTATTTCCTGATTCTGTGAGTTACAGCTGCCTTGTTGCACATATATGCACATAGCCCTTAATGCTGTAGAGGAGAGATGGAGCAGTATTTCTCTCCTCATTCCCAATGTCCCCTTTATTTTTGTTTTAAAGGCTTGATTCAGCTTTGAGAAATCTGTCTTGCTGCAAGTCAAAGTAAAAGCATGCCCTGAAAGAGGAAGACATTCGTATTTATTTTAGTTAATTGCTTGTTTGCATAATTACTCATTCCGAAATCTAACTTACAATAAAATCTTCCCTTCCATCAATACAGCCATTGTTACAGCTTCCAGCATGTCTGCTCCAGCAGTCATTTGCTGGAGCTGGGAGGGCTGCCTTGTAAAGGTGAGCTTTACAGTCTAGCTCTGAGGGTCAGTACGTCTGACCCACAGAAACCAGGTCAGAGAACTTCCCAATCAGCTTGAGACCCACTTGTCTCCCAAGTCCCTCACCATAATTCACTGTAATAAAGAAACTGTAAGGGGATGATGAGGAGGATTTGAGGTTGGTGAGCATAAAACAAGGAGGGCTTTTAGAGTTAAGCATCTGTTTTTTGACTTTGCCGTCTCTACTGTAGGTGTATGGGAATGTGTCCCTACATATTAAAAGCTAACCAAATCAAAACACGGCTTGAATGCAGAAGAATTGTGACTTGAAAGATGCTCTTCATGTTCTTTCTTTTTGTGTGTGTGTGGCTTTTTTGGTTTGTTTGTGAGTTTCTTGTTGTTTGGGTCGGTTTCTTTTTTTTTTGGTGTTTTTGTTTGGGCTTTTTAGTTGGTTTTGTTTTGTTTTTGTTGGGTTGGTTGGTTTTTGGTTTTGGGGTTGGTTTTTTTTGCTTGTTTTTTGCCTTTTTTTTTTTTAGATGTGGGATTTTTTTGTTTGGTTTTTTTTGTGTGTGTGTTTTTTGCTAGTTTGTTGGTTTTGTTTAGTTTTTTTGTTGTTGTTCTTTTGTTTTGATTTTTTTTGTAAATATGCCCAAAGAGGGGAAGAACATTGTAAAAACCTGCTTGGACCTGTGGGGCTTTGGGAGCCTTTGGCATGTGCAGTGCACCACAGTGCTTCAAGAGAGAGATTTTTCCCCGGTACTAAAGAAACACGTAGACTCTGTTTTGAATGTCCAGTCCAAGTCAATGATGAAATGGTGTGTCCTCTCAGGCTAAGATGACAGCAGAGGGCAGGGAGTGCAGCCTACAAAATTAAAATTAAAGCAAACCAAAGGTTTTCTAAGCTTCTTTGAACATCATGTTATCTTTTCACCCATTCCCAGCTATGAGGTGTGACCCTGCCTGAATTGGCAGGGTCTGCCAAAGGATCATATTCTGACCCCGTTTATTTTGGCTGTGGCTATTGTAAACCCAGGGGCAGAGCTGGAAGTCATCCCTCACCCCAAGAACTCCTTGGGATCCACCCTTCCTGGGCCGAGCCGAGCCAGACTGGCAGGAGACAGCATTTATGGATGTACATCTGAGACCTAGGGACAGCCCAAGCTCTGCTTGTTTTCTAAACATGGCCTGAGGATATCTTAGAAAGCCAACAGAGTTCCCAAACTTGATGAGATGAAAGCTGTGGCAAGCAAGACATAGTCAGGTCACTGGATCTGCCCTTCATATGAGGAAGTGGATCATACTGAGGGATCTGAGATTTTACATTGATGATAGCTGTAGCTGCCTCTATTTTGTGATTTTTTTTTTCCCTGGGGCCTGCGCCTTTCCTTGCTGGCAATATGCAACACTCTGGTGGCCTCCCACTTCCCTTCTGTCAAAGATACCTGTCTGAGAGGAAAGCTGGATGAGATCAGAATAGTTTGCTTTGTGATGAGTTCTAATGTGCCTGGACTGGGAACTGGATACGGCAAATGCGTTGTCCAAGCAGAAAAGGAAAGTACACTGTCTAGGTGTCCGGTTGGGTGTCTCCCAGGATGTGCCTGGAGTTTTACAGGATAAGCCCAGTGGTTGTCTCTTAACTGGCAGAAGTGGTTGGTATCTCCTAGGAGTTTCTGCCCCCATATTTCTCAACATCTCTTCCAAACGTGTGGGTATCCCAAAGAGGAGCCAGCGCCCGCAGCAGCGTGGGAGGGGGAGGAGGCAGAGGAAAAGAAGCCCTGTGTCCTTGTAAGCGTAACAGTTTAGTCTTTGCTCTCAGGGACACAAGCTGGCAGTTGGCTTTGTAGTAACCCACATGACAACAGGAATAACATCAGGCGTAATTAGACGAAATGATGGTATAAGTTCAACTCTTTCCCCCCAAAGCACCCAGCCCCCTCAACCCATTTTGAAACAATGCACCTTTTGTGGGCTCCAAGTAGCTTTTAAAAACACAATTGATTTCTTTCTTCCCCATCACAGAAAAGAGTTTGCTGCTAGGGGAAGGAAAGTTGAAATGTCTCAGGCAGGATGGAGACTGAAGCAGGGAGGGGATGGGATACCTCATCCCTCCCAGCTTCCTCTGATGTCCTCTTCCAGACCCCCCTTACCTACCACCACCCACGAGATAATCATTGTTCTTTGTTACTACTGCTTTAAATACTCTCCCTTTCCACCCCTGCAACCCAAAACAGTATCCCCTATTGTTTTGGTGTTAGAAGTATACATGACGTAGTCATGATTCTGCCTTTTCTGAGGCCTTGTCAGGTTATGGATGATTGATCATGCTTCATCCACCCGATGAAGTCCATCAAAGAACAGTACAACATTTTCCTCTCTGTCTCCTTCCCCTAAGTGTGACTTGGCTGAGAGGACTACTGTGCTGGATTTGAATGGAAATTATCTAAGTGTGTGGCTCCAGCTCCCCCTGCTAGCTCCCCTCTCTTTAAAAAATGAGACTGAAATGTAATCAGATTTACTTTAATGAGGGAGGACTGAGAAAATGCATCCCATGAAAAAGAACTTTGTGGGCAATCCAGGTCCCACATCATAAACAAAATCAAGTCACTCTATATTAGTGTAGAGAAAGCCTCAACACAGGAGAACCCGTTTATACCCCCTCCTTATCACAGCTTTCTAGCCAGCCCGTTAAACTGCTTTGTAGCCACCCCTGTGCCACCTCCCCATGTAGATGCATGTGTACATGACTTCTGGATAACAGAGTTGGATGTGTAAAAGCAGCACCAGGGCTAAAATGGACCAGATTCTGAGGGCTTTGAATTCAGTATTAGATGGTTTTGAGTCCTTTGCTGAAATATGAGTCATTTTAAAACTACTAAGCTAGGAACTGTGGGGGTTTTATTGGTTTGGCTGTCTGGTTTTTGAGCATCTTTAAGGCATTTAGACATGAAGTATGATGCCAACCACTGCAGCATTATTAACATTTTAATGTTTGAAGACTGCATGTGACTGTGTAATGCCATATCTATATATGTGGGTGCATGTAACTTTGATAACTAAAATTGGTTTATAGCTCTATCTAGTTATATTCTTTTTAAGGTCCCAGTGAGATACCCAGGCAATCAATTTTGAAGACTTGCAGTGCAGTCATGTAAATAAAACTTGGGAATAGTGGAGTCTGACAAAGCAGTCCTGAGAGTTATGGGCATAAGATTTCATCCAGAAGTGATCCAATAGCTGCACATGTACAAAAAAGAGAATCAAAAATTATATCCTCAGAATGGTTTTTTTTTCAGTGCTCCTAATTTTGGTATATCCACCTATGTTCGCACCTCAAGCAGGACAGTTATTACTTGTGCAAAAAATACTTCCCCTGGTAAACATTAATCCCAAACTGATACATATGAATTTTAGTACTGACTCAAAAATGTTGAAGTGGAATTTTTGGAAAGCTGTATTCTTCCTTTTGCTCATGTAGGATTTGATTTTGCCACCCTAAAATTTCTGGCAAGTTTCAGGCTAACAAGTGATTGTTCCAGAACTAATAATGTTGTGGCAACAGGGGATTGTTCATAAACTCTTTTGTGAACATAACTACTAGGTTAACTGTTGACCAAATAGTACCCAGAAAGTATATTTTATTGACTGTGAATTCATTAATAGTTAACTGGTGTGCAGACATTGAAACAATGTGCTGATTCTTCATATTGAATACTATCTCAGACAAATACAATAAGATGCCATGGTCTGTTGCTTTCTCAGCTCAACATTGCTGAGTGTTGATGTCAGGGGAAAGTCTTACTCAGGTTAACAGCATTCCTAGAGCACTCTGTGGAACTGAAGGAGCTACAGAAAACTTAGAGGCTTCACTGAGATACACAAGCTGAACCTGCAAAACATCATGAAAAAACCCCTCAAACAAACAAACCCCCCCAAAATAAACAGAAAAATAACCAAACAAGAAAGAAACTAAACGGAAAAAAGTGATTTGACTCCAGAGCTAAAAAATGTCAGAGGGGTTCCCAGGGCAGTAACATGCACCTTGAGGAAAGACATGCAGACAAAAGATCAAATCTTCCTGCTCCAGTGCAAAGCAAAAGTTTCCTGCTACAAAATATTTCTTCTGCAGAAAGGTTCCTTGGGTGCCTTTTAAATGGTTACCTGTTTATATGTTTGGTTATCTATTTATATGATTAGTTTTTGCTCCTGCAGCCTCGAGCTCTTAATTTTTTAGCTTTCTTTCCCAGAAGTGTGGGGATTTTTAGATTTTCTTAGATTTATTTAAGATTTACTTTTAAGATTTTTTGCCTTGCTAGGCAGAGAGAAAATGAATTCAGGTCAGTGAAAAGTCAGGTCTCTGAAGAGATTTGGAGATGCTTGGTGTTGGATGTGGCTGCTACTCCTAAAGGAGTTTGGCTTCTAAATGCTGGCGTACCCAGAAACACAGGCAAAAATGTTTGGTTTTGAGTCCTATTGAACTCCAGGAGGACGAACACTCTATATCTGTTGAAGGCCATGATCATTGCCATAAGATTAACTAGAAAGGAAAACCACATGACAGCCAGCCAGGAAACACAACTATCAGAAGGTAAACAGGCATAATCAACCAGGGACTCCAGAAAGCTGCATTATTAGCAGAATAAAACATATGATCCCATCTGAAGGCCTGCTTTCCTAGAAGGCTGCATCTAAACAGAAAACAATTATTTAGGGCTAAGAAGTAGTGTTAAGGCCATGGATAAAGACAAGAAATAGGACCAGCCCTGGTTGTGGTGATACACTGAGAACGGTGCTTTTGAAAGACCAGGGAGTGCATTTCTGCTCATGCCAGCCCCTAAGGAGAGATATACTGACCATCCCTGTCCTTTTCTGGAAGAACTAATTGTTGGGGGTTTGGTTTTGTTTTGTTTTGTTTTGTTTGTTTGTTTTGTTTTGGGGTTTGTGGGTTTTTTCTAGTTGGTGTTTTGGTTTGTTTTTCCTTCTGGCAAGGGATTTATGCTAGTGAGGACAGTAGGATTTTCCATCACTGCTTCTGAGATTGTCCATGTTGATCTTGCTCTGTTTCTTTGCCAATCATGCCCCACTGGTCAGGCCACTTCGGCAGAAATGGTCTCTATTTGGTTTTAATAGATTTTTGTCCTATGGTTTATCAAACTGATTTATATATGTATGTACCTGTTGGCACCCCCTATGTCTGCAACCGAAAACACTGTACTCCATTTTCTTGTGCTGTGTTTAATTATCTCTTATCCATTTTGAGCCTGCCATCTGCAAACAGCCAGGAAGTATTTCTAATTCGTGGAGTTGTGTTTTACTGCCTCAGTCATGCTCATGGAGTTGCACTTAACCATGCATGGGATTTTTTGTGTAGTCTTGAAAATGAAGCAGGAGTACAAAAGACAATGACAAACCACTTTTTTCCTACCAACAAGTAAACTTCTGTCCTTGTTTTAATGTAGTGGCTCTTTCTATAAAAGATCCAGTGCGCTTGAGAGACTAACAGTCTCTCAAATTTTCACTAACAAGCAAAGGATTTGTAAAGATTTTGCAGCTTGATGAAGCTGCTTTGCTCTTCCAAACAAGTCTGTCTCTGGCTTATTTGCAGAGCAGTTAGTCTCTCATTCCTCTTTAATCTTTACTCTTCTTTGGAACAGGTGATAGGTAGACTGGTCCAATGTATCTGTAGACCTTCCTTAGCACACTGGGGTGGCTGTGTTGTGCTGAAAGGCTGTGGTCTAATTCTATGAATGTTCATATGCTGTGGGACTGGCTATTACATTTACAGTCAAATACTGTAGATGTAATTATAAACAATTGCACCTCATGGTGGCTGCATTATTGAAAACAATCTGCAACAATCACACCATATACCTGACACGAAATTATTAAAAGGGCATATTAATTAAGTCACTGTGCTTTTCAGATTTTTTGGTTATGAGAGAAAGGCAAAGCATTTTTCTTTATCTACAGTTATAAAATCATTATGGTATTCATACCCTGGTGTAATACTGTGGGTTGGAACAAACTATGCCTTCTACATCTTTGACTTTAAATATCAGATGCTTTGGGCTGTTTGAAATGTTGGGTTTTTTTTTTTTTAGTACTTACTTTGATATTTCCTGGCCATATTGAGACCTAAGTGCAATATGGATGATGTTTCATGTTGCAAAACCGTGTGACTGCATTATATTTGCATTCTTTGTATAAAGTCCAACCAATGTGACTAACATATTGGAATCTGTGTGGCTCAAGGTTTTGCACATCTAGTTCTGGAAATCAGACCAGTGGCACAGGCCTGGGAACAGCTGCAGCTCTATAATGCATTGTTCTGCCTACCTAGCTCCAGATCAGTCATCTGAATTTCTTTTTGCTGTGGAGTCTGCCCAAACATCCTTTTGAAAGTGACACATCCTGATGCTGGAAGACCTTCCCAGGAAAGTTTCAGCAGGGAGGAAATGGGAGAATATAACATCTCATAAACTCCCTATGACTCCAGAACAAGGCCCAAAGGCTATCATTACTGAGATGCATACTGCTAGCGTCAGTTCCAAAAGAGGATCTCAATTTATTGTGTGTTGGGAGTTTCTAGGGTCAGCTCCATCCTGCTATGTGGTATAACAATGTGTCAGTTGCACAATAGGAGTAACCTCACAGTATTCATATGTCACTTCAACAAGAGAGAGAGAAAAAAACCACCCTCTTGTAGTTACAGGGTGGTTTGGTTTTTCTGACATTTAATTCTTATATGGCAGGCATCAGTGCTTTAATGGGTGAGATTTTTGGACTGAAAACAAAATCATTAATAGAAAACAGTTATGAGTCTGTACTTCCCATCCTTGACAAACTTCCCTATTTCTTTCTTTTTTCCCCCCCTTTATTGTCATGTCATGTCAGAGCTGATTATAAGAGACAGGCTTTACAGCATTACATGGGTGGGCTTTGGACTATTGAGCTTCTGTTCTGGAGACCACAGACCTCAGTGTCACTGTCTTTGCTCTATCCCTAACACAGTGAAAACACTGAAGTGACATCCCACAGGTAAATATTTTAGCTTTGAGTCTAAGTTCATGGATTCTGAGACAGAAGGAAAAAGTTGTATTTCACAGTCACAGACCAATCACAAAGCAGTTTCTATTGTGATGGAAAACTAAATAGCAAATGTGACCCTTGCCTCTCAATTACCCAGTATGTCATAGTGGCTGATCTCTAAAGACAGGCTGGGTTGTGTCCAGGCACTATCTGATACAGAACAAGACCACCCAACAGAGAGGACACCCAGCAGGCAGGTCTGCCAGGCTGCTGCTGTCCTGTTACAGAGATACTGAAAGCAGAAATGGTGACAAACAGGCAATGCCATTAGCAGCACAACAGGAAATGCTCAGAAATGAAGAGAGAAGCTGGAAGACAGCAAGGAGAAAAGGGCTTACATAATCATATTTAGGCAACCATAAACCCATAGCAACACCTTCCCCTATTCCCACTAAATTTTTAGTTCCAGAGGTGCCTGGGAGCACTATGTAAAGTGAAATCAAACCCCATCAATTTAACATGTGGCATGAGCAGACAGGAGAGTTAAGTCCTACCACTAACACCTTAGCAGCTTTCAGACTAAGAGGGTGTTTCTCACCCTTGCTCTCCTACCTTCTATGTGGAGCAAGAAGTACCATTACAGGAGATGAGTGCTGTATTTGGACCCTGACTGCCTTCTCTGCCATGTATTGTGGCATAGAAAAGGCTTGAAACAACTGCATGACAGACAGCTCTACTTTCTGGGAAGAGCCTTACATAAAAACTGATTCACAATGAACAGACTGGATGCATTTTGTTCCCTGTTTTTTGTTGTGTTCTTAAAATGTGATCTCAGAGACCTTCTTGGTGCACATAGATATGTTCTGAGCTGTCCAGGACTGGGAGGATTTATTAGAACAAGGGAAATAAATGGCTAAGATTTTTCTTAGAGTAGCAGTTAAACCTTAGTCTGTAAAACTGCCTTGTAAATCTCTGGAAATCGTCAGCTATTAATCCGTTGCTCAGCTGATTATTGTGAATATTATACATGCCTTTAATTGTCTTTATCCAGGAAAGGCCATCTTTTGCTGCTGAGAGAATGGCTCTCAAGTTCATTTAACAACATGTGACTGGAGCAGGGTGGTGATAGATTGGAGCAGACTAGAAAGATTGGAGCAAGCTAGTGATTTACCTTCTCCATAAATTGAAACCACTGCTGGGGGATGCAGGATGCCAGAAGGGGATGGTGGAACTGATTACTCAAAATTAAGTAAAAATCTAAATTTCCTCCTCTATTTAGGCCTTCCCCACACGGAATAGGGGATGCATGAGCAGATCTCATCCTCTCTTCTTCACAGGAACTGCCAATAGAAATTCCTTAGCTCTGTGAGGAATACAGTCTGGGGCCTTGTGAATCATGAGGTCACTGGAATAGAACAATCACGCCAGGCATTTCCAAGTCCTCCTGGTCACAAGGAGTGAACTTAAAACACTTGTTTAACTAACAGCAACTGAAGAGTCATGAGCAAGTGAATTCTTCATCACTTCCTCTTGTCACCTGTGATCTATCAATCTCAGGAGGTTCAGAAGTTCATTCAAAACCTGCAGAAGAGCAAGACTATGGGCCCAAGCATATGTGGTGGCTCATCAGCTCTGAGCCCTTTCTCTTCATCCTTAGCCAGTGGGGCTTCTTATTCAGACAAAGGTCTCCAAGGAGTGGCAAGGCAAGGATGTGGCCCAGGTTAGTGCCACAATGAGCTGCTTGCCTTGGCACAGATCTGAAAGCTGTTGGTCTGGGTTACCTATGGGTCTTCTCTGATGAGGCAGGAGAGGGGTGTGTGGGGTGTGTGAGAGAAGGCATTTTGCTCACTGCAACTCATTCAAGCTACATTTTGTTCAGAAGTCACACTATGGCCCATGCCCTTCCAGACAATTGCAACAGGAAAGCCCTGCCCATCATCTCTCACTGAATTTATCCTTCTTTCCCTCTCCCCAGATTGGGCAGCACTACCTGAGAGCAGTGGGAACAAGCTCATGAGGATATCCTGCCAGGACAGCTCATGCTGTGCCCCACCAAGGTCACAGGGAAGACATCAGCCACTCCTCAAACCTTTTGCACCACTGGTGGAGTCCCTGAGGGTCAGGCAGGGTCAGAGCACAGATGGGGCTCCTATCCCATTCCTGTTCAAACATCCAGCAGGTGACTGTTAGTTTTCAGTTTTGGTCTTTTGGCTCCATCCCTGTGTGTTTAAGTATGTGTTATGTGTGTAGGGAGGGAGTAATACTGATATTTTTCAGAACCACTTTTTTTCTTGCCTTGTTTTTTTTTCACTTTTCATAGCATTATTTCTCCATTAATATTCCTGAAAGCCAAGCTCTACTCCAATGGGTTCTCATGATTAAAGACTAAATGCTGCAGAAGAGATGACAGTCCTCACATGTGCCAATGAGTCAGTGAATTCCTTTGTGAAGCCTAAGTCCATCCAGATGTTGACCTCAGCTCTGATGCTATGTTCTTTCCTTATTTTCCTCTAGCATTGCTGGGTCTATTTAAGATGGGTATGACGTGACCATCAATGAGGAAAGACAGGCTCTCTAAGAGGGTAAAATGCTTTCCTTCTTTCTACAATAGGATTGTGAAGCTCTTTCCACTGCTGTAATTCTTGGCTGTTGCCTTAAAAATGCTTGTGTTACAAATATTATTGCTCATTTGGTGTTATTTGCATTACGCAGGCCTAAGTGCCTAAAGGCAATCTAAGTATCTTTCTATGGGTCTAATTTGGATTTTCAGGCTTTTTCTAGAAATAGCTACATGGGACTACATTGGTAAGCAGAGAGTGCAGAAAAGCAAAGACCTATCTGCATGTGGCTGCTAGAAATGTTCTGCTTTCACAGTCTAAACCCAGTATTTTCAATAAATACAAAGAGAGAAAATTGTATTCTGCCTACCTAGATTTCCCCAGCAATTTTGCTGTTTCTTTACTTTTCTTTGTAATCCATTTCTTAGAATCTGGATTCTAAATGGCACTTTTGAGCAGTTGCTGGTCCAGGTATTTCCTGGCTGATGATCAGGGCAGCTCCATCATCCTCCCCTGCAGGCTGTGTTGCAGCAGGCCAGGAAGTGCACTGCTCCTGAAGGTCGCTTGTGACAGGATCAGAGGCAAGCACAGAGCACTGCCTGCTGCACACATTTTAGTGGGGCTTCAACAGAGGAAACCAGGATAGTGCCAAATGAATCATGTTCTAGCCTTTTCCTTTGCCTTCCCCACCCCTCTGGGTGACACAAGCCACTTTTTCATGATGCACATCAGCAGAACTGGAAATTTTTTCTAGGACTTGACTTTAAACAGATTTCTGGAATCTGATCTTCAGAAACATTTACTCTGCCAAGTCCCCTCCCAGATTTGGTACATTTTCTTAAGTGGTACTTTGCTTTCCTGTTGTGGGATTCAGTCTGGAGATGCAGGGACTATAAATGGGGATTTCCTAATCTCAGCCTGTCCAGTTACATCCAGCAAAATGGAGCTTTCAGGAAGTTCCTCCCCAGCTGTCATAACATACCCACACTGTACTGACCTGCCACAGTGTTGTTCCCTGTTGAGATATAACTGGTTAGCTGATGAGGGGGACTTTAGAATAGGAGCAGAGTGAGCAGAGCAGTGCACCTCTGGCACTGTTTAGTCTGGATACCCTTATTCCTTTGGTACTGGGATTTGCCTATTTTTGGTTAGGGCACCAGGCCCTTAGTTACAGATACTTCACATCTGGTTGCCTATGCACACATGAATCCTAGGCCTGCTGCTCAGCTCCTGACCTCTTTTCCAGGTCCCAGTGACTTTCACTCCCTGTTCCATGCCTTTGCCTTTCTGTGCTTGCACCAGGCATTGCTTCCCTGAGCCACAGCATCAGAAGCACAGCCTCTTCTCCATGTGCAGCTTTCTGGTCCTGGAGGTAGCTTTGGCCCCAGGATTGCCCCAAATGCTGCCCTTTAAGTAGAGGTGAGGTAGGAAAAGTGCCAAGGGTGGGGACAGCTGCAAATGGCAATTCTGACCAGATGCAAAACCAGGATTAAAGTCTCTAGAGCCTCTGTGCCAAGCTCCTTCCACCTGATTGTGCTGAATATGCCTGAAGGCAGCTGTCAATAGTCTGGAGTGCCAGCGGCTCGATGTCTATGATGCAGTTAACACAAACTGGCATCTCCCTGTTTAGTTTCCTCTATAAAACTCTAATTTCTACTCTCTACTTTTCTCTCCCTCTTGCTCTTTCTTTTTGTTTGTTTGTTTCATGATCTCAGCCAAAATTACATTGATTTCCTTGTAACAAATCATGCCAGGATCAGAAAAGCCATATCTGAATTTATGGTCCAATTTTCAAACAGAGTAATTTCCTGCTATTTTCCTGCCTCCTGAGTCAGAACAGTATATTTCTACATACTGCCAGGCACGGACAATTCTTATTTAGAGATGAAGCCATTCCAAACCAGAGCCAGAATGCCTTTCAAAGGCCAAGTCTTCCAGCTCTTACTCAGGATTTTAATTGTAATGGTCCAGACACATGATTTCTCATGGCCTGTACATTGCCTCTCTCATGGTGTTCTTGATTGCATTTCAGAGATGCAGAAAGAGTGACGGAGGTTACTTTGCAGTGCGTTTCGGAGGCAGTGTTGGGATGAGTTTGAGTTATTTGTTTATGAGATTAGTTTATACAGTGCTGCTGCAGAGCTGGTAACAATTTTCATTATGTTCTAGCTGGCTGTAGAGCATCTTCAAAAGGGATCTGCTTTATCTCATGGCAGAAAGCAGCACAGGTATGAAAGGAACTTCAAATGCTTTAAAAGGCGGCACACAAACAGACTTTGTCCTCCTTCTCAACAACCCACCTTGACAGCACTGCTTTGATAATCAGCAGCTTCTGTGCATTAAGGCAGCCCCATCTGGCTTAGTGACTCAGGGATGTAGGGCAGGAGGGAGGGCTTCTTCCAGTCAACACTTTGACTGCTTATTTTCAGTCTCAGAGGCCCCTATCACATCTGGAGTTTTCCCAGTCATGGGTTTTGGTTTTGGATTCACAGTGTGAGAGCATAAGGAGGGTTATTTTACCATCCAGAATTTCCAGTAGTGGACTGTGACATTCAAAATTAAAATAAAACAAACAAACAAAATTATCATCCTTCCTGCAAAGCGTCATCTGTTCTTAGGAATACAAGAAAAAGAACCACAAAAACAACCACTAACAAAACCCCATCATCATTAACTTCACAAAATTCCACAAAACAGGCAATACAGCAGCCTGACATTCTAGATGACTATGAAGTAAATCTAGTCTTGCAGACATATAAGACATATAAGACATATAAGATGTGTTGCAGACATAAGATGCTGAGTTCCTCATTCAATAAAAGCCCTGAAATCCTCCCAAACAGTAAGCCCCAATTTCCTCATTGGAAGAAAACATTAAGGGACACTCACAATTTAGTGTGTTCAGTGCTGACCCAGATCAAACTGTGGTATTCTGTGTAATCCCTGATGAAAGGCAAAGCAAAGAGCTACCTGGAGGACCTCCAAGGCACTAGATACAAGACATCCTCTCAAAAACAAAGTTCAGCTAAGGGAAGGCCCCAGATCCATGCCAGATGATAAGATAGGAAAGAAGGAATTATCTTGCTCAAGAGGTCCTTCTAAAGGAAGGGATGGTATAGTGTGGGAAAGAAACTCAGTCTGCCTATACTCTTTTCTCAATTAGAGCAAGACATGGCTCCCCCAAAATCTTTTATTTTACTTAGGGTGTTTTGTGAAGTCTTCCAGGTATTTCTGTATCTCTTTCCTTGCTGTTTCCTTTCCAGGAGTGGTGATCTGCAGCTCTCAGGAATGAGTTAGCACCCTATTGGTCATCAGCTCCTGACAACAGGCTGGCTGTGGACCTCTGGATTTTCCCACTGACCTCATTTTTCAAGGTTGCATTTTCCACCTCTGATGGTTTCAGGCTTGATCTTAAAATAACTTTACCTTGCAGTGATTCACCCACATCTAAGGGTTGGGTTTCTTGGCCTCTTCTGAGCCTGGGTGTGTTTTGGTTGCTCCTCACTGATCACTACTCAATTTGCCCCCAGGAAGGCATTTTGACCGTGCTCTGATAATTTTTTTTTTGTGCTCTAGTCATATTGAAATGGATTTCACACCCAATATCTGTCAACAAGGGGAGAGAGCTGAGGATATCATGACAAGCTTTGACTTGCTAAGGTTTAGTATTAGGTGCTTATGTATTTTCCATAAACAGGTACAACTCTGCATTGCCATGGTGACATAGCCCTTCTTAATTCTCCTCAGCAATGGAAATTAGGGAACTTATTGGCCAGAGAAAGAAAGTATGGACTCAAGATCCTGGGAGATGACACATACTTCTTCATGAGCTCTGAAGACTACTTAGTTCAGGGAGAGAAAGCATCATTCAAAAATTGCTAGCTACTGATATCCAAGAGCAGGATTTAAATTCACAAAACAAAACAAAACAAAACAAAAACAAACAGAAAAAAAGTTTTAATCACTGCAACAGACACCAGACCTCTGTGGTTGGTTGAGTTTTTCTGTCTGTGTGGTTATTTCCCACCTATATTCTGGTTTCTAAGCAAGAAAGGAAGACCTGCCTCTTTTTTACCAACCATGTATGTACAGAACAAGGTTAAATTCAATAATCAGTGAATTTTAAACCAGAGCCCACCCCCCCCCCCCCCCCCCCCCCAACCAAAACCCCCCCCCCCCCCCCCCCCCCCAAGAAAAAAAACACTTCCCTTGCAGGCACACTAGAGGATGAGCCTATTTTATTTTTTCTTACACCCTGACATTGGCTGGCATCAAACATCTTGTATTGCAAAGTTACAGGATGTAATGTTACCACACATCCTGCATCTAGGTTTTGGTGGGAAATAAAGGTTCTATGTCATTCTATTGGGGAATTCACCACTATTCCTGCCAGCTCATCATCTTCCTAATGTTGCCAAGTAGTAAGTGATTAATTGCCATGAGACAGACAAGAAAAAAAATCACAAGATACAACAGAAAAAGAAACATTTTGGAAATGAGCTTTTACAAGATACGTTTGCTCGCACTTTGATATTTGAATCCTTTTTGTTCACGTCATCAGGCTTTTGACAAAAGTTCCGATGTTTGTGTGCATGCCTAATTTATAATGAAAAGAAAACAGAGACTATCTGGTAACAGTGAGGAGTTCAGGGACAGAGGATTTAAGGAACACAGCAGCTATCACAGGAATTGACAACCTGCATTTCCTTTAAAACAGAAATGCCTAAACTGTGGGTCATGGCTGGTGTCTAAGGCCAGTTCACCAGGTTCATGTTTTCAGCTGAGATTGACTTAAGAAGGTATGAAAAATCATAAGAACTGATATCAGCTAGTGGTTCCAAATAACTTGTTGATACTGAGCTGGGAGCTGCATATGGGACTAGAGGGATCATTACCATGACTTTGGCATCATCCCTCCTTTCCTCCAATGACACAGCCTGAGTACATTGTCAGACTAAAGCTGGGAAAAGCTAGAGAGAACATGCATGGGCAGGAGGGTTTGCTTAGCCCTGTGTAATTCTGCGTTAGCTCCTTCTTAAAAATATTCCTCAGAAGAAAATTTATCTGCCAAGTTTTAGCATGGCATGAAATATGTCCAGCTGCATAACCCTCCACCTCATTCCAAAAATGGAGAGGGACTAAGAAAAGACCAACTCAGGTTTAGCTATTGCAACACAAAGGTCTTGAATGTCAGTCAGTTGGGGGCAGACTGTGATTTTACCATAAAGTTTCAGCTGCAGAGATCCCTCCTGTGCTGAGAACTGGATGTATGTGGGAAGGGAAAAGAGAGGAGAACAGCTAATGTGGAGGGCAAAGGGTGTGACAGCATGGGAAAAGCAGGATGCTGGAGGAGGATGGAGAAAAGTGAAGCCTTTCAACCCCTCACCAGCAGTGGCACCTGTCCCAATCTTGGACTCACTTGTGTTTCAGTGGCTTGTCTTGCTGCCATGGCTTTGGGAAAAAGAGCCTGTTTACAGGAAACAAGCTGGCTGTGCTTCCCACAGCCTTGCTGGGCTGGGGTGGAGGCAGAAGCTGACTCTTTTTGCTGCTGAGAAAGCTCCAGCTTCTAGGGGTGTGTGAATGCTGCAACTCACTTCTTCCCAACCCTACCTCCTTCCCTCGGCGCTGACACTTCCCCACCCCAGCCTCAGCCACATGGGTGTTTGCAGGGTTTGTTGTTCCCAAAAGGGCTGAAGGATCCCTGGAAGGTGCTGGGCCAATGTTGTGGCTCAATCCATGGGGACAGATCCCTGCCTGGTTTTACCATCCCTTGAATCCTTAGGCTTCACTGAAGATGTTTAATGAGTGTATTTCCTGTAATAGATGGCAGCAATGAAAAGAAAAATAAGATGTTGCACCACATCTTGGCAGGAGTGGCTCAGAAGGACAATTCAGGCAGCTGTCTGTCCTGTCCCAGCTCTCTCCCTCTGTTCCCATGCACACTTGCTTACGGGTCATGCTGAGGGCTGAAGAAAAAAGCTCAAAGCTGTTCACTGTCTTCTTTAGTAGCAGGCACAGAGGTTATCATTCCAGTCTTGAAAACCAAGGCAGCAAACAGGGAAAAGGCTCTCCTTTTTTGACATATTTTGGTAGAAATGAGTATTTAAAATACATCATATTTGTTCTATTGCCCTCTTCCCTACCTCCCTCGCAGCTTGTAAAACTCCCGCTGTCTCCCTTCCTTTTCACGCAAATGCTTGGCTCGTTTCTCCCAGCACTTCATTCCCGTCACCCTGTCCCTGCGGCTACTGACCCATCTCCTAAAGCTTGAGGAGGAGCTCGTGGGCCAGCTTCTGCCCCAGCCCTCGCTGTGGCTGCTGCTCGACTTGTACACAGCAGTATGTGCTGGATGGGGCTCCTGCTCCTGATGAGCAGAGGGTGCCAAACCACATGAATCTGGGGTTTGGCAAAGTCCAGCTGCTTTCAGCCGGAGAGGCAGGGAATGCCGGGGGCAGCAGCCCCAGCGCAGTGGGTTTGTCACCAGCGAGGAGGGGCTGGTCCTGGAAAAAGGGAGATGTCCCGCTTAGTCATGGCCCACCCGCTGGTAGCTGGGAGGCACTCTCGTAGCATCTGCTGCTCAGCAAGGCACAGGCAGGGTCAGTGGTGGTGAGGGCTGATCCCTGAAGAGCAGAGGGCCACTGCTCCAACCCAGCTACACATTCTCCACTCCCCACAAGCCGTGGGGCTGCTGCCAAGAGTCATCAGTCAATAAACCTAATGCTGTCGTGATGTTTATTCAGTGCATGTTTAAAGACATCGGAGATGGCCATAGCGTGCACATTGCAGTCTGTGGCTGTGCAAAAGGTGTGGGACACCAACAGGAGGAAAAGGGTGTCTGAGATGGCAGCCCATACCTGCACTTTGCATGGCTTGTCATAACTCCACACTCCAGGTATTTCCAAGAGTTTCAGTTTTAATAAAAAATAAAAGACATTGAAAGCACATTGGATTTACCTTAAAATACACAAAATGTATGCATACACAAAAAGAGCTTTCCCCTTTCCAAAAGTGAAGGGCGACAAAAAGGGATCAAAAAGCTTCTCAGGTATTACACAAGTAAATTCAACAGGAAAGGGGTACATGAATAGGATGTTGCTTTTCACAAGCTGTTGCTGTG
This sequence comes from Trochalopteron elliotii, assembly GCA_024734555.1. NCBI lineage: Eukaryota > Metazoa > Chordata > Aves > Passeriformes > Leiothrichidae > Trochalopteron > Trochalopteron elliotii. The sequence continues at coordinate 6,197,159 of JANPWX010000011.1, forward strand.
TTTCTCACTTGTATCTCCCAAATACACTTTGGAAACCTCTTTCTGAGGAAATTTAGTATTGAGAAAGCTTTGGGTAAGAGTTCATAGAGACAAAGCAAATGGATTCTTTAGGAATTTACCTTCAGTAAGGACTGATGGAAACTGACTTAGGAAACCAGCTGCCTGTCTGGGTTTTCTGGGCCACTTCTACTTCAGCTGTTCATAGATAAGGTCTCCAGAACAGCGATATCTCTGTGATAACTGCAACAATACTAATAACAGCCAAAAAGCTGATTGGAAGTTCAAGTGACAGCCTGGAGAATAGCTATACAAATTTTGATTTTGTGTCACGTGTTTACCCCAGATGGGAAAAAAGGTGGAAAACAAAAGTCATGAGACAAAAGGAGTGTGGACCTCATCACTAGAGCCCAGCACTTGCAGCTTGCCTGGAGATTACACTTGTGCATTGAACTGTACAGGTTGCAGATATCTGCCAATGTCTGTCTCTGCTTCCCCTTCACCTCCATTTCACAAAAGAAGGTCTACAGTACTCTCTTTTATTTGAAGACCTTTAAAAATCACACAGAATATTCCATGGCTGCAGACCTAAGCCATCCTTCCCTTGGGAAACTTCTAGGTAGGTTGTATGTAACCCTGGCAAGACACATTGTCCTACAGTCTCCTAACTTTGACCCTTTCATATATCCTTTTATTGCCCGCAAGAAAAACAGACTCATAAAACGCAACTCATTAAATGCCCACGCATTGTGAGACACTACTACTAAGCCTCTGCTGTTAAGGCTTTCAAATTTCACATGGTATTAAAAAGTTTACAGGACACTTGGTCCTCTTTAATATTGCAAAACAACCTTTTGGGTCATTTGTGCTATAAACTAGCAGTGAAAGTGAACCAAAGAAACCCAGATTTTATTGTAATCCATGTTACTAGGAGTTGTACTTTAACACTTCAAGACTTGGCCCAAAGGTAAAGAAGCAGTAGTTTTTACAGACTTTTTTCCAGCAGAGAGAGAGGTTGGCAAGGTACAGAATGAAATAATCCAAAGAATGCCACCCCAAATACACTGAATCCCATGGAGAATTTGATGCAGATTGCTTAGAAATCTCATGTCATTTTTTCTGCCAAAGTGCAGATCAGGCAAAGTGAGGGAAAGGTCCTTCTAATTTAGCCCTAAGGATCCCATTTTGAGGCAGTTTACCAGTATCGAAAGAGACAGCATTTTCCTTTTCTGTTCTAAAAAAGTGGAGGCAGGCACTACAAATCTCCCTTCCACAAAATGCGGCTTGGGTATCACAGATTTATCTGAATCTCATGTAGTCCAAGGCTTTTCTGCAAAGAGCCTTCAAAATCTTTGTTTGTATGATCAAGGACATGTAATGTTATCATAGCTGAAAAAACAGATACAATCTAGCAATGTAATCCGAAAACCTGTGGGTTTTTCACTTCATCAGCTGATTTCAATGCCTTTCCAGCTCAATTTTGTGTGGGCAAGAAAATGGTGAAAGCTGTTCAAAGACATTTGTGAGGGACTTGGCTCATATAAGTACGAGATTTGAAAAATCTCTTAAAAGCCACATTAGAAACCTTCAGGGAAGAAAATAATTCCTACCCACTAGGTCTTCCATATGGAGTTTTGTGATCATAGGAGGGGTTAGTCAAGAAAGGTAACCAGAAAAATTGATTTGATGTGGGAAAAAAAGGGGTATTGCAAGAAGAGTTTTTGAATCACCACTAGGTGCTGGAGATCTGAAATCTGTGCAACGTGACCACGTGTGGATCCTTTCTTCATTCAGTGTCATTACTTGAAAAGCAGGACTTTACTTGCTGGCTTGTGTCAAAGCAGGTGTTAAGCAGCTTGAGGCCTTAAATGCTGTGATATCTCAGGCCATCAAAGGCTGCTGAGAAATATGTGCCCAAGGCTTTGAGGGTGTGTCAGCTCACCAGCCATCAGTCCTGCCCACGACAGAGGATGTACAGCAGAAGGTACATGTAACATCCACATTCCTGGGTGTAGTCCTAGACTGATTTGGGACCAGTACATCTGAGCAGGTAGGAGACAGGCTGTGGCATAAATGCCTCCAATTGTCCAAGCTTGTGACATAAAACCAGTCATGAAAATACTACAGAGACACTGTTTATAAACTTGAGGAACTTGGTGACCCAAGTCAATGATCTGTCTGTGTGAATGTACCAACCATTCATATTCTGTCCTGTACATACCTAATGAAACTGTATAACTCTGAAACAAACAAAGCCTTAAATCATCCTGCTTCATAATAATTAAAAAAAACCCAACTTGGTAGAGAGTTAAAAATATTTGTTGCATTATGTTGCTGAACAAAACAGAAAATGGGGTCTTGTACTCCCCTCATGTCCATAGAGTTCAGGGCTGCTAAATTAACTAACTTTCTGGATTTTATTAGTATTAGTTAAGCATGTGTAATATGATCCAAAAGACACAATGCAGTTCTCAACCTCAGATTCCATTTAAAAAATTGGACAGTAAATGACAACGAGCTCAGAGAAGATCAGAAGAAGTAAAGGCTGCTTTAGGAGTGGAAGGATTTATGCTGTAGCCTGGCATTTTATTGTCTGTGTTCAGCTCTGCTGGGAGTTTGTCATTGGTTTGTGCCAATGCCACAGAGCTTGTGCTAGTCCCAGAAGGATTTTGATATGGAAATATATGGGAGCTTGACACTCTGAGACAAGGAGGTTGACACTTGGCTGTAGAGAAGGAAAAGATCAAGGAACTGGAAAGAAAAAAGGAAAGTGGCAAGTGGGAAATCTTTTCTTAGGGTTGCAGCAATTCCCAAACTTGAAACAAATGATGGCAGTTTTTCCCTAATTTCCACTGGCAGCACCTCAGACGGGTTTTGCCTTTCTGGCATGAGGGATAGGTCTCAAGTAGAGTCTTTATTTCATAGCCCACTTCATCTGCTCACTGCTACCACAGAGCTCCAGACAAACTTTTAGGTTGTGTTTTCTTCCTAGAGCACCCAGTGACTTTAACATCTGGTACAGCTGTCCTAATCAAAATGTTTGGACTATATTTAAGAAATTCGTGTGAGAGGTACGGGCTGGTGATGTAAAGGAGACTGATGATCTGGGTTAAATCACTGTACCTGTAGGTATTGCCATTTTTTTTCAGATGGAGGGAAAATGTACTGCGATTATCTCAAAGACTGGAAGTCAGGTCTAAGCCAAAAATCAGTACCTTAAAATCTTTACTCCCAGTGCTGCTTTTTAAGCACAAAACTGTCCTTCAGAAAAGGTACTAAAGATCAATGCTTTGGTTATCCTTTTGAAATACTCGTATGTCAGGACCCTGTCTTTGTGCTTCAGCTATGATGAATAACTTCAGGGGTGATGAATACCCCTATGCTGTATCACGGTCTGAGACCTATGTGCCAAGCATCCCTGCCCCATAGGAGGTGATGGCTCACACTCACACATTTTGTGTCTTTCTCTTTGTACTGCAAAAAACCCATACAAAAGCACTCTGAACAAATGTATTAAAAATCAGAGTCGTGGTTCAATGGAGTAATTCAGCAGCAGCATAGAGAAAAGATCATTTCAGGTGACACCCATGCAGGACAGGTTCTCAAACTTGAAAGTACAGGCTTACTCAGGGATGAGCCCAAAAGCATACAGTGGGGGATACGCGATGGAAGCAGCTATTCTGCAAGAAAAGTGTGAGAACCTTTCCCTAAGGAACCCTTACCCCAGATCCACATGAGCACAAAGGAGGAAATTTAGGCCTGGAGGTGTTGCCAGAAGAGTAACATACCTTATGTAAAGCACAGTACAAAAGCAAATGCTGAGTGAGCAAGAATGTCTCTCTAGTAGCAGTGGGAACCCCCTCCTGCTTTATTTTGTGAAGTATCTTTCATATCTTCTGCCAAAGACTTTAGGCGACATCAAGTTTTGCAAGGAGGCGAGTAATAATAGAGCCAAAACTTAGTTCAGACTGCCAATAAGGAGTCACTGTAGCCTGGAACAGTGAAAGGTCATCCACAAAGACATGAACACACATTTTTTTGCCCCAGATTCTGGACCAACTGTTCTGAGGAAGAAGCAAACAGTTGGGCTGGGTCCAAAGCATGGGGAGAACTTGTAATTAATCTTTTTGTAATTCTTTTCCCACCCTAAATCTTCCACATTTCCTGCCTCACTTAACTCTTTCCAAAGTATCCTCCTGCAATGTCACAGTTGCTGAGGCTTGATGCAGACCAGATACAGGCCAGATGGCCCCCTGAATGCCACCCTTAGGCACCTCTTATGGGTGACTGGTTTTTGGTGTCACAACTGCCACTTTCCAAGAGTGCTTTAAAGCTTGGTCTGAAAAATTAATCTTGCCCTTGAGCGTCAATAATTGCCTGACAGTGATTTTTTTTTTCACCTTTGCTGGGCAGTTGAATACCAACTCCTTACACAGCTGCACATTTTTAGGAGCAGGTTCAACAAGATGGTATAATAAAGTTCACCAGCGAGCAGCCATACGCAAAAACCTGTCTCCAGGGGTACCCAGCAGGCTCTCTGTGAATCACAGAGTGTTTTGAATTAAAAAAAGTGTAAACATATTTCCAAGTTTAGAATTTAATCTCATTTGCTTTCCTTTGTAGCAATGAGGTTGGAGTTTCAGTTC
>JANPWX010000011.1:6201871-6391257 GCA_024734555.1 Trochalopteron elliotii
AGAAAGAAAGAAAGAAAGAAAGAAAGAAAAAGAAAAGCCTCTTTTGATTTGAACTGTAACCACACCTGTGGCTCCCCAAAGGCAGCGAGCCAAACAGCCAGGGGTGCAGCAGGCTCGTCTCTTCAAAGTTTGTCCCTTTCTGTGGTTTTGGGCATTTTAAACCTTTTCCAAATCCAGATGAACTTGCAGTGCTGGAACCAGAAAACTCAGAAGATGTGGAGTGAGGCCCACCATGGCTGTACTACCAAGCTCATGACCAGCTGCTTTTATATCTTCACAGAGCTGAGCTCTTTATTGCTAGGAATGGGGAGAAGTGACCAGGCCTTGCTGTCCAGGGGTGACCATCTCCTGGTGCCTCCACATCAGTGGTGTAAAGAGGGAGAGTACTACTCCAACATACTTTCCCTTCTCCCTGTCCCATCCCACGGCTCTTCCAGAGCAAACTAGCTATAAGCAGTCAGTGTCATATTTTTTGATGCATATATGTCAGTTTCTAAAACATTTGTCTCTACCTTGTGTCCATTTAGATAAACATCTGGACTAAACCAGACTGAACCGAGGCGCAAGAGGTCAAGAATTTTTCAAATTATCCTTTTATTGTGCAAGGTGATGCTGTTTTTTTAGAGCAGGTTCTGTCTCTGCTCTGAAGGAGATAAAATTGGCCTTGTTGCAGTTGAATGGTTTCTGGGGTGCATTTCAGATGTTCTTTGGCAAGGCAGATGCATGCTTTCAGCATGCTGAAGGAAGGATGGAGGACCCCCAGGCAACTTCAGGAGTGCATTCCACTGAAACAGAAGAGGAATGGATAGGCAAAAACCCTCTGGGTTTTCCAGTTCTTGAAAAGAAGTGTTCTTCTCTGCAGTAAAAATGGAAACAGCAGAAAGTAAAAATTTTATCCTGATAAATGAAACAGAGAGAAGAGGGAACCAGTGGAATTACATTGTTGGGAGCACCTTGTAAAGCCGTTTGTAGTATCCAGCCTTTAGTATCCAGCCTTGTAGTATCCAAGGTCAAAGACTTGATCTTTTTTACTGCCTCTGTTTCTACTTGCCAAATCTCATCTTAGTGACAGGTTTTTTAAGGTGAGAGAAGGATCTGAAGTGATGGATGATACTCCCACCACCTCCAAAAAGCCAGGGGAAAGGTTCCAGGAAGGAAAGTATGGCAGTTTCTCTCAGAAGGGTGCAAAGAATTCAGTTTCCAAATTTCTATCTGCTCCTTCAGAGAAATTTAGCCTGTTTTTTGTTGTTGCCTGCTGTTGATTTTTGTTATTTGTTTGGTTTGGGTTTTTTTCTGTTTGCTTCCAGTAAAGTATTTTCAGTGAACTTGATCTACAGGTAAAGTTGTGTAGTCAAGTGATGAGTGTCTTTCCTGAAGACACCACCAGAAAAGAACCTTTTCTCTGCTTCTCAGCCATCTTGTGCCAGCTTTGTAAGGAACAGCTCAGGCTCATATGTGTGTTCATTGTGGATTTGGTATCCTGCTTCACACACCTACAGCCAGAACCTGCTATCCTGGATCACACACTGCTCCACTGCTACAATGAAATAGCTTTTGCAGCGTCCTACAAAACAAGATTAAAATTGTTCTAGGAACTGTAATGGAGACTAGAACAACACGTTGGGCCTCTCTTCATAACAAATCCAAAATAATCCAAGGCCTGCTTATCTTTGTGAAAGTTCAGGTTCAAGTCAAAGACTGATACCAATCTTCCATTGCTCTGTTGGACAAATCCAGGTACTTCAGGGTTGCTCAAGAAATGAGGTAACTTGGTTTTGGAAGCTAAATAAAGGTATGTTCTCACAATAGTCAAGAGGTATGAGCTATAGAGATGATGCTGCAGAATTTTCTTCCTCATAATTTGGCAAATAGGCTTGTATAGTACTGAACAGTTAGATTATCTGGTTGCCAAGCCCAGTAAGTTCCTTTCTTGTAAGGATGGCACATTCCATAATGAATAGCTAAGATGATCTGTTCAATGAGCCGTTTGCAAAGTGCAGACTCTCTTTAAAGTAAAAACTGTTACAGGAATTGTTTCTATCATAATTCTTCTGAGCTATAAATACACAGTAAATTATCAGTCAGGTGTTCTCTACAGGGCTGCACAGTATTCCTAACTTTGCACACAGGCATATTGATTAACCCTTTTTTTTCTGCTGTCTGGCAATTCATAAGGCAGAAGGGAGGACCATGTTAGTCAAATTCTTCAGTCAGCAGTGGTGGAATACTGAGGAGTGGCCCAGGATAGGATGTGGAAAAGGCTACACTAAAAGAACCTTCTTCTGTCTGTTGATAGGCATTCTTGACACATATCACCATGATGTAGAAACTTGTGATGGTCAGTTTTAGTGACTTTTCATTACCATTTTAATGCCTCCATGAATAACAGTGGCCCTAAATGTAATATCTGATTCTGCTCTGTCTCTATGAGAAATCATGAAGTAGTGCTCTCTGCATGGGGCCAATCTCTGTGATAGGTCTGAACAAATCTGCACCAAGGAAAGCAGAAGCATGACCAGTGACAAGGGAAAAATAAAAGTCACCAGAATTGCAAATCAGTTTCTGAGGTTGGGGAATCTCCATGTGACTCTGGAAGATAATTTTTAACTGAAAAAAAAAGAGGGATCATTCTTCTTTTTAAAAACTATTAATAAAAATACAGCTTACATATGCACCATCTCACATTGACATTTAATTCTGAAGGAACAGAATGAAGATTTACTGGGTTGTACCTAGGGCTCCAAAAACAAACAGCTTTGCAATATAAGATGGTGCATCTGGTTGCAAAAATTTGTCTTTGTTGCTTTAAATTTTAATTTCTGCAGCCTTCAGGCATTCAGCAAGGAAAATTGTCTGAAAATTTCAAAAGGTGTATTTCAAGGACTGGTCACCAAAATCCAGAACTTAACACTGAACTAAAACTTGCTGACTCTTTCTAGCAATATTTGTTAGAAAGATTATCACTTTCCAAACAAAACCTAATGCTCCCAGGTGGATGTGGAAAGACTTGGTCTCCTTTTCCCATCTTTACTGGTGACTGCCAATAACCAGGAAGTAGATAAAATTCTGGGAGGTGCTGTATTAGCTTTTGCCTTAAGAAAACCCTTCTGCACAGAAAAACCTTTTCATTGCTTTGTTAAGGTGATTTGCACTGGAGTGTTAAAAAGAGCCGTTCAGAGGGTCATGAATTTCACTCAAAGATCCTACACGTGGCACAGATCTGACAGAATGCACCAACTTGTACAAGAGCTGTGCAAATCCAGACTACCAAATCTCCAACATCTCTAAGAACCTCCAATAACATTTCACTTCAAGGACCCCATATGCCCCTCAAAGGATGACGCCCTAATCTCAGTTTGGCTATAAAATTCATCTGGTTATGGTCCAGAATTGGAAATTCAAAGCCCCACAATGAGTGTATGTGGCTAAAGGCTTTCAGCCAACAAGTTTGGAAATCTGAAATTATGTATTTTGAACTAGAAGTAGCCTGAGAGTTGAGGTATTTAATAACAATGACAAGAGTCTGTGAATTTCTGGTTTGGAAAAAAAAACAAGAATAACTTTCAAAACTATATTCAGGTGTGAAATTTACTATAGCAGGTGGTTGCCTCAGGTTGAGATTCCAGGTTTAGAGACAAATAATAGCCATTTTACTGTCAGAATTTTTTAGAGCAAGGAGAATATGACAACTAGGTCAGAAGGATTTTATTTCTCAACTTCAGATTAAATTAGAGCTGCTCCAAAACCACATTGCTTTAGAAGCGACAGATACATTTGCTCCTGTGAAAAGCCCAGTGTGAGTCTTGGCAGAGAGAAAGGGCTTTTGCTATGTCCATGAAAACATCTGCACGGGTTCCCTGGACTCTGAATGTGCAGTGAGCAGTGGGGACCCAGCTGGTACTGAGAGCAGAGCCCAGGGGAGGGAAAATTAACATCCTCCTGGGATGGAAGGCAAATTGGGTTGCTTCACATTGACAAACAGCACGAGCTGGAGCCCCAGAGTCACCAGAGAGCTTGTTTTTAACAAGGTCATGTAAGGTTCACTCACATCCTTCTTGCCTGTTGATCCTGAAAGTATGTTAGCCCTGTGCCTCTGTCGCTGTCTCTGTGCACATTTTCAATTGTTTAATAAGCAACTGTCAGTAGTGAAGTGGAGCTTTTTCCACAGCTAGAAATGTATTTTCTGCTTGGGTTGTTCTCTTTTGGGTATGTCTAGTGCTGCTTATGTGATTTTTCTAGATGGAAGTTATCCACAACAGCGTCTTCAGGCTCTATCACAAATTTTGTCTCAGCAGGCTTCTTCACATCTGAAATAAAATTCACACTTTGTAAATGACAGTATTAGTTTCCAGTATACACCTGTAACAGGATGCTCTGCTCCAAAAAGTCATCCTTTTAGGTTAAGAAAGGGGATTTGTTTCCTGTCACCACAAAAAATGCCTGGACTCTGACCTTTTGGGTTGCTTTGGCTGGACTATTGAGAGAACTTGTCAAACTTTTGCAAGTTATGGTAATGCCTATCAGCTGATGGGATGGTGCTGGAGTTAGTAAATCTAATTACTCTGATCCTAAGGTGCTGTTGACCATTCTCACTGCTGTCTTTTCTTGGCCATAGTTGTGGGGGTTTATACAAACAGGGAAATTTCATTAGGAAGCCAGGGGAAGGAGCAGGGATATCTTGTGGACCAGAACTAGACACATTCTGGATGAAGTGTTGTTCAACATTCCTTTGGAGCCAAAAAATATTGACATGGACAATGCAAATGGAACATTGTGAGACTATGTAAAACCTGTCACTCACTGAATCCTAAATAACCGCAGCACATCTTTATCTTCAGTGTTACTTGGAATTGTATCAAGGAGACTTTTGTCCTCCCTCTTTTTCTTTCTTTCATTCCATTAAAAAAAAAAAACCCTCAAGGTCAAACAAAACATATGTTTAAAAATAAAGCTTTATCAAGAGAGATGGAGGACTAAAGGGCTTCCTATTTTTAGTAAGGGCAATCTAATCTAGGCAGAAGTTGTTCTGGGCCTCTCTCTGTTTTCCATGAAAGGTAGGGGCTCCTGGGATGGTTCCCAGGGCTTTCTGTGGCTTCTGTTTTCAGATGCAACCCAAGCCACTGAGTTTTATTGAGCAAGTATCCTGGAAAGTCCTGAGCAAGATGAGACACAGCTGATAGTCCTAGAATACCGTACTTTTAGTAAGGTCCTGCAGCTGTATCTCTGGGTTGTGAATTCTCACAGGCTTTGAGCCAAGCTCTTTTCCCAAATCCTCCCCCAGCTACTGATATAGTCCTTGACAGGGGAAAGCATCTGTCCAACTGAAAGCACAGAAAGTGATTAAGTGCTTTCTTAATCAGGGCCTTGTAACTCTTGTATTTGACTCTTGGCTTAGTCAAAGCCAGCTATTTCAGTAAAGTTATTGTGGAATTGGATGGAAATGGTAATGAGACAGAACTTTTCACTTCTAGGTCATCAGTGAACAATTTTTCAGGAAGGAAAACCCTATAAAATTATTGCTTGAAGGCAGTCAAGAGTGCATTTGAACTGTTGAAGCACAAATATCTTGGCTGGTCTGACTGCTTTGTATTGCCAGTGTTATGGGAATTTGCTTGTGAGTTTACTCTGCTGAGACAAAAAAATTACTTTTGAAACACCCAACAGACAGCAGATATAAAGCCCTAAGATGGAAAAAAATAAAACACAGTTCTTTTGTAACCAGGAGAAAAATGAATTCCTCTCCCATAGCCTGAGACTTTAAGCTATATCCCATATAGAATGAAAAATTGCAGAAGAGGTCACTTAGAAATCTATCTGATTGGCTCTGACCTGTAATGCCTGGACCTGTGGGGTCTGTGCATTGCCTCTTTTAGGAGACTGAAGAAAAGAAGACAAATAATCTGATTGTTGGGAGGATTGAAAGCACTTTACAGAAAAAAAACTACTTCAGTGGGCAACAAAATTATCATCAGTGTGTTCGAACTTATACAAAAAAAACCCACAAAGCAAAACAAAAAAACCCAAGAACAACAACAAAAAAAAAACAAGTAAAAAAAACCCCTACTAACAAATAAGGCCAGATTTCTATGTAACCTGATGTCTTTATGCTTGGGAAGGAACAATCATTAAGCAGAATGAGAAATCTGGGAGTGAGGAAATAACAGAGAGCCAAGGCTGCAAACCACCCTTTTTATATTCTAATGCAAGAGTTAATCTCATCTAAGTTTGCAGGAAAATTTGCCATGCCTGGGTCATGTGGAAATCTGAAGCAGGCTGCCCTCCTTTCCATTTCTTCAGTGCTAAGCAATGATCTGGATCCCCTGAAGTTTGGAGAGGAAATATACATAAAGCCTGTAAGTATTTATGAGAGCTATAAAAAAGAGCTTTGCGGTAGTTGACATGGGAAGTGATTAAAGTACCTTATAGGCAAAGATTGCAGAAAAGAGGGAGAAGTGATGCCAGAAGAGAATCTGGCAACAATCCCGAGGTAACGATAAGTGACTTTAAGAAGGAGGAGTTGTGGGAGGAAAAGCAAAAAAAATTAAATTGAAGCAGATTGCAAGACTTTTGGCCTTGGGGACTGAGCTACAGAGACTGTTGATTGGTGGACTCGCAGTCACAAAGGGAAGGTGATGTCTCACCCTGCTTGTGACTCAGAATTTACTGGTCAAAGCCCACAAAACAGCAGTTCATCAAGATTAACTTGAATTTGAAAGGACTCCATTTCCCAGGCATCTCAGTTTTCTCCATCTGTGTTTACACAAATGGGTCTTGGGTCTCTCCAGGGCTTAGCAAAAAGCTGCTCTTCACAGAAACACACACATGGGCCATGTTGCCAGGGGGGATCTCTCTGAGTGACTTGTTTTCCCCGGCTGATTTTATTTTTTTCTTATTTTTTTCCTTGTTTTCCTATTTAACAGGTGCAGCACATGTTCAAATCTGTCCTTAGACATGACATGAGCATTTGCAGATGAAATGATAGATCAGAAAACCACGCAGTTATCATGATCAGTAATGAGTATAAAAGTCTGCCTTGGGAAGTCTGAGTTTTGGACTCTTCACGTCCCAAATGGTACAGAAATGGCTTCAGATCAGATGCCCTTGCAAATGGGGAGGAGGAAATGTACAGGATAAGGAGAATGGTATGCAGAAAGGCAGAGCAATAGAAACATATAGACAAATTTCAAAACTAATCAGGAAATAGTTGTGAGTAAAGGGTACATTTACTAAAATTGGACCAGCTACAGGAGAAGAAAACAGGGGCTGAATTCATCAGGAGACACTGAACAAATGCTTTAGGCACTAAGAACTGGCCTATGTCCTCCCCAAAACTCAATGGTCTGCTACTTTGCTTTCATCAGGGTTTGCTTATGGTATTTTGGTTTTGGTATTTCAGCTGTACTAGTTGTCTTCTGCATTGCTGTGTTACAAAGATGAGGTACAATGACACAGAGTAAACTCATTGATCTGTGAATATAGACCACATATGTCTTGATAGGCAATTATATTTCCTTGGCACTGTCCTGGGTTGTGGTGTAGAACGTGCACGGAGTATTCTACCACCATCTTCATGAACTGTTGAAACCAATTGCTGAAGCAGCATTCTTCCAGACTCTCCCCTCCCTCTTTCTGTTAGGGTGTCTTTTGTTAAGGTGTCCTCTGCTAATGGGTCTTTTGATAACGTGTTTTCTGTTAATGGCCTGCTGATGACTTACAGATAACTCCCACCAGGAGTTATCTCCTGTTAATGGGCCATCAAGGACCCACCTGTATGACTCATTATTCCATTGTGAGATGCTCCACTCAGGGGGAGGAGCCAAGCATCCTCACCTGCATATAATCTGGGATCTGGGACAATACGGGGTACCTTACCCACTGGATCTACAGAGGATCAGAGCTACCAGACCTTTCTATGGGATTGCTGCTTCCATCATCTTGCTCAGGTTGTATTCTGACTCTGTCAGGGGTCTTTTGTATTATTGCATTTATTTTATTTCTTTTTTTTCTTTTCCTATTAAATTGTATTTCTGACTTGGAGCCTCTCACTAGTTTTGCTTTCAAACCATCACAGGCACTTTTGGGTTTTCTTCAGGTCACACAAATGTCAGGAAGAACTTCAGGTGCTGAAGCATGCTGAGAATCAAAGTGTAGCTGTAGGTTCATGTTTGAATTCAAATATCAACCAGCTGGGTTCAGATCATCATCATATTGCAGGAACACATTTGTTAAACTTCTGCAGTGATAATCTTTGAACCTGTTAGTATTTATGATTTTTATTACTTACCTAGATTGAATGAAAAGAAAATATGCTATTAAAAGTAGCAGGTAACATAAATTTGAAAAGGTAACAAAAGAGGACAGTCTTGTACTTCAGAATTATTCAATATAATTGGAAGAATAATCCCGAGGTTTTTGAAGGGACAAGATGAAATTCAATAAAGAGAAATGCAAGATACACTGTTCTATACTTAGGCAAGAACAATCAGATGTACAAATAAGGGATGTGAAATAACCAGTAGAGAAGGATCTGGAGCAACTGTGAATTGCAAGCTGAAGAGAACTCAGAATTAAGATTGCCATGAGAAAAGCAAACACCATACTGGGATATATAAACCAGACTACCATCTGCATGACATGGGATGTGATTTTTCTGCTGTACTATCGTCTCCAATTTTGGTCATGGTTGTTCAAGAAGGATGGAACTAGTTGAACATTGTCCAGAAGAGACCAACAAGAATGATTAGAAGTCCAGAGAACATGACTAAAGAGGAGAGATTGAAATATGGGGGTTATTTAGTCTAGAGAAAATCAGTCTGGGAAGGGATATGATAACAGTCTTTAAATGCATGAAGAGGAAGAGAACAATTTGTTCTTTACACCCAGGGTGCAGAGGAGAAGGGTTAAAACACAACAAGGGTCATGTAGGTTAGATTTCATGAAAAAGCTTTTCCTGATATCTTTCCTAATAGGAAAGATAAATGAAACCCTGAAATAGCCTCAGATTTGGACTTCATGGGAGATTTTTAGAGACAGGTTGGACATAGCATGTCTCAGGAATGGGGGAGGGAGGACAGGTTTTGTCTGTGGGCAGACAGAGTTGATGGCACTGAAGAAAGTAATTTTGCAGTTCTATTTTGTGCACTGTCTACAAACAACTGTGACAAGTTCTTGCTGAGATATGATAATCACAGTAATATGGAATTTCATAGGAGTAATGGGTAGTTCAGGCTGGTTTTTTCCCCTTCTGTACCATCAAATGTCATAGTCACAACAACAAAATTAGGCATCTCCTCAGGTCTCCAAACTTAGTGCACACACAAATTCATATACAAGTAGCCAAAATGCTTCCTTTTACCCTTGGATAAATGAGACATTCAGCAAAGCAATAAGTACGTGGACCATAATCCAAACGCCTCAACACAACCTGGATTTCTACTGGTATTTGAAAAACATTTACTACATTTTGTGATACTATGTTCTAGTAAGAATAAGAGTACAAACTTAAATAGTGCAACACAGGCATCTGTTTGTGGACAGAAAACTGTATTTCCTGAGTCCTGGGAGAGACAAAAGACCATCTTCATAGGTTCCTATCTTATGTTTGCCAACATTGGAAGCGTCACCAGGCTATGGATAGGATCCTGAAAGGTGCAGGTTGTCAGCATTGCCCATGGTTGCAGTAGCCTGCATTCACCTTCGGGGTAAATAAATTATGAGCTGGGGAGAAATTACTAAAATCTCCATCTACGCTCCCTGTCTGGGCATTTATTTGATTTATTCAATGGAACTAATCTCTGTTGCTATATTGCTATATTGCTGTGTTTAATGATACATGCTATATTAGAACCATTTGAATGCATGCTGGAGACCTTTCAGGGTTGCTGGGACTTGGAGCCCAGTTCTTGCTGAGAGGTGTGCGTTTAGTTACTGCATTGTTCCTGAAGTGGTGGGAACCTCCAAGTCTGCAAGCATGTTCTTTGACCCCATTTGAGTCTGGTGCTTGCTCTCATCAATACCCAATAACTTTAGGGAGGGAGGTGGGGCAGCTTATTCCTGATTTATGGAGACTTTTTGTTTCCCCAGCAGCCACAGAAGATCCAGCTATGTCCCACCTTTGCCCACAGGAGCACACCACCCCCACAGCCTGTGTGCTGCAGGCTGCAGTGACCAGCTGTTACCCAGTGCCTGCCACAGGCCGTGGAGGAGAGCAGACCTCCTGCCATCCCAGCATGACTTGGGGAGGAGAAACCTCTCCCTGCCACTCCAAATAGAAATAAGCTAGATTATGCTTCGGGTGAAGTGAGGAAGAAGGATGATTCAAGGCCTCTGAAGTGAGCTAGTCCATGGGATAAATTCAGTTTTAATTTGCTCTGCTCTGTGGGCAGAGGGCAGCTGTGATGCACCGTTTTGCCACAAGAGCCCAGGAAAGTGGTTTTGTCACTGTCAGTAGTGAATGTTACTTCTGTTATTACAGGCCCAGAAGAAGAAAAAGATAGAATTGCTGTGCACAGAGGGCCAAAAATTTCCATAATTTTTCCTTTCCCCCCTTCTCTGTGCACCATCCTCCCTTGTGCTGCCAAAGAAAAGAGCCCCCCAGAGGTTACCCTCCGCCTTTTTTGAATTCACATGACTTTGCTGCTTTGGATCCTTCACCCCCTGCGTTTAACCGAGGTTATGAAAACCAAGCTGCTTGCTCTCTGTTTGTTTTCAGTGATCTTCTCTGTGTGCTGCCAGCAGCCAGAGCCATGGCCTTTCCCAATACAGGGCATCACAGTGAGCTCTGAGTGCACCCAGGGTTGACAGGAGAGGTGCAGAAGACAGCAGCCAAGCTGAGCTTATGTAAAAAAGATAAGGTCAAGGACTCACCAAGATTTACAGTGCTTTGTGTTCAAGGTACTGGTGGTTGATCGTAGCTCATATTTTTCTGGCTGCTCTAAGGCAGAGACCAGCTGCAGGAGACAATGCAGGGACATAGTGGCTTTCAAAGAGCATGACCAAGAGCAGAGCAAGAGCTCTGCAGCCGCACTAGTCTGAATCCTGGATGCAAGAACCAGCAGCAGTTGGGATTTGCACTGGAGCAATTTCCATAATCCTTGGGCATGCTGCAGGTATGAAACTGTGGAAGAATCCTGGTGGGTCAGCACTTGGGAAATGAATTGGGCAGTTGCCTGCAATGATGGCAAATCCCCACTGCATTGGAGAGTAGCATTTCCAAATTGTATTTAGGTGACTTAGAAACCTATACTCCATCTTCCTTGGCAGGCTCATATCTATGAAGCATTTCTGTTGGGAAATAGGATTCTAAAACTTGTGACACTCGGCACTAAGTTAAGTTAAATCCCACTGATTTTGGCATTATTGGGACATAATTCCTTCTGCAGCAGCTTTAAAAGGAGTCTTAGTGAGAAAGAACAGCGGGTGAAAAAGTCAGAACAAAAATGAGAAGGGCAATAGTTTATAGATGCATTACAGGGTAAGATTAGAAATGTATCTATTTATCTCTGCTGTTTCACTGGCTTCTCTTTTGGTTTTGACTTTTGTGGAATATATTTAATCACTCTCAAATGTCAGAGCATGAATGTGGGTGATGCTGTCCCAGATGGCTAGCACAGAGCATGGGCTTCTCACACAAAGCAGGGGGACATGTGTGAACACCCGGAGGACTTTCTGTGCTGATCCTATTTCGTGACTTCCTTTGAGACCACAAAGCAGTGCATGAGTCCCCCTTTGTGCTTTCTTGTTCAGCTGTGTCTTGAAAGCTGGCTAGCACACATGCTAGGGAAGATCCCCGAGGTTGGCTCCGTGCTGTACCATACTTGTTTTCTATGGTAAGCAGGGCACCTCCACCAGGGAACATCTGGGGCTGGAGATGAATGAGACCATAGGGGAGAATTCACATAAGCTAGTCCTGACTGTGGCAGACACTCAGTTACCCATGCAGCTGCTCTGCACAAGAGATCAAGCTGTGCCTTGTGTCTTGACATGAAGTTAAATGAGAGTAATCAAGCAAGCTTGCTATTCCAGAGTTGGTTATTGATACGTGCTTTGTTTTCTTTTTTTGGGTGGGGTGTGGGGAGTCCAAAGCTCCTAACATAGTTTTTTCTGTAGGTTTTAGTGTCTCTATTCCTCACCAGACCACAGACATGGGCAGGCTGTGTCCACTTCCCTGTGTGGTCCCGCCTGTTCCCATGCCCAAACCACCTTTTGGAGAAAAATCTTCTCCTGAAGTCCAGACTAAATCTCCCCCGACTCAGCTTCATGCTGTTTCCTCAAGTCCTGTCAATGGTCATGAGAGAGAAGAGCACTGTACTTGCCTCTCCTCTTCCCCTTATGAGAAAGTTCAGACTGCAATGAAGTGTTCTCTCAGTCTCCTCCAGGATAAATGGACCAAGTGACATCAGCTGCTCCTCAAGCAACTTCTGTTCCAGGCCCTTCACCATCCTCATGGCCCTCCTTTGGATGCTCTGGACACTTTGGACTTTGCAGGGGAATGTTAACATAACTGATCCACAATACCAGTGACTCTCAATAAGATATTTGCCTTTGTTGAAAAGCATCACTCCAGGCCAGGAATTTGGACCATAATGGGGCAAAACATTAAGAAAGCTTCTGGTGCCACATGAACAAGGCTGTTCTGCCAAAGCCACAGATGGTACCTACTTTGATACAAAGATTAACTCTTGATTTTTGTCTGTATTTCATTTAGCATGCTGGTGCCAGTGTCCGTATGAACCTGTAGACATTACTGGAATGCAAATCTTAAAAGTAGTTTTTGCATTTGTTCTTAGAGTCCTTCATGCTAAAATTTTATTTCCTGCTGACTAGGAGCTGTCCATACTAGCTCTCTGCATTTCCTACAAGAAACAACTTTACCTAGTTTTCAGTCAATTTAAGTTCTCTATTCTTGAAAGTTAGGGGAATTGAAATGTAAAGAATTTAAGTAATTAATTTTCTACCTTTGTTACAACTGCTTTCATCCCACTAAATAGCCGTGGACCAGGTAGAGAAGTCTTGGTTTACCTATACTTGGAATATCTTTTGTAACAACACTTTCTGTGGTAGAGGTTCTCATCTAGTGGACTTACCATTCTGTCCTTGTTATTGCCAGCCTATTGTCATCCAATCATACCAACTTATCATATACTAGGAAAACCCCAAGCTTTTTTGCTCTGGAGATGTTTTTGTGCTGCCTTGATTTGCCTTATAGCTCTGTTTTTTTCTCTTGTAGCTAGCCTTGGAGGAAAAAGAAAGTCCTTCTATACACAGATAACAGAGTTTCTGTTTTAGCTCATGTAACAAAGGCTTGTGTTTTTGTTGTCATGGCTGCCTCATTTTGTTCCCATAGCACTGTCTCTGTGTAAGTGGATGTGATTCATTACCTACAGACACTAGAACCTACACCCTGTCTTGCTGTTTGTATTCAAACTACTTCCCGGTAATAGAACAAACAAATATCTCAGATTTGCCTCTTGGTGGGTTCAAGACAATATTCAAGTTGTTTAGCTTTGATCCATCTCCAAGGACCTATCAATTAAGTTACAAAAGCAGGGTTGACAAAGCCATGGAATATTCCATTGTGAGCAGCAGCCAATGCATGTTCTATATTTTAACATAAACTGATGTCTTCCATTTCCATGTTATACAAGGCAGCATCCACAAATGCATGATCTTAAAGATTATTCAGAGGAAAAGCATAGGAATAGAGCATTCCTGTCATGACAAAAGGGCAAAATTTAATGAGTTTAAAATGCCAGCTATCAGTTGCAGGGGGGGAATATGTCTTGCTGAAGTTTTCCTGCAATTCCTGAATGATTGGAGTGCTTGGTGTAGTGCCTGGTGTACTACTGCAGAGCCTGGAGTGCCACATGCAAAATCAAATAGCAAAATGCTCAGTAAGTTTATTCTCTACCTAGCCCATGCAAAAAAACCATGCCCATTTGGATATTTTTTTTTACAGAATCACAGAATCATCAGGGTTGAAAGAGATCTTCAGAATCATCTACTACAACCACCAAGCCAGCAGCACCATAATCGATAATCGTCCTGAACCATATGCTCAAATGTCACATTCAGACATCTCTTCAACACTTCCAGAGATGGTGACTTCATCACTTCCCTGGGCAACTTATTCTAATGCCTGACCATTCTTTCCATGAAATTTTTCTTCTAATATCTAATCTGAACCTTCCCTGGTGCAAATTAAAGCCACTTCCTCTCATTGTTTTGCTTGTAACATGACAGAAGGTACCGAACCCCACCTGGCTACAACCTCCTTTCAGAGAGCTGTAGAGAGCAATGGAATCCCCCTTGAGACTTTTCTCCAGGCTAAAAACCCCAGGCTCCCTCAGCTGCTCCTTATAGGACTTGTGCTCCTGACCCTTCACCAGCTCCACTGCCCTTCTTTGAATGTGCTTCAGCACCTCAGCATCTTTCTTGTAGTGAGGGGCCCAAAACTGATCACAGGACTCAAGGTGGGAACTCATCAGTGCAGAGTACAGGGGGACAGTCACTACCCTGGTCCTGCTGACTGCACTATTTGTGATACAGGTCAAGATGCCTTTGGCCTTCTTGGCCACCTGTTTGTTCATATCCAGCTGGCTGTCCACTAGCACTGCAAATTTCTTCCTGCTGAGCGGCTCCTAAGCCACTCTTTCCCAGTTTTACAGCACAAACCCTGCCCTCCCCACCAAGTTACTATAAAACATATTGCCTGCAAGTAGTTGTAGGTGTACACTTAGGTATCACCTGTGAATGTGATAAATAGTAGAAAATTTCTTGTTAAATCACTCTTTAAATGTATAAGTTCACTAATCAGTACTAGAGTCTCTCAGGATTGGAGCCTGTTTCATCGGCTCTCACAAGTACAAAACAGAACACTCAGTCACCAAAGTGAAACTTTTTGCTTTGCCACTAAACTACCCCCACTTGAATTTCCTTCAGAATAATTTTTTTCTTTTTCCTGTATCTTTTATTGCTGGTTCCTTTCTCCTCCCCATTTTCCTCAATATCCCAAGAGCAAAATTCCCTAAATATTTCTTCAGAATCTCACAATGTCAAAACTTTGAGATCTGCCAAATTTAATTTTCTTTTCATAAAAGAGAATTCCCCTTCCCTTCTTTCAAACAATGTAACACATTTCATTTGGTAGAATTAGCCTCTGAAAAACTACCCTGCCTCCAGCTTTTGAAGGCAATGAACCATGTCCCTTCATGGAAGAACTCCCAAGAATGTACCATTGGAGACAAGGAAATTTGGAAAGACATGTCATATTTCCCATGGTTGAATCCTGCTAAGTGCTTGTCCTTTCTCATATTTTGTGGCAATAAACTCCATATGCTAACATTGTAGTGGAGGATTTTTCAGTCAAGTCTCCACAAGTATAACAAGGTATAATGAGGAGAAAATAGGGAATAATTTAAAAGAGAGGGTATCTACATCATGTGAAAGGTTTAATTCAAGGCTGGATATTTGCCTGAAGAAAAAGTATTTCAAACTAGAATTAGATGAGAAGACTCTTAAAGGCTGTGTTAGAACAGAGTAGCCTGTTTCAACTCTCATGTAGGAAGTATTTCAGTTCCCCAAAACTGCTTCATGACTTTCAGCTTTCATTGGCTGCTGTCTGGATAGATGCCAGCACAGAGGAGGAAAGGGAAAACATGTTCTTTTTCTTTCACTCCAGCTAGAAATCTGGTTTCAAGGAAAATAACTGTTCTGCCTTTCATCAGTGTTGGGCCAGTTGATGTGTTAGGGCTTGGGGATATTCCATGCAGTGTTCTAACAACAGGGACTCATTTGACTGCCATGCAGCCAAATGTCCTCTGTGTGGCCTCATGGGATGGGCGACTGTCAGGTGGCCTTTGCAGGAAAAAGGTGTTTTCCTTTGTAGAGGTGGAGATTTGGGTTCTGCTCTCCTTATCTCAGGTAAGTTTCCTCTACAAGGTCAGAGTCCAGGACACTTCTCATGAACAGGCCGTTCACAGCTCTGCAGCAAAGTAAGCAAACAGGATCTGATCACAGACAGCTCATTATCTGCTCCATTTTCTGAATCATCACATCCAGCTGGGAATGGGAATCCCGTCTAAGCTGGTTGTTTTTGGCAAATCAGACTATCCCTTGTGACCAGAAGTGACTGGTTTCTTCCCTTTATTCCCCACACGCTGCTGAACATAATACAAGATACTTTCCAGCCTCTGCTGTGGGTAAAGACAAGGAACCAAAGGGACTAGGAACTCTTTCCAGTGGCAGCCCTGCTGGAACAGATCTCCAAACAAAGCATTGTGGAGAAAGGACAGAAAACCTGTCATTTGGGCAGCTCCCTTTCAGAGTAGTAACACTAACAAAGGAGAGGCCAGATGATGGCAATTTGGGGTGGGAGAGATGGGTAAGTAGCCATGATGTGGGCTGGAGTGCATCCACTAAGTGTTCAGAAAACAGACAGTTTTCAGTAGGATCTTGAAATGCACTGCAATCTAGTAAACATGTGTGTGTCAGCAGCAAAGGCTCTGGAGTACTCTGGGGATTTTCTTATTTCCTGGAGATTCTGACACAAAGGAAAAAACAATAGAGGAAAGAAGAAGAAGAACATGTCAGTTTCTGTGCAAAACATGGGAAAACACACTTTGTATCAATGAAATATTTTATCTCTTCTGGAATAGGTCAACTTGTGCCACTCTCGAGTACTTTAAAGCATAAGACAGGACAGAAAATTCAAAATGAAGAGCTCTTTGAACAGGAGAATCCAAATATTTCAAAGAACGCTAATTTTTTAATCTTCATAGATTTTTCATTAATACACAACAACCACAAATGAACAGTGTGGCAAAGCCAAAAAGAAATGTTAAACTTGCAAAAAAATCCCATGTGAAAAATTTTCTCTGGGGAAAAATACATTTCTACAGTTTAAAAGCATGAAAAAGTTGGGGACGGAGTGTTTTAATCATCCTTTGTGTATCTGGGAAAGTGGGTGTCAGCACCACTCTTTTTTCCCTTCTTGGATCCCAGTGGGTGCCACAAGAAGCAATTTTCCTAGCCATGAAGGGAGGACATAAATAACACAGAGGAATTTCTTCAGATTTGAAGTTAGTGCTCTGTCATAACATGGACTATACCTTGGAGGTGCTGAAGTACTAACAAAGGGAGAAGAGATTCAGGCCTGCACATGGGTTTCTGTGTCAGAGCTGAGCCAAGACTGCTCAATCCCATCACAGGCAGGCAGGAGATCTGAGTCAGTGAGGGTGGTAGAAAGGAATGAGTACATCAGAGCCTCCCAATTGCACATGATGAACCAGTTGGTATATCAGCACAACTCAGCCTTTCCCTCCAAACACACAGAGATGCTTTATGCAGCTCTCACTGTGCAGGGGAGATGGACTGTTCTCCATTGGATACACATGAAAGTCCAGCATAAACATGCCTCTGTCAGAGCCATCGCTGCCCACCTCCTCCCCATCACTTACTCATCCCTCCCATGGGCAGGACTGGAGATGAAATAGCACTGGAATGCAATAGACAGGCCTGCCCAAAAGGAAATTGAGCAGCTGCTGGAGCCTCAGAGTGACAGTGGAGTAAATAGCTTGTGTCTGTAATGACAGGAGCTTAATACATGGATCATCATGCATATGACAGACACTGGGTCTCTTTGTGTTGTGGGCATATGGAAACCAACACATTCAATTAATCCCATGTTTCTGGACCATGTTGTTGTGTGTGTAGATCAGTTCCAGAGGACAGACTGGAAAGCCCTGGAGCAACCACTGCTGTCTTTCAAGGAGTACATCCAAGCCTCTTTGAAAATACTCAGCGGGGAATGTTTACTTCAGATATTGTCCTTGAATGCAAATTGCAATTTCATCTTGGGCCTGGGACAGTGGAGGGGAAAAAGGACTCTGTAGTATAATGGGCTGTGACTGAAGTCCTAAAAGCCAAGCCCATGTTTTGAAGCTGTAGGGAACCATTGCTGGCAACAGCAAAACATGGATGACAATGGAAGGAATTGTAGGAAATACCTAGTGGGGAGAAAATGGCCTGAACAGCACAGCGAACTTCTGTAGAGAAGGAATAAGAAGCATCACATCAAAGCAAAACTATAAATTATACTTTGTACAATAAATTACACTTTGGTTAGCCCAAAACAACCAAATCATCACAGAAACTATAACAACAATTTATTTCCCTCTTAAGGTCATGTTACCCAGCAGCTGGCAAAGTGGAGGCCCTTTCTTGCAGCTCTGCTCCCCAGATACAGTCTTACTAACATTAACCTGTTTCCTACAAGATAAATTGAAAATCTTGAGACTGCTCAGCCAGAAAGTGCTAATTAGAAACTGAAGGGGCATTTTGCAAGGTATGATTCACTGTGCTTGGACAGTGAGTGATAGTACGCGTTGGCAGAAGGTATGCAAATTGACAGCAAAAAGTAATTTGAACCCACGATATCTTCCCCCAAGTATTCTCAAATTCAGGAAGGTCAGTAGTGACAGAAATAGAAAGCCCTCTTTGTATGATACATTTTCAGAAAAAGTGGAGTAGTCCTATATTGCAGCACACTTTCATGAACATGAGATGATTTGCTAACTCAGGGACCACTGAGCCAGAGAGCACATTCTGCATCCCACAAAGACCAGACCCTCCCAGCCTGAAGGATACACTACCCATTTAAGAGAGTGCCAAGCTAAATGGACAGACTGCTGCAATGAATACACCAAAGTCAGGAGGAATGACATAGAGATAAGAATGAAAATTAAAATATACACACGAAAAGAAACAACCAGTTGCCAAGGCTGAAATAACCCTCCATCCTCTACCCTTCACAGACAGAAATTCTATACACCAGGGTCAAGAGTTCCAACCAAGTAAAGAATACTCCTTTCAGATGAGCTGGTTCTCCAAAAATTTAGCACTGAATTCCCTACTGGTAGGTAAGTCAGTAGATGATGGTGAGAGCATGTCTTTCACTAGACTAATTAGACCCTTTTTTCAGGGTCAAGGAAAGACCAAAAATACTGTCCAGCACTCAATGAGACCAGCTGGAGCTTTTCCATAGACTTTATTGGTGCAAGATTTCCAGCCTTGCTGTTGATCTGAACCTTGCTCCTGGCAGATCCTCCTGTTCTCCAACCTGAAGCCCTCTTATACAAACTAATCCACCAAACTTCTTTTTGTCATTGCAGACAGCTAGCAGAAGACTAGGCCAAGTAATCTATGTCTTCTTTTCTACAGGGACACCTTCATTATCCTGACCTCTGACCCAGATACCTCTGAATGTCCTATTTTCTCCTTACTTCAGTAAACCCCATTCACTGAGACCTGCTTTATTCACTGTTTCCTGCCTGTATTGGTCAAAATCTTCTCCAGACTGATTCTCTAGATGTATATGGCCATGTTAATCCAAATCCAGACAAGGAAAGAAACTGCCGGAGGCCTCCAGACACAACATGGTGTTGGGACACGTGGGCTGGAATGGTGTGCTTCACTAAATGGTGCTGGCAGGAGAAGATGGGGAGAACGGTCTTTTCCAGAAAATTCATGCCTCACGTATAGGAAAATGACAAAGCAGAGCAGAGCCAGAAGAAAGTGCTCATCCAGGCTGGGGCACACTGTTTCACCCACAGCCATCTTGGAACTGCTCTATTCCTTTCTATAACCTCACACAACACTGGTAACAAAGAGATAATCAGGAGGACAATGTCTTCATTTAGCAACTGATGGTTCCCCCTCCTTTCTGGTAAAGACCTAGGCTTGTGGTTGGAGGTCAGCTGGGATGCAAGGGCAGCCAAGTAGCTCTTTCAATCCACAATGGGATGGAGCAGCCATTTTAATAAAAGGGAGAAAGAGCTGTTTCCTCTGTGGCTGAAAAAGCTTGTAATTGACCTGGCAGAGCATGCATACCCTAGTTTGCATGGGAAATGCTCTTTTTTCCCTTACACATGTGCTCCTTTGTAATACTGCTGGGGACTGCTATGCTGCTGTCTGCAGTGTCTAGCTCTTAATTAAGTGCAGCAGGGTCTGTCAACACAGTGGGGCAGAGCAGGAGACTGCTGGTAAAGCCCTCACCAAAGACAGCTCAGACAGTGCAGCCAAACCTGGAGGAAAGTGAAACAGCCAAAACAGAGTCCCACCTCCCCACCCCACAACATGATCAGAGCAGACTACAAAACCCGACTCCAAATCTTACTACCCTTTTTGCTTCACCCTTGACCTGGAAAGTATGAGTGTCTCCCCAGATCAGGCTAAAAAAGAGTCTTATAAAGAGCTGAAAATCAAGGTGAACATTAACTGCAAAAAGAGCTGTACCTGCTTATATGACTTTCACATCATGATCAGCCATTTGCTGATCTCTCCTCCCATTTGTCCCAAGGGTTGCACAAGCTCAGATCCAAAAAATCCGATGTCACATCCCAAGAACAAAGTATTAGATGTGGAAAACAGGTGTATACAGAAATAGAAGGGCACAAGGATTCCAGCTAATTTTGTAACTATGGTTTTGCTGATATTCTGCATCAAGGAAAAGCTAAAGTGAACAGAACAGGGGCTGGATGAGAGAGCATAAATGCTCACTATGTATGTGGATTACATGTTAAAAGTGCACTGGCTATGTCAACCCAGCATTAGCTGCTCACTCACTTTTCCATGGAGGTGGCTGGTTCAAAGGAGGGGGGGATCTAATATGTTTCTGGAATCAGTGCATTAAAATTCAGTATTTGTTAGACCCTGCCTTTGCTGAGTCTCTTAAATGGGGGAGAGTCACCACTGATTTGCTTCCAAATTCTTGTCAGAAATCTAATTTCTACCCATTTTTTCTTTGTCAGTGTTTTTTCTCTAGTCCATCCTTTCTTCAGCTCTTCTCCTGTTTCCTTTATCTCCATCTGTCCCCAAACAGTACTGTTTGCCTGCTGCAAAATAGATGTGAGTATTGCCAATTTATTGCTTAAGTTTCTTTTCTTCCTCTCTCTTTATAGTATACTGAGTCATATAAAACAGACATGAGGGAATCTGCCTGCCTCAAGGCAAGATTGCCTTTGCTGAGATGATTTGTCTAACCTGCTATTAAAACCATTCAGAGATGGAGATTTCACAAGTGCCCTAGGCAATTCTATGGCCTAAAAATAGACTCCTGTTTATCAAATAGTCTGAAACTATAATCTGTAGCAAAGTATGCTTATCTTATGCTCTACAGCACCAAGGCTGGGGCAAATGAAGAGGTCAAAATAATCTTCTGCCATCATTCCAGGGTCAAAAGAAGTCCTTAGAGCACAGTCTTCTGTGTTTAGTCACAGCAAGTCTCCTGGCAGCTCTGTATACTGAAATTAAGATGATTGAGCTGGTTCTGATATGTATATGCAAGGATCCATGGTAAACAAAAATCAGTATCTTTAGTTGCTGAGACTACAGCTCAGAGTTGTGGCTACCTCTCTCCACACTCAGACACCTACAACCACGCCCACACCTTCCATGGAAATTATCTTGGGTTTCAGCTCCAGAGGAGCAACTCTGGGACAAAATGAGATAGGTGTTTGGGAGAAGACTGGCTTTGTCTGTGGTTGGGATTACTTTTACCCCAGCACAGGAGAACAGAGACAGTCAGATGAAAGATTAAGAGTAAAATTGAAGCTTTTTCTGTCTCCAGTGTTACAGTGAACACAGATTTTTCCAGGTGAACACATTTCTAATGCCTTCCTGCACATCACACTGCTGGTTGAAAGCTCCAGCATCGAGGATCTTTGACCCTCATAGAAGTGTTGGGCTTTCTGGTGAAACAAATCAGGGGTCATCTAAGGAAGTATATACTCTGGTTGCATGTTCTATGAGGCTATCAATCATCAGATTTAATGTTCTGGACTCTTATCCCAAAAGTTAAAACCAGATACATATTTTCAAAGTAAATGCCAATTACTCTAGCTCTTATGTAAATGAACCATAACTTGCTTAGCCCAGGCTCATGCAGCAGATCTAAAGATCTCAGGAACAACTTCTCAGTTGGTGCCTGAGTGAAATACTCAACATGATAAAATGAAAACAATCCCTGTCCTGTTGACTGGTCATAGCTGTGGTTCTGGAATAATCAACAGACCTGAACTAGGAGTGAAGGGGAAACACTGGGCCTTACCTTCCTTCCCTACCCACTGAGTTTCTGGTGAATGTTAATTTGCTTGTATTGCTCTCTTCTCTGCTGACTGCTAGCCATTCTGATATTCAGTCATGAATATGTCTGAATGAACATGTTCCCCAGAGGAATGCTACTTCTCTCTTCTGCCTCCGGGTAGTCTGGAGGTCTACCTAGGACAGAGCAGCAGGAAACCCCTTGGTGCTGAACAGCCCAGCTGTAGAGGATGTGCTCAGTGGTGGCTCTAGACAATGTGTGAAAAATGAGATCACAACAAACCCCTAATTTAAAGGGGCTTTGTTCCAACTCCATGTGCTTCAGAAGACTGTAGGGCAGTCTGTACTGTTCATGAACATACATCCATTTAAACAGAAGCTCTGTGTTCAGTAGAAAATAATGGTTTTTGTTCTATAAGCTGTGCTTGTCTCCTTAGCAAAGACACTTAACCCACACTCAAGAAAGGGCAGGATTTCCTTTGGCTGACTCACTTTATACTTTTTTGGCTATGGAATGGGTGTAGGTTTCTAAAATGAGAATGATTGACACTTTGCACATATGCAGCCAGGCTCTAGAATCAGTGATGGTGGAGCCATTGATCTCATTGGAATTTTTCCCATTTACTTCAGTGAGTTTCTCTTTCTATGCACATAGAGGTACCAATCCCAGGATGAATTCACCTGAACTTTCCTTGTTCATAAATGAGCATCCATAAAGGGAATTTAGAGGAGTCAGTGCATTTTTCTTTCCAGAATAAATAATTAGGTCGTATCACCTAAAAATTTCGAAGACAGGTCCAAAACTTAATGCTGTCTGTCTACTAACAATTGTAACAGAGGCTGTGGAATGGTTGGATCATCCAGCATCAGAAATAGAAGTTTGCATCCTGGAATTTCCTTCTGCAAACAGACACAAGATTCTAGATAAATACTAGAGAATAAAAGTTATCATTCTAATAAAGAAGATCCAACATTCCAGTCCAGATCTTGTCATCGATGTTGTTAACTCTTTAGCCTCCTGTTCCAACATGAAGGAGGTCAGATGGGAATATTTATGGCAGCTGTTAAAATGAGGCAAAAGGCATCCAGCTGCAATTCTGAGTGGCTTTCTGCAGCTGCGCAAGGCAGTGCTGAGACAGCCTTGATATGCTGCCTAGTGTTCCCAAATTAGCTCCCAGCAAAGAGCTTAAGCCTCTGAGCTGAATGATGGTGAGTGTCTCAGTGTTCTAACTTCTGCTTATCCTGGGAATTGAGGTAAACATGTCTGGCTGCTCGGACTGTGAAAAATACGATTTGCCATTGAAATGTGTCTGGCCTAATTGTCTTGAGGCCAACATGCCTAGCTCCAGAGCGACCTGATCCTCCTAAGGGTGTGATTTCAGATGTATCCCCTTCCCCATGAAAGGGGAACTGAGCATCTGAGTCTCATATAAGTAACAGTGCAGCACCCTATGACTAATGCTGCTGGAAGAGGGTCTTTGGTAGCTGAGATCTTGAGTCTCATGAGGAAAATTTGGCTGTTTGGCTAATGTCCCATGCCAATTGTGTTCACATAGGCTGGGAGGAATCTCTCACAGCTCATGACGGACCATGAAGTGGAAGATTATTGCCTAGGAAAGGGTGATGTGCTAAACGATGCATGGCCAAGTCTGATGAATTAATAGGATGAGGAGCAGCTTATTTGGATTTCTCTGGAATATTTTTACTCTGCAGACTAAGGTAGTTGCTTTTCCATGATGTTCTAAGCTTGTAAATTCCTTCTGGCCTGAACAATGTTTTTATTATTATTATTTTTAAGCATGTAGACTAAACACGATCCATACATCTCAGAGCTGCCCAAGTTATTCTTTTCCTTTTATTGGGAAAACAGCATCCTTTGGATTGTTTATAGCCAGCTCTGTGCTTTGGATGGCTGACTTTGCAGGACCCCTTTTGCTTTGGGTGACACAAGGAAGGCAGTAAGAAGGTCACAGCACCCCCAGCTTGCTGTGCTTTATTTTCAATGATTGAATGAGCACCACACATAAACTCTGCTGGGACAGCTAGTCTCTAAGGGGACAAATTCCAATTTTGCACTGAGTGGCACAAATCCAGACTTACTTTACTGAAATCAGCAGAGTTATTTTGGATCAGGACTGAAAAGAACCTAGCCTAAGGTCAGAATCTGAGTTAACAATCCTCAGAAGCTGCAGAGACTAGATGGTATTTACTTGGAAAGCCAAGGCATATCTGAAGATATTCAGACTTGAGCTGCCTGACTGACACAACTGAAAGCTGTCCTAGTTCTCCAGCTCCTCTCTGGCAAGAGACTTAGAGATTCTCTGCTTATCAGGAAGGACATTGATCAGTTCACTATCTCTCTCCAAGGACTCTTATAAGGACTTTCACAGAGTCCCTGGGGTCATATCTTTTTCTGGTTACAGTAGTGGGGCCAGTACAGGACATTTGGTGTACTGTGAGCTGTCATGGGCACTACAATATAAAAAAGACATCAAGCTTCAATATCCTCACAAAGGGAAGTAGAGGGGCAGGAACCAATCTCTTCACTCTTGTGCCCAGTGACAGGACTGAGGAAACAGCAGGAAACTGAGTCAGGAGAGGCTTAGTTTGGGTATCAGGAAAAGGTTTTTCACCCAGAGGGTGGCTGGGCACTGGAACAGGCTTCCCAGGGAAGTGGCCACAGCACCAAGCCTGGCAGAGTTCAGGAAGCTTTGGACAATGCTCTTGGGCACATGATGTGACTGTTGGGTGCCCTGCACAGGAGCAGGAGTTAGATTTGATAATCCTCATGGGCCCCATCCAACTCAGCATGCTCTATGATTTTATGTTCACTGATAGACAAATAGGGTCTTGGGCACAGGGGAAGGGACTGAATATGGATGAATGAATAAACCAAAGAGGAATGGAAAGAGCAGGAGAGAAACCAGTCCCTTCCACAATGTCTTCAAATGTCTCTATTTGACAAAAATATAATGTCTCTTCCCCTCAACCCCCACCTCTGAAACAGCAACAAACAGTGGAGGGAAAGACTTTCAGTTCTGCAATAATGTTCATTGCATACATTAATAAAAAGCCATCAGCTGTGTTTTATGTTGACATTATTGTTCCTTGCCTGGTATGTCTCTTTTTTTTAGGAAGGCCTCTGTATTTGATTCAGCAGTGTTTGGACAACTTCTAGGTCTCATCCCAGCTCTGTAACTAGAAAATCTCACACAATCATATTTACTGAAGAAAATCTAACTTGGCTTCGAATTCTGTCCTTTCTCCTCACGGTGAATGGTCCCAGACTGCTTAAGAAAGTAGGAAGTTATTAATTAGAAATCTGTCATATTTGTGTTTGTGCATTACATTCATACAGTTACATACACCCCCACACAATACATTCAGTAACATTTGATTGGAAATTAAACTGCAGAACACTGATTTGATCTTGACAACATCAGTTCAAGCTCATCTTCTCCAGCACAAATCACTCTGCCCTTTAAATTTGGCCCTTAGATTTCAGAAATCCTACATCAGTCTTCAGCTCCGCCACAATTTTACCACATCACCTCAGAATAAAAATTTAATATACAAGGATCTGTTTTCTCATCTGTGATACTTATTCTGAAACTCCTGGGAGGTTTGTCAACATGCTGGATGTGCAATAGTCAGTTTTTGTGCTGGTGAAAAGGGTTTGCAGGTGAAATTTGACTATGGTCACACCTCATCTGGAAACTTCCAAACAGGGTGAGATTAGCAAAATTATGAGTTCAGAACTGGATGGCAAAGATGTTTCCTTCTTGTGATACATTATACATCCTTCAAAGCTCACTCCTATGTTTTACTGAGCTGTTTTCAGACTTCTCTGAAAAACTCATGAAGTGGAAAGTGACACAGCAAACCTGGTTGAATGGCTTCCTTTAAAGGCTCTTTAAAAACTCTATTACATGTTACAGACAATCAGCAAGACAAGATTGCAGAAACTTTTTTTTAAAGCATTTTGTTTCCCCTCTTCATTACCAGGAACTCCTTTTTCTCGTCTATTTACCCTCTCTGGTTCAGGAAAGTCTGGGCTAGAGTCTCACCGTAAGGGAAAAAACAGCTCCTTTGGATGCAGTGGGGACAGACAGCCTTTTCAGCAGGTACCTGATTGGTTCCAAAGTTAAAAAAAAGCGCATTTTAGATATTCTTAAAGTAAAATGCTTTGAATGACCAGAAACTATCCTTAAAATATTTCTGAAAAATTATTAGAAACAAGTAATTGGTAAGGATTTATTTTTTAGAAATTATGTTCACCTTTTAATTCAAATTTTCAATGCAAGACTAACCAAAATCCTTCATTCAAGTAAAACCCATTCTTTCTCCTATTCTTGTGGTGAAGCTTGGTTCAGGTTCTTAAATTAACACTGCAAATCCCTATTTAGGTAAATTAATATTTTTTATTGTCTAAGAAGTCTCTTAATGGCTTATTAAATAAATATACTACAAAAAGACTTGAATGGAAACAGGCTTCATTTGTATTTAGGTATAAGGTCTTTACATTTTGGCCCAGAGATTCAAAACAAAATGCTTTCAGCTTGATTTCTAGATTTGTATCAAACACAACTGGCACACGTATCAGTACATCTTGTATCTTTATATATCAGGCCAACTTTGTAGGCGTTCAAATAAGAACATTAACGTGTATTTGAAGCACGTATCTTAGAAACCTGTCTGCATTACTGTGCTCAAACTTAAAAACAATTCTCTAGAGGTTTTGTATAAACAAAAAAAGTTTTCTCTTCCATATCCATTAGGAGAGAAAAATCAAAAAACATCAAAGACATTAAAGCAGAGTGATGATTTGTGTCAGTTTTGGAAGGTCCAACAGGTAAAGAGTGAATTCCAGCCCAGAGATTTGATATCCATCCTATTTGAAAGGTGAAGATATAGTTCACCGAGTTTTGCTTAAAAAATGTTATTTATTTTTAATAAAAAACATTCAGTCACTGGCCTGTTAGCTTGGCAGCCACTGCTTAATGCTGTCAACTGGAACATGTGAGTTTGTGAATAAACTCAAGTTCCCAGGACCTAGGCTGGCAGAGGGTAAGTGCTTTTTGGAGATGCTGCGTTTGAGTCCCTGGAGGAGGGAAAATGGCTTTAAAGCACTTTAGGGATAGGAGATTCATGGGGTCTTGTTGCAGTAGGCTCCCTTATGTCCCATTTTTGTGTGCCTTCTTGGCTGGGCAAAACAGTATGAGTTGATGAGACCGTGAAGGGAAACAAGGGCAAGGAATTAGGGGGTTTTTTTGGACAGCAGAGATTGGGGTCTAGATGCTGGGATTTTTATGCCAGACTATGAAAGAGAAAGAATAGTTCTTAAAAGAAGGAAATGGTTCAGGGCTACAAATAACTCTGGGACGACTGGCATCTTAACCCTGTGGATGCTGTCATAATTGGAAACATTCCTCTGAACTGTGGGTCTTGTCTCTGTCTGAGACCACAGGTAGTGAAAAGTTATTCTGTCATTAATATTGTGTCATTAACATTCATGACACAGATTTTAAGAAATTCAGCATTTTGAATGTTACTCTGTGTTGCATGGCTCCCATCCCTCAGAATCCCAATCAAGATTCACTACCTCGTCAAGTTAGGGACTCCCTGGAGTCACTGGGTGGAAAGTGATTGGCTCAGATTGAGCACAGGACTAATGTGAAACGTTGCATTCAATTCTACCACATTGCATTGAACCACTTTTCAGTAAGCTGTGAAATTCTTGCTGGATGCTTCTCCTGAATGGGACTTTGGTCCAGCCACAAGAAACTCTCTGAAAAGAGAGGCTCTCTCTGCCTTTTTCTAGGTCATCCAACTAATTGCATTAATTTTCAGCTGTAGCTCTGTCTGTAAAGAGGGAGCAAAGACAGGGATTGTTTTTTGCCAGGAAGATTTCCCAGTCTCTCTTTTGGAAGAGCCATCTGGACTCCAGTTCATATTCTCAGTGCCATTTTCCTGGGCACCTTACCTATTCCCTCTGTTTGGTTTCTGTGGCAGTTAAAATTTCTGGCATGACTCTCATAATGTTAACATTAAACCCATCAGTTGTACTTGAGTCAACCCACACATCTTCCTTTCTGATGCTAATTTGGTTTCCTCCCTGGAAGTCTAAAATATCAAAGCTAATCCTTTGCAGCATTTCTTTGGAACAGCCATTCTAAAATGGGGCTGGACACCATTTCTTTCCAACTTCTAGTGCTGATGTTCCAAGTCACTCATTATCTCTCTTCCTCTCCCCCGTCAGTGGACAAATGGAGTCTTTATAAGAGAATAAAAGAATCCAAATACCCATTGGTGCCAGCTACAAAAATGAAAATCAGGTTCAATCCAGACATTTCCCTTCCTATCACATTCAAAGCCTCCCTTCTGCAAAGATCCACTCTTGTGCTCGCTGTTTCTATGCCTGTAACCCACAATTACAGCCTCTGAACTCAGACTGCTCCAGAGAAGTGAAACCAGAAGGGACATCTTGCCTGAAATTCAGTAGCACTGAGGTCAGTGGCTTTGGGCCTTAACAGAATATCACAAAACCATTTTGGCCATTTAGTGGCAGAAGCTGAGCTTCTGAGGTGGGTGAGAGAAGTAAAACACTTTCCTATGCAAGCCAGCCTCTGAGGCAGGAGGCAGGAGGCAGGAGGCAGGAGGCAGGAGGCAGGAGGCAGGAGGCAGGAGGCAGGAGGCAGGAGGCAGGAGGCAGGCTGAATGGCTTGCAGCATTGTGCTGTGGGATTTGGTTGGGTTACCCGGAAGGAACTGGCCTCAAAACTGGCCTGATGCATCTTGCAGAAAGATTTCGCCACTAACACTTTGCAGAATTACATCTACCAATTATTGGCTGGTATTTCCTAGCAGAAGTAATTTGTACTTGTTTTTCCACTTTTTTAAAAAAAAGAAAAACCACCACCAGCCTTTCCAAGGGAACATCAGAGTGCTTAACCAATAAAGCATTTTCTTTCCTTCAGGGGAAAAAAGCATCCTTCTATTTCATATAGATTTTACATGCATTGCAACGCCCTTTTAACTTTTCCAGGTTTAGATTACAGTGCCTCCAGTCCTGGCATTAAAGCTGATTTACACCCCATAGTAAAGTAAAACACTGTCAGATTAAGAGCTTTGAAGGCCTTGGCTTCATGGAGGTTAATGGAGTGCATCCCGTTAATGTCAGCTCAAGGATGGCTCAAGGGAAAATGGAATAATATTAAAACAAAGCAAATTACAGGAAAAGTGACACTTGGTAGTTTTGTGAGGCTTATTCTTGGGACAAACTTCAGAATGTGCCCTTTGCCATATATGTTATGCATTCCTTCAACTTGTTCTGAGATTACTAACTCTGCATTCTGACATAAAAGGAGATTAAGCCTCCATGTAAATGTTCTATTCAAGTACTCAAATACCCATTGCAGTTCTGAAGGCTCACTGAGGACATATTATAGTCAATAAGATGACTTTATAAGAAAGTTTCTGTCATGGACACTTCAGTTCATCATCACATTTAGCATTTCTTCTCATGTAAACCAGATCATGCTGCTGTCTCCTAACTTTTGAACCACTTTTATATTTCTTCACCTCAGAATATGCCTGAGGCCTCTGCTGGCCAAAAAGTAAGCCTTTATTAGTCTCTTACCTCCTATAATATGTGCAGTCACCTTACAACTGGGGAAATTATGTCACTGGAGGGTGACATCTCCAGATTTGATGAAAATTTCCATTTGAGTTGTTGGAGAAGAAGTAGAAGGAGAAGGTATTGTGGCCACATGACCTCTTCTTTGAACATGGCCTTTCCATGGAAGTAGTTTGCCTGTTTCCACTGCCAGGCAGTAGACATATTACAGTCCTCAGACAAGACCTACATATTCTCTAAAACACAAATTATAAAGTGTAAAAGACAAGACAGCTTTCTCCTTGTTTGTGTCATGTCCTATCCCTCATTTCTTCCTCTCCCTGTCCCTTCAGCTTTGATGTCACTCTCCAGTGATACCATTTCTTGAACTGTGAGATAGCTGACAGGGGAAGGGCTGAGAATGCTCATTTTGATCAAAATTTCCAAACTCACTGGGCAGTCTAAGAGTCAGCAAACCTGGCTATCCTCTTCCTCCTCAGATTCCCTAAGAGTTGTCATAAGAAATTACCAGGTTATTAAGATATTTTTCGGTAGCTGTCTTTTGGCACTTTTGCTGCTTAAATGGGCTTGAAAGCAGAGTCTAGGTAGTAGATGCATCTGTTTGTTCTTCCAGCTGTTCTTCCAGTACACTTTTATTTTTTATTATTAATGGGGCAAGCTAGTAAATGATAAGTTCATATCAATCTTAAAACTCAACTGATTCTAGTGCACCCATGCTGTAACTTCTGCTTTTATCTCTAAAGTTCTTGTGGTCTTCAAAAGTTTGTGATAACCTTGCTATCCAGTGGGGCTAAAGTCTGCCTCATGTTGCCTTGTCCCTATTATTTCTTCATCAAGGACACTGAATGGGTGATCTGGACATTGGCAGGTCCTGGTCCTTAAGCACAGATTACATTCTTTTGACATATCTAAGGAGCGGCATTATGAGCAGGAAGATTGCAAAATTAAGGTATAAGAAAGGAGAATTCAATGCATTTCCTTCAAAGCCTCAGCAGATGGTGGGAGTCAGATTGATCTGAATGCATCTAAGTGATTGTTAGTTTATTTTCCAAGACAGTCCTTCTACTTCTCACTTTTTAGAGAGCAAGATGGATTTATTT
The DNA here is from genome assembly GCA_024734555.1 of Trochalopteron elliotii. NCBI lineage: Eukaryota > Metazoa > Chordata > Aves > Passeriformes > Leiothrichidae > Trochalopteron > Trochalopteron elliotii. The sequence continues at coordinate 6,232,705 of JANPWX010000011.1, forward strand.
GGAGTCTCTCTTTCTCTTGTGGGTGAGTCATACACATGTATTTTTATGCATACACTTCGGTATTAATCAGCAATTTCCCTTTGATTCACTCCTTTTCTTTTTCCTCCTCATTAAATGTTCCAGCAAATGACTGTGTTCAGTCCTGTGCTTATCCAGTCCTACAAGTTTTGGCATTCTTTTACCTGTTGAAAGGATGAAACCAGTTTCAGACTGGAAACTAGCAAATTTAGAGAGAACCCACCAAAGAGTGAGTTTAAAATTAATCATGTGGCCAAGCTGCCCAATCAGAACAGATATAAATCCCAGCAAGAAATTGCCCATGAACAGAGAAGGGAAAAAGACTATTTATTTCAATGACTTCACAGCTGGACTCACACAATATATACATTTGAAAGCAAAAACTGAAATGTAAGTCATCCAAGAAAGAACCTGCTATGAATCATTGACAGAAATGTATTTGCAACAAGGAGTCTCAAATAGCAAAATTCTTGCATGAGGCAGCATGTTTCAGGTTCAAGTTTTACATGGGACCAAAGCTTCTGAATGGACCCTTAATGTAAAATGCAGAAAAAAGCCTGCCTTACCTTCAGCTGTTTTGTATTTTTTGGGCAAGACATGGATATTAAATTCCTCCTTTCCCTGATGTGTCTGGTGACTTTTTTGGAATGTTGACAGTTTTGCAAAATGGATGCCCTTTTCATGTCTTGGGGAATGTCTGGGCAAAAGTGACCAATGCTGTACAAGCAGTGCAAGAAGAATGACTAAAATCCTGTACATAGCTCTGAACACATAATCTAGGCTAAGTCACAGACCTGGCTTGCCAAATGGGCATGAATGAAAACCAACTTCTCTTCCTGCTGGCAGCAAGCTTGGAGGAAAGATGATCTGTTTAAGTCTAGTCTCTTTCCTTGAGCAGTCCCTTGTTCAAAATTCAAATTAAAATAATACCAGTGTGCCAATATGTTTACTGAAAAGCCCTTCATGGTGTAAGCACAATGCAGTCTAGGTGATTCTGCCAGAGAGTCTGCAAGGAAAGCCACAGCAGTTTTCCAACACCATACACTGCCTGCGTGCTCCTCCTAGAGTTTTTGGCCCTATGGACTCAAAATCTCCCAGTTTAGATTTCAACCAAACACATTCCTCCCATGAAAGGAAACTGGAGAAAATGAAAACCAGTTTCTGCTTGGCTGGGACAACATGGTTCATCTTGAAAGAAGGATGGGATAGAGGCTGAGTCTTATTTTAGGTCCATTTCTAAAATCTGATGGTCTCTGTGAAGCCCAGTATGCTTTTTTTTCTGTATTGGGAACTTTTTCCCCAGCAGTTTAGAAGACTTTTCTGGGAATGAGAGGGCACTGGGGTGAAGTGTCACAGCTTTAAGGACAAGCTTTCTTTTCTATTGCCATATATTTGCATATGTATGGAATATTTGCCACACTCTTCCATGAAGCATTGAAGCCAGCTTTCAAATGCTGAGTAAATCTTTATTCCTTTTACATGCCCAGTTTAATTTATTCTGTCAGCACTGGCTACATAAAGACATAAATCTTCCCATGGAACTGTACAAAGCAACCAGCATCAATTTCTAATTTCAGATGGTTGAGCTGAAACTGTCAGGTGTCCAGAAGTTAGTGCACTTCATCTTTTCCTTAGGTTTCATATAATAAAAAGAATAACTGAGGTAATCAATCTGGAAAAAAAAGAAGAAGCTGCACCTGTTTTGCCCACAGCAGAATCTGGAGAGTAGAATCTACTGGTTAGAGACTACAACATCCTGGTTGGTAAGAGGCCTTGACTGATTTAATGGGGAATGCAAACATGTTGAGTGTGCAACCATCTCTCCAGAGCTGCACTGTCATTTGTCACTGCAGATCTGCAGAAAGGCCTCTCGTGAGATTCCAGCTCCACCGACTGGGGAGTGTGACAGGAAATCATGGAAAGAATCAAGTGTGATCCTTTCTACACCAGCCTTCTAACTTGGCATAGAGCTATTTTCAGCCACTACAAATATTTGCTTTATCAGAGAGTAAAATTTGAGGAATTTAGGATGTTCAAGAAAGAAATATTTCTAAAATAGGGATCTTAACACAAGTGCTCTTGAAGTAGTCTGGATTATCCTTTCCCCTCTCCTATTTCAAGTCTTCCTATAAGAAAACACACCTGAGGGAGCAAGCCTGTATTGGGAGTGGCTTCCTCATGGTTTTCAGACAGTGGCTGTGGGTAACCAGCAGCTTGAAAGAGGATAACACGCTGAGGACATAACCCAGGATGGATGTGAGAGCATTTCAGAGAGTGTTCTTCCATGCTGCCTGGCAAACTTGACAAGCTGGAGCCAGCCCTACAGTAGACTTGGGTCTTTAATTACTCCAGGTAAGTTCACACTAGTAAGGGAAAAGGCAGGATGGGGGGTGGGCATGAACCTGATGCATCAGCAAAATCCCACTACCTTTGGATGGACATTGCTATCTGCCATGGGAACTGAAGGAGCAGCTGGCAGAGGTAGTATGTTGTTATTGTACAAGAACAGATGGTTAAAGGGAGATGTGATACCTACATGAGTCTGATAGCCAGAAAAAATATATGGATATTCAAAATCCTGGCTCCTCTTCCTGATTCTGGGAGTAATTGTGGCTTAGGCCAGTATGTTCAACACTATCAATCACTTAGATTTAGTGTGCAATATTTCTAAAAGACATATTATCTTAAAAGAGATCGTAACTCTATACACATCTTTTAGAAAACCTTTCCAAAATCTTAATTTTTAAATGTATAAATGGTCTCTATCTGTCTCCACAGGCAATGATATTGGGCTGACTGAAATGGAAAACTGAAAAAATGAGGAGTTGAGACTAACAACAATGACCTTCCATAAGGTTGGCAGCTCGTTGCATTTTTCTATAGCTCAAAGAACAAATAGTGCTGTGACCACCTATACTGCTGAGGTTTTTTGTGGTTATGCCCTTCTGTTTAGGATTTCAACTCATCTGCCTGCCATGTAAAAAGTTTATAATACAGACTGGCACTTCTCAGAAGTGCAGAGACTTTGGTGTCTAGACCACATGCACATTGCCATGTCCATGGGCTTAAACCTAATATAACAGCACCTCCTTCTTTCCCAGTTCATTCCCTCTCAGGTTTCCTCCTGAAAGCCTTAAGATTTTACACTGTTTCAAGAAAAACAGTTAGGGAAAAAATGTCTGGTTTAGAAGAGTAATTTATTTTCCTCCATCTCCTTTTTCAGAAATGGCCAGACTGTTAAAACATTAATTACCAAAAAAAATACCCCGCCAAAAAAATCCACCCCAACTAAAAAAAAAAAAAAAAAAAAAAAAAAAAGCCTGAGGCAGAGCATGAACATGGAAACTTTCAGTCCAAATAATTAAAATTTGACAAAGCTATAAATCCATGAAGAGAAGAACTTCCACTGGAGACCGTTAAGAAAAGTTTAATTCCCATAATGTTATTCTCAATGTTAATTACATAATGCATTAATGAATGGGTAGGGGTTGTTATTCACAGAGGTGGATTTGGCTTACTGCCCCTTAGGAATTCAGTCTCTCATAGCAGCTGCTGGAAGAAATGTTATCTGCTGGGCAGACACTGCTGTGTTGTTTGGAACTGCCAGAAAGGAGTAAGATCCCATGTAAGGTTATGAACCCCTTTTCACCTTGTGTTATGCATCATCAATCTTTAAACATGATGTTCCCACTCACATTCAAGCAAATACCACACTGCCATAAAAGTCTCTTAAAAAAAGTATAATAAAATCATGAAACCAGTTACAGAAGTAGTGAACAGAGAAGATGTTTCATTGTAATAAGTTCAAATGAGAGATAATGATCTAAATATCTATATTTTAGGAAAATGTGCACCTGGAATCTACCCAGAACTTTCACAATGGGCGGAACCATCTCCTTCAGACTCTGGGAAAATTCAGACCCACATTCCCACTCTCTGGCTCGGAACCATCTCATCTTTGATCTTGTGTGTATTTCATCACGTTGTACACCGCTGCTCTCCTATTGTGGCTTGAGTTAATTGCGTCATTTAAGAAAAGTGCTACAGAAGGTGTGGGGGAAAAAGATGTGTAGGACCATTTTTGGTCCCTACGCATCACACACACACACTCACAGCAATAAAAAATACTGAAAAAAAGAAAAAGAGAGAGAAGGAGAGGATGGCACATGATACCATGTGAGCCATTTTCCCTCAGATGTGTTACTGCATGGGCGAAATGCTGCCATCATGAGATTTATTAAGTTTCAGTGAGAAGTTATGGGCCTGAAGAGAGGATTTTGCCATGAAATTTTGTGGTTTAGTGTTATGCAGGAAGTAAGACCCTATGGGTTCTAATGGGGTTAGAATTTCTATGGGTCACTGAAATCTTTAAAGACATTTCAGCATTCTCACAAGACATGCTCGCAGGGGTTTCACTGAGCAGGCAACTACAATTAACATCCCAGCAGATGGATACTTTCCATTGGCATCACAGTTGCTTGGGCACAAATCAAGGCTGGGCTCCTGATTCCTGCCTCAGACTGGAACCCGTTTGAGTCTGTGATGATGTTTCCAACAACATATTTGTTTGGTTCTCTCCATGAGCTCAGCCTGCATCCTACTGATTTGGAAAAATGAGACAGAGCAAGTGCCCCAGCTTGGGAGTATTTCCTAAGGGCTGATATGACACATAGAAACAGTAGTTTACTTGCCTGGAGAAGCACTGACACTGTAAGGGATCTTTGAGCAAATTTGCCTTCTGTCTGTTCAGGGCACCAAGATTAAGTTCCACAAGTCTCTAGTCATAGCCTCTAAACTGGTGAGTTAACCTAGGCTTAATCCTACCACAGAAAAGAAAAAACCTTCTTGAATCCATAACATTCTTTAACTCAAATATTTTACCAAAGAAGTGGCTTTTAGTTCCAGTTCCCCAGTTTACAATGTCAATTAAGAAATGTTCCTTGTCATCGTTTTCAACAGACACTAGAAGAGATGGAATCTTCACTGGTGAGCACTGAACAAATGAAAGGGCTATATCTGCTCCTCACCTCTGCTCCTGCAAATGCTCACTATTCTCTAAGGAGCTTGTGGAGCTATGAAGGGAAGTGTCACAGAGAGCAGGAAACCTCCTCCTCCTTGCTTCATTCACCTTAATCCCATCACAGAGCAGTAACTGAAGGCAGTACATTCCCTGAATTGGGTTTTCTAAGGAAGGTAGTCCTACATCCATAGTATAACCTGGCTCTAATGACCCCTTGGTAAAAAAGCAACAGGAGTTTCTTAGTGGTAAACAGTATTAATCACCATTTCCCATCGGTGCAGCCTATTATGAAGCGATTACAGACTGTTTACAAGGAGGGAGGGACGGAGGGTGTCATGGGGGTAGTATTTGCTTTGGCAACCATTCATTTCCCAAAATCCCTGGGAACCGTATTCCTGGTTTAATTACATGGAAATCTCTGAGGTCAAAGGACTGAGACAAAGTATAATTTCTTTCTCACTTCCTTCTGCCACAATCCCCTTTCTCTGCCTCTGTCAGCCAGTGGCAGAAAGTGACTCTGTCTGCAAACACCTTTAACCTTCTGTCAGAAGGTGGTTGCTGTCTACTGATGGCACCCTGTGGCCTGTCAGGAGACTTTGGAATTTGGATGAGCATTTGGTTTACTCAAGTCCATTTAATTCTCCTGGTTTTGAGCACAATCTTGTGCTGCTGCTGTCACTTCTCTATTCCTCAATACAAGCACTGTCAGGCAGTTTCTTTGTAGAATAAAATGCCTACAAACAATACAGGTAGGTTGTGTCATGCCTGGCAAAGTTCCAACAGCTAACCCAAGGCCTACTCATGTTCCAGGAACTTTTCTTAAATAAAATTAACTTTTGCTGAGGTGGACTTCTAGCATCAAGCCTAAAGTATAGGGATAAGAGCAAATAAATCATTAGAAATAAACAGAACCAGGGAGATTACTAATCCATTTTACCATTCTTTGGAATTTTTGGGTTGCTGCAATATTGAGTCAAATTGATTTCTCACCCTTCCCAGCCCCACATACATTTTCCTTGTTGCAGATATCAAAGCTCTATAGTAAAAAAAAAAAAAAAAAAAAAAAAAAAAATTAAAAGCACAAAATTTTATTTTCCTTCTCAAAATACGAAATGTAAAATTTCACATATAAAAACCATGTATGAAATATATGAAAGATGGTTCGGTATTTGTGCTGATATTTGCCACTTTTACAGGGGTTTGGAAGTAGTAGCACTTATCACTGCTTCTAAGAAACTTGGTATGACCATGACATTCTAGGAAGGTTATCCCACTGTGGCACTAGAATGTATTCAGAGTAAGAAACCATTTGCTATGCAGAAATTGTCTTACTAGACATGTTGGGGAAAATAGAGGGAAAAGAGAGACAGAGATGCTATTTTAATCTCACAGAAGAACAAACAAGACAGGGGTGGCATATAAGATGTCTGAAACAGAGTTTAAATACCACAGTTTAAAACTTGTAAAATACAGGAAAAGACATGATTCACACACACACTCTTCCTCTGAGATCTCCTGCTGACAGCAGGAGCTGAAGATAGTCAGCACATTGCAGGATTTAGCTTAGGCTCTTCCAGTAAAGAAAAAGGGATTGAAATTGAAATTTGTAATACACGTTCTACCACTGCAGGAAAAGCACCGAGAGAAGTGCAGTGGTGTGCTGACTGCAGGCCTTGCAGAGAGAACCTTGTCTGCAGAGGAAAAAAGTCTGACTGTGAATAGGTGCAGTGTGCAACATCAGGAACAATTAACTGCAGATGAAAGATTTAATGGATTTTCAAAGTTTCCATCACTCAGGCATAGGGAGGGGCTTTTTTTAACATAAACCAGTGACAAATTGCTGAAGAAAACAGAGCCAAAGAAATGGTTTCGTTTTGACATCAGGAGTTAATCAACCCAGCATAATCACACACTTTGGTTATATTTATCTAATATAATTCACTGAGAAAAATTCTTGAGTCAAAATAGCAGGTTTCCAGAGTCAGTCAGGGAGCCTGTTAAATAAATACCACGTTTTGAGGGGAAATATATCAAAAGGAATTTTCACTTTTCTCAAGAAAAAGGTCTGAGCACTGGCATTTTTCTCTCTGCTGTTCAATTCCACAAACATCTGAATTAAGGCAATCTGCTTGCTACTGAAAACTCCCGATGAAACCAGAAAATGAAGGAGTATCCCCAAAAGAAAATAGTGGATGCTCAGGCAAGGCACTGGACAAAAATTTTCTCCTTGCATGACCACCTTCTGATTTTGTGCTCAGGGGAAAATTTCAATGTCAAATTACTGAATTTAGCAGTTGTCTTCACTGCAGCTAGGCCAAACTAGGGAGATGAAAAACTTTAAAAGATAAAATGGTTTAGTTAAGAAAGAGGGTCCTTTAGACATTATTCTGGAACAGTAAGTTTATATGTCTAGATGATCACCCCTCATCATGTCTGCCTCTGAATCAAACCAGATATTCTGCAGAAAACCTGACCAGGCCCTGGCAGAATTATTGGAGGGGCTCTAAGAAATAGAGGGGGCTTGGTATAATAACCTTAACTCCTGCTCTCAGGCCCCTGAGATGGCATGAATATTTCATTGCTGTATCAGGTACATATGACAAATCCAAGTCTCCCAGGTAGAGATACACAACCTCTTTTCAATCAAGCATTTCTTGAGATAAATTTATCTTCAAGAGATACTACCAAAGATGCAAAAAGAGAAAAATTCCTCTGTAACTTGTTAATTTAGGAGAGCACTATTCTGAGACCATTTTTAGTGGTTGGTTGCTTTCCACTACTTACTCCACTGAAGGGAGTTCATCACTATTTTGCAATTTCATCAGTCCCTGTGCTACCAGTGGCTGAAAGGCACATCCAAAGATACAAACACTCCGTGTGGCCTCCCTTTCCCTTACTCCTTAGCTTCTGACCAACTTCAAAGATGGGATTTAGGATTCTGGTATCTTTAGCTTGGCCATTCCTGTGTTTTTTATGAATAATAAACTCCTCTTGAATATGGCAGAGAAGGGAAGTGATATAGGGCGACATTCAAAGAGTATTTCAAGTTGACATGTTTTTACATAGGTGCTCTCTGAAACATATATCTTCTACCTTGAACCCAGCCTAAAATTTTGGATAATTATTTTTTCCTGGTGATAACAAATACAGTCACTTGCACAGAGCCTGTTCTAGGAACAAGGCAAGTGTAAAATGAGCAGATGATTATTTCCAGTGATTGCTTAGATTTTGTGCAAAACAGAATAATACCATGAGAGGGATTTTGAAGAGATTAGGAAAGAGGTATTGCAAGAGGCTTTGAAGGGAGACAAACAGAGTGGAGTAGAGTGCTATCTGGTAGACTGACACGGATACCAGAGGGGAATGGAAAACAAGAGAGCTGGCCAAATCTAGTAAGAAAGAGTGTGTGACTGATGGTCCAAGGACTTTGTTAAGAGGCAGCCAAGGTCAGGGAGACCTGGAATAAAGGGACCTAGGGAAGACCCCTCCAAAGTGCTGACAAGGAGGAGGAGAGGTAGCAAATGGAGATATTGCTGGGAGCCTTGCCTTGGACCCTGAAGTATGGATCCAGATGATATCTAGGTTATTTGAAGAGATGGAAGAAAACTGTTCTGAGGGGAAACTGTGAAAGATTTCTTGAAAAAAATCAAAGGAAACAAATGGTTATGCCAGAAGGGTTCCTCGAGAATCTTGCCTTTTAGGAATATCTGCTATGAAATGTTTCTCTCTCCTGGACTGCTACAAAGTGGATTCTGTCCAGAAAGCTCTCTACAAACCAGGTGTGATCACACATTCTGTGATTCTGTTCCCCAACACACAGCTGAGGCAGAGACTGGAGGACAGGGCTTATCCCTCAGCCTCAGGTGGGTATTAATCACTCTGTCTGGGCCAGCTTGGTGCCAATGGCAGATAAACACAACACATTTATCTGTGCTTAGAGGGACTGTTGGATATGACACTAATCTCTTTTGATTTAAAGCTCTTTACACTGCGAAGGAGGTGAGTGTATTTTTTCAAAACTAAGAAACACTCTGCAGACTGGAGAAAATACTGGAGCATCTTTAAACAGACAAAACATCCAAAACCTCCAGAGAACTTGAAGAGCTTTCCTGGGCCCTTTCCCAGCATTCTTCTAGTTGTTAATTCCATTCCCCTACTTGGATGTCTCTGAGCTACTGCCCCTTCCTAATGTCCACATTTCTAGAGAAAGAGTCTTGGGGCTTTTGCACAATTCCTTGAGAAAGTAAGCTGAAGGAATATCTTCATGTGTCTTGCAATAAGGTCTGCCCATCATCTCAGTCAATACACATTCCCTTTGGTAAAAAACTGATAGCTTTTCTTCCTCTCCACTCACTTATCTCAATGGGTTTATTATAATCAAGGGACTGAAACACACTTTTCGACCTCTACTTAATTTCACACTTGATGTGATCCTGCTTGACACCTTGTTGCATCAGTAAACACTTGAAAGCCAAGGAGCCTTGACCCAGACTAGGTCCATTGCATTTTTTTTGTTTATGTTGGAGATCCATGTGGTGTGCAAAGGGTTACCTGGAGAGAGGTTTTCTGGCTGACACAGCCTCCTCCCTCAGTAAATGCTGCAGAGGGTTAAATACATAATAAACCCAGTGGGGAAGGAGAAGAGAAGAGAGGGCTAGCCAAGCTGTTTCTTGTGCAGTGGTGCCAAACTGGTTATTTATAGCATCCTGGACCAGCATCTGCCATTTTCCCTTTTCTCACTCCCTGTGAGGTGAGAGGCATTTTCACTTTCCCCTGCTCCCTCTCTCACAATTTTGGCAGCTCCTCTCCTTGAACTTGACCGAACGCAGCCAACCTCAACACAGCTGTTTGATAAACAGAAACAGGGGCAGCAGGCTGGGCTTTGAAGAGGCTTTTGCAGAGCAATAACTGAAGGTTTGAATAATGGTGCACAGTTGGCTGAAGACTCCTCTCATTTGGAAGGACATCAGGCACAAGCAAGAGTTCGTCAACTAATTAACAAAAATGGAGAGGAGAAAGATGCCAAGACAAACAGGGGCTTTTGAAATGGTGCTCACTTTGTGGCCTCTCTTGCAAACATTCAGTTATACACATGCACATACAGTAAAGGATTCGCCTCAGACATGTGTTTAAGCAAGCTTGGTATCCTGCTGAGACCTTGGAGGAAGCTCTTGACAGATCCAGACAGAAGAGAAAGCATGACACAGGTGAGAAAAATTGTTTTTTACCCAGAAATCAGAACATTTCACACACATTTCTTCTTCCTCATTTTGTTTCCCTATGTACAGCATATAGGTACAAAATGGGGTAAGAGTATTAGAGAAAATAAAATTAACATTCAAAGTTGAGGAAAAATCAAAACAGTAGAAAAACAATCTACTGTCATTTGCAAACCTGTTGGAAATACAAAAACTGAGAAGAAATTTGCCATCATACTTGAGCACATAAGAACATAAGTTCCCATCCTCTGATATGGCAAGTGTTCTAGAAAAGGAAACTTTTTGGAAACTCATGGAAGAATTGTTATATTTTTAAAATGTATTTCTTTGCCTGGGCTTTTAGAGTTTTAGGCTTGCATCAGGATGTGAAATAGTTTTAAGAGGAAAGGCTGGTGCTCTCAAAATGCGTCAATACCTGAATTCTAATGCTTCTGGGACATCTAAGAGCTCATTTCTAGATTGTTAAATTGGCTTTTTGTGTTAGAGTCAGCCTTGGACATCTGGGAGTAAAGGAGTTTCATCCTTGCTTATTTAGACATCATCCCTTCAAGGGGAAAAATACCTGATGAAACCCAAAGCTCATGTTAAGACATATCACTCCCAAAGCTTATGTAAAGCCATATCACCCTAATGAATGCTTGTTCCTGCTCTTGTACATTGCCCAGTCATGTTTTCAGTATCTCTGGAAGTGAATTTCCATGCTTCCCTTTACAGTGTTTCCCTTTACTGATCTCGGAACCCCACACCAGAAGATTTGTCAGACTGGTTTTTCCCTGTCCACCTGTAATTTTTTCACTCAGGGTGAGGGGTGAAGTAGTGAAGGACCATAAATTACTATATTTTTTCCTCAGCTTCTAGCACAGTCAGAACATTGAGGTTCCACAAGCAGCTAGAATTGCCTTCTGTCAATTCGACAGGGGAGTTTGCACAAGGTGTGTATGAAAGCTTGCAAATAGTTTCTAAATTTCAGTGTCAGAGAGTGTCTCTGGCAACAGGTTAACAAGAATGCCAAAGAGAGAAGGCTTGTCTTCCTTCACCAGGCTGACACTGCTTAGTCATTCCCAGTCCCTACTGTCCACCTACACAGACCTGGCCTGGTGTTCTGGCCCCATCACCTGATCATCCCCAGCCCCTTTGAAGGCCTTTGTTTCTGCTCTCACACTGGATCATGCCTGGTCTGTAAGACTCTGTCTACGATGCAAACATTTTACTTGGGACCCAGGCTCCTCTCTGGATCGTGCTAAGTGTTTCCCTAGCTGAGGAAGCACAGAGTCACGTTAGTGCACAGCAGGACCTGGGATCAGGTTCTGCATGGATGAGAGCTTTGTGTCTAGGCTTTCATTTGCTCCAAGCAGTGATTTTTAAAGATGTGATCAGACCTTGAAAATGGTTAGGACCCAATGGGATTATGGGGGACTTGGCCTGGCATTGTTTGAACTGGCAGGGAAAAAGTAGCATCCACCATCTGCACCAGTGGCATGGTGCCAGGAAAGGGTTGAGTTTTTTTAGGTGGTACTTAAGAGAAAGACAAAGTTTTACCCTCTTCCAGGCCTCAGCATTGGATGTGGACACAGGCTGTGCTGACAGAAGGCAGCTTTTACTGGCACAACAGGTCATGCAGCCCAAGCCTAACACTGGCAGAAAAGATCTTAATTAGTGCCAGCAACAAAGGTGGTTTTTGTACAGTCATCTCAAAGGAAGGGAACTGGAGACCAGTGATTTGCTGAGCAGCCCTCAGATGCTAATCACTTTCAGCACCTGTAGGTATGAGCTGGGTTTAGCCTGGCAGTTTCTGAAGTAAAACACTCCAAAACCCATTATCCCCTCTCTTCACAGTCCCACCCATAAAGGTCAGCTTGAGGTGCAACCCCATGTGAGAGACCAAGGTCATGCCATGCAAGAAGGGGCTGCCATGTCAGACTCACAACAAGTCTGATACTGCCATGTCCTTATATTGTCTCCTCGGATTTGAGGGTGGACTAGCAAAAAAAGATTATCTAGGAGCTTTCCCTGTTTCCAGGATTAACCTCAGGACAAATTGTTATAACCACAAGATTCTTGTCTATGAAAACAAGCAAAACTAATGTGTCATTTCTCTCTTTTCTATCTCCGTGATCCATCACTCGCTGCAGTGATATAGTAAATGTCTTGTCAGGAATTTGAAAAACCATTGGTGCAAGTTTTGGGACTGCTTTTATAAGTAATGTTCCCTTTCAGAGCAGGTGCCATACAGTGCAGAATTTTAAATGTGTTTTCTTCTTTCTCTTGGTACAAGGAAAATTCGACTCCAGGCACCTACAGAGGTCTTGATATGCTTTCTTTGCAGTGCATAAAATAACAAACCTTTCAAAATTTCTTTTCAAGCTGTGCAAGATCTACTGCAAGATCCAGCTCCATTGTTGAACCAGAGGGAATTATAATAAATAAACAAGGGAGTTGGGAAATTTGGCTGAAGAGAGGGAATTCATGAGCACAAGCATTGCATAGAGCTCTCATCACTTCTGAAATGTACTGGCCTTTGAACCCTCTCAGTAGGGAAGCAAAGGTAGTGTGGAGTGTACTTCTTTAGAAAGGCGTCTTAGAGAATTGACAGGTGGTTATCACCTGTGAAAGACAAGTGTAAAAACTCTTACCCATCCCTAAGTCATGAGCACAGTCAAGAGGCCAGTCCAAGTGTGGTTCTCTGTTTATGAGCACAGACAAATAGAAATCAGAGTCATAAAGCCATGAAAATCCAATGAAGAGTCTCAGTCTCCACGTGTGATGTACTATATGCAAGGCAGAGAGATCTCTGAGCCTTTCACCCTCAAAGTGTTTTGGAACCAACATGGTGCAGCTTCTGCAGAGTCACAAGGTTTGACAAACATAGCTGAAATCACACCTGTGTTTGAGTTCTTTGCAATGGCTGAGATGGATGTCCTGGAGGCAGAGATTCTAAAGTGACTTTGCTTGCCTATGGGCAGCTCAGGAGCCTGCTGAGGAACACAACAGGGATACAACATCTCATTGTGCCCTAATGGCAGGACAGGTTCATCTGAAGAGGACAGGCTACAAAATGCTGCTGTTGTAGGTAAGGAACACCAAAAACTTATGTCCACCAGTGCTCCTGGAGCCTTGAGGTCCAAGATAAAATTATTTGGCATTTCTCTGCCTCCATGAAGGGTATCTAAAACTGCCAAGTGGTAAAGTAACTGTTTGTAGAGAACTGGAACCATTTGCTGAATGCTGACTCATGGCTTCAGTCCCCTGTTGACAAACACACAACTCTGATTCCTGCTGTGTGAGATGAAAGAAGCAGAGAGATTTACACTGTGGCTACTTCTTTGACAGAGTCAACTAAATATTTGACTGAGTCAACTAAATAATCTAGTACATCTGTGTCTTCTCCTGTGGATACGCCTAAATCATATTAATAAGCCATTATTTTTTGAGTAATCAAAACCAGCTAGCGTCTTCTGTCCCTCACTGACCTCTGTATGAGCACTGATTCCAAATATATGCCCAAATCTCATATAACAAACATCACCAGGCAGCCTTTTGAACACAAACCATGTCATTCCTATTTATGTAGAGCACAGCACCACAGCAACCCATTTCTAACCAGTTTGCATATGATCTATATGCTTTACCTCTATTGCTAATGTTTCTTTGAAATGACCATGTGTGCATGCAACAAATAATCACATAGCAGTGTCAGCAATATATTTGACATCCTGCCCCAAGGGATCTGATAAATTCTTCTCTTTTTTAAATTGTAGCTTCAAAATAAGCCTGCCCCAAGCCCCAATAACTGGAACAGAAAATATCCTGTGTTGTAGGTAACTTCTCCAGTCATCTGGAGACATGTGCAGCAACCCATTGAAACTCATGTAGTGGATGATGGAACAAAATTACTCACTTTTGGGCTTTGACTAGTCTAGCAGAGATAATGTCATTATTCAAACATGACCAGCACTCCTGTCTAGCAGACGAGGCCTGCGGCACTGGAGTCAGAAGGGCTGGGTTGCTCTCCCAGTTCTGGTGCTGGCTTGCTGCTAGATTCTGGACAACTCCTTCTTCTCCATTTGGAACGAAAAGGGAAAATAATAGCATGGGTATGGAGAGTTTGGAAATCATATAAAGTAAGAGGAGCTGAGTGCAACTGCTACAAAACAGTGTCTATGGAAGCACTGTGGTATGTTTGCATGGGCCCAGGCCCATGCGCGTGGGCACGGACACGGGCTGACTGCCAAGGAAGGAACTTGCTCATTGCCTTAAATTGGGCCCAAGCTCTTGTCCACGTGCATCTGAACAAGTGGGAATTGTAGATGATGCCTTAGGCTACAGTCCATCCCATCAAGAGTTATTCCAAGTTTAGCCTGTCCTAAACCCAAGCACAGGCATTTTAAGTTTGAGCTGCAGCTGACAGTGTGATGGAGCTATAAGCTATAGGGTGCTTAATTCTGTTCTCAAACTGTTCTCTGTCCTGTGGTGTGGACTAACTCTCTTAGAGACTGTTGTCTCAGAACATCTGCAGGGGACTCCCTCACACTGATGGATTGAAGAAATTGCAGAGCACAAGGGAGGAGTGTGTGCTTGGTGGGGGAGCAGCCAAGGAACTCCAGCCAGGCTGGTACTTTCTGCAGGTCAGCATGGAGAATGTGACTGCAATGTGGGCTCGAGACCCATCAGCTGGGCTGTCAGTGGTTGGAGGATCTGTGCAAAGTGTCAGTCACCCTGCTCCACCATGGGGCTGCCGGCCACAGAAACAGCCAGCCTTAGGCAGGGTCATCCAACTGGCTGTTCAGCAGAGCCAGCTCTTGGAGCAGAGGTTTCCTCAGAGAACAGCTCTGGCTGGGGAAATTTATTTGATTTTCTTTTTTTTTTCCTCTGGATAAACAGTGAACTTGGGTTTCACTTGAAGCGCTTGCTTACCATTGAATTTGTTCTATCTTGTGCTTTCCTACAGGAATGACATTGCAAAAGATACCTCCTTCTCCTTTCTCTTAAATGCCTTTCCAGATTTGCACCATCCCAGCCCTACAGGCAGGCTGCCTACTCATACTTAAAGACACAGTACACAGAAACCAGAATTACAGCTGTGCAGCCCACGCATTCATGTCTGCAGGACAAATATGTGCATCAGTGGAGTACAGGAGGCAATGAAGCTTTTTCCTTCCTTTCTTTTTTTTCTTTCAGGTGCTATATGATGAAATGGAGATACGTAACAACCACAGGAAGCATTTATTTTAAGTACAAGCTAATGCCATGTATGTTATTTGCATTACATGACAGCCCAATGAACCACAATATGAATAAGGAAAGGAAAAACTAGTGTTTTCATGACGGGTAAATCTCTCCGTTGCTTTCTCAGGTTTCCTATCAATACCAATTTGCATTCCCTTGCAGACCATTAGGGATGTCAATAGGTAGCAGAGAGCATCAGGGAGGGTTCAGAATTGCAAGAGGGCTTGTGAGTAGGTGCTGACATATTTCTGGGGGGCAGGAAATAGGTGGGTACAGGAGCTGAGAGAGTAAGTGTTGGTCTGGCTGATTATATATTTCCCTTGATGTATAGCTGGTAACTTAAGCCCATCAATGTGAAATCAGTTTTGATATCATGGAAAAAACATTCTCTTTGTTCAGCTGCAAAAGAAAGACAAGCAGGCAGGAAAAAGCAAAATATTCTAGCACAAATATCCTGGTGGTTATCAGGCAGATAGAGAGAATCAGGCAGAGGATAACCTCTGTTTCAAATGGTCAGTATCCTGGCAAATATCAGCATGAGTAACTGGAGTTCATCAGCCTGTATTTACAATTGGATACAAAATGCTCTACCCAGACATGGAGTGTTATCTTGCACTAAACTCTCAATCACCTGAGCACCTCAAGTGAAGTGTGATTAAGTGTCCTGCTGACCAGCTGCTCCTTCCAGCTGAGAGTAGCTTGCTTTTCAGTAGTGGGTAAAAATCACTTCTATATAATGTCAAGTTGGCATCCTGCCAGGAAATAACCACTCCCTCCTTTTGCTCACTGAGTCACAGAGCCTCTCATGGCATCTATGACTGAGAGGCTCCCTTGGTCTCATTTGAAAGTTGGTGCCTCCTAGACACGGTCCAGGAATATCACCAGTTTGGTCATAAACTCCTACTCTCACTTCCGAGGATTTCTGTGGGAGCTTGCTTTGATTGTCTGCTCACACTTTTCTTCAGCTTCACTCAAGCAATGCCTGCAGAGGGGATGTGGAGATCTGGAGCTGGAGATCTGTAAGGAGCATGGAGAAAGTGAGCCAAGTGTAAGCCACCAACTTTGTTATCTAGCCCACAGCAGGAGGCAATTTGGAAGACCCTTCATAATGTCCCAAAAACCCCTGGAAGTTGACTTGGCTGTGTACATGATAGGCAAATAAAAAGTGACCTCTCAAAAGGTGTATTGAACAACAGTCCCTTGTTCTCTCCCTACAAATAAAAGACCACCCACAGAGAAAGAGAAGTCATCATTTTCATTAATCAGAGGGCTAATTTGGTCTCTGCTGTTCAGACTGGATGACAATTTCTCCTGCACCCTAAATTACAGAGAGGATGTAACTTCTGGATTAACTGGGTTTTGACATCCCCACCCCATTGCTCACCTCTTCCCTCCTGGCAAGGATGACAGCAACAAGCACCACCCAACTCCTGCACTGAGGGTAATCCGATACAGGGAACTTCGGTGGCTGTGTGAACGTGGTTTCTCTGGTATGAGAGAAGAGGCCCATTTAGATTCAAGCCAGAGTCAACATGACTCATTGGCTCATACATCCTTCACTGCAGGGCTCAGGAGGTCACTGCAGGTTCAAGTCTCACACTGGGACTTGGAATGGTACTTCACACTGTGGGGAAGGGAGGGGAGATGCTGAGCTCCTGGAGGTGCTTCCTACTGCAGGAGAGAGAGATTTTAATCTGAGATCCCTGCTGGCAACTCTTCCAAAAGTGAATTAATGACACCAGGGCAAATACATCCCTGGTGGGGGCTCCTTTATCTTCAATGTGTCTGTCATAGGGCTGATTCTGTTGTTATTTTGGAGGAGTACTGTGTGCTATGTCTTGTTTTTTGTTGTTGTTGGTTTGGGGCTCTTTATTATTTTTTGGCTTTTCTGGGTGACCTGGTCTTCTGGCTCATGTCCACTCTGGCAGCCAAACAGGTTCCAGCAGCCAAAGGTGTGTGTGTGTTTGCATGAGCCCTTGCAGAGTTGCTGCACAAGTTTCTAGCCTTCCTAAATCACGACTTTGTTGCTTTGCAGACCTCTTTCTCTCACCTTTCTCCTAGGACTGGAGGAATGGGGAAAGGGTTATACCAACCATCTGTCTCTGCATTTCCCAGCCATGCAAAGCCCTAACACAGAGTAGGTGATTGGAGAGCTACATCTGTGCCCCCTTCCCTGCAACTCTAGCTCTTTGCTCCTTTTCCATCAGCAGTCCTGATTTTAATGCTGCTCCCTCTTTCCAAAGAAATGCATGAAGGTGCAGCAGCTCTGGGGCAGCTGTTCCTGGACACCTACAGGCTCAGCAGGAGACAAGGACTCATCAGGTAGACCCTTCCCTGCTGTTATTTCAAAGGCCTTGCTGAAGCTTGGTTCAATGGTCCTTTGCAGAGTGATGACGGCTGAGAAACGCACAGAAAAAGACGGAGAATTTTCTCAGCAAGTTCTGATGGTTTAAGCCCCATTTTCTTGATGAAGCAGAAGGAAGCATTCAACCCTCTAGATCAGCTCAGCTGGCAGTGAAATACAGTCAACTCTTGGTGAAACCCAGGACTGTGTACAAGGAAGGGATGAAAGTCCTCATTTCTGAGCAAAAGGGTGACAAAATGAATGGTGAAGGTGAATGTCAGTGTTGTCTTATCAGAGCTGGAGTAGCTCTGCTTTGGGAAAGAGGTCTCCATGGAGTTAATTCCAAAAGGTTTGCAGCACCTGGTCTTAGAGCATCATCTGAAAATGGGAAAAAAGTGGAAGCTGTCAGAATCTCTATTTGTAGAAATATGCTGAAATATGAAACAATTTTCCTTACAGGCACAACATCTGGGTGTAGAGTAACCAGTAAAAAGTATCCAAACCTCAGCTCCTGCTGCTTCTCCCTCCCAAGTGGTCCCTTTCATCTATCCTCTCAAAATGAATCCCAGAGAGGTTCTTCCATGACCAATTTGAATTTTTCTTACATGCTCTTTTTCAAGCAAGCAGGAGTTAGCATTCACTCCATTTGTCAGTCACCCACTAATAATACTGAATCTATCCACTGATCAAAATTGACAGAGGGTGGAAAGAAGTATTGTGTTCCTACTATTATTGGGAAAATAGGCAACTAGGGTAGAGAGAAAATAAACCTTCTGAAGGGAAAAATTGCAGCAGGGAAAACTTTATTTTTAAACACCAAAAACTCCAGCCAAATAACTTTATACCTCAGAATCCATGCTCAGTCATTTCTGCTCTTCACACAACTGATAGTTTCTGAAGCAGTTTCACAGCAGATTTGTCTGGCTGCTGCCTGACTCTCTCAATCCTCATTTTCCCCGTTAAAAATCACTGCTGCAGGACCATGGGAAGAAAAATAGGTCAAGAGAACAATCCAAGGGATACCACCTTGGGACAGACCTCATGGTAACTGGACTGCCAGTTCATTTCAAAGGGTGACAGAGTAGGTCAAACTCACCATTTTAATGAGGAGGACTAAAGATGGATCAAGTCAAATTTGCATTGTTTGTCAGTGCCCACGAATGACGCTGACTGGAGTTTTTTAGTCTCTCTTTTAAGCCATTACAGCTGAGGCCAGAGGTGAAACATGATGGTGTTAGTGCAGTAAGACCCATTGGCAGGATTTTGCATGACCTCTTTTTCTGTCTGATTCACCACAGGATGGGTGAAGGGGGATCTTCAGCGAGGCTTGGTCTGATAGAGTTAATGTATTTTACAAGGAGAGCTGCCATCTCTCAAGGTCGTTTTATCTCTTAGTTACATGAATTCTAGGAAAGCAAAGATTCTTTCCAAGTAAGTTGCTGGTTTATCCAAGTAATGGTGTTACAGAAATTGTTGTATAGGATCCAGGTCTTTCCAGGGTATAGGGAGAGTGTGTGGTGTTTAGATTTAGGCTGTGTGCTGCCAAGCTACTGACTCCCTTTTTTCTTCCTTTTTTTCCTCATCCCACCCTCTCTTCCCTAAATCACAAGCCTAAGAAAAATAAATAAGAATAATAAATAAACAGATGAAAGTGGAAACATTCCCAAACCTGTTATCACAGAGGCAGTTCCTGTCCAGACCATGCTAGTTTCACAGCAAGCCTTGGAATTGTCAATTCTCATTACTCTCCAGTGTTGAGTGCAGGAGGAGAGAATTTCAATCTCTGTTTTCCAGAATCAAACCTTCTGTTTAATGCGGTAGGGAAAGCTGAGATGAAATATAGGTCTCAGGGGACTTTTCCTGTGTGAAAGCTTATTACAGCTGTAACAAAACCTTCTAATCGGAACAGATTCTGTTACATGCATGATATTCTGGTCTTGGGCAGGGTGGGGGGATATGAGAAAAAGATGACAAAAAGCTTTAAAAGCAATTAAATGACAACTGCATTCATTCTCTGCCTCCTCCTCACTGCTTTCATTTGTTGTTTACATAGAACATTTTTTCTCTGCATTTTTGGGGGGTCTTGTAATATTTGTAGGAGTTTTGCTGTGTCTGGTTTTTGAATGATATTTTGCATTTACAAACTTGGAATCACCTGCCCAAATGGAAAACTGTTCAGTGGTGTTTGAAATACAGAATGCATATTACCATAGCAAGAGAGCCTAATGGGCTATCTAAACACAATATTCAGTTACAGATGAAGACAAGGAACCACTTTAAATGTGTCATGATGTCCAATGTAATAATAAAATTGTAGACAGAATAAACCCAAAGGCACAATTCGTGCCCAAAACAAAGTGTCTCTGGGCCTGTGCTGGTGATACAAATGGCTTCACTAAGCAATTGAGAAAAAAATTAATGCCAGGCTCTAATGTAGACACATCCAAGTTGTTTTCCTCTGGTTTGCTTCAATGAATTGTATTGGCTGTAAAAGGGACACAGAGAAATTGTGAGGGGAAAAAGATGTAAGAAGATTAAGTACCTTGATGTTCTGCATTGTACTACCTCAGTTTCTTGTTCCTTGTGATGGTCTAACAGCACGAGTCCACCCCACCAATTCCTTTGGGCATCTTGGGCATGCTATGGGGGCTCTGCAGCAGGGTGGTTTGCAGATCAGAAATAACATCTCTTCAGTTAGGAAAGCATGGAAATGAACTGTATCATGCAGAGACTCATTTTAAGACTTGAGAAAAGGACTGTGAGACAGACCCTTGGGTTTTGTATACCTCCCTGACCATGATTTGCTGGAGAAGGCTGGGCATACTTTTGCTTGATAGTGGTGAAGTATCTACATTTACTTGGGAGAAACACACTCCAGTACTCAACACCAGTCATGTCAAACTGTGCTGAACTGCAGGTAGAGAAGGAGCAAAGAAAAGATGCTTCCAGCCTCTAAGATTTGGATTCCCACCAGACTCTAATCCTCCGTCTTATTGTATGGTCTTCGGAGTATGGATCATCTCTTGTTTCATATGTCTATTAGTTGGCATGACTTGAGGAAAGATTAGGAAGCTCCCTCTCCAAGGGCTACTGTGACACTACTAAAATAAAAGCAGCAAGTGCCCTGCTGTTCTGAGGCAATCCTGAAATGATGATGATGATCCAGGAAAGAGATCAAAAATCATCTGATCCTCTCTGCTTTCATGTGAAACACTGTCTGTGCACTGGGGTTTGAAGGAAGCAATCTCATTTTCTTTCATCTCTCCCATGGAGAGGTCCCCTTTTTCTCTCTTTTCCTTCCCCCTAAGAAACACAGGGCAGGGGCAGTAAAATTATAAAGCAGCCTTTAAAGATGCTTCATGCTGTCAAATGCAACTCAGATAATGAATGCTTCCACCCCAGCCAGAGCACTCTCTGAGGGATATTTTTATCTCCACAGTGCCAGAGATTAACTGTACATTTGTCTTAATGGTATCACCCTTTAGTGTTAATGGAAGCTATGTGTGTAAATCCCTGACTATCCAAATGAGAATACACATTGAATAATCACAATAAATCAAAGTAAATGGAAGACCCCTGCAGAACAAATTCATCTCCAGAGTAACTCCTGAGGCTTTTAGGAAGCTTGTGCCAAGCAGGCACAGCAAGAACAAACACAGTAGATCGCGTCACCTGCTTTATGATTTCAAAGTACTCATAAGGATGATACTTCCAGTTTGAACACAGAAAGTTACTCATTTGAAATGATTTGTAAAGGAAAAACAGGACTGGGTTCGGTAATGTTGGGATATCTATATAATTTGGAGAAATTGACTCAGTGGTTCTTTCCAGTGTACTTTCATCTCAGAAATGAGAATGAAGGTCTGAATAAAAGTGATGACTACTGAAAAAGGGAAAATGCATTCATTTTCAACTGCTTAGACCACTTTGGACTGATGAAATTTTGTGAAAATGGGTCCATTTTAAACGCAACAGCTATTAAATTCTCAGCAACAAGTCCAATTCTCTTTTCCAAGAAATACAGGCAAGAGGGACATAGAAGAATAAAGAGACATAATGTTCTTCTGTGTGTGAAGTAGAAACAAATATCACACAGTATAATATATTAGTCTTTTGTGCTTCACTTAGGCACTATGGAAATGAAAGACAGACAAATCATTGTCCTTTTATAATTTGCAGATTCTTTTTTTTAGGTGAAGAACAATAACTTAACTTAAAGGGCACTGATTAAAACAGGGATGAGTATAAGAGAAGAATGGAGTTTCTTCTTCCAAAAGAGTCTGCAACTACTCATATGCAGAGACGACCTAGAATTATATTTCAGACTCCATCAGCAACTCTATGTTTGTTGAGAAATACATTAATTCCCATTGCCCATATTTCCAAAGCAGGACTGCTTGAGCAGAAAAATGAGAACAGAGAAGATGATTAATTTTGATGGTTTTCATTGTGAAATGGAGCAAAATGTAGAAGGGATGGCCAAGAAGGTTATTAACTAAAAAGTAGAAATATTAGTACTTAGGTTTGATGAGGGCACAGAAAATGTCCTCTTATGAAAAAATGACTCTGAAGTCCTCCTACATTATCTAGCTGTTCCCCTTCAGTCTTGCTATGTCACTTACCTTTGAGGATTGCTGTGCCTTACAGGCAACAAGGTCAATGCCAAACAATATCTCTCCCCGCTGTGTGGAAGCACCCTTAAAAAATTCTTCATTACAGTTCTGCAAGGAAGTATGAAAAAAAAAATCAATCTCTCAATGTCTCTATCCAAGGTCTCTTGAATCTCATATATCAGATATAGCACAGACTACTAGGGAGTTAGGAAATAACCAGTCAAGTACCTGGTCATTTTAAGAATACAGCATTTCTATGCTGGGTAAGTCCCATCTGGAATAGTACATTAGAAAACAGAAGTGTGTGAAAGGCAACAAAGAAAACTCAGGCTATAACCTGCTACACAGATTCTCTTTCCTTCTCTAGATGTGAATTAGAGATTTGCAGGCTGATGAAGGTGAGTGCCTCCCTCCCAAACATACACTTTCCCTGTATACATACTTTCTTTCAAAGCCTTTTCTTTTGATGGATGGGAAGAGGGATTAGAAAAAAAAAATCTAGTTTCATGTCTAGTTTTCTCTTCAGCTGTCCTCCAAAGTAACTTTAAAATTAATTCAGCTAACTGTTTTTAGAAAGATTGTGGCCATTTTCTATCCCTGGAGTTTCTCCATTCTTGTTTCTTTGACAACTTCCATGGCCTTCGTGCATTTAAATCCCTCCTGTTTTATGTAGAAACTTTCATGCATTTCCTTATTTACCTAGACAAATCTCGGCCACCAAGTGGCCCATGACTACCTGATTCCTGAAGAATGTAAAGTTATGAGCAAGAGGAAACACTTTTGCACTTTCAAACAATACTCCCTAGGTTATATCACTGCAGAAGTGGAACAGGCCAATGAATTAAGATCTTACACCCACATTTGCAAAAGTGTTAAAATTTGACTCACTACTCTGAGTAAAATAAAAGTATCTGGAACTCAAAATATTTTGATATTTTGTAGTTGTTTCCATCCTCTTTCCCTACTCTCTGAGAGCAACCAAGACTGAAAGCTCAAGAGCCAGCAGCCAGAAAGGGCAGTTCTTGGCCCAAGAGACAATCAGGAAGCACTGAATTTGTGGAGACTAATTAAGTTTCCGACCTGTTCCTGCATTGATGAGAGGATCACATAAGTCAGCTGGGAATTTGATGGAGGCCTGCATCTAAACAGAAAGAGGTTGTGCTGGAAATTCAGCTAGGCAAGTGCTGTTCATGCCCATCCATTGACTCCAGTGGTTTTGAACTTAAAAAAATGGCCTTAGACAAAGCTCTTTTCTGAAAACCCCAAGACCGTGGGGACTTGGCTGGGGGAGTAAACAAATGGGGCTCTTTGTTTCCCTAGGAGGAGGGCATGCAGCTAAAAGGCAGCTCTCCCATCCTGCCCTCCCCCTTTTAGCTGGCAACCCCACCTGTTAGAAGGCAGGAGTAATCAGAGAGATGAACAGCACAAGCGGTATTTTTACAGGATGAACCCACCGGGTCAGCTGGAGGCCTGCTGAAACCCAATATCGAGTTGTGGCTGCAGAGAGACATGGTGCAAGGCTTGGGGGAGGAGGGTGCTGAGGGATGGGTCGAGGGAAAGCAGGGCAGCCCCAAGGAGGCAGAACTTTGCTTGGGAGATTTCTGTTTCCCTTTGGTGCCCCTGAAACTGAATAGTGGGGACTGTTGATTAAATGTGTGAGCTGGGGCTGGTTGCAGGGGGAGGATAAGGGGAAGTGTCGGGGCAGGGACAGGGGCAACAGGAACAGCACTCACAGGAACAAAGAGCACATGTGTGCATAGGCACTGTGTGCCCAGTCCCCAGGGGAAGGAGGTCACTCAGAGGTATCTATTTCATTCATTCACCTGCTTCTCTCTCCTTTTGTGCATAGTAAACAGAAAACCTTTGCACTTCAGACTTCCCCCTTCCCAGCCCTCCTGGTACCGCCAGCTCTGGACCAGCACATTTATTCCAGAGAAACTTATTGTCTGACCATGACAGAGTTTCCCCCATGCTTCTCATGCAGTCAGAAACTTGCTGCTGAAGGGGCTGCTTGGGGAATAAACACCTGCAAGGAGCCACAGCTGTAGCGTGAGCTGCTCTCCTAATGCTCTGTTTAGGATTACAGCACTCCAAAGTATCACATTACCCCAGTGGCTGCACTGAAACCTGGTATTAATTCACATTAGCAAGGATCAGATTTAGCATGTTGGGAGGGGGAGGACTGTTATTATTGTTTCTAAAACTGCTGGAGCAAACTCCTAGGATTGGTCTTTCATTAATACTGGCAATGGCCAGAGAAGCTTCTTTGTTCCCCCACACCCCTGGCCACTCACCCTGTCTCCTCTTGCATGAATGCCTCTAAACACAGCTGCTTGTTTCCATGATGGGGTTACTTGCTTATTTTTATTTTTGGTGTACCAAAGTTAGTAACTTTCAAAGCAGATTTCTGGATTTTGTGGAATTTCTTTGGATTGCAGAGATCTTCCAACACTTGGAGGAGAATTACAGTGTGGTGTGGGATCACCTCTTGTCCATGCCCATGATAGGTTATGCAAAGATTGGAAAAAGGGAAAGATGGTCTAAGCAGTAAGAACAGTGAAACTCTGGGATAGATTTGTGCAAAGAGGGCATGAAGTCTTCATTACCAGGTAATTTTGAGCATCTCTGTTGGGTTGATCTGATTTTGTCTTTGGGTAGGGAGGGACATTCCATATACCCTTCAATGTGTCTTTCAGCCTGCTTTTTTGATGCAGCCATTATAAGAGCGTGGTAGAGTTACTTTTCTTCCTTGCTTTCCCTACCTACACTGCCCCTTCCTTACTGAAGTTGCTGAGGCTGTTTCTATCTGAGGAGTCTAGGCATTCCCTAGGCTTATGGATGTCACATAGAATGCTGTGTTTAGTTGTCCCTGGAAGGCCTCACAATATAATCCTGGTGTTTTTCCAAACCAAGGGCTATTTCATATGTGTATAATTGACCTCTGATTTTGGATGTTGCTTCTTGAATCCAAGAGAACATAATCATCAGTAGCAATAACCACTGTTCAGTACAGATAGGGTTAAATATCACTGGAAAGCCCACAGAGAGCCTTGGAACAGATATGAAAAAGGAAGTGAAAAAAGTATTTCCCCTGTAGCCTTCCTTCAGAGGCTGCAAATCACAACCGTGTTTGTTAATTTTGTTTACAGTTTCAGAGTTGTCTTGAAATGTCATTATTGTTGGCCATGCTACCAAATTCAGAAAAGTACCAATGTTTAGCTAGAGAGGGGTGGACCCAAACAATAAGGCCAAAGATGGGGCATGTGCTGTACACAGTGCCAGGGGTGAAGAACGAGGACTAGCACATCATCTACTGACTACTGTGTGACATTTTTTTGTGTAGAGCACAGAATAGTTCTGGCATTTGTTAGAGTGCCAGCTTTCTGCACAGAAATCTTCTGCAGATCATCCAGATTTGTAAAGACAGAAGAGGACATCTGAATATCAGGTTTCGCGTCCCATAGAAACACAGGCCTTAAAATTTCAGTTTATTGCATGTCTATTGAATATTTTGTTCCAGAAAAAGAGGTAGGAGATGGAAAATCAAGTGCTCTATTCCAATTAGGCTGGTGAGTTCTGATTCCCTTCCCCTGCTGCCCCAGTGTGATCCCATGCCATCCTGATGGGAATGGGACGCACTGCAGAGGATAGTCCAGCCTCAGAGGTCTTACTGGCACCTCAAGATCAACACCCTGTGAGACTGACCATCCATCTCATATATACCACAGAATCCCTCTCAGATGGCAAACTTAGTAGGCATCTCAGTCATCAATGAGTTTGGAATCATATTTAGTGAGTTACAGTGCTGGCCTGTCAGACTGTGGTTCCTTCTGGTATCAGTGAAGTAGCTGCTCCTGTATGTTAGGGCAACTATTGTGGCCAGTCTGGATATAGCTCTTGGTTTTTACTCCTCTGCTTGGTTTCCTGAGCCATACATGTATCTCCTGCTGAAACTGTGTTTTTAGGATTATTGCTTTCTCCTGTGCTCTGACACCCAAGTTTATTAAAGTTCATTTTGTTTCCCCTAGAGGAAAAAGAAACAGGAAAAAGAAAATCCTGTCTTCAATGTACATGTGTTTTTC
The DNA here is from genome assembly GCA_024734555.1 of Trochalopteron elliotii. NCBI lineage: Eukaryota > Metazoa > Chordata > Aves > Passeriformes > Leiothrichidae > Trochalopteron > Trochalopteron elliotii. The sequence continues at coordinate 6,259,227 of JANPWX010000011.1, forward strand.
TGAGGACTTTGAGCATTACTGAAGCACTGTTGTGTGTGTAAGTTCAAGACAAGGCTCTGCTGAACAGGTTTATCTCTTCAGCATGTTATCACTCTCTGGACAACATGACTTCATACACGGTGGAATTAATGGGCTTGTGATGGAGTCACAATGCAGCTTCTCAAAAGCCAGTCTGTCTGGGAAACTCCAGGTATTTCTGAGAAACCCTTGAAGTAAATTAGGTGACCAGAAAAATCCAAGGACTTAGAGAGCTCTGTTGGTGTGTTCTTCTAACCTGTGTTTGGGTACATCCAAAAATTCGTGCCTACCTCTTGTCTCTGCAGATCTAGGAGTCTGAGTACAATGAATGTTTGGACAGCAAGGATGAAGCAACACAGGAGACTTAGTCATTAGTGGGGACTATTTTCTTTCAGACAACATCAAACAGAACAGGGTGTTCAGCTGTCCTGCCTGTGGATCTCGATGTGTTTGCGAGAACAGAAATTATCCCCATGGCAGGTGGGGAGGTTCCGGAGGGAGCGCTGAGGGAGCTTTTCTGGCCAGACATAACCACAACTCCAGCTACTCCTGATCATTTAACATCACTTGGCATTTTCTGCAAGAAGAGATGTCCAATGTCTGGGTAGCATTCTTGTTAGATCAGTTACTTTGCTTCTGCTTGGATTTTCCGCTTTCACTTTCAGCTGCAGGCACACTTCTTTTGTTTTTCCTTTCCTAAGGTTTCGCAAACGCTGTGCTGTAAAAGAGCTGGTTCCACTCATCTCTACATTTCATCAGGCAGCAAATATCTCTGCAATACAGTTCTTGGCTGAATTGGCTCAGAATGAAAGGTGTTGATGCATTGTCTCACACAGAGAAATACTAACAAACCAAAAAAAAGAAACTTTTCTAAAGACAGTATAGAAAATAGGCTGCTGTAGAAAAGGTGAGAATCATCTAAAAATGAAAAACAGTAAAAATACAGTAAATTTGTTCTTTTCATCAGAACATACACAACTGGGTAAGTTGCCTGTCATTACGGCATAGAAAATCCAACATCTGTATAAGTGATGAAATTTCATAACCTCCCCTGTATAACCTTGCTTGATTTTGACACTTGTGACTTATGACAGGTTTAGAGGTCAACCCTGAAGCGTGAGTATTGTTTCAATCATGCTGCTCCCTCTCATGAATTACGTTAGCAAGGGCTTGGTCACAGTTATCTGTGCAACAAAGAAATATTGTAGTAGAAGTTGTAGCATGGTAGGATAGTTACTGTGGTGATGTAGTTAAAATGCCTGGGAGAGATATTTTCATTGTTGAAAAGTCTACATAATAAAGTTTAATGTAGTCTATGGGACACGTTTTTTTTCTTAGGATTTATGAGTGGAGCTTGGTGAGTGCTACATATTTCGATCTGATCACCAAAATGAAAAAACAGAGAGGAGGAAAATGCTCAACCAACAAAATATTCTTTTGAGGTTTTGGATGAAAGGAAAAGGTTGATTTTAGATCTAAATGAAATGTTTCATTGGGCTGAAATGGAAAGGTTTTTACACTTATTAGTTACTTAGATAATTTAGAAACTATTTTCCTCTTGCTTTAAAGTGCAATGCCTATTTTTAATTGCAAAATTTATTTTGAAAATGCATGAGAGATTTTGAAAGACATCAAAGCTGATATATTCTTGGCCAAAAATATTCACCACACTCTGCTCAGTTTGGTGATCTCTTTCAGTCCTACTCTAACAACAGCTTTTGGCATACTAACTATTATTATTATTAATAATAACCATAATATCATCACCCAGCTGTGCTTAGAAGGCTTGGGCACCAGTCCCAGATCTGCTATGACAAATCTTTTCAGCTCTCTGGGCTTCTGTTTCACCTCCCACTCTTTGGCTCTCTTATCTAGTCAGATTTAAAGTCACAGGGTCAGGAACTCTCATATATGGAGCCTCTTATGTACACACCAATGCTTGCGCTACTGCTCCTGCTACAACAGCACGAAGGGTGGATTTTCTGCTCCATCCTCCCCATCTATCAGCCCACTACAGAGATTTCTGAAGTGTCTCAGCTTCCTAAGACAGCTAGCTCCATGAGAGAAGAGAAAATGAGCGTGCAAAACCAGTAAGGAAATGATTTTTGTTTGCATTCTCTATGCAGAGCCCAAGTGGTTAGTCTGGGGAGTGGGTGAAACTGAACTGTGACTATAAGCATTGCAGCCACTCTTTGCTCAGCTGTGATTAACTTCTGTGTGAAGCAAAGTAGTATACACCCAAAATACTGTTTGCTTGGAAGACCAACAAGGATCTGAGGAGACTGAATGTAAATATAAAATAAAACTGAGAGAAAGGGAGAGAAAACTTGGCTTTTGGGTTTTTTTTTAAATAGGATACCTGTTTTGAGAGGCCTATTCCATGTCAGTCTGTTACCAGATAGAGGGGGGCCAAGTGCACCTTTTCCTCCCTGTATCTGTACCTATGTTTCCTGTCTAGAGAGTAGCTTGGGGAATTAGATATGCTGGAGAAAGAACCAGCAGTAAACAAGACACAGAGCATTGAGCCAGTTTGAAAGCCAGTGCTTGCAGAGGTGCTGGTACAAAATCAACATACTCTGGAGGCAAAATGCTGTGAAAAAAATTCTCAGAAAGGACTCAGAGAACCTATCTCATATTGTTTAATTTTCTTCTGTATCTGGGGCACCAGGGCTTTATGTAAGTCTTTAGTAAATCCATTAGGATAGTATCAAAGATACCTGACTGCCTCATTTTCTCCTTCCTTAGCATTTGACTGCTTGGCAACATGGTTGTTAAACCTGCTGCATAACATATTTTTGAACCTACAAGAAGGTTGTGCAGAGCAGGAGAGTCTGAATTTGATAGCAGACAGCAGGACTGACCTGCTCTGCATTTCAGATTTTTTTTTCTTGACTGTGTTTCCCAGAAAAGAGTATTAAAAACTTGGGGGGGTTGCTGCCAAACCACATGGAGTGTCCATTTCTATGACTTCTGTGACTAGATAGTGGTGCATCTGCCAAATAAGCATAGCCTCACTGCTGCCCTCTCCACCCCACTTTCTGCAGACCCAAGACCTGGTTATCCACACTTCCATGTGTGACAGCATTGCTGAATGCCATTTCCAGCACATCAGAGAAACACCTTGACAGAGAAAGAGCAGCTGCTGGTGGCTCTGTTGACAGTGATGTGGAAACTTAGTCAGAAGATGTTTCTAGCTGCATTGTCAGCTTTCAGAATTTGGCCCAAAAAAAGAGGTTCAAACTGAGCCTTGGTTAAAGCTCCCTCATTCATACTAAAGTCCAGATCTAAATCCTACTGTGTCAGAGGATGGCTGCTTCTTACCAGTCGAAAAATTTCTCCTGGGACAAGTCACCAGGCCTAGCAATCAAAAGGGTGATTTTTGAGCCTTAGAAATCTCTTTCCTGGGTTTTGTGCTAAGAGTGACTGAAACTTGCTACTGGTTCATTTCAACTACATCCACCGAACCGTAACTCACTACTGCACACAAGTTCAGCAGGAACATTCCCAAAACCCCCGTAGAAGAAATTTACGGTTGCTCAACGCTCTGTTACTGGCGGCCACAACTGTGTGTGCTCCACATGTCTTTGTAATCACTTAATGACTCATTTCCTTAATCTCTCATTTCCTATAGCCTTATTACAAGCAATTCATAAACTCAGATCCATAGCTGTTCTCTGGCTGTAGTCAGGAAGCACTGAACTGACTGCATCTGGTTGGTTGGCTGAAGTACCCCTCTCTATTCCCCTCTGAAACTTTCCACTGGACCCTGTCTTTTGCTGCAGTGACACCTACTGATGAGGTAAGAGTGTATTAACTACACGGTCCCTTGCTGCCAAAAGCAGCCAGCAACCACTTCCTGGTACTAACCAGATGTTTCTGCTCTTTTGGAGCAAATTTCACACTGCACTGGAAGAAGTTTTGTATGGTCTTGACTGTAACACGCCAGTGGCCAGCAGACCTGAACAGAGATCACTGCAGCAGGAGGAAATGGCACTTCGTGTCCAGGCTTCTCATTCAGCCATCAACCAACTTATGGCCTTGGGAAGCAAACCTTGTAAGGCAACATAGCTAGGGATGCTACATGGCAATGAGGAAGCAGTCAAACAGCCAGCATGCCTTTGCTTTCCTCTGCAGATCCTTTTATTTTTCTGGAGAGATAACTACTGCCAGGAAGTTGTAACCCTGATACCTCCTCAAAACACCCTGTGGTGACTGGGAGAAGGGGAGTGAAATTCTGAGCCCCATTGCTTGCTGCTTCCAGGCCAAGGGTTTCTCTTTCAGTGAAACGTATTTCCCTTTCAAACCTCAATTTTTTCCCTATACAATTATTTGGAAAATTTCAGTTTCAGTTAAAACACTATAAAAACCAACCTGCAGTACCTCAAGAAGAGAAGAAATGTGGTTAGTACTGCAGAAAGGCAAGAGGAGAGTCAAGGAGTGGGTGAAGGAAATAAGGACGCTTTCTCACTGGAGACCTTGGCTTTAACCCAGTTTGCCATGAATGTTATCTGTTCTCTAGTATATCTAAACATTGATTCATGTGAGAGACAGCATGATGAAGGAATGAACATAGGATAGGACTAGATAGGCTGGGATAGGTTAGGAATTGTCAAAACATTCCTCAATCTCCCCCTCTGCTTTGAGATCCTAACTGGCTGGCACTGGAGGTTAACATCTTAAATCTGAGACCAGTGACCCAGAGCCAATGAACAAGTGTTGTAAAACAGTGTTGTAAATCCATGATCTCTAAGCCTGTATGTGAAAAAAAGGTCTTCAGTAATTGTACAGAGGCTTTGAGACATAACAGGTCTGCATGAGAGGAGGAATACTGAAGAGGTTCTCTCTCGCACTAGGAAATCTGGTGGTATTTTAGCAATTGTTTTGTAGGATTGCAATGCCTGAACATGAATTCCCCATGTCATTTTGATGCAGAAGCAATGCATCTTCACCATCCATCTTCCACTTCACCATCATCACAGCACAAATGGGGCAAATACACTAAGAAGATAAATGACCTACCCAATGTATAAAAGAGGAGCTTCCTGAGATGTGACAAAGTAAAGCAGAATCTACCTACAGCATGCAATAAAGCTTTTGCCAAAAGGTCCTCTGAATAGAAAGGACCTCAGGTACACATTATTAACTATTGACTGCATTATGTCAGGTACTATGTGTTGTACCACCTCCTTCTGGATGGATTCTGCTCTCCTCTGCTGCCCACTTTTCACATAAATTCAAGGTCTTCTGGACAAGAATCTGAAATCTCAGTTTTGTTTCTGTGACTTCTCCTGTAGGACTCTCCAGAAAAGATGCCCTGCCTTGAAAATTTGAGTCTTTCTGAGGATGGCAGGTGCTACAAAAAGAAATCGTGGATGCAAATCCTCTCATCTTTGATGAAGCTCCATGGTGAGATGATTGGGGTCAGCTGTTTGAAAAGGTCTTCAGCCTTTAAATAAATTCTGTCATGGTTAATGGGGACATGAACAAGGGGCACCAAACCACAGGGTTTCCACAGAGCCCACAAACATAAACAGCAAGATCCTTCATGGATACCAAATAAATCACAGCTGATAGAGTTCAGGGGAAGAGAGAAATGTCATATTGGTGCAGACAGATAGACAGACAGACAGACAGACAGACAGTGGAGTGGCTTTGTAGTGTCTAATTTGTTAGAATAATGCAACAAGGCAGATCACATAACATGAAAACCTTATCTAAGTACCCCTGTACAGAACCTGACCTGGTGCTACAAAGAGCTCCAGTGTTGTCAGCTGAGAAACCACAGTGTTTGCACTGAGATCTCACAGTCCCCCAGCACAAGAGCCCATGGCATCACAGCAGATTATCTGTGATTTCCAGTTTTTGCAGGCACAAGAGGTCAGTGCCACAGTGCCTGCAGGGAATGTGACTTTTCAGCTGTCTTGCTCTCCCCAGTAAACTTTGACCTTTGCACAATCTAATATCAAAGAACCAATTATTCTCAACACTCATATATTTTCCTCCATAGATTCAATGCCACATGGTTGCCAGGGGCAAGGCATCATGCTAATCAAGACAATAATTCATGGGAAGGCAGCAGGGGGCTGTCATGATCAAGAGCCTGGGGTTCCATTTCTGCCTCTCAGCCACAAATATGGATTCAGTCATGCCTGCTTGTTCCCTCCCTCTCCCCCACGTCTGTGCCATGATCTTATCCTGGTGTAAGTTATATAAAGAAATCAAGGGAGATGCACCAGTGTATTCCAGTATCTCTTGCCATACTCAAGTTTCCCTGTCACCTATAGGTCTCCTCTTGAAGGAGGCACTGTTGTCCAGTGCTTATTTATCTTATCATTCCTCAGCACCCAGAATTAGCTCTCCTCTGTCCTTGTGCCACAGCAACTGGAGCCATTGCAAAAGTGACACTTGGAAAGTATCACTGCCTTGGCGGGATGGGGAAGAAAAGAGGAGGCTGCAGTCCCACATGACAGACCCATCCAAATATCCCACTGCTCATTCAGTGTCCACAGCCTCCTTTGACCTCACCTGCCACCACTGCATTCTGTGAGCTCACAGGATCAACGAACAATCAAAGATCCATCCAGGAAAGGGTCTTGCTCCCAACAGCAGGCATATGGAGCTGCCTATAATTTTCCCACCCAAAGGTGTTAATGTGCAAGAAAATGCATTAAATATCACAAAGTGCTGACAACTTGGCTCACTGTGACCAACAAAATCCTGATGCTAAGGAGCGAACACATTTCCCAGTTGTGTTGAGTATTAGCCCCAACCCAGGATGTCAATATAGATAAATATATTTCAGGGTATACCTGAGCCCAGATGAGTCAGGAATTCAGTTTCAAGTGCATAAAACACTGACTTTCCCAGGTTAATGTGTATCACAACATGGCCTTGGATAGAGTAAGATGAGGAGAACTCACCTGGTTAACTTCTAGGAGGGAGATGTTTTACAGATATTTTGTATGTTTTAATAGTGTTGTTCACTGTTCTGTCACTAAGTCTCAATGTCTTTAAAGTGGGAAGTTTGGAGTGCTGAGTGTGCCAGAAATTCATTCATCCCCTGGAGACAGGTGGGGTTAATTCTGACTAGCACAAACCTAGTAGGGGGATGGAGAAAGAAGAAAAACACATAGAATAAATAGAAGTTTATAGAGTTCTGTGCAGTTCAACCTGACAGGTGGGACTGTGCTTCAGCATAGTTTGTTTTCCTGTAGTTGTTCCAGATTTCTTGTTGCAAACTAAAAACATCTACCAAGGGCCTACAAGTTTCATAACCCACTTGTACAGCATGGAGGTGATGACTGCACTTTATAAGAGATCAGAGTTATTCAGTGGCACATCCTGGGGTGTAAATCAGTTGAAATTTAACCTTAATCAATATAGGAAACCAGTGGAAAGGGTTTGGTTCAGACTGCAAGGGTAAAAACAGCCAAGGCTGAAAGTACTCGAGGCTTCTGAAGGAGGAAAACTCTGAGGCAGAGATGTTGTTGGCTAAGACAAGAACATTGTATTTCAGGAAAAAATACTAAATGCTCAGATTATAAAGCATTCCGACATGTATATGTGAACAGTCTCTGTTTAATAGCAGGATGTAAATACTTCCTTTCTTTCTTTTTTGTAAAAGTAGGAGAAAATGTCAACCTGAATAAGTTTGATTTTGAATGAAAAAAAGTCAATAATCCCACTCCCAAAAGGAACTGCAAAACATGAGAGCAGAATATGAGAGCAAGACTGCAAAACACTACAACTGAAATGCCTGCTTGTTTCCTTGAACATTAGAGTGCTTAGAAATTAGAGCCGTTCTGTACCAAAAGCAAAAGTATTACATACCAGGGTTCTTAAAGAAAAAAGAAAAACAAAAGGAGGAAGTTAGAGGCTGAGGTGCCTTTTTTTGCTGCTTGAGACCTGAAAAGATAGAACCCAAATGCCCTGCCTTCTTGATATGTTGGGTTTTTTTCTAAAGGAAAGAAGATACTGGAGAAATTGAAGGGCATGACTCCTGGTACCTAAATGGAAGATGGAAGTTAAACTCCATCCAGTCAAGAATACGGAACGTGTATGTTGGGGGAGAAAAGAGGAAGAGAAGATTTTTCTTACCAAGACACACATATCTGAGCAGCTTCTAGGTGGAAAACATTCCCGTGGTGTGGCTTTTGCAGATCCTGTTGGGTAATAGGATACTCCAGCCAAGGAAGGCAAATGTGCTGCTGGTCCTGGCCCACAACACCTTATCCCTCTGGGTCCATGGCCTTGCTCCTCCAAGGAATAATCCATCCCTGTGGATTTCTGGCCATTGTGTCACCATCACTGATGCTCCCCAGTCTTCAGCTTTCTGGTCTAACTTGTGCATGCATTGAGGCTCCTGCATGTGTGAGTGTTTTAGTTGTGTGTTTAGTTTTGGCATGGAAGGTCAGGAAAGTTAGTCCTGGATGATTTATATTGAAAGCCTTCAATTCCTATAATTTTCTAAATCTGTTTCATACTTCTCTGTCTTTTATTAATTACACTTCATTAATTGTTTTTCTTTATACCGGGGGTGTGGCTGAGAAAAAAGCAAATTACGCACTTCCCATGGAAGCAAAAAGTATCTCAAAGTTTCCCCATGAAATGGATCATTCCCTGATTTAGGAAGAGGCTGTGAATACATCCTGACAAATGCTGAGAGTGCTGCAGGGACTGAGTCTCTCCCAATTATTTTGCCTTCCAAAATCTTATCTCCTGCCTGGTTCAGTCCTTCAGACCATGTGACCAGGAAAATGCTGAAAAGAAGAGGTGGGTGAAAGGGATGTATTTCTTACTTTGTTTCAGAGGAAACTCCATAACTCTCCAAACATTAGTCTTCCATATGTGGATTTTAAATATCGGCTTGTCACTTCAAGCTGTCTGATGTGAACTGTTGGATGGGACTGTTGTCTTCTCCAGGACTCGCTCACATCCCACCCAGATACCAGAAAAGGTTGAAAAATACTATGAAAAATGCAAAAGGTGACAGTTTGAAGCATAGATGTTTTCCAGAATTTCAACCTATTGACCTATTTCCATCAGGCTCAGTGGCATAGACTATATATCAGGATGAGGGAACATCAACAGAAGAAGGAAAAGGATAGTCTAAAAAAAAATAATTCTCAAGGTGAATTTAAAGCAACCAAATACTGCTTTCCTGAGTTCTCCCAGATCTTCCTGTAGATCTAGCAGCCACCTAAGGCTTGGAGATTTCTGACTCATTTCACAAAAAGGTGCTTTGGAGTTCAGCAGGTGAGTGCCTTTGGGTTTTTTCTTTGTCAGGGAGAAATATAAATGTATATGGGTTTATAAACCATTCTCTTCCTACTATTTTATTCATTATTATACTGTGCTCAAGCCCAAAAGTTACAGAAGCAGGCAGGAACAGAATGGGAGAAAAGCAGCATAGAAAACCTGAACTAGGTTTAGAGATCTACTCAAATCCCAGTAGCATAGGTCTCAGAAAGTTGGCACGTTCCCATCTGAAGCTCAGTTTTGTAGTTGCTTCTGCTCTTTATGGGATACAAAAAATTGCTAAATCCTGGATCTAGAACTGAGCATTAATTCTCTTTCTGGATCCCAGTCTATAGCTTGGGTTCATCCAAGCTGTTGCTGATTAGGGGATGAGTAAGACCACTTGATTGAGTGCAAACACTTGCTTTTTTATAAGCACTGGGCAACACCAAAGAAATGTATTTTTTTTCCAAATTTCTGGATTTGTGGAAACAGATATTTAAAATGAACATTGTAGGACTGATAGCCATGGGTTACTTTAGAAATCAAAGGCAGAAGTGGATTAAAACCCAGATATTTTTCAGGAGAAAAATTCTTCCACTGGTAAATAATACAACAGCCTAAATCCAGCCTCCAGCATAAAAGGTTCCAAAACAAGTGATTGCTGAGAGGATATGATGGGGAAACGCTACCCTATATGCTACCTTTAAGCTCTCCTTTTACACATACACTATGGGTCATGCTACTGAAATCATGTCCTGGTAGAGATGGCTGATCTCTCATGAAACTTGGAGAAAAGCGAGGATGAAAAGTAAAGTATGTCTTTTTTTACCATGTAAAGGACCTTGATTCAAACTAGGAGGTAGTCAAGTTGAAACTGGAAAGTTAGGAAAAACTCTTAGCTTCCTCCAAATAGCTGTATGTAGGGTTAGGCAAACACCCCAAATGAACATGGCCTTCCTCAGGGTTTCGTTGTCTTGGTACTCCCATGGGAGCATTGCTGTGATATTTGAGAACCTATAGCTGCTGCAACTAAGATCCAGCTGTGAAAGTGATGATACACAGTAGTGACTAGGAATAGCAGGGAACCAAACTTCAGTGACCCAGATGCCTCTCATTGTCCTCCAAAAAATTCTTTCTTTTGACTACATTAACAGCCAGACTTCCACTCAATACCAATGGGGTGTACTGGGGGTAGCATGTGGCTTGTACATGGGGACAGATGTATCTTTCAAATTGATTTTTCTGAGGTGATACAGAGCTTTTGAGCTCTTCTCAGGCTTTGAATTCTGCCAACAATTATCAGTTGGGAATTTTTAAAAAACAACCAGAAAAACACTTTAGTTTGCTCCAGTTGGCCTTAGCACACCAACCAGTTCTACTCAGAGTCAAATATAGCTGTCAAGCAGTAATGTGTTTTGGTTTTTTCCTCTCCCTCATTATTCCTGGGCTGAAGCTGAACTGATAACCTCAGAGACTGTCTTTTTGGGCTGGCTGCAGACCAAGAATGTAATTTCACAAAGAAATGCTGAGATTTCAGAAGCAAGGTTTCATTGCAATGTGGAATGAAGCTGGGAAGTTTTAAACATTGTCAAGGGACAGTGAATGCCCCTCAACAGCTCCTGCCCCTCACTGAATTCCCCACCTTTCTCCTGGACTGCGGAGTACCAATCTGCCTTGTGGAAAACATGGGTTCAGCTTGCTTCTTTCCTACTCACTTTTAAATCTTTCCTGTCCAGAAATTCATTGGGCTGTGGGGCATAGCAAGTAAAACGGCTTATTCCTTGCATACCAGGACTGATTAGAGGAGTAACTATCCAACACAATTTCCCTTTGGCAGGAGGGTGAGACTCCTTGGACCAGTGGCATAAAATTTCCAGCTGAGTTGCTCTGAGGCTTGGGTGTCCCTATCAGCCCATAGCACCTCCTGTTTCCTCTTTAAATCCTTGAGATGGTCCTCAAAATGCCCTATTTTTTTGGCAGGGAACAAAGTTGCAGCAGCAGATAGTTCATGCCTCCCCATCCTCCCTTCCTGGTGTCAAAAGGCACAAGGGAAAAGCTGAATGTGTCAGATTTCCAGCCTAATCAGAGAGGCATGTTTCTGCCTTTGCTGACAGCTTTTCTATCCTCCCAAGTATGGTGTGGCCAAAGTGGAGACTGGGGCTGCTGGAGAGCCAGGTGCTAAAGGCTTTCCATATCCATCTGGGTGCACAGCAGAGTGGCTTGCATATGATGCAGATGATGATCTGCTCTCCATTAATCTGCTTAGTGAATCTGTGCAACAACAGACTGTCTTGTGTGGTATTGCCACATTTCCAGACAAGTAAAAATGCAGCTAAAACTTTGAAGGTTTGTTTATAGCTTGAATTTTTCCTCAGTACATTTGTTCCTCTTCTTGTCTGCATGCAAATGCGTGTCAAGGGGGAAAGGAATGCCTCCTAAAAGAAATTAAAAAGTTTGTGGGATGGTGTCTGCTGTCTTATCTGACAGTAACTCACCACTGCAATGGAGAAAACCAGGTCTAGACATCATGGTATATGTGGGGGTGGGGGGTGAAGGAGAGGGAGAAAAGAGAAAAAAAATGCAATATTGTTCTTTAAGTGGCTGATTTCCTTCCTCTCAAATACCAAACAAAATTTTAATGATGAAACCTGCTAACAGCTGGGGCTAATTTGGAGGTTATTTTTATGGCAAGAGCAGCAAGACAATAAAAGGTCAGCCCCAACTGTGGCTCAGTTCAGACGTTTATTTCAGCAGACCCTCTAAAACAGTCGTGATCTGAACTCCTCCATCCCCATTGCATCACCGCTGCCTGGTATCTGTCTGTCACGGGGTTGTGATCACATGCTACATCTCTCCTCCAAAGGATGCGGAGGCTGCTGTAGCTTCTTGCTTAGCAAATCACAAGGCAGGGCCAAGGCCTGAAGGGTTCACTTGGGGACTCTCTGGAAATGTCGTCAGTGCTTACATTTATATGTCATTGGATTTTCAAAACTGTTCTGCTTTGCTGTTGGTTGATCCCTGACTATCCAGGACCTTCCCTATTTACTGTGGAGGAAGACTGTTGTCCCAAGGTTTCTCAGGTTCATGGGAGTTTAAGAGCTGTTTACTACTGCAGGATGCATGGCTCTCTCTGTGTAGTAAGACAGAAAACAGCTCGCCCCCAGGACTTGGAGGAGGGCTGAACTGCAGGACCTGTGTTTAGGGGGTTGACAAGGACTCGGTTTTTTGGGAAAGCCAATTTTCCAGCCCTCACTCCAGTGTAGCCATGCTCCCCAAGGAGCACCCATGGTGAGACATGGGGTGGAGCAGGAGTCCCACCAGCCATCAAGGGAGTCCCTCACCCCGAGGCCCACATTTGGCAGGGGGGAAGGAACGTGACAGACACAAGCTTAGACTTCTGGCACTGGCTGGAGCTTAAATAACTGCCATAGGCTGTTAAACCAAAGGCACTGGCTCTGGGGATAGAGGAGGGCACCAGCCGAAGGGCAAAGAAAGCCTCCTTTCAGGAGTGAGAACCAGCACCTCTCGTGACGCTGCCATATAAAATCATGCAGCACCTGTTAGATCTTTTCTCGCTCTGCTCTCAAGACGCAGGAACAGCTTGGCTCTATAAAGGCCTCAATGTGTTTGTTTTCATTCTGAAGAGCTAATCCAAACCCCTCTCTTCCCAAAGGACAGGGAAGGAGGGGCTGGAGGGGGTATTTTTATTTTTTTCCTTCTGCTGGGGAAACAGGTTGGAGCTGTTAAAATAATTGGCAGCAGTAGATTCCTGCAGGTTTTGGCTGCATTTTAAAATAGAGAGGTTTTCTTCTTCTCCCTCTCTCCCCTTGTTTTTTGTCTTCTGATTTAGCCATAAAATTGCCACTTATTACATTAGCAGTTGCAGAAAGCAGGAGTTTTCCTCATTAGAGTGGCTCCTGCTCACAGTCTCTGGTAATATCATTTGGTTGGAAGGACCTTGCCAAAAGGCTATAAAACCAGCTGAGGACTCACACAGCAGTGTCAGGACGTTGCTTTCTTGGTTACTTTGGTAACACAAAAGCAAAGCTTCCCTCTCTTTTCAGGACAGGGAGAAAGGTTTAGTTTTGGGTCTGTTTCCACCTTCTCTGTCTTCTGAAGGACTTTGCAAACAAGCAGCGGTGGAGGACATGGGAGGACAGGAAAAGACCCACAGCATGTGTCAGGTCTGTCACTGAGTGTTATGGCTTTCAGGAGAGCCAGCTCAGCTATGTGCATCCCCACCTGCATCCTCTGATACCCACCTAAGGAAGCTGGTGAGTGCCAGCTGGGACCAGACCCTTCCAGTGGTGGGCAGATGGCAGGGTCTATAGCCTTTGAAGCCCTGAAGCAGCATTGCTGGGCAGCAGGGAGCAGTCCCTGTCTCCTCACAGGTGTAATCAGCCATGCAGCTCACAAAAAACTCTGCAGCTCACCAGTTTGTACCTGCAGCCCTTTTACCTAGATTAGAGTCTCAGTAGAGAGCCAGTCTTCAGGGGATTTCCCCAGCAGCTCTACTGCTCTCCTAAATGCATTAAATTTGTTGAATTTCTTTCAATAAATTGGAAGCTGTGTTACCAGAGCAAATGAGATCATGTTCTGAGTTGAGTCCTACTACAACACCCTCACCCAAACTTACAGAATAATTCAGAAAAGAGGGGCAAGACAGAGTCCTGCCCATGTGCACCACCAGCCTGCTAAAACTCCTCTTGATGACATAAACACACCTTGCAAAGCTTAGGAGAAAAATATATCTGGAAGGTACTGTAACATTGGAACTCCTGCAAAGATGTGTCCTTATCAAAACTGTCTGATCAGGTGTAGATTTGGACTCTCGGGGCCACAATGCATCTCTGGCAAAGTCAGAATTACTGGCATTTCTGCCTTGCTTTTCAACCCAGCCTGCCAAACATATGCTGTAGTGCAAGTGAACAAGCCTTCCTCTGAAATGGACCTAAATTTTACAGTGGGAGCTGGATATCTCTCACTTTGGGGCCAGACTTGGGTGGAATGCTGTGTTCCTTAGCGGGCTCCTCTGCTCTCTGAGCCAGCAAGTGGCAAAGCCCAAGAGTTGCAGGTGGCCAGAGCTAAAAAGCCCAGAAATACATCTGCTTCATTCCTTGCTGTGAAATTCTAGGAAATCTGTCAGTTTCTGAGAGTCCTGATTGAAAGAGCAGCTAGATACTTGCTTGCCATTAGACACGGTGCGGTTTCTTCAGTGGCTGCATGTGGAGCTGGAGTACAACAAGCAGGCAAAGGACAAACACTTGGCTGTACACCTACAAAATCCAGTACTCTCTATCCCAAACTGGCAAAACTGACTGAAGCTTTCATTCTGATATTTCATCCAGCATGGCCATTGTAAACCTCCATTTGTTACTGCCCTGTCAGGAACAGTCCTCACAGCACCTCCACACAATTGACCATCCATTCAATCTTCTAAAAATCAGGTTGTCAGCACAAAGTTCCAGCAAAGGGGACAGGAACATTGTAGGATCCTCTGCCCTTTTCTTTGTCAGCTCCTCCTACCCTTCCCTGAACTTTCCTTCTCTTTGGCAAGAAACTTCAGAAGTCAGTTCCATGATTTTATGGACAGATCTATATAAAACAGTGACTCAGTCTGTGCTCACTTACTGGCAGAGATGTATCAGCTGCAAACAACTTTAAAATGGTGAAATAGAAAAAATTACAATTAAACAGAAAAAGAAAACATTCTGGGCCAAAAGTTTGAGGTGTAAAATCTTCCTTATGTGACAGCAGTTTCTGCTTTTTAATATTAGAGATGGACCCAAAGAGTTTCTTTATGAGTCTCTTCTCCTTCAAAGCCCAAATATTGACTCTCAAGAGGATTTCTGTGTCTTTGTCCAGAACTCATTTCTACCCACTTTCAGTGTAAAGCTTGTATTAAAATAACAAGATGGCAGTGCCTGGCAGTGTGGAGAAGGTGTCATCTACTCATTAGATATTTCTTAGCACCAAAATCCCAGCTGCAAGCAGGGATCTTAGCTGAGGATGTTCCAGAAGGGTTCTTGTTCTGAACACCTGGAGGATATTGTGCTGCTCATTGTCAAAAAATGCAATCAATTTTAGTCAATTTAAGTTACAAGTCTCAGGAAAGAAAAAAACCACTGGTAGTGATTTCAGATGCTTTTTTCTCCTCCCTGAAATTAAAACCAGTGCCTGGACTGGTGCTTTTGAATTTATTTATCTTTTTTAAATTAAAACAACCACTTAAAAAAAAAAAGGAAAAAAAAAAACACCAGCTACTGATTTTTACTTTAGCTGAATTTTTCTGGCAAGTGTCATGCTAGGAATTTTTTTTTTTTTAATGGGAACTTGAGGGGCGAGTTGGTGTGAGAAACTTCCCCAAATAATCTGTGTAAACCACACCAAAACCCAACAAACTCAACCAGTCTGGAAAGGTCCGGGAGTGAGAGGAAGGCACATCTGCAGACAGGCTGGGGACATCAGCAGTTTTCAGCTGGCTGCCAGCAGCAGCAACGGCTTCTGCATTCCCTCAGGCAACAGGGAGTTGGATTTGGTGGTTCTGGAACCGGCGGAACACCTGGTCTGGGCAGCCTTTGGCTTCTTCATGGAGGATTTGAAGGGAGCCTGAGGAATTGGGGCACTCCTCCCTTGTGGGCAGTCTGGCCACCTGACGGCTGTGGACTGCTGGGGAAATCCCAGCCAGCACCTCTCAGAACTGTAGGCAGGTGTCCAAACCTTTGGGCCAGAGGGCAAGTGAGTCCTTGAAACTTCACTGCAGACGCAGGAGAAATCCCCGTGGAAGGCCTTGCAGAGGGATGTGAAAAAACCAAGATGCATCAGTACATGCATCTTCAGTGACATGAATCAGGATGGAGCAGGTTCAGGGCTGGACAGCACAACCTTCAGGTTAAAATGGGGTTTTCTTTGTGGGGGTTGGGGGCATTCAGAAAAATAGGCACTTCTCATTGAAGGTCTACTCCTGCATGCCTTTGGACAAAATGACACACTGCCCTGTACTCTGAGCTCCTGTATCCCCATCACAGGAACCGTGGCATTCCGTGCCAGCACTTGTGTGTTATGGAAGAATCTCCTTTAGGCTTGGGCAAGTACCAAGTGCTTCCACCTGACCTCACAGAGAGTTTGAAGCCTAAATACCCCCCACAGCAGCCTTATAGGCACCATCATGTGTTTTCTCTCAGCTCCAGCCTGGAGATGGAAATATGGTCTTACCTGTTCAGACTAACACAAGTCTCAGTTCACCACCTTTCTCTTGGAGGTTGCGGTATCTCAACCTGAAGCCAAGCCTCTTTCCTGCCATTTCTTCCTCCCCCGTCTTCTTCCCAGTTGAACTTGTTTCCTGTTCTCAGACATTTGCAGCAAATGTGTGTCTCTTGCTTTGTCCTGTAAACTCCTTGTGACCATGGGAACAGTTCCTGACCCAGCTGGCAGCCCACGTGCTCTTCTCATTAAACTTTGGCTCTCTCCTCAACTGGATCTTTAGGCAACATCCAGGTGAGCACAACTGGGAAAGCACTTCCATTCACCTTGAGGATGCATACAGCATTGCTTCCCAGCCTGCCTTTTGCTGGGGGAAGCTTCATCCCATGTATCTGCTAAAACACTGACCCTCTCCCCACTACACTGCCTCTCCTCAGATCAATCCCATTTACAACTGCCTCTCCAAATCTTTTAATCAGGACACACAACCAGAAAAAAAACAGTGGAGTTCTGCAAGATGACTGGTACTGGGAAAGCTTGTACCAAATTAGAGAAGGCTTGAATTTATGGACACTGGTGTTTTGTGAAGCCTGAAACTTCTTATTGAAACTGTCAGAGCATCTGAAATGCTTTTGCCAGTCAAAACCAATGGTGCACAGGGTCCTGGTTCCCAAATTTCTGCAGAAAACTTCAAAGCACTGCATGTGGCTTTAAGGCCCACATGGATCCCACCTGTTTGTTAGCCCAGCCAGGTGATTTAGTACTCCTCAGACACCTCCCTCACACCAACTCACAGACTGAGCAGGTAGACAGCACTGACTGCAGTCAGCACCCACCTCTTGTGCTTGCACCTTCCTGGTGCACCGAGGAGGGGCTATGGTGCAATGCCCTGCTATGCCCTGCCAGCTCACTCCAATGGCCTTCATGCTGTCCCACCAGGAGAGGAATGGGGAGGGAGGCAGCAAGACCTGTGTTATGGCTGTATGCAGTGTTTGACAGAGAAGCAGAGCAGCCTTCAGCCCTTCCTGAGAGCTAGAAGTAAAGCAAGGGAGCCCACCTGACGGGATCAGCATCAGGTCACCTTGCAACCCAGCTCCACACTGCTTAGGAACCCGGGTCATCTGTGAATTCTCCCAAATTCCTCTGTCATCCAGATGCCTGGAGTACCTAGTGGGGGTGGTGACCCATTAAGTCAAGAGGGCAGATCATTTGGGAATCATCACTTTCTGACCAAAGCATGCAAATCTTCCCTCAAGTATTTGGGAGAGGAGGTGAGTTATGTTACTGGTCCTCCCAGCTGACTTGGTATGTCCAGCTGGGAGCTGCAATGAGTAAACTGGGTGGAAGATGACACAGAGGGAAGGGTTTTGACCAAAGAAATTGGTATCTCTTGGTGCTTTTGGAGGGTGCTGGCATTAGCCCAGAAGGAGGATCTGAAGCCTGACAGGGTCTGCAAGAGCTGTATTTCAACCAGCAGTATGAGAGTTGCTGTAAAATAAACTCTCAGGGCTCCCCCCTGGGAGGACTGAGCAGCAAAGTGCTCTGTGCGTGTGCACGCACGGGCATGAACAGAGCGCACTGCAGAGTGTCAACGGCGCTCTGAAGAACATGGTTTAAGGCCATTCTGGGGATTTCCCAGCCCTGACAAAGAATTTAATTTCCCTCCACAGGTTGGGAAAATTCAGCAGGGGGTTGGTTGCTCAGGACACTGAAGCAGAGCAGCTACGATGTGGAGGCAGGGTCTCCTGCCATCAGCAGCTGCACTGGGTCCAGTCACAGCAAGGAATTTAGGCTGATGGAGAGCACGTGGGTTCCTGACTTCTATGGGTGTACCCCACCATGAATCCAGTCTTAACAGACGTGCAGCCAGGCCTGGCTGCTTTATGTGCAGTAACAGCCCCCAAATCTCACACTAAAGGAAGGAGAGGGTGGCAGAAGGTCATCTCCACAGCTTAAGCTGGGAGCGCAAGAGTTTCCACTGACAGGGCAGATGGCAAGGCCGAGCCTGCCAGACCACTACCCATTCCTAACAGAAGAGAAAATATGCTTTTCAAATGAGAAATCTTCCAGATATGCACTGAAAAAAAGCAGAAACAGAAAATACGTGGGGGAGGGGAGAGAGAGGGAAAGCATGTGTGAAAGATAATTTCCCAGAAAAGAAAAAAGAATAAAAAATACTATCTCAAAAGTGAAAAATCCTTGGCAGCAATCATGACAGTCCAGTTTCATTGAGTAGGTTCTGAAATGAATTTCACTTGCTTTGCAGAGTGAAAAGAACTTTGGAGAAAGCTTTGAAAAATGAAGCTAAGTCCCAGTTCATGCACTTTTCTGCAGTACTCCAGGACTAGGGGAACTCCATGCAGCTTTCTGTCACCAGTGCTCTGTGTGACCTTCTGTAAGGAATTTAAATCACCTATGCCACAAGCTTAGTTGATATAATAGGTGATAACAGGATGAAAAAATGTTTTGATTTAAAAGCCAAGATACAGTAAAATATGTAGACTGGGGTTCATCTGAAACATTTCCAGTAAAGCATCAACAACAAAAAGCTGTTCGTTTTGTTGGGACATCCAATATAAATTCTCCAACTAGTTCCAAAAAAGTCTTTTTGTTTAATTTTTTATGGCTCAAAGAGGTGGAAAGAAAAGTATTATCTCTATTTTTAAAAAGTTAAATATAGATACAGCTATGTAATGTTTCAAAACAAAAACATGAATGATTTTTGAGATGTCAGACCAATTTAGTTCTTAACCTAAGAAATTCAACATGAGAGATGTGAGTTGAAATTAATAAGTATTTTTGAAGGAAATTAAGAAATATATATACAGAGAGAGAAAAGAATTCATCAGTTCAAAAAGCCAACGGTACCTCCCAGCCTTGCAGGAGTTTGGGGGTAGTTAAATCAGACATATGAAATCCACAGAAACTATGTGACAAGATGCCAGATAAGTGTCTCAGAGTGACAGGATTTGATTGTCATGGGCCTGTTCTCATGAAAAATAAAAGGCTCCAGTTTCTCTACAATTATGTGCAGACAAGACATGTGTTTCACTGCATGGCACCAAGCCTGGAGTATATTTTTTGCTCCTGAATTACAAGGAAAACTTGGCATGAGGACGACCCACACAGCAAGAGGTGGGCAGATTTAATACAGATGCATGGGATATTCTCTCAAATTCAAAAACTTTTAGTGTCACAGCTGTTTTGCCTTTGACCTATCTACAGAATACCCTAATAGGTATTCTGATTAGGAACATAGGAGATTGGGCTGGGATGTTTAGGTGGTACCACCATAGATTTATAAAGGGAAAAAAGAATTATCTTAGTGCCCTTCCACCCATGCCTGGGATTATGCAATAGCAGGGCTTTTGAACTACCATAGTCTGAAACAGAAGGCAAGATTGAGATGGACAAGGAGAGGATTTTCTGCCTCCGCCTGTAGCAGCTTTTGAGGTTTACACCTTGGGTGTTCCTTCACACGTGTTGTCTCCATTTCATTTCTTTCAAGCCTGCAAAAGCAGGGGGGTGAAGATGCTTTTTCATCATGATCTGGTTCGGGACAGTGGGAATTCAGAGAAACAGGGATGTAATTCTCCTTCTTGGCAGCACCCGTGTGTCTGTGCAGCTCCTGCAACCATTAGGAGTAGCCACCAGGTTTGGAGAGTGTCAGAAATGGAGGTTTTGAACTTCTCTCTGCTAATCCTCCCTTTCCTGTCTTCCACAGTGAGTCCTTCAGGATGATTTTCCAGCCCAGGTATCCAGATCATAGTCAGCACATGGCCAACAGCACCACAAGGCCCTGATGGCTCTTTTCCCTCACTTTTTCAAGACATGCTGCTGAGTGTTTGCACCAACTGCCTTCACTGCCTGTGGACCTCTGTTGGCAAACAGCCCATTCACCATCTTTCATGAGTGACAACATAACCAACACAGAGAATTAATTTTGCTCATTTAAAGAGGAGGTTGGCAGTTAGTACCAGGAACAGCCGTGCTTCTTTCAAGATTTAATCAAGGTCTACAAACAAGCCATAGGAAGAGGCAACAGGCTTCACATAACAAGCTGACTAGTCTGACTCTGACATTTTCCTTCTGTATTCCCAAGGAACAGCCACCCCCCAGGGAAAGCAGACAGCACAGTTATGCAGTGTTAGAAGTATAATTTGAAACCATAAAATAGGAGAGCCTCCCTTTTGGTGCAGGTCTCTGGGTGATCTTTCCTTTTGGCTGCCACACAAAGCCACCACAGAGGCATGTGTCCTTTGAGAGTTAAAAACATCAAACCTGTCTCACTGTGGACAAAAATTCTAATTTAACTTGTGTTCCAAAACCTCTCTAATAGTAGTATGATTCTCTCCTGTCATATGAAGTTTTCAAGGACAGCATGAAAACTTTGCTTATGTGCATTCAGAGTGGCCATGGGTGTGAAGTGTCACACACATAAGCACGTATCTATGTACGTATATATATGTACACACATACATACATATCTATATATACACACACACATATATATATTCTGCAACTGTGATGGACTGAAAAATCAGGCCCTCAATATTTATAACTTTGGCTCATATCCCAAGCATACAGCTCTAGTGCAGAAGCTCTATTTGTGGCAATGGGATCTACACACTCCATTTTAGTTCTAATCCTAGGCAAGCTGGCAGACATAAGGTTTTATGGGAAGTAGAACAACTAATCCATGCTGAAGCGCACCGCAGAAGGTTTCCTAAGTATAGCATCCCCTCAGAAATATGAGGGCTCAAATTAACCCCCTAAATCCTCTTTATCAAAGTCAGCCAAGCCTGGGGATGGTAAATTGATTATATGGCCAACTCCAGCAGATGAAGTACTTATGGGAGAGGGCTGTGAGGAAAGTGTAGGAAAAAGAAGGAATTAGCAAAACCACTGACATGGAAATCTCCTGGAGCTTGAAGTCTGAGCACAGTTTTGCTGAATGCACAGCATTCACACCAGAATTTGAGGAGACTTGCATCTTGCTTGGGCACCTTGGTTTGTGACTGGTTTGTGAAGAGCAGCAAGATAAGTCCCTGTTTGAAGCAGAACCTAGAGAGTGTGGATAATTACAACCCTGCAATATTATTTGTTGCCCCTTGGCATTATTGCCCAGCATGGGGTGTACTTTGTCCCTTAATACTTCCATCCAAATCCATGGCTCTGTTCAGCTTTGCTCCAGTTTCTGGGCTGTATTAAATAATCAAAGAGAGGTTTCATTCCACTTTGTGAGTACTGGCTTTGGGCCAACTGTAGAGTGGAGGTCTGGTTACAAACATTTTTAAACACAGAAGTGTGGCCAGGTCCAGGTTTTCTGTTTGGACACATTGCTCCAAGTCAAGGAGAAATTTCCAGTTGTCTGGATGCTGAGTCAGCAGAAACATGGGGAATTAGCACAGGGGTTTTTTTTTGTTTGTTTTGTTTTGCTTCCCCTTCGAACCTTGAAACAGGCTCAAAATTTTTTGCAGCTTTGGCCAGTGGTTCTCTTGTCTTCCCAGATGAGATGTCCAGCAGGAGATTGCCAAATGCCCTGGGAGATTTCTGTGACCCTGACAATTGGCCCAGAAAGGAGGGAGCTGAGGAGGGAGCTGCCACCTATGCTCATTTCATGTGAGATCCTGGAGGGACTGACAACCAAAGGTCTTTCTTACCAAAGTGCAACTCACAAAGGAGCAAAGAAGGGAGAGGAATGCAATGAAAATATCTGATATAGAAGAATTTTGGTTAATATTTCTTTGCTGAACAATCAGTTGTTTGTGGGAATTATTTTTATTTCTTTAATGAGTAATTATGGAGAATGAATATTATCTAGAGGAAAATTTTCTGATAATGAAAAACAGAGATTTTGCCCTGCAAATTCAGCCTCATAAATTCCTAAAGCAGGAACAGGTTCACCAGCTTCTCCCTTCCTAATGCCCGTGGGGTAAATGAAAAAGACTATAGGGCTCGGAATTGAAGATTAATTTTTTCACTACATGGCTGCCACAGAGACTTTGGCTTCTACAGCACTGATCCAAATCTGAAGGCCTGACCCAGAGAACAGCTATGGGCTGAAAAACACCCCCACTTATCCCTGTTTCTTCAGATTTGGGGTCTCAGTGAAGACTCTGAGTAGTCCCAAATTCACCCAAGAAAGATTGGTGCAATTGAAAATTAGAGAAAAGATGCTCCAAACAAATTGAGGGTCTGATTTGGGGCTACAAATAAAAAAACCAAAACAAAACAAATAAAGTATACCATGTAGAAAGATCTCCTTGAAACCATTTGTCAAGGATCCCAAACTAAACCTCTCACCTCCTTGACCCTAAGAGCTAAGAACCTAAATAACTAGAAAGACTGGTTGTAATTTCCTCTAAGCTCAGATCACCAGATTTTAAAAAGGGACAAAAACATGTGTCCCTTTTAGATTATTTTTGCTCTCCTTTTTCCTTTCTCTTTTTCTGTGTAGGACTTTTCAAGCATCCTGTGAACGGAGGAGTAGTTGGGACAAAAAAACAGTGAAGAATTTCCCAGGTCTCTGGTGGGGTAGAAGTTCTGTGAACTACAGCCTGAACAGTTTTCATGCACCCTCAGAAACCTATAAATGTTTTCAAAGAATATTTACTATCAACATTTTCACTAACATTTGCCAAACTCATTTGAAAAGGGAAGCAAAGTTTCTGTCAGAGGAGCAATTCCTAGCAAGGGAGCTACAAGCTCCTTTGAGCTGCCTTTGGGGGGCGGGGGGGGAATAAAATAGCAAGCAAAAAAAGTAAAAGGAAGAGGAGGAGGAGAGGGAAAGAGGGGAAAAGCATCTGTAAACCATAGTCTGCAATTTTGGCTTTGGAGCTCAAGATAATAAGACCACGGACTGACAAATTCCAAGAGTTTTTTTTCTATTTATATTAGCTTATATTTATTTATTCAATATGTGAGGATGTGATTCCTTGCATTAATCATTACCTTGGTAGAGCTTTTCATGATTCCTTTCCAAGATTAAAAAAAAAAAAAAAAAAAAACTGAAAAAATAAAGGACACACAAAAATTTAGTGTAGATTGTAGTCTGTCATGGAATAAGCCCCCCCTGTAAGAAAGGGCAGGACAAATTGTCGGGACAGCCCTGCAGTCTAGAGTTTTATTTATATCATTGTTGCTGGGAGATTTGCAGAAAGGCGTGCAGATGCTCTCCTCATGGAAACAAACAGGCCAAGTTTGTGTCAGATTTCAGAGAAGGTCTGGATAAACCTCTCTGAGCCATGTCACCCTTGAACTCAGTCCTCCATGTGGAATAGCCCAAATTTCCACTTTGGTTTATGTTCAAGGATAGGGTGTTTGAGACCCCAGCCTTCCAGCCTGCCCTACAACAACCCTGCCCTGACTCCCCTGCCTTCCCTACCTATGGCAGACTCTCTGGAGATGCCCACTGGCCTAATAAGATGCTTAGTGTCATACCAGGATCCTAAGCTCTGGTGTGAAGCAGAGCATGTTCCAGTGTAAGTGGACACTGGTCTCATTCAGACCCCAAAGTGTCATTCTGGTATGGAAGGGTAACTGAGATGTGTAATTGGAATCAGTCCCATTTTCCTAAAGAATGTGCAATTTCTGTGTTTAGAGCTTGAATGAATAAGAATGTCCACTCAGTGCAAACATGAGCAATTGTTTCCATTGGTTACCAGCAGCAGAGGAGGAAGGCAGCAGCTGGAAAGGTGCCCTCCAAAAAGCTGTTAATGAAAAGGAAAGGTGAAAGTGAAGGTCCTGTACTGGGATCCATTTTCATACTGGCTGAGTTACAGCAGAACCTCCAAAGAAAAGGAGACTGCTTTGCCCCAGGAAAATGTCTCAGGCCAGGAGCAGAATCAGGCTTGGATCAAATAGACAAAAGCAGCTCTGTGAGCTACCAACTTGAGGGTCAATGAGAAGATAGGATTCACCGGAGCTGAAGAAGATTCCTCTCTAGAACAACACAAAAGGCAACTATAAGGAGAGAGAAAGGGAGAGCTGTAGGTGTGACTCAGTTTCCTGAATGGAGAAGCTTTTTGAAATAGTTACAGTGCTGTGTAAAAGTTAAAACTTGCACCCCCAGTCTTCCCAGACACTGAACCATCTTTCTCTCCTCCATTTCTATGTATTTATGTCTTCAAACAAACAATCTCTTCTACACCATAGACATTCATCAGCTGCCAGGATTGCAGGAAGGGAAGATAATGTTTTCTGTGCTTCTTTTGTGCTGGTGGGTGAAGATGGCTTAACTGATGATTTCTGGTATGCTTTTGAAGAAGGTGAAACTTTAGCACTATCTAAGCAATGAAGTCTTCCCGTCCTAGCAGAGACATGTATCCTGGCCAGCATTGCTCAGTTTAACCCATCAGCTTGAAATTAATCCTGCACTTTGAAGTGAGTCATCCAAGTGGGGAACAGAAATCTCCAAGGTACACAGGCTTCTCCCAGCCCGTGTAGAATAATTCACCACAACAGTCCTTCAGTCACAGGGCCAGTCCAGGGCTGCGTGACTCAAACAATCAGGATTCTATCTCCTGCCTTGGGAGACTAGTCCACTTTTAGGAAAGTTTTCCTCAAGCTAATTTTTCCTTTGCTAAGTCTTAACCCACTGGTCTTAATTCTCTATGTCTTGCATTAGCCTCCCTCCACCCTGGACCTCCCTGAATGACTGATCTTTCTTCTTGGATGATCTTCAGATATTTGCACATCATTATTTTCCTCTCCTGGTAAGAGGTCTTGTGGCCCATAGTAATGTTTCTGCGTCATAGTGTTTTGGATCTTGTGTTTATCTGAAGCAATTTTCTTGTCTTCTTTTTAGAAAAAAATGTCAGAAAATATAAATGGAAATCAAAATCAACTGGAGTCACTCACGAGTCAGGATGCCATCTGTCAAAATGTCTTCCAGGGTGCTTTTATTTATGGCTGACTTTCAAAACTGCAAATAAAGCAGCATAATGGAAATATTGGCACCACCTTATCTTTTTTCTACACTAACGTAAAGACAAGTGAACACACCAGGAATTCATGGGTGTGATGCTTTGACCCTGTGGGAGTTCAACTGGGAATAAACAAACACCCTTTCATCATAACCTTTTTTCCTAGAACTTCCTTGGGTTCCTTAGTAATAATCCTCCCATTATTTTATATGTCTAGAATGTCAGGCATCCCAAAGGATACTTATGTCCTTCACATAGTATCCATTTGTTTTTATACTAGGAGCAGCAAGTGCTATAGCAGAGGAGTCCCCCAACTCATTTAGCTAATATCAGTTCCTTGACCAGGAAGATGTATTAACAAGAAGATGTAAAAATCGTGACAGGGGCAATGAGGGAATTAACCATGCCCAGGGGAATGGTTAAATGCCCATGGTTAGACAAGGGAATCACCTTCTAATACTGACTTCTCTCCAGTCCTTGTAAGCAAGTTTGGATACCTAGTATCTTGGATACCTCTGATATCTTGGACTTCATATGTCCCTTGTGGACATAAAAAATTAGGGTAGGAAGAAACACTGAAATGTGAGAGTTGTACTTCGACTGTCCTCTGTAAAATGGACAATTAACAGCAATGAGTACTAAGAGAAGAAATATCCTACAAGCATTCTGAAATGCTCATATAGTTCTGACACCAAGGCCACAAAAGTAGCTGCATTAGACAAACTGAACTGCAATTAATTTAGTCTTTTTTTTTCTGTTGATCTTGTGACTTAAATCCTTTATATCCAAAAGGTGAAATTCCTGTATGAAATACTCCAGTCTTTCCTATGGAGTGGATCATGGTGGCTATTTTGCCACCAACACTGAGGGTCCACAGAGGATCTAAAGCCTGGTGCCTCTACAGCAACTACAGGTTCATGATTTCTATGGTTCCATGGATTTCTCCTAAGAGGAGCATGAATCGTGGCTGCAATAAAATAGTTCACCTCTGACAAGCTTCTCTTGGTCATTTCTAACAATCAGTGCCTTCGTTGGAAAACCCATAAAATAACCCACAGACTGAAAGGGACGTCACTACTGTAGGAGGGGTGGAGAGGTGACAGTGAGCTGGAAATTGGTCAGGATCTGAGAGTTCATGATGCTGACAACTTGGAATTTTCAGGAAGAAATTTTATCTTCATTTATCCCCATCAGCTGCAGTGACCATACCCATAGCATGACACTTCAGGTCTCAACTACTTAGACATTACTGCTTGCTGACTTTTTTTTTCCTGCAACATATTGCATTCTTTCTAAACATCTGTTTGCACAGAGAGATGTGTTGAAAAGACTGTGGTTATTCATTTAATCACGTTTTGACATGGCATCACTGAGTGATTATATTAGCAAAGCTGATGAGTTTTCTTTACAAAGGGAAGCCCCATGGAACAACATGAAACAGGCATTGTTGTAATTTTGCTGGAACGAAAGAGGGGAAAAACTCAAACCCAAAAAAGCCCTTGCTCACGGCATGTCTCCACCCAGCAATGAAAGGCAAGCCAGAGATCTCTGAACAAGTCCTAATTAAGGCAGTAAGTTCTCAGAGCAGCAGGCAGTACCGGGGGGACAGGCTGCCTGGTCTCAAAGCAGCATGGCTGGGTTCGTGTGCCTGTCGGTGTAAAACCCCATTGTTCCTTGTAAAACCCCATTGCTCCTTTGGAACAATGCACTGCCTGATTGCAGCTGGACTTCTGCACTCGCATCAGATGGGGAGAGAAGCTGTGAGTTATGTCGTGATCTGGACATAAGAAACCTGTGCTCTGCTCCAGATCTGGAGCAACAGATTTACTATTTGTGGAAAAAAACCCCCACAACCCACCTGTGTACAGTTTTGGCGTGAATTCAGTACTTCAGTCTCCTCTCCCATGTAAAGGCAAGGAGGGTGATTTGAGGCAAACTCATGAAGGTCTTGTACTGTGAGGATCTTCCAGCTAAAGGAAATGTGAATGACTGCCATTAACAGCTCGTTTGATTGTATAATTGGCTGGGTTTTGGGGTCTGCAGCCTTTCTGTGGACTCCAAGCTCTGCATCTCTAGGAAGCATGATTTCAGAGCAGTTTCCTACCATTACAGAGAGGGTCCAGAAGAAATCCTTAAGCTAACCCTCCTCTTTCTCTTTCTCTTTTCTTCTCAGTTGAGAAAAAGAACGTATTTAGAAGAGCTTTGTTTCTGCTGCTTTCACTGTGAATTAATTTCTCATTAAATGAACTAGGCTGATAGCTCCAACAGCTTCGTTTCATTCTCAGAAAAGCAGCTACAGAGGAAGGCACTGGTGGCTCCCCCAGGGCCAGGCTCCAGCACTCGTGCAGAGAGTCAGCAGATGCCCATCTTCACCACAACCCAGCTCTCCTTCTGAGCTGGCAAGCTGGGCTGGGACAGCCGTGTCACTGCTGCGTGCCATGGCACAGACAGGATCCTCTCTCCTGCAGTTGACACCAAGAGGCTTGAGGCAGGGGGCAGGAGAGGGGCACTGTTTTATATGTGCTGAAATTTACTTTAAAGTCAGTTCCTGGAGGGCAGATGGTCCTCCGGGGCCAAAATCTGAGACTCCGTGAAGTTAAGACTGTCTTGAAAGCTTGTCCCCAATTCAACCATAAGTCCCTAAATTCTTTTGTGTTCTCTTCTTCTGAAGGAGAGGTAAATATGCTCTCTGAGAGATTTCAGGCTAAAAACTATGCCTTGTATAGTGCTAGAAGCCACATTAGATAATCTCCTGGTTTTCAGAGTGAACTTCTTCCTCGCCACAGCATCCTACTGACAATCCCAACAGAGATTAATGATACAGACAGATGTCCCCTCTGCCAGCAGCTGTGATCATGGGAGAAATCACTTCCCCTTGTATTTGTCACACCTCTCCTGCTAACAGCTTCTCCCATTGCATGTTCCCTTACTCATTTCAGCCACAAGGAGCTGGATTAGAAAACTAACTAAATAGGTCTTTGCAATTTTGTTTCAATCAAATTGCAAAGCAGTTGGAGAGCTTTAACACAAGTAGCTCTGCTGCTGGGTGGTTCAAAATAGAGAATATGTGCCCGCAGCCTGGACATCTTTTCTCCTCCAAGGGGCTCATGCTTGAATAATGCAATGGATGCAGGTCCCTGGAAAGTGCATCAAGGGACAGGTACTCTGCTGCTAATTGCTTTGTTTCTTCACTTCACTGGACTGCTCATCCCAGTCTTTTTCAAGGCTAAATGGAAAGGTTTCCCATGAAGACTTGAAATGCTAACTTGATATCCTTTAGGAGGTGGCTTCATAGTAATCCTGGATTTCTATTTATTTGTTAGGTTTCCAGCAATATAAGAGCTTTCAGGAACAAGGATCATCTGAGATCATCAACTTGCAGTAGAATATCCGTGCAGTTGTTTTCTTTTTGGTGGAGTGTCCTGTGTGTGGAAGACACACTGGGCAGGAGGGATCCTGTGTGCACACAAGGGTGCCCCAGGCAGCGTCATGCTTCATGCAGCTGTGACAGCAGGGAAGCATCTGTGAGCCAGTGGACAATGCTCATGGCAAGCAAACCCACCTGTCTGTATCTGACACAATGGTATTTCCTGTTCCATTAGTCAGTGGGTCAAGCAGAAGTGTGGCTATGCAGAGTCCCCCACGGGAGAGAAGCCATGTAAGTGAGCCAACATGTGCTGGCTCATGGGATCTATTAAAAGCCATTTCTTTCCTTCTTTCCTTTGCATCCCAATCCTTCCTCTGTCACATGCCTTGACAAAATGGTGTTTCATGTGTCAAAGTGGAGCAATTATTCTACACATATATTCATCTTCAAGGACTGTTTGAGTCACTTGAGGTTTTCTCAAGGCTTTGAGGTAGCAATTGATATCACAGAAGAGCTCCAGCTTGCAAACACAGCACTGGGCAAGTCAATATACTTGAATCTCTTGGATGCATGTCAGGAGCTCACTGCTTTGTGAGGCTTGGCTACAGCTCCCAAACTCTCTCCCAGGGAATTCATCAGGATCTCTCTCCTGTGTGTCTGCAAGTTTATATTTTGCCTTGGCCTGAGCATCCATACTGATATCATACTTGATTTTTTTATAAATCAACCACCCATAGGTGAATGGAGGAATCAGCAGGAAGCTAATTGCATCATTTAACTCCTCATCCTCCTTGGCTGTCAACCAGCTTTCTGCTTTTGTGACCCAGAGTTCAGTTGTCTCCAGGTTTATTTTCATTTTAATTTTTGTGCTAATTAAATTTGGATTCCAGGTTTTAAAAAAAAGCAAAAGTGGTACTGCTGAGGCTGGGAATCAGGAGTTATATTTTTGTTATCTGAGTCCAGCCAGAGGGTAAATGATACCAACTTTGCTGCAGCCTCGAAAGGTCAAAAAACAAAAAGGGAGAGAAAACACAAAATAGCTCCCAACTTGCAGTTTTCCTAACTTGTCTGTTTAATTTTTGGGGGGGATTCTCCCTGTGCTCTGACACTTTGCGAGGTTTATTTAAATCAGCATATGTTTCCCCACATCTGTGTATCTTACCGTACACGTGCCAGCACAGCATATGTTCACAACACTAGTCTGCTCTTTCTCTATGTGCATGTGAATGTAACACTGGACATGTAAGACACAGAAAAGGAATGGGGGAGTCTGACCATCTACTCTTCTCTGGTATACCATGGAAGCAGTTAAAGGTGCTGAATAAGGTTTGGCCCAGCTGTGACATGTTCTATATGTACAACATAAAGGTTAACTCCAAATGATCTCCCTGCAAAGGTGCCTGCTCATCTTTCTTTTAGCTGGTCAGTTTTAGATATAGAGTGGTCTTCCACTGTGTTAGAAGCGGCACAAGTCATAAAAAAGGGCAATTCCTGCACAAGGATTACCAGCCAGACTAAAAAAGGAGAGGGAAGAAATAATGTTGGAGGAGCTCTGAAATCATCAGAAAGTTGATTGGCTGAACAAAAGCTCCTGGCCACATGTTCTAGCTTTTTATCACATGACCTTCTTTCTGAGGATACAAAAAATGGACATGCTTTTCCAAGGCACATGGCAGTCAGATCAAGGAAGGCACTCTCCTCCAGACCTTGTTGTGTGACCTGGACCATGTTGGGCCCCTGGTTGCTACCAGCCAAAAGGATGATATGAGCAGTCTCTAATCTGCCCCAGTGCAGAGTCAGCCGGTGCTGCTCAAGCAGCTCATCCAGGTGGTGTGAGCTAATCCATATGACTTTTGCTTGCAGCAGAGCTGACTGCCAGCAGACTCCAGGAGAGGTAATCTTTGGCTGGAGGGCTGTGCCAAGCATCTGCAAGCTGTAATGGCTTCAACCAGCACAGCCACTTGCTGGCTGAACATCTGCTGGTAGTTATTTATAAAGGGTAATACATACATTGGCACAGTCATGTGCCTGGCTGCACACAACACCAGGCTCCACCTGCTCCTGGAACAGGGCTTGTCTCTCCCCTTCTTCCCTTTATTCTCCACAGCCTTCACAGTCAGCTTTGCTGTGGGAAAACCACTGGTTCAGCTCAAGGTGGGGTGGTATAGTGTAGGGAGGGGAGCAAGGAGATGCTTGCACGGGGGCATTTCTCACCATGTCCTCTCTATCCTCATGTGGTTCATGTGTACTCACATGGTCTTTGGTGAGGTCACGGGCCAGGGGCAGGGAGAGTCTCAGATGGATCTGATCACTGGAGCAGGATTCTGTGGGAAGCTTTGTGTTCAGTTGCAGGATGCTCCTCTTAGGTAATTGCTCAAGCTCTGGCCAAGTCCCTATCTGCAGGGAGCTGCACTTCCAGTCCATAACACCTTGGCATTATTCTGCTCTCATGAGTCAAACCATTGAGCAAGTCAGGACTGAAGAAACATGGAAAGAATTATCTTTATAGATCAGCTTGTTCAATAGCTCCAGCTTCCCTGACTTTTCCTTGCGGGATGTTTTCCTTTCAAAATGATGAAGATTATTAGGCCTGTGGGCAAGTCATGATGGCTCTCTTTAGAAAGGGCTGGGAGTGATGGATGACTTTTCTCTGTCTTCCTCCACCTCCAAATTAATAATGGTATACCATAATTTGTCTCCCTGGATCCTTTTCCCAGTCTTAGCTAGCTCTCAAGAAATTGTATTTGCACTAGGAAAAAGGCAAGTTCTTCCCGAGAAGAGGGAATCTAAAGAAAAAGGATAATAAAATATTATCTGTTACTGACTAGTCCTGCCAGGCAGAATAATTGACCACAGTTGGGGTCCAAACTCTTCAGGAAGGAGTTAATCAGAACAGTGTCTTGGAATCTTGGGATATTTTAGAAGAAAAAGACTGTTCATGCAAGAAGGAGACTGGACAGGAGCTGGTTATTGGATGGTAGCAACACAGGGATCACATAGCGTTAAGCTTGCATCACTCTTTCCATTATAAATCCTGAGCTCGTCTGGGCTCCAAACTATCAGCTCAAAGATGAGCAATATTTATTTTCAAATATTGTGCAAAATACTTTGAGTCTTTTTGGAATCCCAGGGTGATGGGGAAGGCAAAGCATGCTGGATGATTTCTTCTTTTGCAGAGCGTCCAAACTGTTTTGTTGCTGAAGTTCCAGACCAAAATGGGCTTAATTTTAAGCAAATATTTATTCTTTCTTCAGTCGGGAGGGGTGAGGCAGAAATAAAAGCATCAGTGTTTGACCTCGAGCAAGCAAGTTCAGGCTGTGCAAAAACTGCATGTGGTAGATGAACCAGATTCCAGAATGAAGCAGAGGGAAAAATCTAGGGGAACACTCTGTTGTGGCCTGGAGTTCAAACTAACAACAGCATTACTTTGTAGGGGCTTTTAAAAGACACCTTCAGCTGGTGCCTGGTCTTTGAAAGGGTGCAGGAAATGACTGCTCCTCTTCCAAACCCACCATCTAATTCTGATGTTATTGAACTGGACAGTTTAAATGAGTCTCAGTTTGTCCAGCAGGACAAGGAGTCAGAAGTCCAAAGTTGACATGCTAACGAAGAGCATGAGGGAAAGGAATTCCTCACCCTTTCTATTTTCTTTCACAAAAACAATCATTAAGAGCAAATAATTACCCAGTACCACCCAAGGAAGGTGGTCCCTTGTAAAGTATTTGTAATACAAGTATTAAGACTATGATTACTTCAGAAGATTCAGGCATCTTTAGACTCTCCAGTGAGGACACCCACCTTCTAAGGAAGTGGTTGCTGATGCTAACTCAGACTTGGAACTGTGTTACTATCCTGCTTTTTAAAATTCCCCACTGCCTTCTGATTTGAATACGCCATTTTATGTCCCTGTTTGCTGTGGAAGACCAGGAAAAAAGCTGGTCCTACACACCACAGAATAGAATTTCTCTTGGAGCTGTTACTATTTCCAGAAGTTTTGCCATAGTTGGTGGTGTTTGCATGTAAAAAGATCAAACCACAAGATTATTTGAAATTCTGTGAGGTGATCCTCATGTTCCTCTGAGTAATTGTTGCTTCTGATGACCAATTTGAGTAGGAGCAGCAGGCGATTTTTGTCCTTACTCTTATTCAATCCCTCCACTACCTGGTATTGTGCAGCTGTTGATTATTACTACAGCTGGGTCCTCAGCCTCTGGAACTCATTGTGGGCCCATGTACCTCAAGTTTTGTATTAACACCTGGCTGTAGTGAACAGCAACCTGATTTTTACTCAGAGAACAGCTGAGCAGCTACAGTTTACAGAAATGTGGCAGAAAGGTGGTCAATGCCTCCATTTCTCCAACTCAAGGAATGACCTCTAGAGTAATGCACAATTTCTTTTCAATTCAGAAGGCTTCTCTTTGGAGTCAAGGTGGGATTATGGCCATTTTTCAAGGAGCCACAAAGAACTGAAGACACTGCCCAGGTCTGTATTCATTTCCCAGGAAAAATGGGACAATCTGAAGGCATTAGAGTCTGGTTCAAGGCCTAATCAGGGAGCCTGCACTAGCTCTTCTTACTAGCTGAGGCAACATGAAGGTTTTACACTTGAGGAAAATTCTTCACTGTCATTACACCTTGGACCTACACAAACAATTCTGCTGTCTGACCCCATTCAGCTTTGGAAACTTTCTACAGACTAGAACAGATTTGGATCACACCTACAAAGCCTTCCACTGGAGCTTGATTCAAGTCCACTGGTTCAGATTTCAGTCTCAGCTGAGATTTTACACCTCAGGCAGTATCTTACATGTGGAGCAGCAGATCTCACAGGCAGCAGCTGGCCTGTGCTAATCATCAGAATCTACTGACACAAACCTCAGTATAACACCCTGTGATGATGTGATCTATCTGTTTATAATGCAGTGGTGATAAAAACAAAGGCATTGTCTTTTGGGGAACTTCCCGATGATAGTTCCTGCTCTTGATGGCATAATTCATATGATCTCAGAAAGAAATGTAAATTAAATATATCAAAAGATTAATTTGTAAATAATAATATATTTTAGAGACTGTATTTATAGAGAAAGCACTCATTCCATTAAGAGGAAAAAGCACTCATTCATTTCTGCCCTCTTTTCCACAAAAGTAAATTGTTTTCTGTTTGCTTTCATTTACTGAATTGCTTTCATTTACAACAAGGATCTTTGACATCCCAAGCCCCCTATCTGCTTCTTCCTCTTTTTCCTTAAAAACACAAATACTCTTCTGCATTAAAAGCCAGTGTACAACACTAAAGGCACAGAGTAGAGCCAGCAATTTTTGACCTAAGCTTTCTGTGGCATCGCATGTCCTTGTTGCAGTTTGTGCTACAGGACCACTGAATAGTAGACCCACTTTTTTTTTTTTTTTGGTAGGAAGTGTGAGCTGGAGTGTTACAGTAGGCAGCTGACACAGGACAGGATCTGCAGAAATGATAAAGCCACTGCAGTTCTACTCAGTGCTGCAGCCTGGGTTTAACCTCTGAGCTCCCTGTAGGCTTTTATTTTGTTGCTATCAGTTAGCATGATTCATTTGGGTTTTCAACTTGGATTTAGCAGACCAAGTTTAATCAAACAGCTTTTTCCTCCTTGATTAGAGAAGCAAAGTGCAGACAACACTTTGCAGGAGATACTGTAGGACCAGAGAATCAAAAAAAGCTTCTGAAAATGGGGTATTTATTGTGTCAAAGGGAAGATGAATTACTCTAATTTATATCTTAGGGATTGCTGCCTATCTTTATGAGGGAGAGAGGTGGTGGCAACACACAACTGTGCCCTGATACCACTTTCTCCTCAGATACAGTGTTAGAAAGTATTTTTTGGAGAGTGTGGTGCTTTAATTTTTAGGGGAAAGAATATCTTGGAAGAATGTAGACTTTGTTCTTTCTTTTTAAGATACCAGTATCAGAATTCCAGTTCCTTACTGAAGAGTTTCTCATAATCCCACTGGGAAAGAACAATGTCCTTAGTGGGAAGTTTTCCCCTTACAATTCCTTCTCCTTCCCTAGATCATCTTCTCTTGTGAGCTGAGAAGATAGCAGCAAAATCTTTGGGGACATAGAGTTCAACACTCATGATTCCAGCTTCTTATTTCTCACTGCTGCAGGAGCTGGGACAACAGGCTGTAACATCCAGCAATTAAAGAAAAATAAATGTGGGATCAGTCTTAAGATGGTCACATAGTCTGTGTTACACAGACTACTGCCAGCATCTGCAAATATTTGTGTGATCAGGCTCCACGGGGTTTAGAGCAGTAAGGACTGAGTCGCTTTCCCACAACCCCCCTTTTCCCTCCCTCTCTATTACTCCTCCACCCCTGCTGTTTCCCAGTCCTCCCAGGTTTCAGGATAAGATACAAAAAAATTTATTATTCAGTCAAAACTCTTGGGTGACCTTGGAGGTATAAATGTCTGGCCAAATGACATCCTAGCATTTGCTCAAGCACACCCTTCCCTATTCCACACCTCCTGTAGATCCTGTGGGTTGCAGTTATGCTTTTAATATTATTATGTTTTCTCTCCCCCTTCACCCTAGAGCAATTAAGTTAATTTTTTTTCCTTTCGAGGCTTGTGTCAATGAACAGTCAAGGAGTAAGACATGAACCTGCATAGAGGAACCTCTGGCAAAACCTTTGAATGCTGTGCATCTATGTGAGAAGAGAAATGTCAGGAGCAGTTAGCAAAAAATGAATAGCCCTGATCCAACCCTGTGACTCTTCTCCTGCCAAATTCTCCAGTGCTCACTGGCTGATCCAGAACAGCTTTGACAAGGCTCTCTGTTAAAGATTTCTTCCTCCTGTTTACCTGCTGTCCAGCTTAATTGGAAACTTTGAGTTCAATAGGAAATGGTCAGTAAGTCTCCAGGTCACACTAGCAACAGCAGGCTAGAGTCAAAACAAATCCAGGCCTAGTACCACAATGAGGTTGTGGCCCTGATCCAGGAGAGACTGGGGAGGCAGGGGGAAAGTCACTGCTCTGAACTTTCTCTGAGCTGCACTGTCTGTTGGATGGAGCTGTGCCTCCCTACAGCAAGGACAGCACCTGGCACTGGAAATGATGAAAGCAAACTCCCTTCCAGAGTGCAATGACCACTGTCTTGTCTCCCTGCCTGGAGCTGATTCTCATATCCATGGACAGTTTCACTCCTGCTCAATCCCATTGCAGGAAACCAAGCAGCTTTGCCAAGGCATGTCCTGCCTCTTCTGTAATATCCCTTCTTTGTTCATCCTCTCCCGTGACCTGAGTTTTGTCAGTTGTTCCCAGCTAACTGGACCCAATGCCATCAGTATACAGCTCAGCCTGCATTCAGCTGCCATTTCCTTCCATATCTGACAGCCCAGCTGCTGATTTACTAATGCCAGCTAAAAGATGAGACTTTGGGGAAGAAAGAACATGTACGTACACACACATTTTAGGTGAACTGATTGTCCTGGGTCTTTTTCAGATACTTAACTGTACATGTCTTTTATTTCCTCCAAGAGACTCATGCTGGCCTACCACTCCAAAAAGGAGCACATTGCTGATTTTCAGTTGGGATGGTGAAATGGCAGACCAGCCAAAGTGTAACAAGGATTTCACATGTGGAAAGAAAGGTGCTGCTCAGTCTAAGACAACCTTCTGTTACAGGAGAAGGAGACAAGGTCATAAATTTTCCCTCTGTCTTCCACTTCTACTTGAATATTTCTACTTCCCTTTGTTACATCAAGCCACAGCTGCAGAGGGAGGCACCAATGGCCAAGAGGCTGTATTTTACTAATGCTTTATTCAAAGTTCTACTCCTATTTTACAAAGCATTTAGGCACTCCAGGCTTACCTTGAGACCTGATTCAGTCTTCCAAGTTACCTCAGCTCCAGGGAATAAATTCAATTTCTAAATTGGGTAGCCAGATTGACTTTAATGGGTAGCAGAGACACAGAACTGAGTTTAACCCCTCACTTACTGGAGATGAAGCAAAGTGCTCATGAGGTTTGAGCTCAGAGTTTGATTCTGAATATTCTCTCCTTCATCCTAAGCCCTGCCTCTGGAAAGGCAGAGTACAGCTGGGAGAAGATCTGCAGTAAAGTGGAAGACTTATTATACATCACATCTTTTTATACAATTCCATTTTTATTCGTTTTCCTTCCCCTCTCCTCTGGGCTGCAAGAACCAGCCCTGTCTGGTCTTTTTGGAACATGCCTAATGTACTCCAGATCCTACAGCCACTTTAAAACACACAGTGGGAGAATGTGTTTCTGGGGGAGACTTTTCTAAGCTAGTCAGCAAAGGCAGGAGATGCAGTGGATGCAAGGTGAAATCAGAAGGTAAACTTGAAAATGAGCTGCAAATCTGACTTTTAGCATGAAGATAATTAACCACTGAAAGAGATTCACTAAACACTTGGTGAAATCAGGACAGGGAGTTGTCTTAAAATTTGCATGCTGGTTCAACCACAAAATTACAAGTATAAAAGTGGGAATTACTGAGAGAATTTTTCTAGCCTACGAGAGGGAACATAACAATTAGAGGATTTTTTTTTTCCTGGCTAGAGAATGCCTAAATAGTCTTAAGAAATAGAAATAAAATATATTTAAAATGTAATTTAGAAAAAAAATAATTTAAAGCAGTAATTCTAGAATATCTTTGGTTTTCTGAAAGAATAGGGGACAGGCTATGAAAGGACACCTCAGAAAAGTCCTAGGTCAAAAAATATGAAGATGGGAAGACAGAGGCTGAGGTGGACAGAGTGAATAGGAGACTTTTCTTTCTTCTTCAGCATCATATTAATTGTTCACCTAAACTTGCCTTTTCACTAATACTCATTTATAAAAATAAGGTGAATTTCTTTTCTGCTCCTTTAAGGATGAAGGGAAGGGATGGGAAGGGAAGGGACGGGAAGGGGTGGGAAGGCAAGGCAAGGCAAGGCAAGGCAAGGCAAGGCAAGGCAAGGCAAGGCAAGGGACGGCAAGGGACGGCAGGGCAAGGCAAGGCAAGGCAAGGCAAGGCAAGGCAAGGCAAGGCAAGGCAAGGCAAGGCAAGGCAAGGCAAGGCAAGGCAAGGCAAGGCAAGGCAAGGCAAGGCAAGGCAAGGCAAGGAAAGGAAAGGAAAGGAAAGGAAAGGAAAGGAAAGGAAAGGAAAGGAAAGGAAAGGAAAGGAAAGGAAAGGAAAGGAAAGGAAAGGAAAGGAAGAGTCTTGCAAGTTCCTTTTACTGTTAAACTTTTCTTTTGTTTCACACAGATAGACAGCAAATTGACTGGGAATTGAATAATCATCCAGTTATTCCCTTCAGCATTCAGATTATATTCCTTATGCCCTTTCTCAGGAGCCATACTTTCTGGAGTTCTTTCTGAAGAGACCAAATTTAAGATCCATTCATCTGTTCCAACTCCTGCATGCCTGCTCTAATTTTGTGGGTTTGTACTTGTGAATGCTAATGCAGCTTTTCAGGGATTATGGCCTGTCAGGGTGCATGGAAGTCAGCATGGTCTGACCTAGGGAGAGGAATGACTTTGTGTTGTTCAGTTCTGGGGCAGGAATTAGATTAGCTGCACAGTAAGAATGCAATTCCCCCTAGGTTCTGCAGCAGCAGTGACTGGCTGTCTTTAGGAGTGACTGTTATTACTGCCTAGTTTCTTGCCAGATAATTTGGCTGCACCTCCAGATTTCTGTAGGGGATAAGCTGAGGGTGTTCACACTGCTGTACTGGGAGTATCAGCTAGATTGCACCAAGATTAGCTCCAAGGTCTTCCCACAGACAAGTAATGTGGACAAACTGCATATTTGACCTCAGGATCTCTCCTACACCTGAGCATAAACACAATCACTATGCCCTTGAAAATGTCCTTCAAGAGGTCTCTTACACAGGCTCCTCAGATCTGAGGGATATGGTTCACCTGAAGTTCTACTCCATGCTGCATTCACACCATTGCAAGCACACCATCCTCTACAGTACACCCCTGTACAGTACAGGGTTTTTGTAGCAAAACCCTGCAGAAGCACTTTAATGCCTGAGTTAAAGTCTTGAACCAGTCACATCCACACTGCAGGGGTTTCAGGCCTCCTTGTAGAGCATCCACTGAACCCTGATAGGAGACAGGAGTGTGAATCATCAACACACCACTCCCTACCTGAATTTACCAAGAGGCCACTGAGGAGTAATTTCAGGGCAGAGATAGGAGGATGAAGAGAGTCCACAGGGAACCAGGGGAAATACCTGCCAACAGCTGTGCCACCGCTGTGCCTTGGGACTGCCAAGAAAAAGATAACATATGAAGCTGAGAACAACGTCAACACAACCATCAGGTTTAAAACAACAATAAGTTGCAGAGAGATATTCAAGCTTAGTTTCAAGATCAGGACTGTTTTAGGGAGAACTGAGATGCTCAGAAGCACAGAATTAATTTTTTCTAATAGCAGTTACAAAATCAAGGTGGGAGACTGGAAATCAGTGTGAACTAAAATTAATTCTCCTTAAGTGAGCAGTGGAAGCTGTCAGCTTCCTCAGCAAATAGCCTTGCAAACAAAGTAATAATAATAATTGAAAAAGGAAAAAAAAAAAGACAAAGAAAATGGAGACAGTATGAGAGGAAAACAAACCCAGGGGATTTGATTTATAAAAGGCAGGCAAGTGTGTCTGAAGTGCAGAATCAGCCAAGAATGTGTTTCCTGGAGCAAAAGAATAGCAAGAAAAAGTGGATGTCTCTGCTCTTGCTATAGAGGGTCCTGAGCAAAACCACAGCAAAGGTGTGGGGTGATAGATCCAAAAAGGAGGCAAACATGCAAAAGTCCTGCAGGTGTTGTGACTGTACCAGGACAAGAGTTGCAGACCCAGTTTGGCAGTGACTGAAAGGGGGAACATGACTGTATGAATGCTGGTGGTGAAGTTTCTCTTTAGGGCTCCATTTCAGAGTTACACTTTTGAGGTTCATTTGCAAAGGAAATGCTTACATTTGAATCCACCAAGACACAGAGGAGGTGGTGAGAAACAGGGAGTGGATGGAGCTGTTCTACAAAGGAGTTCATGTGTCACCACCCTCCTAGGAGTGCTTGGCTTTCTACATTTTACTGGAAGTTAGCCTCACAATGCCCTGATGAAGTGGGGAACCATTTGTTGTGTTTTTACAGACAAACAAAGCATTGAGTAGATTCATTAATTACCCTGGGGAATTTCCTTTGTCACTACCCACACGTGTTTTCAACATGATGTTGGTTTCTGGCTGGCCCTGGTTTTACTTTGATCCATCAGACCATCTCCTTCAGCTCGCACTAACCAAGAACTGGGATCTTACTTCAATGGGTTGCTGCAAGTTACTGATGCAGCGAAGGGTTTATTACTGGATGTTGGCGGTTCATTCTGTGAAATTCTGAGTAAGGGGAAGGAAATTCCAAAACAATTATGTAGCAGAGAAAAGGAGTAAAATTCACCAAAGAAACAAAGCCATATAAATTAATCACTCAAATGATGATTTTTTTTTTCTCCACTCACATGGACAGGACCCTATGTGGCTAGAGGAAAAAAAAATCCCAATAAAAAGCTTTGGGTTTGGCTTCACAGCGTAGACTGATTAAAGACCTTCTGCTGGGTTGTTAACCTTTTATTAGCATGAATCTAATAATAATAATATCACCACAAATATATTTACTGATGCCAGAGGGCCTTCAGGCAACTCAATAAAATGCAGCTCAAATAGTGCTTGATCATTAATATGACAATGTGCTGAAATAAAACTGAGAGCAGGGATGAAGTAAAAGCCTGGGATCCTTCTCCAGTGCATGTAGGCTGATAATAAGCCAGATAAAATGTCTGTCCTCTTTTAGCAGCAGCTTCAGAGCACTGTGTAAGTTGAACACAATGAATATATTAGCTATTGGCATCTGCAAAATAAGCATATCCATATATCCCATTCTTAGGCTTCTGGAAAGAAGATGGTAATCTGTCTCTGCTCAGAGGTCTCTGGCTCTGGGATTTATCATGAGACCAAGCCCACAAAAGGACAAAAAGAAGACCAGATCCAAAGCTGTAGAAGGCATCAGAAAGACTCCCAAGTTTTCAGGTGGATTCTGGTCAAACCTGTTTTCTGTTGCCTTTCCTTCTTACTCCAGCACAAAAGGAAACCTTTGGCATAGGATGCTTTTGAAGGCAATCCAGGTTCCTTAATGACATTGAGAGGTTTCTTCCAACAGCCCTGGAGACTGAAGGTGACCTGTTGTTACTACAGAACACAGAGAGAACATTTCGAGTTTCCATGTTTCCTCTTTTTCAGCCCTCAGTCACTACTGTTTACACTACATAACCCCTGAAAAAATCCTGCTTAGGCATGGAGGAGGAGCTGCACGGACTGAATTCTCAACCTGCATCGTGTTGGCATCTGCCACCCGACAAATGAAAGAGATGTCTCCATCCTAACAGTTTGAGCAGGATGTGTCATTTTTTCCCCTTTTCTACTGTGTCTGTTGGGGTGTGCTCCCAGTGATCCATGTGGGTAACACAACCTGATGTATAAGTCTGTATCCAGAAGGAGCTTATTCAGAGATAAAGGAGGCAGAGGAGGCAGTCCACATTTTC
Organism: Trochalopteron elliotii; assembly: GCA_024734555.1. Taxonomy (NCBI): domain Eukaryota; kingdom Metazoa; phylum Chordata; class Aves; order Passeriformes; family Leiothrichidae; genus Trochalopteron; species Trochalopteron elliotii. Next base: position 6,300,561 of record JANPWX010000011.1, read on the forward strand.
AGAAATAATAAAGAAGGGGATAGGAAAGACATGCTGAAGAGTCAGACACTCACAGAGCTGAGTGAACAGAAAAAATAAGGACATTATTCCTGTAGAGATTTGATTGTCTTAACCTTCACCTGCTGTGGATGTTCCCAGCTTGTCCTCCATTTCCCCTTGCCTTTTGGATCCCATCTCTATCCTCTGTGGGAAAGCACTGGCAGCAGACAGCTACTAGGGATCAGATCCAAGAAGTGGGTCCCTGCTCAAAGCCAGATGTGTGGCAACAGAACATGGATGAGGAGGCGAAGACGAAAGAAGCTGGGAAGGATAACCTTGACCAGATGGGAGAAAAACAGCAAATGGAGTTGTTTGTCTCATGCCCACGACACAAGTAGTGGAAGGAGGGGAACCCTCTGAAGCTGAGCTCTGACACCAGGAAGAGCCTCCATGTGCTGCCTGTTTAGATGTGACAGCTGTCCAGGATCTGGATGGACATTTCACTCAAACCTCTCATATTATATGCATAAAAGGAGGGGGAAGTGGGAGGTGGCATTTCTTAAATGGCATTTTTCCAAAGCAGAACAATACAAATACATAAACATTCTCATGTGCTGCCACAAACAGAGCTGGTAACTGGATCATGTCCCTGATCCTGTAACACTGCAGTGTCTGGAGCAGGGCAGAGGGACCACACTGCAGAAGTGCTTGTTATGGACGGGCTACTGGGGAATGTTACTCAAACTCAAACACATATGCCTTCACACTGGTTTTCAGAAGCTGCTTTTGCAACGTGTCAGGGCAGAAATCATTGCCAAAACATCCTCTCTGTACATCCAGTCAGATGTTTGGGGTGAAGGAGGTTAAACAGCCTTCACTTGGTACCAGGCTAATTATTTGAGGTTGCTGTCACACACACAGAACTCCCACCACTAGGTTCAAAAAACAACAGAAAAGGGGGTTTTTTTCAGTAAGTGAATTGAGTCCTAATTACATCATGTGTAATTACAAAATGGCTGGTTAGCTTTTTTTTTATTAATTTCTCCTTGGCTGGAAGAGTCTAAAGATCCTAGCTCGAAAAGCACAAACTGTGCCTGGAAACACAGTACATGTAATTAGATTACAGATTAAAAGGGATTTTATCAAACTGTGAGAACCAAATAAAAAGTTGAAATTTAGAAAAAAGTAAAAATAAATACAATTAAAATGAAATCTAAATAGTAGTGGTGAAATGTTGACCATTTGGACAGCATACAGATTCATGGTGGGGAATTGCTGCAGGAACTCTAGATGTAACAAGTCTGAGGCACACTATGCTTACATATACATATTAAGATGAAGCCAGGCTCTTTAGATATTTATTTTAAGATACAAACATGTGATGAAAAAGGGCAGAGCTGAGGCTGAACTTTTTTGTCATCTTTCTAAACTACCTTAAGATTAGTGCTACGTAGACAATGGCTCTTTTGCACAGGATGTTTTATTTTAGCAATAATCTCAACTCTCTCCCACCCCTTCACCTCTCTGGATCTCTGGGAATGAGAGTGGTTCTCACAGGAGTGCTTTCCTGTGACCCAATTATCTAAACAGATTAAAAAACATAAAAGTGTCCCCACCTAAGTCATGTCATGCTAGCTCAGACTATTTTTTATCTTCCCTGAAAGAAGAAGCTAAAAATACATGTTGTTTGTTTGGTACTAGTGATGAATGGACCACGGCTCCTGCTGTCAGGGGGTAAGAAGCCACATCACAAATGAACTAAATATCACTGCATAAATTCCTGTCTTCAGCATTCTCAGCAGAAAGTCTGTTGTTTTTTTAATGAATAAGAGGTGTGCTTCTTTCCCCCCAAACTGTATATGCACTTACCTACACAGAAGTAAGGCCCTTGTGTTGTGAAACAAAAATATCTGAGAGGAGGCCAGTTTTAGGGACAAGTAACCTCAGCACTTAGAGGTGATTCAGGTCATACAAGGCACACTGGTATCAGTGTTTTGTACTTCATATCATTCAGTAGATGTACAGAGGTAAAGCTGGGTTTTTTCTGGTTTGTTTGTTGGTTTGTTTTTTTTTTTTCTCTGCCTAGTGAGTTATCTCCTTGCCTTCTACACTTATGAAGAATAGCTGAACTCCATTTACCCCTATTTGCTCTTTACCCCACCCATTAGCTCTGGATCCTGTTCGCAGTTGGTATCTCCAAAGCTCAGAGGGCAGACACGAAGACACAACATCCTCAGCACAGCACAAGGACTTCAGCAGCTCCTGTCTCTGTGACACAGAGAAGGTGCAGTATAAAGGAATATTACCCAATTGCTGCTGAAAATTTTGAGCTAAGATTTGATTCCAAATAAGATTTTGTATATTGCTATTTGCCTCAAGGCAAAATGAGAATTTCAGAATCAATTTACAAGGAAGATCATGAGTGGCAGTTGTTTAGAACTCTCCTCATGTCATCTAATCCATTGTTTATTTGAAGAGTGTGATCTATTGTATTTGTTATTCCTTTTCAGATATTCTTGACTATTGAAAACTATGCCTGACCAGGCAGGAAGGGGTTGCAACACCCTATAACTCTGGGTCTGGGTTGCCATCATAGCCAATCCCCTGCCAGACTGTCAGTCAGATGTTGCCAGGTCATTATTCACAAAAAATTGAGTTGAAAGGAGCACAGACAAACAACAGCCTGAGTTCTGAGATTGCAGAGGGGGATTTATGGAACTGTTGTGTAGTGTTTTAGAAATAAAATGCATTTGCTCATAACTTCATTTGCTTCCCCCATTTTATAAAAATTCCTCCCCCTCCCTGCAGAACAATTAGTATTATAGTTTTCCCTGGAAACAAGCAACATCCAAATCAAGTCTTTGTGTAACTACCAACCACTCTGAACTACATCAGCTCCTTCACCCCACCTGCCTTTTTCATAATCCTTGTGGAAAGACTTTCACGTTGGCCAAAAGAAGATTTTTTTCCTTTCTTTTCATATGTCAGCATAAGGAATAAAGTGCAACAGGGAGACTGTCATGTTAAAGGTCAGTTGCATAAGTTCTCTTAAATGGCAATTAAATGATTGTATGACAAACAGGATGCACTCGCACTGCAGACATCAGCTTCGACCTTGGGACCTGGGAGAGTCTGGGAAAGAAAAAAACCTCTTTGGGAAAATAAACATAACACCCAAAACTGTATTCATCTGCTGATGAATCAGCAGAGAAACTCTATCATTTCCCCTGCGTCTCTAGGGAAATGCAAAATGTAGTAACACTTTAATTTCTTGCTCAAAGAAACTGGCAGTCTTAAGATCAGCTGTTCATCCTACTATGTTAGAAACAACCTGTTGAATTACTCAGTGCCAGCCTAAGTATTTCAGCAGTTTGAGGGTAGAAGAGTCATCTTAAGACCACATCTGGTCAATGATACACAGCTCTGTGGTATAAGACTGGGAAGGGGTGATGCATGATTACAGAGTGCTCTGTGAATGAGAGAAGAAAGAGCAGGACTTCCTAGGAGGAAGCCTGGCCAGTAATTGGACAGAAGCCTCAAAAAGGAGTGTTCAGGCACACTAGACAGCCCCATGAAGAGAACAGGTCCAAGCCACAGCCTCTTCCAGGACACACTCATTACCCACCCCATCCAGTTGTCCTGTACCTATCTCAACAGGAGGTTAATTAGCCAGGAGGGCTCATCTAATGCTGAACTCTTTTCCTATATAGGTTTTCGCTGAAACCTGAGACACTTTTCCTGGACACCATTGGAGAAAGTTAAGGTCTTCATCTAGAAAGGGCCACAGTGGGTGGTAGGGTGGATACATAAGGAGGAGATGTCCCGGATATATCTTACTTTCAGTCTGGTAAAACAGTGCACAGAGCAAAGCAAACATGACTTGGAGTACCCCAAAGAAGGCTTCAGTTAGACCAGGAATAACCTGACTAACAGCACAAATATGGAAGATGTCAAGTACAAGCCAAGTGTTTTTCTGACAAACAATGAGGTATTGATCTGCCTTTAAAACTCACTGGGCACAATATGATGAGGAAAGGAAGGAAGCAATAAAAATCCTCGTGAATGAGGATGGAAAAAACCTCCCATGCTCACCAGATAGTTCCAGATTTGCAAGAGCTGGAGTGGATTTCAATGAGGAGAAACGTAAGTAAAAAGTTATTCTCTTGAGGGCCATTTTCCTGAGGAAGCTTGTGAGATATATAGACAAATTGATTGGCAGTGGAAAGCAGGGAAATGCAATACAGTTTGGTCTGGGATGTGTCTCCTTGGGAGATAGTTCTGATTGTGGGATGAGAATAGGACAGAAGGCAGTAAGGGCAAAGCTGGTTCCGTTGGAAAAAATAATTAGAAAGGAAAAAAATATACAGAGGAAGAGTTCCTTGGTTTTAAGTGTTCCTCCCTAAAAAATAAAAAAATCTTGAAACAAATAAATAAAAAATCATTGTTTATGAAGGGTTAGAAAAACTTGAGGACAGCTCAACACACTGGCCTGGGAAGTGTCAAGAGCTTGGGATGTAGCACAGTGCACTGAGAAAATGATCTTGGGGATGAGAGGGGGAGACGGAAATTACAGAGGGAAAGAAGTAATCCAGGCCTGGATTGGCCTCTCCCCTCTGTCTCTCCTCTCCAAGTCCTTCCTTGCCAGTGAGAGGTGACTTTGGAAAATATGAAGAATGGGATGGGCAAGCAAAATTCACTTGGCAACATCTAATTTCAGGGGCTAGAAAAGAGAACTGAAGACGATCCAGAGGCTGAGTTCCTGACCTCAAGGAGAATCCTGAGGGATATTTAAGCCACATTAATTCCAGCAGGCAGCAGGACATCCTGGCAGGAGATGCTGCAGGGAGGGAAAACTGAAGTGAAGGGAAATGCTCTTGTCAGAGCTAAGGCTGATTAATGCCTTAGGAACCAAGGGTCTGCTCTCTCGTTTCACAGTGCTCAGTTATTCACCAGTCTGTCCATGGCAACAGGTGAAAAAAAGGCAGTAGACAACAGACTCTAGGATCCTTCAAGGAAAACCCAGACTTTGCATTAATCACTAATTCCAAAGTTTCAAGGAATAACGTGTAAAAACTCTTCTGTATTCCCTTCCCTCTGGTCTTATTGTTTAGGTCCCAGCTTGAGAACAGAAACAGAAAGAAAGCTTCTTTGGAGAAGATATTTATCCTGTGTTTTCCACAGAGACATCACATTCCTCATTTGCTACCAGAGCTGGGAAAGTCTGCATGCAAACCTCAGGACTGAGCAGAACCAAGCCTGCAGATGATAACCATATCATAGAGCATCAGACACCACTTTGATCTTGACACCTGGCTCTGCAACTTGAGCCCCTTGGCTGACTGGAGCATCCTGGCAGCAGCACCTGTACACCTGAGGCTCCACACCCTGGGCATCTCAGTCCACAGTCAAGATTCTGTAGCACAGGAGTTCAAATTTTGCCTGGCATGAAAGAAGTGAGGACCCAACAGGAACAAACACCACATTCACATTTCTGTGGCACCATTCATCAAAAACACCCTAGAATGAATGCAAGACTCACTTTATTTTGGCTAGGGAGAAGCAATGTTTATCTGCTCTAGACAGAAGCTGAAGAATTGCAGAAGAGCACAGCATCCTACTGGAACAGAACTGAGAGTTTGAGTCAGAAGAGTGTAAATCAGCAGAGCTGGAGCAGAGCCAGGACACCGGCATTTGCACCAGAGCTGCAATCAAATTACCAGAGAATTTCTAAAGACTAGAGCTGGTCAGGAGCTCAGATTTATATCTATCAACCCACAACAGCCTTGAATACCAGGCAAGGGTGTTGGCTGACAGTTGATTCAAGGAATAAAAATGCCACCTTTGGTTACATTGCCTATAGCAACCAGGCAGTGCTCCCTAGGTCTCCCACCCAAGCAGCCATCCAGTATTCTTCATGGGCTCTGACAGGATTAGAAGATCTGGGGATAAGAGTAAAGGTCTTGCCTTGCCTGAGTCATGCAGAGTTCTTGGTCCTAAATGCTGTCTGAAATCATCAGGTTATCCAGAAAAAAATTAAACAAGTTTCAGGGATAAAGCTTTCTTCAGATCTGAGAGAGATTCTGCAGCCTCCAGACTAGTCAAAACTTCAGAATAGGAATAGGAAATCTCTGTTTTAGTTATTTTCTGATCAGTAGTTTTGAATAGGTAGTATGTGTTTTGTAATGGCAAGTGTTAGCTTCAAAAATTATTTTAATAGTTCAGCCTCACAGTTATAGAATAGGGAGGAGTCAGAGGTAGAGACTATTAGTTCTGAGACAGCTACAAGATTATGACTAACAATTTTGTGCATACCTAAATAATTTCCTTGGGTGAATTAGTTAATAATCTTCATTAATGAATTTTAACTGCCCAGCATCAGTGTCAGACAGAAAAGCTCACTATACAGATGGGAAACTGAGATAAGGGGCAAATCAAAGTAACATTTTCAAGGCCTGCTTGGAAAAAGGAAAATATGTGTATTCATTTTGGAGAACAGTTCCTCTTCTTAGCAGAGTTGTTGCTCTCCCATAAGATCTCACCATGTGAGCTATTGCAGTTTCTCCTGGGTCTATGAAATGGTGACAACGGCAGAACAAGAATTATCTCTCTGTAAGAGGGAAGGAGAGTGCTGTATTTACTGTATTTGCTGATACACATCAAGAGAAGAGAAGTGCAGGGTGGGAAGAAAGAGAAAGAGGCAGCTTTGTTCTTGCAGCCATTTGCTCAACAAAGCCCAGACTGTTCCAGTGATAGTGGATGCTGCATGTTTATTCTGAAAATTTATGGTTTAATTAATTTTGGGGTGAGATAGCGAACATGGTTCAGTGCCAGATCAGGTGAAATATGATCCTAGCATGTCAAGAATTCAAGGAGCTGAGGGGGCTGACTGAATGGCACCTGAAATCCAATAAAAGCCAGCACAATGGGAAGCCCTGGTATCTTAAAGGAAGATCTTTGGAGATTTTAAATACATCGAGCAGGGTGGCAGTGAGGAGGGGAGTGGGCTAGATTCATCCAGCAGCTACATTCATCACAATGCCTACTGAAAACATGCTGGTTTTTCCCCCGTTGTTTGCAGTTCTGAAATAGATAGTGCTACAGGGAAAAAACTTTGGAAAAGCACAAAACCCATAGATCATAAAAGCCACCAGAACAGTAAATTGCAGGACAAAGTGTTTAAGGGGAAAAAAATAAGATTTGAAGCTCCTTCTTATTTGCTTTCCAGTTTGAGGAGCAGTCATATCGTTGTTCACAATGTTCTTTCTTCTGCCAGGAAGGCTGGGAACATAACTCTGGCTTTACTTCTTAAAATATGGATATACACTTTTAAATGCCAGACGTTCAGTCAGGGAATACCAGAATCCTGAGGTTTACCCAACTATAGAAAGGCTGATTCTCACATCCCTTGTACAAGTAACATTGTATGAATATATTTAGTGTGTGAACATGGCAATATTTCACAGCTGAAGTACTCCGTGGTTTCCACAGTTCACTTGGAGCATCGATAGTACTTGCTGTACATCTTCTCCAGAACAAGGAAGTGATATTTTTCACTGTTTATTGATGAGGAACCATGTCACAGGATACAGAGGATTTGGATTGTAAAAATAAAGACCGTAGCCTACATTTTCTGTGGTGTAGGATACTGCTCTAAATACAGCACAGCTCTTCCACTTGACAGAGCATGAGGAACCTGCAGGAATGGTACTGACACAGGAGTGACAACCCTGAGTCAACCCCCAGCTTTTGCAGTGTGAACTTAGAGGAGCCAAGAGCAGGACTTTAAATCTCTTTCCAGAAATGCTCAGCTCTCCAGAGGAAAGTGGGAGGAAATTAAGAGTGTGGGATAACCTAGAGCATCTCCCTTTATGCTGGAAAGGAATGTATGGATTACTTAGGCCAGCCCCAGTATCTCATCTCACTTGCACCCTGCTGCCTTCATTTTTATAACCACCTACTTTCACAGATGCAGGCACTGTAGTCAGGCATCCCTTCCCTGTCCTACAGGGAATGCTGATTTCTGTAGATGCTGTGGCTGTCTGAGATGTCTCAGCTTTAGCTGGCAGACTCAGAGCAGGGATGTAAGAACTCGGTCCCTGGAGAGTCCTTTCTATTATCCACAGAGCTTGTCCCAGCTAATGACCCGCAGGATTTGGCAAAGGGGGGGAAAAAGTAAATAAAAAAATATTTCCTTTCCCATCTCTTTGTGGATTTTCCCATAAGCTGGTTAAGTTACAGCTTCTGCTGCATCACACATGTACCTCTTCATTTTACTGTCTGTTTTTGACCTTTGCTCATGGCATTCAGTCTCCCATGCACACCCTGCTTACTCTCTTTTTGTAATTTATGACACACACTGTACACCCATTTCCTTCTGCCCTTAACTCTCCTGCGTGTGTTCTTGTTATCTCAGCTGCTCGATAGATTTGCCATATTCTAGCCAGCTTCCAAGCCTGTTCTCATAACAGCCTTTCTTCCGGACAATATTCCACTATTTATGAGGGCCAATCTGTGAATTCATATGGCTTGCTGTGACTTCTCAGCCTGTCCTACAGCCTTCCCTCTTGAGCAATGGGGTGTGATATTCATACAGTATTTGGGCTTTACTTGACTTTCGGGGTGTATAGGATTCATACACTTTTTGAGGATGTCAGTCAGATGTCAGTGTTGACCCTTTCCAAACTGAGAAACCAGCACTGAACATGTCTTTTCCTCAGAGGTCTGCTCCTCCTCTGGAGACAGGTAACATTTGGCTTTCTTTGGTTAATGTTTTTCCTATTACATGGGGTTATAAATGGGAACACTCCAGAAAATGCAGACTCTAGTCAGCCTGTGAATCTAAAGTGAGAATTTATTCCTCCTCCATGCTGGCTTGGTGGGAAATCATCACAATGCTCCAATTATTTCTACTGAACTTCAGTTTCTCACTCTTCCATCAAATTCTTCCTTTGCTTCCTTGAGCCAACAAACACCTCAGACTACTTCCTTCCCCATGAGAGAGACAGGACATAAAGGAGCTCCTGCTGGAAGGCTGGGGTGCAGGTTAAAGGGCCAGGAGAGATGTGGGGACACAGGGCTGCTGTGTGAGGAGAGGTAATGCAAGGTAGTCAGCCAATAATACCAGCAGGTCAAAAGCAGCTCTTAGCTGAGCAGCAGCAGGGCTGAGCTGTAGTTAGGAGGTGGCTCCTGCAGTGATACTCATGTTGGCTTGTTTAGCAGCGACAAAGTGGAGAAAGTGGAAGTCCACAAATGGACTTCTAAGAATCCCATTTCCCCTTTTCTCTTTGTTTTACATCTCCTGGCAACATAACTGTGTTGGTCTGAGTCCTCCACTGACCAACTTCCAGTTGCAAGTCTTGTGAAGGATTCAAAGGATCTGATGAAGGAAGCAAAACACTCTCTTTTTGCTCCTGGCCTCAGAAATCCCAGCCTTCCCTCATGGTCTCCTTCTCTCTCTACCTGCAGACCAAACCCTGTGTTACACATCTGCCTTTTTACAACTGGCCAGGAAGGAATGAGGATCTGCACAATGGTTGTGTAATTCAGTCCTTGTTTATCCAGATGGCTTTTCTGTGGCAGAAGTTATCTGAATGATGAATGCATTTTCCGCTTAGGACAGGATCCGTTTCCTGGGATGCATCACCTGACTCTTTCTTCTCAGGTCATTTCTCTGAGCATCTGGACAGCTGTCTCACATTTCTGATGTCTTTTGATATTCAACTGAGGTTGACTGCAAGCTTGGAGGTGCGGGGGAGGAGTGAGAGAGGAAGAGGAGGGAACTCCCAGAAGCAAATCAAGGTGTAAATATGTCTCCCTTCCAAACATAGGTGTAACTGGAACCTACAGAGTGGTACCCAAGGGAGCTTTGATCTTTCTGCCTTAAGTCCCTAGATGAACTAAGTGATATTGGTATCAGGTGATAGACAACTGAGCATATAAGGTGGGCTGAAGAAGAGGATGGTGAAGAGCAAACTACTGTAGCCTGCTAGAGCCTTGTAGCAATGCATAGATAACCCCAGCTTCCTTCAAGCTTCTGGCCACCTTCTTTTAATGCAGCTGAGTAGGCAATTGGCCTTATCTGCAGTGACAGTGCACTGCTGACACATCTTCAGCCTAGTACACATCCTAACCCCCAAAGTCCTTTAGGGGAAGACTGCTGCTCAGCCAGTCGCTTTCCAGGTAGTATCAGTGTGTGGGGTTACTCTGCTTTATGGGTACTTCTCCTTCCTTAATCTTATAAGGTTTCTGTCAGTTCAGCCCTCGGATTTCTCCCTCTTACCCAAAAATTCTCTGATATGAAACATCAACCATTCTCCCTAATTCAGTATCATCTGCAAATATGATGGGGATACATTCTGTATTACCATGCAGATGAAAATATTGACCACAGTGCAGATTCCAGGGATGCTCCTTTAGTTACCAGCCAAAATTGGAGGATGTCTTCACAAGACATGTTTAAAGAACATTCTTCTTTAAACTCAGCACTCCAGATTTTTTTTTATCCTAACAGCTTGACCAACTAGCTCATATTTCATGAGCTTCATAACATGAATGCTGTGTCAGACTGTCTTCAAAGCCTTAATAAATCAATACTACATCCACTGCTCTCCTCTTGTTCACACAGTCATTTTATCACAAAGAGCAATTAGGTTGGTTGAACCTGGTTTGTGTATGGTAAATCCATGCTGACTATTTTGACATCTTAAACCAGACGTTATTAGACCTGATACCAGCTTTAGGCCCTCCATTAAAGTAGCTCTTAGTGACAGCCAAGAATCATTGCCACATCTCAAGGAGAACTTCTGGAAAACTCACTTCTCCTCCCCCAAAACATTGGGGAGCATCCAGGTTTTGCTTGTGTTTCTCCCTATCCCATGTGGGTATAAATGGAACAAATTAAGATAGTTTGCCTCTCTGAGGCCAGTTCAGTTGTCTGTGCAGCACACAATAGGTACCACTGAATGAAACCTTTCAAACTCCTTAAGAGGTTATAGACAAAGATGCTTACTTCAATATTGTTAAAATAAAGCACTCTAATCCCTTCAAGAATATAACTCCCCAACTTCCTAAACACATTTACGGGGTCAGAGTGTAGGCAAATGGGGATTTAACAAATTACACTGAAAGCAGTGAAATGGGCCTTTTCTAACCCATTTCCTGGATGCATGTGTTATTGTCAGGATTTCATTTCAGTGCCTGAGAGCATCATATGATGAATCACATGGAAGAGGAAAACTTCCTTGTTCCCCACCTCTCTCTGGCAGGGGCGATTCAGGTCCTCAAGCACTGATTGCTGGAGCACTAGTTCTCCATTCAGTAAAATCAAGCCAGCATCCTGGCAACTCTTTCAGTGACCTTAAGCACTGTGCATTCGATGGAGAAGTTTACATTTCTTGTAAATGGCTTGGCATAAATAGAAAAATAATTTCAAATTCACGAATACAGAAAGGATCAACTCAGGACTATTTTTGGAGGCAAATCAAAGTGGAGAAGAGAATATATATCAATATTCAAAGAGAGCATCACTTCCCAGCTGGAATAAGTTAGAAAGGTATCTGTTGGGATTCTTATTGGAAGTCTTGCCTTTAGTCTCATTATTTTTTTAAGAAATAAATAAAATCACATAGAAAGTGATACACATCCCATCACGACTAAGTTTATTGCTTACCTTCTTTTACCAATGGCTCAGGGCCATGTTTTCTGTTGACTTTCAAGCTATAAAGTAATTTGGAAAAAGGTGTTCTGATTAGCAAAGTGGTCATGGACTGGAATTTACTGCTCCCTTCATGTTTGCTCACTAGGAGAAGACTTCTTACCTTTACCTAAATGTATTATTTGACTATATTGTCATTTTTCACAGTTAGTTTTAGGGCAGGAAAATCCAAGATGACTCACAGAACTTCTGACTTGAAAAATCTTAGAGGAAACCACATTGCAAGCAAAGTTGTGTGATCAAAAAATCACTCTCTGCAGAAGCTGTAGACTGGATCACCAAACCTTCTACTGCATGGGTGGTCACTGCTCCCACTAAAGCCATATGGTGATAAAAAGACCACCCCAGAAATGAGATGTTAGCTTCTCACCATAAAATCATATTTCCTCCGGCTGCTTCTTGCACAGGGAGAGGAAGAAATGGATTCAGTACCTTGTGCTTGGACCACAAAGCAACACACAGCACACTGTTGGTGAGCCAGGAGACTGCATCCAGGCCTTGCTTCAAGATTAAAACCAGACATATGTCAAAAGTAACAGAGTCTGTACCTGAGCAGCCTCTCAGGGAGAATCCATGCTCTGGATCCGGTTTGCAGAGCCAAGTCCCTGGCACCAGTTTCATCTGCAGTGTCTGCAGGGGCAGAGCACAGATGGGAATCAGCCCTTCCTGCCCTGTACCCAAGTCTTCCCATCCAAACAGACAGCTCCAGACTGGAGCCAAAGGAGCAGCCATCATGTGGGCAGTGCAGACAGTCAGCAAGTTAAGCTCTCATTTAAATTTCTAGTCTCATCCACTCAAGAGATTACAGGCAAAGCCAAAATCCTCCGTGATATGCTTGCCAAGGTTGAAGGAAATCAATAGGCTGTAGTGCAGGCTTATACATAGAGACATACAAAGTTTGCTTGGATGCATGGTTCCCAAACTAAACAGGGGAAACAAACAGGTCTCTGTTGCAAGCCTGAAAGCTGTTTGCAACATGTTCTGTGGTTGTCAAATCGCCCAGGAACAGCAGGCCCTTGGCCTGATCCTTGCCATCCTCTTCTTCTCGGGGAAGGCAGAACTGACAAATGTGTCCTGCTTTGGACTCCTTGTCCCTTTATTGCAGAAAGGACAGTTTTGCAGCCTGTCCCTAACTCCCTCCATTCCAGATAGGAATGAACCTGGTCCTCTGAACTCAAGTAAGACTTCAGAGGTCTTCATGGTGGTGGTGAAGGGAAACTGGGGCATCCTTCTTTCTCTGGAGCCATAGCAAATGTAGATGTTTTCTACAGCAGGAGAAACCCAGCCCATGGCAGGCAGGTCAGGAGTGTAAAACCAATTAATTATGCTTTCCCAGCAGAACAGAAGCAGTCAGTAAACTCCTTCTTACCAGGAGAGAAACTGCAACAAGAATAATTTACTGTTGACAGCTGGAGAAAAAAAGAAAACAAAACAAAAAAAAAAGGCCAAAACCAAATAACACCCCCCCAAATTAAAGCTCTCAAAGAAAAAGAGAGGAAGAAGAGGAAAAACCTGTTACTTTTTGCAGCTTCCCACTCAGAAAAGGAGCTGACATATTAAAACTGGCAACATTTCAGTGTCCCCTTAAAAGGCTACATTATCATTCCAGGCTAGGAAAAAATGTAAAAGGCGATGTGTAACAGCACCCTCTGGTGAATCCTGTCACAAGAGTATCCTTGTCCCTATAGATGGAAAACAGGATATTGCTGCAAACCATCCCACAACAAGGCCATAAGTGTAGGTGACACTTTGGAGATAGGGGGGAGCATAGAAAAATAGAGACACCCCTGTATAGAAGGAAAGAGCACAGATCCATCTGATCCTGCCAAGAATCCCCAGATGTGATGGCCTCCTGTGAAAGGGCTGTTGAGGCATCTCCTATTCAAACCCCTCAGTCTCCTGCTTTGGAGGGAGAGGATATGCTAATATTTCCAAATAACTGGCTCATTCCCTCTTTTCTTCTTGACCCTTTGCTTCCCAGCCCTTGAATTTAAGAGACTACCCAGGTAGAGGGAGGAGAGAGCATGCAGCAGGATGCATTCGGCTGGAGAATCCTCTCCACAGACTGAGACACTGTATTCACCAGAGCTTAAATTAGCTCTGGGTAATTCCAGCAAAGTGTGTGCCAACAGGCAAAGAGATCATGGAGTTTGCCACCCAAGGTGGATTAAACCAGCTTGGAAAGTTTCACGAGAGAAAGCATTTCTTTGAGGCAGGATGAGTGGCTGGCTAGTAATTCAACCATGAGAAGATCTGGCCTCTGTGCAAGTTTGCAAATAATACATACGCTTACTTGTGCATTTCCATCTCAGAGGGGAGAAGAAAGTGGAGAATGAGGGCAGCTCAGTGCAGGAACAACATTTCCAGAAGTAGAAAAATGTTCTGACTGCATACCCATATCCTGCACTTTCAAAAGGTATTTTAAGGCCACCAAAAATGTGTAGTATGGGAAACGGAAACCATCCCAATCCCTCATTTACAGAACCTCTCCCAATTCTTTCTGCTGAGGCACCATTTCCAGAAACAGCAGGAGTCAGCCTGCAGATGCAGGCCTGTTCTGCCACTGCTGGGTGATCATCACAGTGTTGGATTTGGCTGCTCCGTGCCACTTGCAGGCTGTACCAAGGGCTCTGCCCATCTCCTGCCACACAGAGTAGTAGCACACTGCTTGGACTACTCATAATGGGGGAACAAGGACACACATTAGGCCAATAAGCCTGAGTTGGAGCTTTTTTTTCCTGGGAGTTTTACTGAGTAGTAAATCCACAGGCTCAGTTGTCCTCTTAATCCCTGTTGCTGACACGTCTTTAGAGCCCAGGTTTTGGCACCACGACTCTTGAAATCTTCTTGGCTTTATCTGCCCACTGTTGTTTCTGGAATTTCTCCTCAGCCCAGACAAATTTTCTCTACATGAAGACAACTGCTTAGGACAGCAGAACAGAAAAAGATAGCACTTACCCTAGTAGGTAATAATCTGGTGTCTCACAGAGGTACACAGAAACCTGAGTATCTTAGTGGCTAGCAGATCAAGATTTGGGTCTGACAAACTGACTCTCCTGATAGATGCAAGGTGTACAGGGAGAAAGGTTCATGAGCAGTGGCACCAAGAGGCTCAAGGAGTGGAAGTTCCCAGTGATTTACTTCCTGCCTCCTCTTCTGCCAGCCTTCAGCTGGAGCACAGCAGGCAGCTCACATTGTGTGTCAGGTAGTCTCCTGGAGCCTTGTAAGAGGTTACCTTTCAGGGACCCTTCCGCCTCAAATTTATTCTGCTCCTGAAATGTGGTTTTCCTGGGTCTTTAGCCTTTTTACTTTCTTTGAGGATAGTCTTAGTCTTGTTTGAATTGAAGGAGACAGTGGAGTCAGTAGCCAGAATGGATGCTTCAGTGGAAGACACCCACAACTTATCTAGGAGAGAAATTTATTTCAAGTCCATTGGAAAAGGGAGAATACAAGGGTTGTCTTTTACTTTGCGAGGCTTTCAGAGACTAAATCAGTGAAAATCAAAAGGTTACTTGTGAGCACTGGACACAGAGAGAATGTCCTTCCACTGTAAGTTAGAACCAAGTGGGAAACAAGTTCAGAAGGAAAAAGTCTTATGCAGAGCCCTCCAGGAGGTCGGGGAAAGAAGCAGAAAAAGCAACTCGCTTCCTTGATTCTCAGTGTGATTTATCTCAGAGGTCATCTCTTCCATAATATCTCATTTTTCCCCAATGCATATTCCTAGCTGTAAATGTTTCTGTTACTTGCTGAAAGATTCATGCTTTCTCAAAAGCTTGTTGTGCTTGGCAAAAAATATCTAATGGCAGAAAACTCATCACTTACTCCTGATTGCTGTAAAAGCTGCTTGTGTGTGTACATCTGTCAACAGAGTCAAGGAACAAGCAGCACATTCAATTTCCCACTTTTTTTTTCAGTTTCTCCTCACAAACAGATCTTCCAGATCAGATCATATTGCCATCTTTTTCCAGTCTCTGTCTTTCAAGACATGAGAGGAGGCATATTAGTAGCACATTGCTCAGCTTCAGTGGCAGGGGGGTTGGAACTAGATGATCTTTAAGGTCCCTTCCAACTCAAACCATTATGTGATTCAATGGTTTTTCCTTGATTCACTGCACAGGACAGCAAGTAGAGCCACGGGAGTTCACTTATTTGTTTTTAGCATTTTCCTCCCTTATACCTGCAGAAAGAGTAGGTGTGTTCAACTGAGATACCTACAACGATGCTAAGGTGGTTTGCAAAATCCTGTGGTTGACTTGATAACTGTTCTCTATTCAACTAACTACACCAGTGAGCCATTCAGAAATGCCGAAGGGTAGATAATATGGAGACTAAATTTGTTCTTTGAAGAGCCTGACTCCATCTGTGAGAAGACTAGCTGAAGCCAAACCCCTCCCATACCCAACAAAGAAAGTTCCCCACTGAGCTGTATCTAAAAGTAGGTGGTATACACCACTAACAGAGTTTCTCTCATCTCCTGCTAACTCCAGCCAGCTGCCAGATGAGCCCTGCTGAAAGGATGGCTTGCTTTCTAACTTTGCCTGCTTTTATAGATTCCCCAGTTGCCTAGCCTCACCTCCTTCACCTCCCTGTTCCCCTCTGGTTTTAATTAGCCTGCCATTTAAATCATCTGGGATATAATTAACCAGGAAAGTCCACTAAAAAGTTCATTACAGAGAGAAGTTCCCTATCTTCAGTTTTCATCTCACCAAGTCACAGTACTAAACCTCCAACCAAATGTCCTTCCAGCTACAGAACTGCTTGTCCTGGGAAACTATGAGCCTGAGGTTTGCGTTAACAGCACTTTCCCAAGTGGGAGAAACCCTAGATGAAATGAGACATGATCAATGACTGCATGTTCCAGCTCTCAGTGGAGTAATTCACAGGCACAGAGATCCAATTCAATCTGAGAACCAAAGTGAAAAGCTCCATTATAAATCAATAGAAAGTTAACTAGTGCTCTGCATTTTGCACAGCACAAATTCTAACTGAACACTTGAGTATTTACTATTCCAAACCAGCTACATCCCTTCAAGCTTAGCATTCCCGACAGAGATGCAGAGCTTGTAAACTTTTCTACGCTATTTTAATTCATGAAGGGGGAAGCTGAGGGATGAAGAGGGGAGAAATTATCTAGAATAGAATCTAGGAACAGATCTTTATTAATGTATTGCCCAGCATACAAGTTATCAGACAACATTCTTTCCTCTATTTGTTTTCCTTTAGGTCAAATAAAATAATTTTTACAATGTAATCAATGGAAGGGAAAAACTAACCCCCAAACCTAAGAAGGCACAGCCTCAAACTCCACCATGTTACAATAACTGGGATGGTTCTTTCACCAAAGAAGGGTTTTATTGAATCTAGCATAACTCTTATGGTGCTGTGCAGGAGGACCCTTTTTCTGGGCCCTTTGCCTCCATTTGGTAGGAGTGAATTATATCAGCATCAGTCACCCACATCCATTTCCATACTTCACACAGCAGAGCTACATGCCATTTTCTCCCTTATGATTATGCATTATTATTCCTATTACATCAGTGCCTGGAGGCCTTGGGATAGACCAGGTCTCTATTGTGTTCATTGCTGAATTTACACAATGACATACAATCATGGCAGCAAAGAAGTTCCTGGAGCACTGTATGCTGTGAGCTGGAAAGGCATTTGGGGTAATAAAAAAGGGAAGGTAATGATAACACGTTCTCAACCAAAGCACAGTGAAATCATTGCAAATTCCATGATGGGTAGGTGATTTAGCTTCAATGGTGCATCACTGCAGAGAGCAACCTTGATGTAAGTGTCATAAAACTTGGCACAGCATCAAACCCACACACAATAAAGCTATAGGGCCAAAGTGTTCTGGCAGATCCTCTCCAGGCCTTTCCTTCTCCTTCCAAGGCTTTTCCTCATCAACTGCTTATTGTATAAACTGTGTGAACAAAATAGCTGTGCTAGAGGTGGGACACTACAGGGTTAGGACAAAGCTTGTTGTAAATTTTTCCTCTTCTTTTCTAGTTTGGTTTGGTTTTTTTTTGTTTCCTGTCTCTTGTGCTCTTGTGTCTTGAAATCGCATCCTTGATGTAACTTCATTGTGGTTCATTTTTCTTGTGGTCTAATTAAATCTGGCTCCAGACAGAGCTGTGTGTTAGCAACAACAGAAGGAGGAGGTAGGAATCCAGAGATCTAGGAATCAGCAGAAATGTCATGGCTGAAAAGTGAAAAATCAAAGGGGAGGGAGCCCAGGGAAAATGAAGGAAGAAAGTATGAGTAGATAAATTCCTTAACCAGTCTGAAGTAATTTGAATTGCTTATCAGAGTATTGATAACCCAGGGCAGATTTGGGTGTGGTGGAAGAATGTGAATTCCTCCAGCCTGGAACACAACTGTGCACAAGATCCCAGATGAGTCCTTGCCATAATGTCTTTGACATTAACAGAATTACATCAAAGATTTAAATCCCAAGGGGTGGAAATCAAATTAAGGGCTGTGTGCTTACGAAGTGAAGGCTTGGCTGGCAATGGAGAGGAGGGAGGGTCCAAAAGGCATTTGAGGTCCATCTCAAGGACTGAGTCTTTCTAAGCAGTGCAGTGGTAGTTTAAGCAGCTGCTGAGGAAAAGGCAAAGGAGATCATTCTGAGATAAAGCCTCTAGTCGATTTTGGACCCTGGTACACAATCCTCTTGCTGTGGGCTGTGAGAGTTCCAAACCCCATCTCTAGAGTGTTGTGAAAAGCTCATTATTTGGGAGAATTTTAATGCAGAAAATAGGTTTTCTTTGTCATTAATATTTTTATTTCATTAAGTCTTTTTAATTTATTAAATATTCAGAGCTTTTCCACTGTGTCAGTGACCAGCTGCCTTCCAAGAACTGCACTCCTAAGAGAACATAGCATGTAGATACAGTAAAGCAGGAGAGAGGGAGAAAAGCAATGTATTATGTTGCATGTATGGCTGAACCTCTTTTAACCAAGAGCTGGTTATTCAAGATGTTATTAAGTTATTAAGATGCAAATCCATGTATCAACTGTTGCTGGACACACCTGCACTGTGAAGGCTCCCATGTGCAGTATTTCTAGCATGGTGCAACCTTTATTGACCTAAGAGATGTAGCATCCAAGAGCAGAGAAGTCAAAAAGTCTCTGTTTCCTTCCCTGTGGTGAAAATAGGATGACAAAGTGATTTAAATGCTGAAGTGGGGATTGAGAAACTTTTTTCTATGCAATTCTTTGTCTTCAGTGTCTGATAGTGGTAAGGACTCCAATGGGACATTTCTCACATGGGTGAACATTTCTGCTTCTCCATGCCTACCATTATTAAGACATATTTATATCCCATTAGGTTCTAGGTAGCTAATACAAGAAGAAATAAAAAGGTAACTATCACAGAGCCAGACCTTCAAACAACCTTCAATCCCTGATCCTGCATCCTGTCTCAGAGAGTGGAAGGAAAGGAGAGTGAGAAAGTCTGAGTGATCTGTTCCTTGGGATCTCCTCCCAGATATCACAGCTGGTAGTTCAGGGATTTCCTGGCCTGCATCTTGAGATTGTTGACTATACCACTTGTTTTCCACAGGTATCTCTTCCATCAGCCAGGGGAGTAACAGCACAGTTGTAAAAACAGTGTACTTTCTTGGTCTGTGCTACTACCTGTGATCCTGTGATGTCTGTCACAGATACTTGATACTTGTAGGGGAAATTCACCTCAGTCTGAATATCTAAAATTTAGTTTTCTAAAGCTGAGCTAGACACCCTAGACTGCCATTACAGGGAGGAAGGAAGAGGTGAAATGGGGGCACACGTAGCCCAAGATGAGATGAACTGCATCCTGAGGGTATATATATCTATCTCTATAGACAATAAATGGAGTCTGGAATCCTACAGTCAGCCTTTGAAGGCAGTGCCAGTGAAGTCAGGTTGTTTAGCACTAATGAAAATAGATATTTTTTCACCATGCTTAGCTAAGCCAGCTTCACTCCACAGGTTGCTTACCTGGCTTCTAACCCTTACTAGAAAGAATTTAGGAAGAAAATACTTTTTCTGAAACACACCTCTGATTCAGCAAGAGCCACAGAGACTTCCTTGAGTCAGGAAGGGTGCTCTGAGGAAGGTTCAAAACATGGTTTTTGTATCTTTAATGTCCCTTGAAATCTGCTAGTTACAGATGCTAACACAGCTGAACTTGTGGTCTGACCCAGGCACTGGTGTTCATTTGCTCATATTTGGAATGTTAAGGAAGGATATAATGATTCTGTCCCACAACTCTTAGCAGGAATGATTTCCTGATCACTTCCAACATATTTAAAAATGGGTTTCTTTTCTAATTTTGTAGGAAAAGGGCAGATATAATTTTGCATGTAGTATAGTCTACTGTTAGATTTTTATTTTTTTTAGAGGGTAGGACAGGAGGAATGAAAAGACTTTTGCCTGACTGTTTTCTGAAGGAAAAAAAAAAAAAAGATGAAGAAAAAGGAGGGAAAAAAAAATCAGCTAACTGCTCTGAATTCTGGGAATTCCAGGGCTACTGTCTTGGATCTTGGATTGGGGAAATGTGGGGAATCCCTGCCATTCAGGAAAATCCCTCACTTCAAAGCCATTTCCTGGTGCCACTGTGGATGCCTGGAGCATCAGAGCTGCCAAGAGCTCAGCTGCTTCCTGGCAAAATATTGATGAGGCCAGGCAGAGAGGAGTGTTTTCACCAGCAAGGCTTCTGGCTGCTCAGAGGATCCCTGTCCAAGTAAGACACTCCCAGAATGTTCTCACCTTTGGAACATTGTCTTCTTCCCTGCCCCAGAGGTCACAGGTACACTGCAGAAGACAGGCAAACAGTAGGAGGAAAGATGAGTCCCAGGAAAGGGGAGGAACTTGCCTAGGGTTACATGGTGTGTTGGGATTTAAATCAGGAGTAGAACCCTGCCCAGTTGAGTCTGAATACAGCACCTTGTCCATTGTCCCTCTCCACTCCATCAAAACAGTCTTGTGGTTGCCTTAAGGGAAAAAGGGGCAACAGTTCCCCTTTGAAAACATTTCAGCTCCCAACACCTTTTGTTAGTGCTCTGTTTTTCTTTTTAAGATATTTTTTATTATCACTGTTCTTCCACCACTGTTTTCCTTTATTTTTTCCATGCTACCTTGCATGACTCCATTCACTGAGGCAGCCTCCAAACCTCTTCTCTAATATTAGCACATAAAATGATTTCCCTTGTGAGGAAGCTGGGAACATTGTTATTCTAGGAAAAAAAAAAAAAAAGTAGTGGGAACGGCACAGATTTTTTTCTTTTTCTTCCTTTTGTTGTTTTGTTTCCCCTCAGGCTGGTTAGTTCTGCTCACGTTGAATTGTCCAGTGTTCACTTTTTTAGTGGAAAATTGGTTGTCTGCTCTTCATCAGCATCAGTTTGGAATCCATCTCTCTGGATGCCATGGATCTTCAGCCATCACAGCAACAGGTTTGTTCTGATGATGCTTACACCTTGCAGTGCAGTCTGGCACTGGGGCTACACAAGGCTCATTTGGAGATGCAAAATATCATGATGGGTGTTAGGCAGCATTGTGCCGAGTTGAAGCACCAAGTGTTAGAAAATGTCCAGCAGAGCAAACTCCTTCAGTCAGAATCCACAGCTCTTAGGAAAAAAAGTAGGGTAAAGTCTAATCCAGACTTCCAATTGTTGCCTTAGCAATGAGATATGAAAATCATTAAAAACAATTTTGCATCCTTGGAAGTCATTTGTGTTCCAGAAGTGAAAGGGGAATGTAACTTTTTTTTATCAGGCAAAGGATGGACATCTTGGATATAATACAGATTCTTTTCATATGCAAGGCAGTGGCTCAGCCATGTTTCACTGAGAATTTTTCTTAGGTTACTGGGAAGGGACTGTTCAGGATGGTAGCATATGTTATTTTTGGCTTCCATACTAATATGGCCTCTCACCTTGGGTTAATGTCTTCAGAGCTGTAATTCCTTATGTTTTTTACTTGATTTTCTGGACATGTCTTTACTATCTGCTAACAGTGGCCTCAAGACTGTGCTTGCTTCCTGCCCACATGCTAAGGCTTTGGCCATGGCCTCTTGCATAGCTGGAGAGCATCCTTGCAGGTAGGTTTGACTCTGCCAGCTGGATAGAACAGGACTCGGCCTGCCTGCGGAGGCGGTCTGCAGGCAGGCTGGAGGCACCTGTGAGGCAGCCCAGGGCACAGGGCATGGCTGGGACTCAAAGCAGAATAAGCACTGTGGGCAGTTTCTCTCTCCAGGGGCTGGGCGGCCTGAAAAGGTGATGGTTTCGTCCCAGAGTGAGAGTGGCATTCATGCGAAGTAATAAAAACTTGTAGAATGTCTCTTGACAGAGAGTTGGCTTGTCAGGCCAATGCTGAGAAACGTGATAGCTTTTATAAAATAGTGGTCCAGACCACAAACTGTTAAATTGATGTAGTTGAGGGACCATCTTTAAAAGGTCAACTTCCCAATGAACTCAAGGTGGAGGAAAAGAAAGGTTTCTCTGTTTCTGAAAGTCCCACTCACCTTCATCTTTTTCTTTGAGTGCAAATGGAGTCATGACCTTTTAGCTAGAAAACTCTCTTCATTTTTTTCTTTACAAGACACCTGAAGCCAGAACAACCCTTTGGTCTAAGTTGCTGGTATCTTTTGGTGACAAAGCATAGTACTGTGGAGGTGAAGGAATGTTGGCCTTTTTCCATGCCCAGGTGAGATAAATCACCTATTCCTTGAGGAAACCAGTGTCTCATTGCAAAATTTTGTGCATTACATGAATACAAAAATCTTTTTGTAAAAGAAATGTTTTTTCTAGTGAAAAGGTACTGCATTTAACTCAGTTCATCCTGTATCTTACAGATTGTGAAATAAATAATAAAGGTGTAATTCTAGCAGCCTTGACATGATTTTTAGCACTCATACCTTGTCTAGCATCTTCATTGCACTGTGAAATATACCCTTCAAAATGACTCAAATAAGTGCATGTTCCCTGTGCACTCAAAGTGATCTCCTCTGGCAGTTCACTGTTTGAGAATTTCTAAAACAAATCCACCTAGGATTTTGAAAATACCTCATTCCATCTTTCTGGACTGCCTGCAATGTCTGTATCCCTCTGACCATTTTTGATTGTAAATCAAAAATCCTAGATTAAGTTGTTCAGATCTTTTCGGATCTGTTAAATCAGTAACATCATAAATTTAGAATAGGAGGTGAGAATTTTCCCTTCTTATTCAGCAAAAATTCAACATCTGTCCAAGGAATTGGCCATGAACCTGCTGATTCAAAGAATCTTGTAAAATGAAAAGGTAAAGCAGCTACATTTACCTGATAGTACAAAGGGATTTCTTAATTTAGGGACGTTCAACTGAGTGTCTGTTAGCCAGTTCCTGATTGTAGAGATGTGGGATGCAGTGTCCCACCTTTGTGTGCGTTGGGATGGACAGTGGCTGGCAAGAATTGTGCAAAGTCCAGCAGCCCCTGTGGCCAAAAGGATGAGGATAACTCCTGAAAGGACAGGGCCACTGGTGGCTTCCAAGTGTGATAATCTGATCAGAGCTTCCCACTTGTGATGACTGGAGGTCCAGAGGAAACAGGGAAGAGTTTCTCTGTACATGCAACATTTCCTGGAGTCCTGAACTAATATTTACCTTAGGTGTCTTGTAGGTAGGGTTCTGGGCTGACTGAAAAAATGCTCTTCTGTACACCAACCTTGTGCTTTTCTGCACCTAAACACAGCCTGACCTTTGGAGCTTTGACATGTACTACCACTTCTAGGTGTTCATGTGTGGCATTCTAAAACAGCTGTTGATGTTCTGACACTGGAATGATTGGATTATCCAGAGACAGCAGAAAGCGTTTTCCAATTCTTCTGTATTTATCTTTTTAGTTTGCAGTTTGTGTTTGGCCATGTAAAGAGTGGTGTTTTAAGGAATCTATGAAGGCAGTAAAAGTATAAATACTTCTGTCAATGTGCCTGTTCCCCCTAAAGCAATATCCACACATAATCCTGATTCCCACCAATGTATGGTTCAATTGTGGCAGAACCAAATCCCTCTAAAGATGTTTTTACAGAGTGAATTGTGACAGTAGTCCAGATTTATGCTCCTTAATTACTTACAGCCAATAGGGCATATTACCACGTTTGCCATACTTGCTGAGATATCTCCAAAGCTTGCATTGGGCCAAGCTGTCCAAGGATGACTTGGTTGCATTTCTTCCTTCTTCCTCACTCAAGTATCACTCCCAATGATTTCAAGACAAGAGCTTCCCACTGTTCCTGATTTTCATTAATCAAGTTAAAATCAGATACAGAGCTAAGGCAGTTTTCCCACTTACAGAAGGAGTGAAAACTAAATAAATAGACAAGAATTTCTACGTTGATTTGTGCTGTCTTCCAATTTATTTGCATCCACCACCTGTTAACTGCAATCTTTAAATGGTGTAAAACATCACAGGAACAGGAACCCATAGGTGTCTAGGTTCCTATGAACATATGATACTCTTTTACAAAATGCCTTCCACCCTCTGAGCATCCACCCATACTTCAAAGTAAGATGTAAATTCTGGGGCCAAGGCATTACACCAAAAATTTGGCAAAATTCATCCTGCTGCAAATCCTGACATTTCAATGTTTGTTTTCATCCCACATTGGAACAAAGAGCTGAAATGTCAAGACTTTTTCTCTGGGTAGAAATTTTGGGAAAAAAAAAAAAGAGAAAAAAACCCCAAAAAACTTTTTTCTTTTTCTGGCAAAGTTCACAGCATTTTGCCTGACATTTTCAAGCAAAACAAAATATTTCACCATTCCTGAAATCAAAATGTTTTCTTGTGGTGTATCAAAATGACCCCAAAATGCTCTATTTCAGGTCACTTCTGAGCTTTTCCCTTGTGTTACAGCCTTCTGGGACATGTAGTTTGGAATTTTGCTCTTTGCAGTCTCCATGTCTGGATTGTGTGAAAACCCTGAAAACCCATATAGATAATCATCTTTTCACAGGCAAAGAGAGAAACATCTGCATTGCATTATAGGATAACAAAGAGTGTCCCATCTACTGAGAAAACGTCCTGAACTGTAACCCTGCACTGTAACTGGAAAGTAATTCATTATTGAACTCATCTGACTCAAAATATTTTGAGCCAATTCAGAAATAAAACCTTCTGTCTCAGATCAGTGGGTTTTTTTTCTTTTTTTTTTTTTTCTGGTGTACATGTATTTTCCTCTGATTCACCTAGCATTGTAACAAAACACCAATATATCTGCAAAGTCTGGTTTCTCTTTTTTATTTAAAAATGACACATCTGCTTACCTCTAGGAAGGAAGAGAAAATTGATAGTTCTGGTATTTTCTTGATGCTCAGAGCAGGAGGCAGAGTTTTAGGTCACTCCTTGTTTTGGCATTTCCAGTAGGAAATTAAGGCAATTTGTTAATTTAATTTTTTTATTCTGCTTGAGCCTACCTACTTCTAAGTAGAACCTGGGATGAGGTAAGTCCTATTTGATGGCTGCTACACTTAAATATATGTGGATCTACTTTTAAGGAGGCCACCCACCATCATATACGAAGGTTGCAGTAACACAGGAACTCTGATCTGGACTTAAAAGTTCTAGTCTTAGGGTTTGTGCAGTCTTCTCTTTGTGACACCAGTCAGACAGTCACTACTTTTTCTGCTCAGATCTACCTTCCTTGTTTTCATGATCTTCAATGAGAAGACAACATGTGGTTACCTTAGCATGAAAGTATCAAAAGCAAAGCAGTCTTGGTAATATCTCTCCTCAGAGCTCATAAATCATTGTCTTGAAATTATGGAGCACTCCCTGTGCTTTCACTCTAAGCATTGCCTAGTGACAGCTGCCATTAGAGAATGGTCTGCAGTAAGGTCTTTTCCCTATGGACTGGTACAATTCCTTCAGGGAATCAACCAGAACAGTGCAAACTAGTAAGGATTATACACTGGAGGAAATGCCCTTACTGCAGGGTAAGGCTCTTAAATGGGTTATTGCTGTGTTACAGTTCTTAAAATTCAGGTAGGCCTCTTGTACAAGAGCTCTCCACTCTGCTTTGAGCTTCTGCTTTAATATCCAGATTCTTCACATCTAATTTTAAGCACTCAGAACCCTGCCTCTGTAGTCTAGGAGTAGAATAATAGGAACAGAATTGTTTAGGTTGAAAAGACCTTTAAGATCATTAAATCCAATCATTAACCCAACACTGCCAAGTCCATCACTAAACCACGTCCCCACGTGCCACTTCTACACATCTTTTAAATACCTACAGGTATGGTGGCTGCATCACTTCCTTGGGCAGCCTGTTCCAGTGCTTGACAATACTTGATGAAGCATTTTTCCCAATATCCAATCTAAACCTCTCTTCCTGCAACTTGAGGCCATTTTCTCCTGTCCTATCACATCTTGTGAGAAGAGACTCATGCCCACCTGGCTATAGCCTCCTTTCAGGTAGTTGTACAGAGTGATAAGGTCCTCCCTGAGCCTCCTCTTCTCCAGGCTAAACACCCCCATCTCCCTCAACCATTCCTCACAGGACTTGTGCTCCAGACCCTTCACCAGCCTCATTACCCTTCTCTGGACATACTTCAATTCCATGATGTTTTTCTCCTAGTGAGAGGCCCCAGACTGAACACCAGATTCAGGTATGGCCTGGTCAGTGCCGAGAGCAGGCAGAGCGTCACTGCCCTCATCCTGCTGGCCACACCATAAATACAAAGTCCCTCAAAGAATGCTTAAGGTCTTAGCTGTGATGATCCTTTTCTCAACTGATTATGGAGGGAGTTTCAATAGAATTTCCCCTTAATTTTGCACCTTTGTTAGGAGCCTGGAGATAGATGGGAGAAACAGAAGCATTTGTGCCTCCTCAAGGCTCCCCAAGGTGTATAGGTGTCAGCTGGCTGAGAGGCACAGAAGTACAGCTGGTGTGTATTGTATCAGTAGTACAATACAACACTAAAACCCATGGTAAAAAGCCAGTAATGTGTTACATGTATCTTTAAACACTGAACCTGCATCAAACTCATTCATATTGTGTTTGTCAAATTATGGGCACACACACTGGTTGACAACAGGATATGACTGCATCTTTTGCCACAGAGTGCAAGTCAGACCCTGCTAACAGATGTATCATAATCTGCTGAGGCAAAACCTGGGGAAAAAATCCACAGCATTAATTCAGACAAATATTGTTCTGACCTTTTCCACTCTTTGAATATTGCCAGCCATGGAATGTGAGCTTTTAGGAAAGAGATGAGTGGGTAGTATCTTTCTACATGTATGGAGATCACCTAATATACCCTGTGTGGCAGCAGGGTAACAATGGCAGTAGGAATAATCTCATACTCCCCCTACACAGTATTCTCACTGGGTAATAGTTTAGATAATTAGTCCTTTACTGGAAGCATAATACTGCAAAATCTGTGTGAAGTGAGCATTGGCCCTATTTTGAAAGATGTCATTTGCATGTCTGTACTTTCATTTCATTTGCAGTTGATCTTTTCTGAGTTCACCAGCAAACAAGAGGTTAAGGTACAACTAGTGGTGTGAGGAGTTTTAAGCAGATTTCTTCTTTGATACAGCAATGATTTTGCTGGAGGTGAGTTGCAGGGGACAGAGCAGGTAACACAGTCAGTTTGATGACATGTAAATAATACCTAATGACCACAAAATAGAGATTTCCATGAGATCATAGTTAGTCTCACACATACTCATTATAAGGAAGAATTTGGGCAGGAGATCAATTTTTTTTTTTTCCTTTCTCTGGTATCAGTTCTGAGCCACGACAGGGGTACTACAAAACATTTTGTGTGTTCACAGTGAACTTGGCACTGATTTCCAGAGAGTCTACAATATAATACCCTGCAACTGCAAAGGGATATATGTGTACCTATTCAGCAGGAAACATTCCTGGATGTCCTTTTTTTGGGCAAATATGCTGTAATTTTGGTAGGATTTCAGTTCAATTCCCAGTGAAATAAATAGATGGTAATTCCCAGCAGAGCGGAACTGTTCCTGAATGCAACATAGTCAAGACTTTAAAATGCCCACAACATATAAAGTGAATGAATCCTCATGAATCTTGTGGCTTTTTCAGATCTGTCACCCATGTGGAATAAATATTAACAAACACTTGAAAATGAAAAAAACCCTAAAAATATAAAATATTTAAAAGTACTGAATGTTTACTGCTAAAAACATGCCTCTGTCCTACAGATGCTATTGTGAGAACACATTCATCTGCCTAACTGGCTCTCACTGCTTGTTCTATGTAGGACAGGCAGACACTAAATTCATCACTGTAAAATAATGTCAAATCCAAGGTGCTCTTCCAAGTTGCTCTGATCATCAGGAAATCCTGTTCCAAGCCTCCAGAAAAGAGGGGTGATTTCTAAGAACTGTCAAGATTTCTTCCCAGTATCATGGCTGAGGTTTTACTCCCTATGGACAACATAAGCCTTCGTGAGAAAATCATGCCCAGGGTTTTACCTAAAGGAAAAGAGGAGTGTTGTTCCTAATTCCTGTAAGTGATACAGTTATATCCTGACACAGGAGAAAGTTCATAACAAGTGTCAAGCTGGACGGAAAGTATTAGGATGTATTCATAGATCCTTATGGATTATCTTCAACACAGAGAAGAGAAATAACATGCATACAGGATATATTATAAAATGAAACCCCGTGTCTTTAGCCCCAAGTTTCTTTATGACTCTCTGAAAACAGTTTCTTTTTAAGGTCCATGTGCCTTACCATAAAGAACCTGGTTTCCCTAAACAATTTTTGGAACTACTGCATAACTAGTAGTTCTAATTAGCAGACCGTAAGGATTTAATTTAATATCAAGTTGCATTACTTGCTCCAAAGAGCTTTCTTCAACCCAGAGGATGCAAATTCTCCATCCCATTGTTTTCCCTTCCCTAGCATCCATTAATCAAGAGAAACACAGTGGGGATGACCCCACAGCAGCACCATGTTACCTGGGGTGGGGTTTGCTGAGGTCTCTTTATTTCTTAATAACTTTGTGGAAAATTGACATAGAATCTTGCTTTAATTCCTCCAGGGTTCCAAGAAGTGTGGTTGACTGAATATATCCACCTTCTGTAATTAGCTCTCTTGCACATTTGACTTAGAAGACACTTATTTAAGAGAAACTAGCAAAGAAAGAATAGAAGTGTGGGGAGCAGAAGGGGTTTATAATCAATTTTTTTTTCTATCTGTTCATCTAAGGCTAGCTTTGATTCTTTTTATAGCTGATAGCTGCACTCTGAGCTACCCAACGGGCAACTGGAATCAGGGTTGTCAGATGACCATTTCTCTGCCTTAAACCCGAAGGTGTTTAATTACATTGTGTACCAAAGTTGGGTGGGTTGCCTCTTGTCACACTGGAATCCTTTGCATTAGGACAAGTATGTCTTTCTGCAACAGCATTCAACTTTATTCATTAATGAAGTGGCATATTAATGAGGGCAGAAATGTAAATGATATCCACCCCAGGGCCTTTCTCAGATGTTATTTTGTGAAAACCAACATGTTCCCTGCTGACTTTCATTCTGTGGTTAGGAACAAGTGTGTGAGCTGCTCTAAAGAGGGTTCCTGGGGAAGTAGCCATCATTACTGGACTCAGATGATTGGAAGCTGACTGATGTTGCAGTCACTTTGGTATCACTTGAGGAATTGTTGTATGCAGAGATGAGTCATATTATTGGTGGAGCAGAACCTGACCCTAGGGCCTGCAAGCAGTGGGAAGAGCAACCATTGCACCACCCTCTAATAACACATGGACCCAGGCAAGACCACTGGCCAGCCAAAATAAATTAATTGCATCATCCAGTGGATATGTTGCTATATCAAAGACTCCTTCTCCCTTTAATAAGGGTAGTAAAAATGTCTCCATTAATTGCTTTCATTTCAATTAGACAGCTTGTGCCTTCCAAGCCTGCTGAGGACAAGGGATGCTGAGAAGATGGATTTCAGAAGCACTAGCAGAGTGAATTCCTTGCACCCTGAAGTTGCAGGAACTTTGTATTTACCAGAGATGGCTAAAGTGTACCCAAGATTTTCTAAGCATTTGGTGGTTTGCTTTCTTTATCTTTGTCATTCTACCTGCTGCTGTTCAGTAACAGAAGAATCGTGTGAATATGATGGAGATTTAGACATGACAGAAATCCATCTCCATTTCCAAGACTGATATGTTCCAGGATGGAGAGCCCACAGCACCATTTAATCTCCCAAGGAGAGAAAAGAAACACAAAAAATGGAATTCTTGGAATTCAGGGCATTCAGCCGTCAGCCAGATGATTTTGAGGAAACAAATAATGAAAAAGAGGGAGAGATCCTGCCTAGGGTGAACTGAGAAATCAGTGCTAAGCCATCTTGGCATCAGTAGGAGCATGCAGCAAGGCAAGAAAACTAGAAGCACTGATAGGCAAAAGGCTGCAAAATAAAGTGAAGATGGAGGTTCTGGTTCAGGGACAAATGTAGAGCTCCTGAGAAATGCAGTCGTAAAGGAGTGGGGAAGACAATCTTCTCCTAGGAAATCTGTCTAATCCTCTACTCCAAAAGCTTCAGAATATGGTAGAATCACATCACTAGTCATGGTATTCACCCTACAGATTTCTCGTATGCCTCTCATAAATCTTTGTTTAGACTTTGATCCACCCAGCAGCTTTTTCCATTTTTACTTCATCACCCCTTTCCCAGCTGTCCTCCACCCCACCCAGTCTACTGGCTTGTCTTGAAGCTTCCACACACCCCTATACTTTCTTCAGAAGGCTTTGTGTCTGCTTTGAATGAAGACTTCTGATGTTCTCTTTCCAGTCCTGAGACCCAGCTTATTCCAGTGACATCTCTGGTGGCTTCTTTCTCACTCACATGTTAGAAGCTCACAAAGTTTTGTTCTTGAAAGAGATGAGACATTAGGGTGTGAGATGAACAAAACTGAATTCATATTTAAGACCATATTTTTATGCTCAATAGGGAATATGATATTACTGACTATGTGTAATGATGTCATGGACAGAACTAGACAGCACGCCTGAAGTTCACTCTGAACTGTGACTGGCACAGCTGGAGAGTTAAAGTACCAATGACTTGAAGAGCAGCCAAATCTATCAGTGTTGGCTACAATTAAAAGAATGCCTTGGTTTGGGAAGCCTGGGCCAATGGGCTGACAGACCTTCTTTCTGTTGAATCACTATCATATGTAAAGCTTAAACTGTCTCATTATTTTGGTGTATTGGTATCCTCCTCCTTGACTAATTTCTCATTCTCCTTATGTCTTGAAACAATGTTCTCCCTTCTGTTGGGCCAAATAAGATCCTCCTTCAACTTCTTTCCTCAAGACCTTTCAGCATTTGGTTATTTTAGATCCCTGTGCAATCTCAGCTAGGATGCCTTCTGAGTACAATAGGATGTACCAGGTGCACACATTCGGTTTCCATTAACATAATGCCAGTAGCAAGCCTCTTCTTGCATGGTTCCAGTGGGAAACAGATGTAAGATGAACTGCAGAAGAATCCTACAGTGATGGAATCAGCTAGGTCAGACACCCAGGACAATACCATCTGCCTCACTCAGAGACCAACAGTTGTGGGCATCAGCATGTGAATCCCTGGGAGCACAAAAGAGCAGATGCTTCAAACCCTTTGAGGTTGACCCATTGCTGAGCAACGTTCCTAGTGTTTGGCTCTGCCTCAAGACAAGCCTTGAGTTTCACGCATTTATAAGGGCAGAAGTCAGCTCTGATAGAATCAGAATGGGTCGTCTGAAATGAAAGCTCAGCATTGGGTGTGTAGTAAAAAACATGCCAGATGTCCAACTGGGCAAAACATGAAAGAGGTGTGAGTGGGTAAGAGGCACAAAACAAGCCTTTCCTTGTTGCTTGCTACACAGCTGGTTTAAATGTGTCAATACAGGTATTGCAGGGATTTTGCAACTCTCCTCTTATCCTGGTAAGGGGCCCTGAGTTTTGGATACACCTGATTCCCATTCAGACATATGTGTGTTAACCCATATTGGAGCTGGAACCACATGGTGTGCGATGAAAATTAGATTTTCTCAAAAGTTGGTAGAATATTCTTATTGCAGAAGCAAAGGGAAGTGCCCCCTGATCATGGCTGGCTGGTAGACCCAAATTTTTCCATTTTCCTCTGTGACCAGGATGAGTGCTAGCAGGCATTTTGCAAGTAGAACATGAATTATATAGCACACTAGTGGATGTATAGGCAAGTAAATGTGGATTTATATAATTTATTTCCACATTTATTTCCATACTATCATGAAATGATATTGTCATACCAAAGGGCAAGATTCTTCTAAATGTAAGTTACACTTATAGAAGCTGGTGAAACCAAAGACCAAACCTGATACACATACCTGGGCAGTGTACATTCAGTTGGAGCTATTTGCCTTGTTTGTCTTCTCAGAGCAGTCAGGTAGGGCTCAGCAGGAGAATGATGTTAAAACTGGACTTGAAGAACAGGCCCAACAATCATCCTTCCCCCATCCCCCCAAAAAGAAGCCTTTCTCTCCATGATGCAGAGTCTTTTTCTCAAGTGGACAGAGACTCCGCGACGCCAGATGAAATGAATTGCATCATTTGATGGATTTTATCTTCAATCAAAGTGCACCTCTCTCTTTAGCAGAAAAGCTGTAAAAATGTCTTGATTAAACATGAAATCTCCAAGGTGATTCTTTGGACTGAGTAGTGAAATTGTTAGAAAGTGACCTCCAGGTTAACTTCTTTTAGGTTCCTGGCCTTGAAGCTGATAAAAGAATCCTTCATGAGAGCATAGTATTGTTGTTTGAAACCCAGTAAAAGAGAAGATAAACACAGATGCTTTCAAATGTCAGGAGGGAGGTGGCAGGTCAGGTTGAGATTGCATGCATGATTTTGAGAGTGGGTGGGTGTTAGTCTTGGAATGGCATTTACTTATCAGAAAGAAAAAAAGGACATGAGAAATACAGTCCAAGAGGGCTCTCCTCTAGATGGTTCAGGAGTCAAACCACTGCCTTGGTTTACTCACCACAGCTGCTGCTTTT
Source organism: Trochalopteron elliotii (assembly GCA_024734555.1). Taxonomy (NCBI): domain Eukaryota; kingdom Metazoa; phylum Chordata; class Aves; order Passeriformes; family Leiothrichidae; genus Trochalopteron; species Trochalopteron elliotii. The sequence goes on from JANPWX010000011.1 coordinate 6,333,272, forward strand.
GACACAGCAGGCCTTGAAACATACCAAGCAGATTTTGCCTGGCAGGCTGGGCCAAACCCAAGCACATGAATGAGCCCAAAAGAATTAACTCTGCTTATCCAACACTCATTTTAGAAACATCCAGTCTCCTTCTGCCTTGGAGAGGTCCCAGACCTTGGGTATGTTTTAATGGGTCAGAGAGAGGAATCATGGTCACATCACAACCTTGTGGGCTTGGTCTGAGTGTAGGCAGAGAGGCTCATTCCCTATGGCTGTGAGGGAAACAGTTTTAAAATTCTATAAGTACACCGTATTTAGCAAAAGTGCATTACAGAAGCTCTTTGCTGAGCTGGACTAGGTTCAGCCAAGTCAGGGGAGCCTTCTGCCCAGGGTGGTGGCTCACATCAAATGGAAGAACTACAGCTGGCAGAGGACACAGCGGAATGAAGTGCCCTGACATAGTTACCCAGCTTGTCCTTCCTTTCTGCATAGCCTTTGCTGGCACCTGAACTGCCTTGTCATCACCCAGCAGAAGCATGGTCAGCTGAGGGAGTTACTCAAACTAGAAAAGTTACTGTTCATCCTCCACACCCAATTTCACCATGTGAACACTCCTTGCTCGCCCTACTTGTAAAACAGTCACTCCACTCACCTTCTTGTGAGAGATATGGGAAGCAGACAGCCTCCAACCAGTGGCTGGGTAAACCTTTGTGTTTGTCTTTTCTCTTTCTACCCTTTTGTCTGGCTTGTATCTGTAAACCATAACTCCTCAGTGTGGGAAATCTCTCCTGCTAAACAGAGATCCCAACACAACAGAGCAGAGTGTAGATATTACTAGAACAGTAATGCTGGTGGTAAAAGCCTGATGACCTCTTTTGAAAAAGTCCAAGTACCACATCTTTCATCCTAATTGTATTCCTGTCATGCAATTCTTCAAATTACTCTGCAATTTCATATAATGGAATTCTACACTTCTGACCTTAAACTGTGAGAATTATGTTGTCACCTGGTACTTACAGGGTGATCCCCTCCTGCAGAGGGGTAGACAAACGACCAAGGTAAAAGGTTTGGTCCTTCACCAGCTCTCCAGGGAGTGGTGCAAGACAGGCTGCATCCATGCCTTTAGTCTTTACACCACAGGGAGATCATCTTCTCTGGAGACCACCCAGGATGGGGATACAGGTACAGATGCTGAAAGCTGCCAGTGGCCACATGCAAAGGAGACCCTAATCCTAGCAGCCATCTCTCCTCTGGGTTGCAGCCATAGCTTTCCCTCATCAGGCTATTGCTCATCACAGATGGTGGAGCAGAGTTTAAACATGTAGCCTAATCCTGAAGAAAAGAACACAACTCCCCCAGCCTAAAGAGTGGGGAAAAAAGCATGGCAATCGTCTGCCCACATGCATTCACAGTTTGCATAGAGCACACACTGTCTTTCCCATTTCCAATGATTGATGGGATGTGGCATTTTTCTCTGCCAGTATCCAGACAAACAGACCTAGCCCCTTGCTTTACTCACCCTCTTCCTCCATGAAGAGGCAGCAACACTATCTGACATAAAATCCTGTAAAGACAAAAGAAAAAACTGAGTTCTGCCTCTCCCAGGCTGTGGTTGAGGGGGCGAAACAGGTAAAATGCATCAGGCCACAACATCTCTGAGATTAAATTCCAGCTCTCATCTGCCTTGTAAAGGCTGACCCTGACAATTTCTCTCTGTGCTGGGCTCTCTCTGTGGTTTCTTTATGTGACCAAGCTTTGTTCTGCTTTATTTTATTTTACTCTATTCTCTGTCCCATGTTTGCAAATGTTCACAATGAATTGAAGACAGCTCTCCAGCTCAGATTTACAGCTGCACGGAAAGACTGTTGCTATTTATAGTCATCTCAAATTTGTTTCATCTGCCTACACAATCAATTAGCTTCAGCTCCAGCTAATTTTGCAATCAACCCAAGAAAAATGTCTCTGGCATAGTCTCTTGTTTTCTTCTTCTTCTCCCTGGAGCTATAAAATCTCTGTACCCCTTCCTTATCCAAGTTCTACACCTCAATACAACACTAGCCAGACTCATCCTCCATGTTTTTTGCTTTTTAGAAGCTTCTTCCTGGCTGACTTGACAGAAGAGTATTTACTTTACATGATGGAGACCTTTTTTCCTCTCCAATGGAGGTTTGGAAAGAATACTCCACCGTTTATTTTTCCATCAGCTAATTGCAAATATTGAAAGCGTCTAGACAGGGGGAAAATAGTTTTATAAATCATCAGCAAAAGGAATTTCAATGTTATCTTAAATCCCACACAAATACTTTTTAAAGATGTTCAGTAAATATATATTTGTATATAGAAAAATTAGGCTAACCTGGAACTCAGGTTGAGTTCACATAAGGAATTTGAGTGTTCAGGGAAGGGAATCACAGAATAAGAAGGTTGTAACTGTACCACAAACAAGCAATAAAACACAGCAGATAAAAAGGAAGGGTGTAGTGAAGAGCAATGCTGAAGATAGTAATTTGGGGCAACTTTTCAGTTCCTCACTACTGGAGTCTTGGACTTCAACAAGTCTTTGTCAGTCTCGCCTAAGCTGGTGGTTCAAGTGCCATAAACTGTGAAGAATCATTAGGAGTCTTTGAACAGAAACAGAAATATGTGCCGGCATCAGGGCATCTATCAGTCACAAAGTGGAGGGATGTCTCCTCAAGCTCCAGTGGTGACAAGACACTGAGGGCAAGCTCGCAATTCTACCTAGCACTTAATGCCAAAACAACCAGCAGGGCTCATGAGGTGTCCTCTAGTGCATCTTCTCCCATTTGGTAGGATCAGAAAAGTTTAAATCAGTCCTGGCAGGTGCTGCATAAATCTGTACTGTAAAACCTCCAGCTATGAATGTATTACTCATTCTTCTTCTGAGCACTAAAACATATCCTGTGGTTACAGATTTAAGTTGAACTGTAAGCCCAGGACTTTGCACATTTACATCTGTAAGTTGGCTTCCAGAGGGTCATGGACTGAAAGCATTGCCCTTTGGGAGTCCAGTCTCAAAGGATCTTTCAGCTCAGACATGAGATTCCTGTGGGTATTCAGTAATTTTATGTGCCCAAGACAACTCATTTAGAGAAACAAAAATATTGTTTGTCCTTGTGGGTAAACTATTTACTCAGTTCCTTTTAAACTGTCACATCTCTTTCAAAATTTTAGAGGTTTGGTTTGGTTATGGGTTTTTAAGTTCCTTGCTTAGCAGAAGAGAGACTGTCTTGAGGAGAAAGGCAGGAATGGGTTCTGTACTCACTGAGGATTTAGGGAGAGGGTTTTTCTCTCAGAAGGGCAGGAGTCTCAGGATAGCCCCTTTCCCTTTGGGTTATCATTTGAGCTTGGGCAAAACTGGGGACAATATACCCAGAGAAGGATGGAAAAGAGACTGTGAGAGTATGGAGTACAGACAACAGAAGGTGGGGGGTGTTAACAGCATACAAGAAAAGGTTTAAAACAATGAAACTTCGTTGATGATATAATGCAGTCCTCAGTAACCCATCCAGGATACATCCCTGCCTGTTTTGGCATCTTGTCTCTCAGTTCCTGTCAGTGAACTGTGAGACAAGACGCTGAACTTTGGTCCACATGTGAATGATATTTTCTCCTTAAGTTTTGATAGTCGCAGCCTGCAAATGTTTTAGGAATTGTTTCGTTTGTTTGTCTAAAAATCATATTTGCTTTTCCTTTCCCTGACAGCAATGCTCTGATACTTTATGGAACTGGCAATCTGTTCAATTTCCCTGGAATCAGGATCACATTCTTTCCATATCCTGCAAAGCTATGCCTTTACTATGTATCACTGCTTAATACTCCTGTAGGAACTATGATTTCTTCATCTTGTCCTCCTTCTTTCCTCCTTCTTCTTTTTCATGATAAGCAGCAGCAAACACATTTCATTTCCCAGCTCTGCAGACTTCCAGGAGTAGCCATCACTGATTAGACATCTGCAATTCCTGCTGGCTTCTATTGCAAGAAGTGACAACTAATCTGCAGCCCCTAAAATACTTGATTTTTGGGGAAATTGATATTAAACTCCATACCTATAATGAACCAGACATGAGTTTCTAGCCTTTGAGAAAAGCCATATTAGAATGCAGGTTATGCCTGAACACATGGCTGTAGAACGTCTTGTACTGTTGGGGTATTTTCTGTCTGCATGGAGAAAGAAGGAATTGTGCTGAGATTTGAGGATCACTCCTACCCCAGCTTGGGCTGCTGCTAGACTTGGAATTTTTTAACACATGTGAATGAATGGAAGAAATCATTCAGGCTGAAGCAACAGGAGTCACTGGGGACTTTGTGACATTTTTGTAGGAGGACAAGAGGTGTTGGCTGTTGCTTTCCTGATGGTGAGCTGGTAATTTGGCTGCTGGTCCCACTGCTGTGACATTGTGTTTACAGAGGTTGCTATAGGAGTACAGCAAGTTCCTTTGAGCTACAATTGTTGCAGATCTACCACTAAGGCTGATTAGAAAGGGTGTGGTAGATAGACTCCCTAGCTAACATCTGTGGAGGGTGGAAGAAGTTAGAAGCAACATTTTCTGTTTTGCATCTCAAAGTTCTTTCCAAGCACCATTCCACTCAATCTGGTCCTCCACCCCCTCAATCTCAGCTGTTCACTCCCCTCGTCCTTCTCCATGATAGGAAAGAAATACATCCTAAAGAGGAAGACAAAGGGCTCAGAGCATGGGTCTCAACAGCAATGCTTGTGAGACACAGGAGCAATGTGCCGTGGTCCAGAGGCTGGACTAAGCCACCAAGGTTGTGTGGGGCCACAGAGGTTCTTGGATACAGCTGATATATCCAATACCATGTGTCTTATCAAACTGCAGGCTCAGCTGCTGGTAGCCTCTGAACCCCTTTTTTCCTCTACCTCCCACTTCATTTTGCATTTGCAGTTAAATAAATTCCACTGAAGTCAGCTGTAAAAGCTGCGGACGAGATGAAGAACCTGTATTTTATTGTCTCAGGATAATTGTCTTGCTCACAGCCATCAGAGCTTTTCTTAACTATTTGTATGACCCTGGACATTATCAGACACAAAACACTGGGGATTGCTCCATTGGCTTTAACCAAAAGACCAATCTGGTTAAACATCTTTCTAATCCACAAGGCCAAATGAAGTTGTTCCTGGCCTGGTAGTAGAGGAAGTTGATGAAAAGGCTCTCCATGACTGTGTACATAATCCTTGCTGGTTTGCAGTAAAAATCTTCGGTATTGGTTTTCCTTGATCATTCCCCAAGTTCAGTCCAGCTCAGAGAAATTTGCCATCTTTGGAACCTGTCTTTGGAAGCAATCCTAATCTCTGGGTTTAGTGACTTTAAAAACCTATACATCAAGTTTTTAAGGCTGCATTATTTCAAAGTATGTTGTGTGGCTTTCCACTGTCTAAACCAGTCAGTCACTTTCTTTCAATAGGAGGAGGGGAAAAAAGTCAGGTAAAGTGATGTTAACAAGTCACCTGAGACCAAGATTCCTTTGGCTGATGAGTCTTCATTGACCTTGGCTTGCATAATGAAAGGCTTCTGTAAAGAATTATGCTGAGGTTTCTGAACTACCTTTGTGTTTGTGTCGCACATTTTAAAATATATTAGGAAACAAATGTGCACTTACCACAAGGGCTGAAGATGTGCTTTAAAGCCCTGGCTAGTTTGCTAAAGTGGTACTTTCTGTGTCCTTCAGTTTCCCACAGAGATGAATCTTGACAGAGAATTCTGCTTCACTAAGAAGGCCCCTAAGTGCAGGGATTTGTTTCTGGCATTTCTGTATTTCCCTCTATTTCAAAGGCCACCATAATCAGCTTGAGACATCTGCCTTATGAGAGATATTTTCACTTGATGGCAATCCAGAAAGGAAGAAAGGACTCAGTCAGACCTCTTCCAGTGATGGTAACCAAGGTGGGTGGATCAGCTCTCAACTCAAACATGTGCCAGAGGAAGACCATGTGACAGAATTTTAATTAATAATAATAATAATAATAATAATCCCGTAAAAATTAGAAAATCCATGGCCTACTACAGACGAGGTGAGAGAGACTTTACACAAAGGCCTCAAGACCATTGGGGATTCTGTCAGCTCTACTACGACAGGCTGACCAGGAAGGAGGGATAATGAGCTCAATTTTCCCAGAGGGGATTTTTTACATAACTCCATAGTTTCTTTCAAAGCTTTCTTTGCTCTGCCTGGTGCAGGCCATGCAGGACATGGGCCAGATGCCCTCTGTGTCCCTGGATGTGATCAGCCAGGGGCTGGGGGGAGCCGAAACTGCAGCACAAGCAAAGCTGCCAATGCACTAACCTGAGCTGCTGGTGTCACCCCTGAGGAGGAAGGTTATCCTTCTAGTGTTCAATGCCAACTGGCACAGCCTCCCTCTTCTTCCTTCACACAAGTGCTGCCTGTTTCTCCCTCCCTCTCCACAACATTTTGCCTTTGAAGTCACTTCATCAAGAAATTCTTCCTCTGTCAGAATTAATCTCAACCTGCCAGGCTGTGAATAGTCACCTTTTTGTGTATCTGCAGCATGTTGCCAAAGAAAGGGAGCAGAAAATAATGGGAAAGTCTGGAAGAGAAAAATGGTACAAAGTAACACCAATAAATCCTACTGATAAATTTAACCCTAAAGTAACACAAGGTACTTGTCCCTCCTGGTCCCACAGTCCCACACACAGCTTCCTCTGACTTGGTTAGATTTCAGAAAGGTCTCCAAGCTGTAATCTGTGTGGCCAGAAATCTACAGAGGAATTTTTTGCTGTCTAAATCCATGGTGAGAGCAAATGCCCCCGTTCCTTACACTTAAAGAAACCTGAATATATATTTTCTAGATATAGAAAATTTGGGTCCTGGTGTGATCCAGGACCTTGGCTGTGCAACAGGATATCTTTCTCAGTCCTCTATAGGGAAGCTGATCTATTATTCCTAGACATCTCTGATACTCATTAGGATCCAGACTAATGATTATTGTCTTGAAAAACCTGTTCCCATGATGCTGAACAATCTGAATATGAATTCTGAAGAATATCTGGATATCTGATTGCCCTACAACTATGTAGAAGGTAGGTAAGAACACTGAATAGAGTATCCCAACACTTAGCTGGAGATCTTGTTAAAATCAAAGCAGACCAAGTTAAAATCTAATGATATGGAACATCTCCTAGGATTTGTGGATCCAAGATGCTTTGTAAGAAGCAGTAGTTGAATTAATAGTTTTGATTCTTTCAGTGGGTATCCTAGAGAAAAGACTACTGATTTTTGTGCAAATAAGCTACGCTCCTAGTACAAAGAGCCTTTCATGGCTGCACTCTCCAAATAAGACAAGACATTTTCTTTGCACCTGGTCAGATGCCAAATTTCCTACAACAGGTGAGATCAAGTGGCTGCATAAAGTATTTCAAATGTAAACTTTTCTAGAGTAAAATTGGAATAGGATGCAGAGCAATTCTGAATCAATCTTACTAAGGTGGATACATTAAAAATTCCAACATCAAGGTTCTTTTCACCTGACACTGGTGTCTTGCCTCTTGCTTTCCCTTGTAGACAGCAAGCAATGATGCATCTTGTAAAGTTGGAAGATTTCAAATCACAGAGCAACACTGGTGATTAGAATACTGGGCTGGGTTGCAGGGGAATTAGATCCTATTCCTACTCACAGAATCGCAGAATATTCTGGGTTGGAAAGGACCTGCAAGGATCATCAAAGTCCAGTTCATGACCCTGCACAGGACAGACTGAAGAAACATGTCATATGCCTGAAGATGTTGTCCAAATACTTCTTGAACTCTGTCAGGCTTGGTGCTGTGGCTACTCAGATGATAGTTTTGACTCTGAAAAACTGATACTGCTTTAATTGCGCATATAAGTCTTTGCTCTTCTCATCTCTTAAAACAGCTGGAAAAAAAGCCTTTTCTTCACATGCCTGTGATCACTGGACTAGGAGGACTGAACAAATCCATGGGGTTTGGTTGCTGGTTTGTAGTGTTTTGGGTTTTGTTTTTGTCAGAAGTGTCTCAAGGTTCTCAAGGTTCTTTCAAGATCAGTCAGGTCCCTTAGCATTCCTTACCTTTGAGGTTCAAGTGCAGCTAATACCACCCAAAGCAGAGGCAGTAATAGAGCATTAGACACCTAAATGTCAGGATGCCTTTCCCCTTCTCTCTCTTACACAGCTCCTGTATGAAGTCAGACTGCATAATGGAAACTCTATCCTGGAAGTCTGCTTCCTGTTCCATTTTACATTCCTGCAGCTCTAAATAAAGCCAAAACAATTCCATTGTATTGTTAAAAAAATTATCTAATTCTAAGGCTGTTTCTCTGTGGTATAAAGACTTGTGCCTCCACTTTTTTATTTCTTTGAGAGGCAAATTAGTCTTTTTTAATGGTGCTCAGTGCTGCAAAATCAGGGTGGAGTAAAGGTCTGAATCACATCTGTGTACTCCCCAGGGTTCAGACTGGAGTGGGACAGAATCTGAGGACTCATATGGCAAGCTGAACTCAGAAAAAGGCTTTTATGACTGAGTAATAAACTCATGAAAATTGGGGGTTTATTAACAAAAATGTTGACAGACCTTTAACTTTAGTGGTGCTACTGAGTGCCGTTATATGTAAAGATGAAACCTTTCTGCACTTAACAAATTTATTAGCTGTAATTTAGTTTATTTATTTTTTTCATTCCACATATAGAATATGTGCTAGGAAAACAAGAGCACTTTATGCCCTGTGAAACCAGAGTTGTTGTGAGATTCTTTTTCCTGGAGGATTTAAGGGTATGCATGAAGGGTATTTGTTTCTCAAGCTCTGGCATGTCTGAAAGTCCAACCCACTCCTGCAAAGTTCAGTGGGATTGTTGTCTAATTTCAGTGCAGCTCTGTAGCCAGATCAGAAAGTCACTTGCTGACAAAGGCACACACCAGAACAAGTGGCTTACAAAGGGGAGAGCCTTATTTCCTTTTCTTTGAAACCCAGCTTACTCCATCCTTTCCATTAGCTTGTGTGTTTTCCCAAATCAGAGCAAATCCTGCCAGCAAAAATGACAAGGATTGACTGACTTTTATCCAATTATGGATCAAGAAGCTTGCCTTGACATCTCAGAAACAAGCTGCTCCCCAAGACTGACTCTCTAACCTTTCCTGTTGTTTCTGCAAATCCTCTCTGCCTCTGTGGCTCTCCCAGTGGACTGTGACACTTTGTCAATGGTTTACAGCAGAGACCCAAGTGCTTTCTCCTGTTCCAGGAGGTAACACCATCCTCTCCAAAAGCTTGCTCCTATAAACACATCTACACTAATAATTTTTCTGGAATAAGAAGTTCCCTGAGTGCATTACCTATCTGAAAACTCTCCTCCTGTACACACTAGTCTGAACTTTTCTTTCCTTCCCTGGCTGTGACCATGGAGAGGGTGAGGGATGCAGGGCAGCCTGCCCACAGTTGGGAAAGCCAACCTTGTTTCTGAGCAGTGGTAAAAGGGAACACCATGGGAAAACATTTCCCCATGTTATGAACAGGACCTCATGCATGGCATTTTACCCTTGCTCACCAAGAAACCTTTTGATTGGCAGGCAGGAGCTCACAGTGCAGCCAGGGAGTCATCACTTGCTCAGAGCAACTTCTTGCTTCAGACTCCAAGAAGAACCTGAAGCACAGGAAAGCACGTCTCGGGTCTCGCAGGCTTGCTCAGGGTCATGGTATGGAACAAATCAGCCTGAAGTAACACAGGCCACACTGAAAATCTGCAAGTCATTACCCATAATGATTATTCAGAAAGGGAGCTGGCATCAAAATAATTTTCCCCCTCCTCTAGTCTGAATCTCACTCCTCTTTCTCTCACTCCTTGGTGCTTTCAAGCAGCAAAGAGTATCTGAGTATTTTTCCCTCCTGCTGTGAGTCATCAAAAATCTGCTCAGGAGCAAGGCATGGTGGAACAACAAGGAAAGGCAGGCAGGAGATAGAGAGCAGAGAGCTGGTCCCATTCAGCTGTGCCTGTCCACATCCTTGTAGAAACATGCAGCCAGTTGGGAAGGGAAAGCCTGAAGGCACATGGGGAGACAGGGGATGTGAAAGCATCTCTGCTCTGCCTTTCTGACAAAAGAAAGAGAGAAGGTGAGCACTTACTAGAGTAAAACCATTTCCCTTCAACTAAGAAAGCAATGGATGGTGTCATGTCCAAGATCTTGCCATTACCTTCTGGTTTGAAAGCATTTTAGACCTCTCTCTCCCCCTACCCAGGTGAGAAGTACTCACTCGGTGGCACCTGCAAACACGCACACACACAAACCCCCGTCATTCCTTGCATTTGGAAAAGCAAATATATTCCTTTTCTTTGCCATTAAAGCAGGAACGTGGATGAATGCATTTGGAAACCTTTACTTCTCCTATTGTAATGCCAGATGCACAAAGATATGCAAGAATAAAAGCAGCAAAGAGCTTGGGGGAGCAGAAATTTTGGCTGAGGGTAATACAGAGTACAGAAGAGCCTGCAGAAATGTTTGACTGTACCTTTGACTGAGAGAATGAAGAAGCCTTCTCTGGGGCTTGTTAGAACTGTAACTGTCTAATTTAGAAGAGCAGGATAGGATGAATATTTTATGAGGGTTTTTCCACAGGGCTGTTAACATTTAGCAAATAAAAGACAGCCGTGATTCATTTTCCTTCTCACAGGGGGCAAATGAGTTAACAGCTGTAACAAGGGAATTAAAAAGGGATGTTCCCAGCACTGAGAACAGCTGTTGCCTTTTCAGGTACCTGGAAAATTGGGAGCACTGAGGTTTGTGCAGCACCTATTGGACAAGATGGGTCTGTGGTACAGTTTGCAAACTGATTCAAACTTGTTTTCTGCTCCAGGGTCCCAGGGTAAGTGCTGCTGCTCCAAATCCTGGGACTTTGGTGTCTAAATGCTTTTGATAATCTATAGCTGTGCTCTCTTTCTCTAAAATGGTGCAGGAAATATGCAATCTGTCTCTTGATCTAGATAGACAGTAACTCCTCAGCTGTGGTCAGCAAAGTCCAGCTAGTCATGACCTGACTCCAGGTACTTCCCCAGGTGCTCATCCTGCAGAGGAGGCATGAAATTGTGCTTCAAGGAGGGCCCTGACCATACCAAAAGAAGGAGCAGACAGCCCTGTCCACAACAGCTGCAATCTATCTGCAGGGCAGTGGGGCAGGGTATTAGCCCCAGAGGGAATGTAAAGAGGTGCTGCCTCTCCCATCTCCTGCTTCTATGAATCAGTCATCTGCAGCACATCCTGCCATCACTGTGGTAGGTCAGCTGGGGAAAGAAATGCTTCCTTTCCACAGGGAGGTGTCCTGCTCCCAAGCAGATGGCCGTGGTCACCTTGCCCCATCCCACCAATTCCACCGGCCCACATAGGTGTCTTGAAATTAGCCCAAACCTTTGAATAGGTTGGTCCTCTCTGGGCCTATGCCTGCTGCATTTTTAATGAATGACTGAGCATGGCATGCTCTGTCTTGTTTCTAGCTGCTCAGGTACCTTGCACAGAGACTGCAGACAGCCAGCTTAGGCTTTTTCTTGTGATGTTTGCTCCTGAGGATGCTTTCCACCAGCCTCTGTTGCAGATGAGTGTTAAGCTACATTTCACAAAGTACAAATTACAAAAAAATCCATCTAGACATACCTCTAGAGATTGTTTTACTGACACGCACATCTGTGTCTGCGTAAGAAGTGTATGTGTTAAGGATACTTGTATGTATGTAAGTATAAAAACAATCCTAACTCTCCAGGTGAGGCATATCACCAGCTCCATTACTGGACTGAAGATCAGCATTTCAAGCCTTGCCTTTGCTAAGTTAAGTCATGCAAGGTCTGTTTTCAGGAGAATGTGCCCATTGTTGCAGTACCAGGACTTTTACAAATCTAAATAGGAGCCAGATGCACAAAAGAGCTCTAACAGACTGAATGCTGGATTTTTCTTAGTCTTTCCTCCGCATTTTGCCTCCTATATTCAGAAGTTCGTGTCTAGCAAAAGCTGCAAAACCTGTTCTTGCAGTCTTTTCTAGAGAACCACATCACAGGAAAACAGCAAGATGATGACCAGATATACTAGTGCAACCCTAATCTTCCCAACTCTAGGCTTCCCCTCCCTCCCACTAACTCTGACCACAGCTCTCTGCTGTGAGGCCAATATTGCTTAGGCCTATTTTGGAAATCTATTACTACTGGTTCTTACACAAACAGCAGGGACTAAACACAGATCACAGGCATGATGGAGCTTTTTTGAATTGGTAGCAGGAGACAGACACGATGCAGAGCCCAGGTCTAGTCCTTCTTTCAGCTGTGCTCTGTCCCTGGAGTGCACTTCATATTCCAGCAAGGCTCACACACCTGTCTGTGCTGGCCTCTGTTATGTTTTTCTCTTGGAGAAAGTGCAGTATTCATGCTCAGTCCCTGTTCTGACATGATTCTCTGCAGTGATTTTCTGCAAGCAGCTCTCTCTGACACTGGAGGTCCAAGGCTGGCTCATTCCAGGCTTTAGGGCCTAAAATCACAGCAGAAGTGTCATCATACCGTGTTATAACAGCAGTGTCTGCCAACAGCCACCCTCTGACTAATCTTGGCGCCTGTATCTGAAAACCACAATAATGATAGCTTAGCAGATAACTGTCCCAAACTTGCTCAGAGCTCTTGTTTCTTCAGAGAGCAAAATTATCCTGGTCTTCCCCTCACCTGCAGCCATCTCCTTGTGATGCTTTCTATGTCCCACTTGGACAGAAAGCTCAGCCCAGAAATAGATTTTAGTTCTGTTCTGGAGTATGATGGTGAGAGGCTCTGGGCCCACTTCATTCTTTACACAGGTCCCACCTCCTGTATCTTCACAGGACATCCTCAACCTCCACACAATTTTAGGAAACCCAAACCAAGCAGGAAAGTTTTCCTGGCTGCTTCCTAACGTAGTCTGATAACTCCTGGAGCAGAGTAGAAGAGGTAGAAAGGACTGGCAGAAGCCATGCTGATGGAGATCTGTCCAGTGTAGACCAGTGGTGTACTGCCATCTCAGCCAGCTGCCTGGCACACACTCCTGCAGAAGATAGAAAAGCAGCCTACAACTCTTTGAGCTTGGCTTGCACTGGTGGAAGGCATGTAGTCTGCTTCTACATCCTGTGAAAGCAAACATGGGGAAAACCCACCATTCTCTCAAATAGACTCTCTTAAATATTTATTAGGCAAGTGATGAAGGTGGCAAAGGAGAAAAGGGCCCAATACATACCACAGAAAAACACAAAGAAAGCCTGAGAGTTGATAAATTTTGTGGCTTTGAACCACATACACATCTATTTCTTTCCCCACTGACCCACCTGTGAAGGGAGAATAAAAATATTGGGTTAAGACTCATTATTTTATTTAATGGAAGAAAACAACAGGTGGCACAGAAGGGCCATGTTTATATTCATATTTGAACTGGTATTTGTACTGATAGTAGAATGCATTACTACATATTAATTATTAGGAAGCTGGATGGCATGTGTTGGAATAAATTTGGAGGCTTAGAAAGAAGTGTTTCAACAAGATCTTGCACAAAAGGCTAAATGACACACAATAGCAATTTACTGAAGACAAAGGTGAGTGGCTCCATTTGGGTTGGAATGCATTCAGCCTTCTCCCAGGGATACACTAAAAATGAAATTGCTATCATGTTTCAGCTTCTGTTCTATTCCTTATCATATGGTGATATCCGTTTTATTATTTGGCCTTGGGACATCATAATTATTGAAAAAATTACTGAGTGACACCTGTGAAAATGAGAGAGCATGAAGAGTTTTAAAGGACAGGCCTAATGGAGTGCTGAGCACTATTTCCTGAAGCCAGTTCTTCTGAAGCAGCTCACTTCTGACTCACAAAATGTATCATTCCCAGTGGTAAATCACCCTCAGCTCCAGGTTTCCCTGTCATGATTTAACACTCTCCCTAGTATTCTGTGGTTGAGTTTCAGGCCACTAATGCATAAACAGCTTCTTCAGCCCTGAACTTCCCCGGAATGCAGTCTGATGTTTACTTAGATATACAAAGAGATATATGTGTGTTTATATACATGTATATGTGTATCTATAAATATGTATATATGCAGCATATACCTTTCCAAAGGTCTCACAGTAGTTAATTAACTGTATGGCACAATTAGTTCATTCATTGTTCAGAAATTCCAGGAGCATTAGTTGTCCTACTCCAGCAGGAACTCAGCCAGACAAATTTCAGAAACTTCTCTCCATGGCTTTGTCATTCTGGGAAGCAGGATTTTTAGCAAAAAAATCTTTTACTGAACAGATGGCTCATGTGAAATGCTTGAAATTCCACCAAATTGGAGCTGATAAAACCAGATAATTTCACTGGAGCTGGCGGGTGCTAGGTAACTCACAGGGGAGAGAAATTGTGTGTGAGGCCGACACTGACAGTGATTATGGGTTGGGATTTTTGCTGCGTGCCTTGTTTGTATGCCTCACATTTTAATTAAGCTAAAGCCTTTGCATTGTGCTGGGCACAATACAGAGCACGTAAGTCATTTTACCTCAATGCACCAGCACAGGCCTCACTAACCAACACGAGCTTCCTCTTCTGTTCTGTGATCAAACAGCGCAAGGTGACACTCAGAGCAAGCAGGGTGGTGAAATGGGGTGCCTTACCACTTCCTATGACTGAAAAAAAGGAGAGAGCATGACATATTCCTCTGACTCTCTGGCTGTGCAGGATTTAGGGGAGAAGAAAGAAGAAATTTTCTCCAAGGACCTTCTTTCTGTGACCGAGTAAAAAAGCAAGTCTGTGTCAAGACTGACATTTTATTGACTTTCTTTTAATTAGCATTTTTCTGGAAAATTTTAACAGTCTAGTCTCTACACTTTCAGTCTGAAATTGACTTTTACTACTTCTGAAATCCAAATGGAAGGAAAATGTTTACTTATTTTTTTAAACAACATTTTCAAATTAATATCTAAAAATCTATAATTTATAAAGAGGAAATAGGAGAGTGAGAGAAAAAGAAAATCTGAATTTCTGTTTCAGTATTAAACTGGTAGGAAGCTGTGGAATTTTCCTTTTGTTTTGAATTCCAAATTTGAAATGATCTTAAAAATCATGTTCCAGTAACAATCCTGTTTGGTATTCACTCACCCATGCTGGATTGGTATCAACAACAAGAACAGATGGAGATGGAGAATCAATATTATCAGTTTTTACTTTGGTAGAGTTCAAGGCGTAGTTCTGCTTTTAGGGAGTATTTGTCTGTTAGAAATATCCCACAAAGGCACCAAGCAGAGATTTATCCTAGGATGGATAATCAGTGCCAGATAATTTTGCCTCAATTACACATGTTAACTTATAACCTTTGATCTGGTAAAGGTAAATGTCATCAGTAGGGGTACACTAAATACCTGTAGGTATGAACACTTGTAGGCACCTACATATATACTCTCAATGTCAATGTCCAAACATACAAACTCATTTCTGTGAAGGAGAAAATTCAGAGCAACAACCAAGGATTTCTAGATGGTTCTTTCTCTCTCTTTCTTCAATGCTACTAATTATAACAAATTACATGTGTGCATTTCTGGTCCCTTAGTACCACCCTCAGTCCCCATGAACTTCCTTTCAAAATTCCTCCACAAAGTCCTGTTCACTTCCCAGACCGTAAATGGAGTCTGGGGGGACAGAGAAATCATCCTCACAGAAGAGGCAGCTGAGCCTGTCACCCAGATATCACCAAATGACTTCTGAGTAACCTGAAGATGAGTTCTCTTGAGAAAATGACACCCACTTAGTTAAATCCCTCCTGGAGGGCTTCAGTATGGAAATGTTGTGATCTGCCCAGTTGTTAAGGGAATTAATGAGGAAATGGGCAAAGACAGGTTCTGCAGTTGTGCCATGCTGCAGGAACATAACATTTCTGTCTGTTCTGAAAAATAATATAAATGGGATAGACAGGCCATTTTCCTAGCCTGGATTTTACTCAATAAAATATTTTCAAATGAAAAACAAGCACATCCACTGGGTAGCAGTAGGTATTATGGAGGTTTCCGCTGCCAGTCTCTTGCCAAAACCACATGAAATGTCCTTTACCTCAGTAGATGGTGACATGTGGACAACTCTTTGGGTACTCTGAATTGCACAAAATATGTTGGAATTCCCCTTTTGCAGGCTCAGTAGAAAGGAAGGCACTAGATGGGTAAAAGGCTTCAGAAAAGTTTGAAGATATCTTCAGGACAGCAGGACTACTTTTTTGCCAGTGTACCAGGTACAAGGATTAGGAATAACTAGGTCAGGAGATTTTACTGTTGCCAGAAAGCCTGGCCAAAGAAGCTGGGAAATGCACCAATTTAATGATGAATCTAGAGGCTGACAGAGGGTAAGTACAGAAAACATTAATATTGTTCAAGGCCTCTTTACAGGAGACTTGAGCTAGCAAAAGCAGCTGCCAAGGTCCTCCTTACTGAGCAGATGAGCCTGCTGCTGGGCACATATGTTGAGTGAAGGCTTACAGAAGGATCTGTACAAAAATTTTGGTTTTCTTTAACTATTCATGGACAATGCTTACAGAGCAGCTTTTCAATGGTTCTGCTGGAGGACACCTTACTTCTGGATCGTATGCATACAATTAGGTCCACTTTCCTTGTAATCCTTCATTATGGAGTAACCCTCAATGAATTCCAGATGAATACATCATTTTGGTTTGGTTTTT
The DNA here is from genome assembly GCA_024734555.1 of Trochalopteron elliotii. Taxonomy (NCBI): domain Eukaryota; kingdom Metazoa; phylum Chordata; class Aves; order Passeriformes; family Leiothrichidae; genus Trochalopteron; species Trochalopteron elliotii. The sequence goes on from JANPWX010000011.1 coordinate 6,349,948, forward strand.
GTTTTCTTTTGTTTTGACCAAGTGGTCTCTACTGGGGTTCAAAAGCTGAGCTGATAGATTTTTCTTGTATTATCAGCCTTTGGAATGTATCAATCTCATTGTTTCAGCTCTCATCTTTCATATTCAGCAGTGAAATGTAAGTTGCACATTTTTTTTAGAACAGTTTTAACCGTCTGACATCATGCAAGACCTCAGATTAAAGGGAAAGTGTCCCACTCTCTCCTGCTCTACTTAGTTATAATTTTTAGTAATTTTTACTACTGCATTAGGATCCTTAGAGACATATCAGAATACACCCTTATATAGCCATTTCCAGTTCATGAATAGGAAACAGGAATTTAGAGCAGGTGCAAGTAGAAAAATCAAGATCTTGACACGTGGGACATCGCTCTCCTGAATGCAGTGCTAAGAAGCAGGAAGTTCCATCCATATACAAACCAAAAAGACTTTTAGAAAAGTAAAACTCTGAACTTTTCTGTGTCAATATGTTTTACAGAGGAAGCTCTATCATCACAGTTATTTCACACTTGATTTGCAAATTTCAGTTTGATTCCTAATGTTTAATGGCTGAAGCCTGGGTCTGCAAGTTGGATGTTTTAAGTGTCTGCAGTTTATATTGACTTCACTTGAGTATGTAGGTGCCTCCCACCTCTCAAAACAAAACTCTTGATGGCTTCTTCCACTGAGTTTCTGTAAGGAAAAGGAATTTTTATTATCTTAATGCATTTATTATATTTTATTATTTTATTATTTTATTATTTTATTATTTTAATTTAATTCAGAGTTTATTGGTACAGCCTTGGGATGTTTGGTCATCCATTTCATAGGCTTTCCAGTTCACAGAGATTTTCTCCTCTGAACACATGCATCTGTCAGTGCCCACATTACCAGAAATAACTGGGTTTCTCAGAATAGGACCTGCCTCTACTAGTTCCAACTGAAGAGCTGGTTTGAAAAAAGTAATTAATACTAATGGAAAATAAATAGATACATATGTTTCCTGTGACCTGTGATGGCCATTTCTCAGAATGCTTTTTCAGTCTTAAGTGCAGCAAAAAATGTGTGGTTTTCAAATGAGCAATGACTTCAGGTTGGAAGGAAAAGACAAGATGTCCAAGATGTCCTGAGCAGAAGGCTGAGCACCAACAAGGTCAGAGCCCATCCTTAGTAAAGCTATAATACAAAAGGATGTCTCAGCAAAGTCCCACATATACCAGGCCCTCTCCAACCATCTGCATCTCTGTTCAAATGTTTGCATGAAGCTGGCTCTGCCCCTGCCACCCATCTGAGCTCAGCTGGAACTGGGCCACCAGTAGGGTCTGGTTTTGATTAACCTTCTCATTCATGCAGCGTCAACCAGTTTAATTTTTTTATTATTGCTGTGAGAGAGAAAATTAAAGAAGGAGTTGCCTGGCATGGTGCATCCTGCAGCTGTTTCATCTGAATTTCAGAAAGCGAGAGCGGAAGTATGGTGAGACTTGGCTAAAATGGAAAATGTTAAGGGGGGATTGAGTACATAAAACAGCTGCTACTGGGCAAGGGTCTGACTCCTGGGCCAGAAATCTGGATTGCAATACCCTCTTGGAAGCTTGGAAATAACATCTGTATTGATTGATGTTTGTCCTTTTTCCTTTGGCCAAGTCTTGTTTCCAGCTACTTGGATGTTTTGACAGAGCCTGATATTCAGCTTTTCTTTCTTCTCCCCCATTTACAGCGTACTTTCTTCTTGAAACAAGCAAAACCCATCAACAACCCAACAACCTCTTGCCTTTGATCCTCATATACTGAGGTCTTGCACATGGGAGAAAAAACCCTCTGTTCTGAGCAGTATTTCCTCCTGCACTGAGAAGGACAGACTCTCATTTACAGCACCTTGAGCTTGACGTTGCTGCACTCTAAGGATCTGAACGTCTAAAATCACTGTAAAATGAGGGTCATTTTGTGTCTCCTAGTTTATGCTCATATCTATCTAGCTTGCAGCAGCCAGTTTCGCCCACTACATGAAGCAATTTTAGAAGAAAGGCTAATGCAATCCCTCAGAAGACTCTTCATAATGTTGATTGAGCTGGCCCCAGAGCCCAGGTTTGGTGAGTGATGGAATGTTTCACCTCCAAGTTCAACCTGGAAAATTGCTTTCCAGGCTATTACTCTGGCATTTTTTATGTGCTTGAAATTCCAAAATTTCCATAAAGTAGATATATATGATAGAAATAAAAAAAAAAAAAAATGAAAGAAAGACTTTTTTAAAAGAGGCAGAAAGAGAGCGAGAAAATGGACAAAAAAACCCAACATTATGATTCTTGTACTGAGTCTTGTTTCCTAAGTAATTGCAAGAAACAAAAAAGGGCCAATTTCCCAGGTGAATGCAGTACATGGACTTTATTAGTTTCCCAGAGGTTTAAACTGAGCTTGACATTTTGCTGAACATTACACTCATACAATGGGTTGGGTAGTGTATTTTTGAGCCAAAACTTCTCAAACAAGGGCGTCTAACTCTGTGAAGCCAAATCCCTGTTTGGGCACCTAAAATTTCTGAACACCCACAGCTTTTTCTGATTTTGATTAGATTTTTTTGTGCTCAGCACTTCTGAAAAATCCCTCCAATTTCATTTAGGTGCCTGTTGGCAGAGCTGTCTACACTTCAAAGAAAGGGAAAAATAGAGAGAGGAAGAAAGTGGAAAATAAGCACTGTTGTTAACTTTGTTTGACTTATAGCCGAGGTTCAAATTTAAGTTTAGGATTCTTAATTGGACTAACCCAGAGCACTGTGAATTGTTTTGGCTCCACTAGTTGTCTAAATGATGTTGGCTGACTGAGGCTGACTATACCAAATTAAGAACATTTCTAATTTTTTTTTTGTGTAGATCTACTCTGTTGATTTCTGCATGTTACCTTCAGGGCCACAGCTGAAACATTTTGCACCAGGACCTCACTCATTGCACTCCAGCAGAAGTACTGCCAGAAAGCTGGAACTTTGTCCTCTCAAATTTTACCTCCTTTGGGTACCCAAGGTGAATTCCCAGCACACTCTGCATACAGGACAGCAGGTAGCAAGCAGAACCAGAAACCCCTGACAGAAGGGCTCATGCTCTGTCTTCCAGTACCTCCACAAACAGCAACAGGCAACTAAATTCATCTACTGGAAGTCTAAGAATTGTGTCCAAAACCAGCCCTACAGAAGAGGGACCACATCAAGACAAGAAAAACAACTGGAAATTACGAGTTTTCAAATTACCTGGTTGTAGAAGAAGAATGATCAGGAAATTACCTGGTACCCTGCCAGGGGTGTCCCAAGGTGCAAAGCTGTTGGGACAGATCATCATGGGTCGTGAACAGGGAAAGAGATCCTTTGTCCTTTCAATTTCTATGCCTCTGTTCCTTATATCTCCTGGCATTTTCACTTAATCCCTAGTCTTCCTTCAGGCAAATTTCCATTAGTTTTGCCTGAGGAAATACTGAGTAACAGCTGAGTCAGGTTCTGATGACTTGAATGTGTGATCTTGTACATAATGCACTGCACAAATATTCTTCACAGAGTAATGGGTTTGGGAGCAGGAGAAAGGAAAACTCCACCTGCAGGTGCATCCTATTTCCCCCAAAAACAAAGGCTTGGAGAACTTTTTAATCTCTCATAATATTTAGGTTAATTCTTTTCAAGGGGGAGGGGGAAATCTGAGCATCAGATTATGTAACTTTAAAAAATATGTTTCTCCTTAAAAGCTAATCAACACCTCCCACATTAGACAGTGAACGTGGTGCTGTTGAGCAGGATTATTCCTGATCTCTGCTTTGTCTCAGCTGTGGATTAAAAACTGTAATGTTATCCTGCTTAATATTTTAACCATATGGGCTGCAATTTCATGGGCAATTATATGACAAGGGAGGTGCTCAGCAAGTCAGTCACAATCCAAAAGATCGGTATTTCCCTAAAAGCTACACTGAAATCTTTGGCAGTGGTAATAGGGGTCTGTCTCATCTTTTTTTTTTGCCTTCCATAAAATTATTTTTGATTTTTTTTTATAATTTATTAATTTACACCTTCATTAAGCCACTTTTATTTACTTAATCAGGGAATACTAGAATGGGATTTGCTCTGGCAGAGTGTGTGTTTCGTGCCAGTTGTACACAGTCAAACATGAGAAACCATTCTCAGCATATCAAGATAACACAACTACATCCCACCCCACAGCCTTAGCCAAAGTTCTCTATCTGAATTGGCTAGTTCAGTGTGCTTTTTCCTATTTGGTATGTTTTGCACTAACACAGCAACAAAGATGAATACTAAGGGAAAACTAGGGTGAGTGTTTATTTGGGTGACAAGAAAGAGTCTTATAAAGAGGGCATGGATGGGTTCTCTAAGCTCCTTATGTGTAATGTAATACAATGTAAGAAAAGAGGACAGAAAACTGCAGTTGGAAGAGATGTAAAACAGTCATCTGGTTCAACTGTCTGAGCAATTCAGGGCAGTGATCAATATTGAGTCACTGTAGTTTCCATCCCAACTCTACAGAATGCAACAAAGCTGAAGTCTATCCTGTGATGAACTTATTTCCAGGCTCGTACTCAACCTTGTCTCTTTTTGCATGCTCTATGGCATGCTCTGAACAACTTTGGTGTATTTTGTAAAGGTGTGCGCTTTTAGTGTCATGGTGAAATGTTATTAAACCCTTCACTGAATTTTCTTTCTGACAGAGTAAGTTGATTCCTTTTACCCAAACTTTAACTGAAGGTGTAATGTTATTCATTTCTTGTCATATCTCACAGTGAAATGTTGCTGTGCAGTCTTTGAAATTACTTGTAGCTCATCCCACTCATCATGCCATTTCACCTGTAATTGTATGCCTACTAGCTAGATATAACTAGTTCTTAAAATATTTTGCAATGATTTAGATGAAACCTGGAGTTATACAAGGGCTAAAACCTGTTGTCTTCAGTCAGACAAAACTCACATACAAACCAATAATAATTTGGCTTGAGGAAGAAATTCAGAATCTGACTCAGCAGTAAATTATTTTAAGATCACTAATACTACATTACTGCAGTTCATGCAGAATACAGATTGAATTGCCATTCTTTTAGAAAGATTCAGAAGATTTGTATAAGCAAATAAATTAAAAGTCTTCATCCTAAATAGTAAATCCATGGGGCTACAGAACACTCCTCATTTTTATATATATATATTTATATATATTTGTGAAATTGAAGATAAGAACCTTTTGAAGTTTTTTCTGGCACATGCAAACTCATAAAACAGTGTAGACAAAGTAGCATATATGCTGATTGAGTGTTTGAGTTCCTAGGGATTCTCTGTGATCAAGGCCAGGAAAACCGAGCTGTACTGAAAAAAAGGGACAGTACAATGGTAGACTGAGTGAAAAAAAATCAATTTCACATATACCAAAGCAGACAGCTAACCAAGTCCTGGCCTTGGTTGTCCAAGCTGGCTCTTTTCTAAAGTCCAAATGGTTTAGAAATGTGATTAGCTCCCTCTATAATTTTTAATGTTACTAAATAAATGTAAATACAGTTGCATAAAGTATAATCTATGGTATGATATATTTGAGCTCATAAGTTCCACACTGCTACAGTAGTATCTTTTGTTCCCCAGTCTGTGGATCATCTTTGTTTCCTTATTGTTTTTCTGGGTGCAATGAAGCACCAGAAATGTCTCCTCTGGGTGCGAAGGCAGATTTCAGTGAGGACTCAAGTGAAATGGATTTGCTCCTGTGAAGGATGCACAACAGGATATTGCCCAAGTTTCTGCATAAGATGTGTTTCCATTGAGTAAGGTGTGGGGACATTCATGGCATATTCACTAATCTCACCACCACAATTTTGGAGAAGTGTCACCTGTTCTCTGGCACATGGCATACAAGCAGTCTTGTGGTTACTGCCCAAAGCTGGCCCCAAAGTCTTGTCTTCTCACTAGATGTATCCAAGTGCTAGGTGGGAAAAAATGATCAGCAAAGCCAGAAGCATCTGCATGAGAGAGACCTGTCATATATTGCAGGGCAGTTATTTTCCTGATGGCTAGAGAAAACTGAAGTCTAAGGAAAGGGAAAACCTGTTTTCTCTAATAGGCTAGAATTAGGACTTTCATTCCATGACTCAGGATATAAAAGAACATTTCATGCACTTTTAGGGACTTTTTAACTACACATACACTTTTGCAAAGGAAGTTTACCAAGAAAAGCAAGGTTAAATCAAACAAACCAACTCTATCCAGCCTTACCAGGAAGGGGAGATGATATCACAAGTCAGAAACCCTATTGTCATTTACAGCAGAACACATGCTTGTGGGCATATGTTGTAGAAAGGTGCTGAAATCTTTGTTGGAATAGCTAAGTACCCTGTGAGCTGCAAACTGTACCAGCATCCAATCTTCACATCTTCAAATTTTTGGCAACACAGGATCCGCAGCAATTAACTGATAATTACAAGGAACTCACCACAAAAGGCTGTCTTGCAAAAGCAGGCAGAATATGCTGAATTTTCAGGTTGCATAGATTTGCCTAGTGAGTTCCACATAGAGAGGTCTCACTCTGAACTGATGGCAAGGCAGCTTAGATGTCTTTCTAGAACAGGCAGAAGTTACAGGTAGAATCCAGGACTCACTGCATAGTACATGCCAGTTTAAAGAACAAAGGAAAAAAAATGAAGGTAGAGAGAGAACTGATTAATTGTCTTTCAATATATGGCAAGTATTATAAAGAGGTTATTGGTGACTCTTTCACTCAAGCAATTGAGTAAATGATAAAGGGGAAAATTTCCAATTTACAGAAAAGCAAATCTGGGTTAGAAATAAGGAGCATAACTACAATGGGATCAAGAAATTTAGAAGTATATATATTCTCTTTTTTCTGTACCTTTTTGAGGCTTGACCGCTGTTTATGTAGAATATTCTGCACATACATCTGCCTCACTGAAAGGTGGTAAAATTGCATTTTCCTTGAGACCCCTTGCTGTTACATGAGGCTGCAATCTGGTATTTTGCAGAAAATAAATAATTATATCCAACTATTTGGATATCTAAACTAGGGTCTTGATTTGGCCCCAAAAATGCCAGACATAAAGGAGTAATTGTGAATATTAAGTCCAGAACAAAACCTCCCAGGAGTTTAGATTAATTCAGATATGGGACTTTGATTCCACAGGTATTTTGGCTGCTTAGGAAATTAGGTCATTAACTATCATTATCATTTTAAAAGTTGTTTATGGAAGCTCCCTAGGTGCTTTCCAGGGATTCAACAACTCCTGCACACTGCTGACATGCTGGGATGCAGTCTTCCCAAAGTCTGAGGAGGTCTAACTCTGTGGATTTGACTATGTTTTGAGTAACAACTGTTCAAAAAATGCAAAACTGAGAATTTTTACAGCCTCTCCATCCCAGTAACAGTCTGGGGGAAGGACCCAGGACTCCACTCCCTATTCTGCACAAGCCCACAGCGTTCAAGGTTTCTGGAGTGTTGACTAGGAAGGAAGCAAAGCAGTGCCAAGACTCACCTCAACAGTAGATGCAGCTCAGCAAAATTAAAGGAAAAAACTTGAGCTGGGTATGAAAATCCCAGATGTGAGAGCAAGCCTTGGTCTCAGGTAGAACTTACCTTTTACACATTTCCCATAAATGCTCTTACCACATTAGGTAATTACCTGTTCCTTCTGTGTTTCAGCTAGTTGTGGGCAAGGTTGCCAAAATCTTGGAGGTTATCTTTACTTAAGCATCCAAGTATTAAAAGACTTAGTCAAAGCTTATCTCAGGTTCTGGAGGCTTCTGCACTGGCCTCAGCATCACCTTCCTGTGCAGGATCCAAAACATTTTCTCCCCTCAGTTAAAGGCAGTCATGGACTTTGAGGAAATCCAGAAATGTCCTATCCTTAACCAAGTATTTTCACAACATTGTTGACTGCAATAGCAGGACTATTACTAGAGATGGGCTTTACCTCTGCATCTGAGGACTGGGTTCAGCCTTCCCCCAGTGGAGATCCTGATTTTTGATTTAAATGGATTACATAGTAGTGCCTCAACAACATTCACACTTTTACCTGAACCCTGCAATAGCTCAGAACTGGCTCACTTCTGAACACTTGTGTTCCTGCCCCAGCCACCAAATCACACAGTCTTTATTTTTTTACTGTCTTTATCTTCTTAGTTAACTGATAAAATAGTCAAAATGGAACTGTAAAAAACTTCCTGGCTTTAAATCACCTTTCATGTGAGAATGAGCCAGGGACTTATCTTCAGCAATGAGCAGTTTTGGAATTGTTTAAGAAGAAAAATGAAGCTGCCCGAGGATAATGGGAGGTGAGCCAAATTGAGCTGAGTTTAGGTGGGAAAAAGAAATAATCAGCAGGGTACCAGTAAAGAGAGGCACGTCCAAATTCGTTTCTGGGCCTTCAATCCTGCACTCATTCCTGCTTGAAATTTGATATTGTAAGTCCAAAAAATACCTACAGACTGAAATTCCTCCTATCACTGAAAATATTTCCTGTTTTCTAACTGTCACAGATCCACTTTTCAGTATATATCTCTTGTGTAGAGGCACAAAGCCATAGAAATCCACAGAAAATAGGCCTGACTCCTTAAAACATTCAAGTAATATAAGTCTGAAAGTACTAGAGAAGCAGTTAAAATCCTTGTGAGGGTGGGTTTATTTGGTTGGCTTCCTTTTTCTTCTTTTGTTTTTTTTCCCCTCCCTGGACTTCTTCTGTTTCCTTTTCAATATTATCTTAAGCTTTCAGGTTCCTTTGCCTAACCATCTTCTTGGAAAATGGGCTGTCATTTCTAAGCCATCTCCCCAGTGATCAGTGGTTTAGAAATGTTTGTTTTTCAAATACCTTAATTGTATGGTCTACCCAGCAGTGATCAGCACCAAAAATTATATTTCAGAGCTAAACACAACCAGATGGAGAGAGAACAGCCAGCTATTTGGAAAAGCCTAAAAATTCTTTCTGAGTTCCCTGTGTGGTTTGGTTGATCACTGGTTAATTTCATAATGATTTCTCTTTCAGATGGGTGAAAATAATCTTGGGTTATATTTATCTATCAGAAGAAAGAAGCAGGCTTTCAAAGATGACACAAGACATATCAATATCAGACAGGCTGTGGAGCTGGTACAAATGCAGCTACTCCTTGCTTCAGGGAAACATAAAACCCTTTTCAGAGGCAAAGTTTTTCTTTGTGACACACTCACATTAGCACTCACTCATCCTATTTGAAGACAGAGATTCCTTGCACCTTGTCTTTGCTCTCAGGTGGGTTGAATTACTTTTTTTTTTTAATTCAGAGGAAAATGGGAGAGAATAAAATACCATAGAATATATTCATTATATTCAGGAGAAATATTCTTGCCACTTACTGTATTCACACGGACTTTATATAGAAATTTATATACCCTGGACAGTGCCAGATTCATCCTCAGGAATCCTTTTACTGGCATGGGTGAGTTTGTTCTTTTCTCTTGAAGCTCTTCTGAAGGATAACTTATGTCTCACTTTACACAAGTAGAGTCCTACTTCATTGTCAGTTTTCCTGTAAAGTCCTTTTGACAATTCAACAAGATGACGGAGAACAGGTGGTTGAAGTGCTCCTCCAGTGATCCAAAATTGTCCACATTCTCTGTGGCTGAGAGTGGGACATCTTCTAGAAGACAGGGCTGACAGTAGGAAATAACCTTGATGATCTGATACCAGTCCCTTCTGCCCTGGACAATCAAAGGTATTTGCTCACTGTTGCAGTCTGGAAGGGAGAGAAGCTTTGGGGACCAATATCTTAATCAGGAGTTGAAAAAAACCTCACTCTGTGGAAACAGATGCATCAAGAGGAAGTCAGGAGAGGGGATGAAGGGCAAAAACAGTCACTGGAATTGCAGGTCCCTGCATATATTTGGAGAGGAGCGTCATCTGCATCCACATTGGTCATCAAAACAGGATAATTCCATGCCCTGAACTTGAAGGAATCAGCTCTTGAAAGGTCCCTAGGCTGAACCTCAAAGTGGGCTTGTTGTGAAAAGCCTTCAAAACTGTATTTTTTCCCTAACTTGCTGGGACTAAAATGAGTTGGCGTAGTTGGATGAACAAGCCAAAGAATTAAATTACAACTGCAGAGTAGTTTAGAGATAAATAATTGTTTTCATTTCCCCTGTCAGTAAAAGGAAAGCCATGTCCAGTAAACACTGGGGGAGGAATGTCGGCTTTACAGATTTGCTAGCTTACTTTGCTTAGGAGGTACAGAGATTCAGTAAGACATCTAGAAAAGCACAGGGTATTGTTCTGAACAACTTTACACTGGTTTGATACCCCTAGTGCTTCCCAGCTGGTGTCAATGACACCTGGTGCAAGCAAGACCTAACTCAGACAGTTGATTTTACATGTGTTGCCTGAGAGAAGATAGGCACTTGTACTTCAAAAAAACCAAAAAATAAATAAATCAACTGCTGTGAAGTTGCCTCAAGCAGGAGCCCTATTTAAGACTCACATTTAAAGGAACAAGTGAACTACTGCAGAAGGAAAATAGGCCCCCAGATACAAGGCAAACACCCCACAGGGTTTCTTACCAGAAGGTGACCCTCAGGAGGCTCTGCAGCTGTTGGACAGTTTCTGATACCCTCACTTCAAAGGCAATTCTTGCCTGAACAACAGCAGCCCATGTGACTGAGGGAGGAACAGTCTGGTACCTCTTCATGGACATGCTTGACTGAGAAGGGGGGTTGGGAAGATGTAAATAGACGAGCAGAAGGATAGAGTAGAGGGGGCTCAACCCCCTCCCATACAAACTCCATGACTCTCACTGATTTAAGAGTAAAGAGCAGGCTGTGCAGCGAGTGGATTGGACTAGTCAGAAAAGGATCTGGACGGGAGCTGGGTGAGGTTGATTTTACTCCTCACTGAAGGACTAGAGTAACACAAGCCAGATTAACTACACTTGATAGGAGGTAACATCCATAAGAAGTGCATGACGGAAGAGAAGGAAAGAAGGAAAAGAATATGTTGGTAAACCATAGCTCAGTCATCTTGAGATTTGAGGAAATTACTGTCATGCTTCCTAGGTATCAAAGACCACTATATTTAGTTTGCTACTTCTTTTATTTGGCCATCAATGTCCTTGTCTCCATTTTTTGACAAATTTTCACTGTTTTTTATGCCTCTGTATGATATTAAGTACAGAGGAATATAATAACTTCCTGCCTGGCTGCTGCAAATTAGTGAATGAGAGAGAAAGTCTGCAGTCCAACAGTGAAACAGCATTCTTAATAAAGACTCTGCTGAGAGAAGTAGTTGAAATGGGCTGGTGCATTGCTTCTATGCAGCAAGGCTCACACAGGTCTCAAAAGGTTTCACAAATACAACTAGAGAATGACGAATCTTTTCTGTTCCATCATCAAATAAAATATTGCTGAAGAAAATCCACATTATTTTGTACTGAGATGTTGTTTTTGAGAAAAAAAAATCTCAAAATGAATTCTGGTTGAAAGGAAATTATTTGGCTTCATTTTGAAGTAATTGGACAGTTTTATAATCTTCTGTGAAACTTTTATCTTTAAAAATATCAACTTTAATATAAAATATAATTTCAAAGCAAGAAATAAAATGTATTTATTTGATAATATCAAACCAAAATTTTTCTTTAATATAAATAATATTCCCACTTCCTTTGACTGAAGTTATTGCCTAAAGGAAAACCAAATTTACATATATGTTACATTGTCCCTGCAAATTTTAAGCCTCAATAAAATATTTTCTGCTTCATAATCTACATAATTCTGCTGAAGAAAGCAAGAGCAGTGACACTGGAGACAAAGCTTGTCCCTGTATAAGAGTCACAACTCTACTTCTGATTAACACTCCTTCCTGTACGATTATAAAATCTACTGAATTGTTTCTTTCACTAAAATGTTCATAAATTAGAATGACTTTAAGATTCCTTTCCAGCCTACCTCACTGCCCAAATTCAGGACCATTTCCAGCTGTTTATCCCTACAGATGTTTCTCTAATTTGTTCTTAAAGACCTCCAGTAATCCTCCCAGGGGAACAATGCCCCAGGCAATGCACTGGAGTGATTCACTGACTGGGATCCTCTCCTGTCATTTAAGCCATGAATTTGGCTTTCCATAAGCATGAAGAAATGGAGCATCTGTTTCCTTTCTGCAGCATCCTTTCACACACCTATGGTGTAGGATGAACAACATCTCCTTTTCTAGACCTCCGACCTTATAATTCACCTCTCAACTTCCTCCAGTTGATTTGCCTCTTGTTTGGCATCAGAGGTCCAAAGTTGCCCTCAGGACTTTGGAAGAACCTCCAACTTAGGCTTTATTGACACTGAGCTCCAGGAAAGGATTATTGCATGTATTTTGCAGGCGACACTTGTGTTTATGCATCCCCCACACTGTTTGTCTTTTTTGCAATATTAAGACACCGTTGACTCATGTTCAGATCATGTTCTAGTGTAATCCAAGATCCTCACTGCCCACAGAGCACTATTCATCCCATATCTGGGAAAATTATAGTTGCTGCTTAAGGAATGTGTATTTATAATCATTCCTACTGACGATCACCTTGGTTTTTTTCAGATTATTTCTCCAATTTGCTACAATCATACTAAATACATCTTCTCCTGCCTTCTAGCATCTCCAGTTACTCCCAGCGTGGTGTCATCTGCAAATTTAATATCAAAAGTCCATCATTCAGTCATTAATGAAAATATTGAATAGCACAGGAAACAGGAACAAATCCCTGTCTAACTTTATTCCAATATCCTTCCATTTTGTCAGTGAACCATTGATAACGACTCTCTGAGTACAATTTTCCCACATGTTCAATCACTTGCCCACTATGACCCTTTCAGAGCCACCACATGTCAGAAGACAGTCCTCTTTATTGAGGGTATCTCCAAAATTATTTGTTTGTTCCCATGTATGTACTTCATTTAAATAGCTTGGTTTATCAAGCCTCTTGATCTTTTTAATCAATGTCTCTCTTCACTTTAGAGAGAGAAAAATTCTGGTTAAAGTAACTCATGAGAGGCTGAAATACTGGTTTTGTTCTTAATCAAGTTAAAATTAGGCCAAGATTCAGATTTTTTAACTCTTTTCCATTGCTTCTTTGCCTGGCAGGAACTGTTGGTGTGTGGGAGGATTGTTCTGAGCTTTTAAAAAATAAAAATATAAGTGAATACTCCTGCTAATTCTTGCAGTTTTATTTGATGAAGCTATTGGATAACACTGGGAAAAGACTTGATTTCCTCATCTCCTCATCTAACTGCTCCAGAAAACCTGCATTTACAAAAGTGCCCTAATTCACAAGGTTTTTTTACACAGCAGTTTAATCAACTCTGATTTAGTGCAGAATTTATGGGAATGAGACAAAACAACTTTCTTTTGAAATGAGGATATTGGGAAAGACAAAATCCTTTAAAGTCTGTTATCTTTTTACCATGGCATTTGCTAACAAAATTAGCAATCTCATCAGAGAATGAAACTGTCTTGGTTCTACACGGCTCATTGCTATTAAACCATATTGACTGACAGTTAGTACAAGTGTTCTCTAAATTTTAATTATTTGACTCCTGGTTTTGTGGTTTGGGCTTTTTTTCTTTCAGTTTTTATTTTGGCCTAAGACTGGTGTCAAGCTAGCTGGCTGACTAGTAGTTGGGTCATCTTTCTCAGCCTTTTGCATATTGGCACAAAATTAGCTTCTATGATCTACTGGAATTTACTGGGTAGGCCAAAAGATTTATTCAAAACTAAAATAAGTTGGCTAGAGAGATCTTCAGACAACCTTTTTAGGACTCTTGAGCGCAAGTTACCCAGGCCTACTGATTTCAAAATGTTTATCCCTTACTGAAGTTGTTTAAAACCATACTTAGTCACTAATGGACTCGGATATGAGTTCACAATTCTCGTATTGTAACAGTGCAACATCCCACTTCTTTCTAAATGTAGAAACATTTATTAAAAAATGTTTGATTTTTTCACATTGTTGATTTCAAGAATTTTTCTTCTCTAATCCAGCCATGGACATCTATCACTGTGACGAATCAGATGTGATGTTGGGAAATCTCTGCAGTTCTCAATGCACAGGAAAAGAAGAAAAAAACTTTGTTGTTTTATTCAATAAGCAAAATTTATGTCTACTGGATACCGTTTTCTTATCTCCATTGCCACTTGTTCTTTCTTAAATGGAGAGAGTTATTGGATCCACGCTGCCTGCCTAAACATGCTGCCTGCCTAAAAGGGACTTCTTCTACTCAGCCAAGATGTAATAACAGAGAGCAATATGGTGCTACTGCTCCCTGCAAGTGCCTTTTATAAACAGATGCACATGATCAGTCATATCCAAGATCCAGATAATTTCTGGATATAGCGCTTACTGGAGGGACCAAATTTCTTCTCTCTTCTGCCAACTTGACCTCATAAAGACACGCAACTCCCTTCCTTCTTTCAATAACTGAACTGCTGGGACAAATGTTTCTGTGGACAGATGTCTCTTGCCATGTTGCAAGATACAGATCAAAGCAAATCTTCTTACAGAGACTTTTCTATGTTTATTTATGTTTTCCTCTCTGACCATAATAATCCAAATCAAAAACCTTAGGAAAAAAAGGACAATATGCTGAGGAAAATCCAAAAATAGAGACGCTAAACTGGCCTCCATGTGTTGAGGGCCTTGGAAAATTCTGATGGTGTAATAATTTGGTGATGGAGACCAAATAAAATCATGTAACCAGATTAAAAGTGTTCTGCTGATAAATTTGTACAGTCAGACTAGGTCATGTAAAATCAGTAGCATCTGTCCATGGCCATAGAAAACATGAAAAAAGTGTGTGTAACCCTTTGGTCAGCCGAAGGATTTTCCACAGGGAAAAGTGCATGTCCAGAACAGCATTCACTGATTTTACACATTCCTCAGTCTTGGAATATGTTTTACTCCCAGTTGCTGTCACCCAGAATACAAACTATTCTTCAGCCTTTACAAAGTTACACTAGATCATAAGATTTTCCAGGGGCCTGATGTTACTGAAAGTACCTCAGAATAAATTGTCTTGTATGTGTCTTGCATATCCCTACTATTCTAGTATGCTCAAGGTATTCCTCTGTCTCAGGAACAACTCCAGGTGCTTTTTTAGGGCAAACTGCCAGGTGTTCTGTGCTACCTGGGCCCTACAGACAGGGCTGGAGGTTTAGTCCAAGAACTGTTATTCTCCATGCGGAAAGGAGGACGTCTCTCTGGGTTTGGACTTCACATTAAAGCTGCTGCTGAAGGCTCACCTTCTGGCGTTGCTCAGCCAGACACGGTGTTTTTGCAGGTGCAGAGTGCTGAGCCCTGAAGGGTGGAAGGATAAAGGGTAATGGCTTTAAGCAGGGAAGTTGCTGCTTCATAGGGATGAAAGGGTTAAACTAAGCAAATTCCCACGGGGAGGAGGGAAGGAAAAAGGAAGCTGCACGCAGTGAAAGTTTCTCTTGGTGTTTTATACATGAATAATGGTTTCCCCAGGGGTTAGCTCCTGGGTTCAGAGAAGGATGTTATCTTGTCTAGACATACGATCTGAACATCCCCGAAGAGCTGGCGCCTGAATCTCACAGGAGTCACGACGCTGACTCCCATGGGATGCATCCAAAAGATTTCTATTTCAGAAGCACCTGCAGGTAGATGAGAGGAGAAAGGGAAGATGGGAAAAAGAATTTAGTCTATTTTCTGTTGGTGTCATTGCTTTTTAATGTAAGTAAAATCTGAACTCCTGGCTCCCTGCATGCAGGAACTGTGAAGCTGTAGTGGCCTCACAGGTGACTAATAAAAGGAGACATTAAAGGAAACCAGATGCCTTCTAGGTAGCCAGCTTCATATGTGATCAATTCATATTCTAGGTAAGTTTGTGACAATGGAAAGAGTCCCTGGTGCTGTGGGAGTCTAAGGGTCCAAGGACTTCAACACCGGCCTTGACTTTGTTTTACCACTAGCATCCTGTATTTGTCCAGAGGACAATTACTCTCGTTTTGGTGGATATTCAGTCCTCCTTTGTCATACCACCCTCAAATCCTTTTTGCAGATACTTGCAAAAGGCTGATTTGATACTTGAAGCAGAATTCTGATGAAATTAGCTAGGACCATGATAGGCATCTCTGTATGTATATCTTTATAGATCATATTTCACCTCAAAAATTGCATATAGGTAAAACACTTTAAAACTATGAGAAAAAATCTGCAGAAGACAAAAGGCTAAAACAAGTTAAGGAGTTTTCAATCATCACATCAGAAGCTACCTTAGCAGAAGGGAGCACCAGACATAAGCCATTAGTGATATGCTGAATAGAAGGAAATCTCAGTGTTTAGGTTTAGTGTATCCTGTGACTTCACAGATTAGAGCTTGATGCTCTGTGATCTTCATGTGACTCATGTAGACAATTGCTCTCTCATTCTGTCCCTTGCTCTGCCTCAGTTTCCTAAAATGGGAATGATAATACTCCCTTGCTTTTTTCTTGCTTTGTTGCCAGATACACAGATTATCAAAAAAGACCAACAAAAAAGACAAAAGTCCTTTCTCCAAAAGAAAAATAAGTCAGGCAAATTCTCTGTACTCAGTCAATGGAACCACATCAGAAAAGTCAAAAGGTACCTTTTGATACTGGGGTCATAATAAAGTTCCACTATATGTGGCAGAATAATGGAACATGGATATAAAAAAGAAAGAAACTCAGGTGAAAGGCATGGTACAACAGAGTTAGAATGCAGTGAGTAAATCTTGGGAGTAAGGAACCAAGGAGAATACTAAAGAGATGTTAGATGAGTAAGAACCTGAAAAATAATGCACTAAGACATGATAGGAAAATGGCATAGTGCTTAGAGGGTTCAGGAGGTCTCACTCCCTCTGAAATTAGTACAACTTGGCTACCTAAATATATCTCAAAAAATCTGGTTCATCGTGTGTATGATTTCTGCATCCCCCTGCTAAAGAAGACACTTTATGAACCAGGTACTCTTGCTGCAACAACTGCTTTTAGCAATAAAAAACAACCAAAAGGTCTGTGATTGTAATTCATCATCCCCCCAAAAAAACCATCTGCATGCACATGGCCTGGAGTTTGTTACACGTAACTTCCTACCAGTAATGCTGTGAAATGAATTAGTGAGCTCAGCACAGTTCTCACTGAGCAGGTGTCCACATCAGAAGAAGTACCATTATGATAAAATGATCTTAAGGGCAGCTAGAAAGTGACCTGACAGAGGAATTTTCCCTCTTTTTTTTTTTTTTTTTAATCTTTTTGTTTCCTTTTTGATAGTGAAAACAGGCCTAAATTTTTCACCTCTAAACTCACAGCAAGTTCAAGTTTGACCTTCCATGGTTTTTCTCTCATTTTAGGTAACTCCCAGTTATTCACCCTGCTTGAAAAATACAGACTGAAGTTTTTTACCATTGTGTTCTCCATTCGGTTAAAACCAACAGCATTTAAACATTCCTGTCAAGTCTCCTTTAAGTCTTCTTCTTGATGATCAAAGCAGCTCTTTGGGGACAAGGGCATTCACAAAGTTGATCTTCTGGAAGCATTCTGTATAGACTCCTGAACCAACATAAGGGTTATGTTCTGCTTTACAGTACACCTTTTTTTTTTGTATCTATAATATCTATAATCTTCTACATAACCCTGCATATATATTTGTGACTCAGTCCCACTTATCCCCAAGTCTGTTGACCTCTCTTCTTGTTCTGTTCCTTTTTTTACTTTTATTCTCTTATTTTCTTTTCTTTTTCCTTTCTTTTTCTTTTCTTTTTTTACTCCTCTTATTTTTTCTTCTTACAATTGTAGGCTCCCTTTAAAGACATTGTTTTCAGTTACATGGGTACAGAAATTTTCCCCAGTCCTACATCTTTCACTTTCATAAGACATATTCATGAAGCTCAGATCTTTATGTGTTTGAAAGATACGGATATAAAAGCAAGTAGTGAGTCTGCAGCTTGTTCATTACAGATCATTCTTGCTCCATCTGCCATTCACCTGGCTAGCACAATCAGTCCCAGGTGAGAAATACATCTACACAGCTTTGTTTTTACTTCTTCCACTTCCTCTAGGTTTCTAAACACTTGTTTGTCTGTTATGAGTATATTTTTATTTTCTAATAACGTGGCTGGGTAGAAATCTCTGATAGCAGAGAAGAATATGCAAACAATCCATGACTTCCAGAACAGCATAAACACACAGAAGTGGTTTTGGTGAGAAAAAGTACAACCAAACCCAAATCAAATATTGCCATGTATTTGTTTTCCAAGAAATATCTCTGTTTAGCTCCTTTCTTTTTCTCCTCCCTTCTTTGCTTGATCAAGCAAAACATTGAATTACAAGAATATTCCAATCCTACTACGACTTTCGGAGATTTTACAGCACAAATGCAGATTGCATTTAAGTAAGGGGAAAATTCACTGTGATGAGGTTATTTTGCAGGAGTGGTTTTTCTTAATATGTTTATGGTTTACAAATGCAATCCCTGGAGAAGCTGTTCATGAAACCCATGGCCCTTGTCTAACTTTGGAATCTGCAAAGATATTGAATTCCCTGTCTTTGTTCCAAGAAGGATTATTACTGAATGGCTATTTTACTTCTGCATTGCAGGATTAGTTTCTAAATTTGCCAATTAGTGCTTGCCAATCAGTGTTGTCATATAGTCCACAAAACCTGAAAGCTTAGTTGCTTAGTTGGAAAATAAATGTCTTTGTATTTTTCTAAGATGTCTTCTCATATCTTTTCATTCTTTCTAGGTTCTCTGGGTGCTGGTTTACATTTTAATTCTGTAAAAGGTCAAAATCTGGGCTAGATCAATTTATTTACTGAAAAAAATAAAAACAGCCACAGCAAATATGTCCTCCTGGTGAGAATAGAAATGCCCTGGAGGTCATGTCCAAAAGAGATTTATTAGAAGACAGTGTAAGTGTCTATGTCATGGTGTCAGCCCAGCCCTGCCCGTAGATTATCACACATGTCAGCCCCTGTGTGATCCAAGCCCTGTCTCTCATCCAAGCCTATGTGACTCTGCAAACTCCTCTCATCCCAGCTTAGAAGCACCCTGGGAAAAATTTCCCACTGGAGTTTATGAGAGGAGGTTATCTCCACAGTTGACCCCAGTCCCAGAGGAGTTTTTTTGGCTATGTGCAACTCATGCTGGGAAGGAGAGGCTGGGCAGGTATCAAGTTAAACTAGTAGAATGCAGGATCAAAACAAAAAAAAGGTGACTTCGCTCACAACAGGTAACTCACCTGTGCCCTGCCTCAGGAGACCAGATTCATCAGTGAGTGGATCAGTTTGTGAGGAAGAAATCAATGGAAAGACATGACATGCAAAGTAATCCATGTGATTTGAAACTGCAAGAACAGAGGAAAGACTGCTACAGGATTGCCTTCTGTCATGCTCTTCTCCTGGCATGCACTGGTGCCTGGTATCAGGGAAGGGTTTCTCTGTATGGGGACAGTTGTGACAATAATTGTTCTTATGTTTACAGCTTATTCCCTTGAGAGAAATCAAAACACCAACAGCAGCAATCCTAATCCTCCAAGGCACAAATCCTCCACCAGTTTATAACCAGTAAGTAAAGATCAAAGTGGGAAAAGTTGTAGCATCCTTGTAGCACTCCAGCTTCATTTCAGTGGCCCAGGAGAAAAGCTCCTTTTTTCACACAGACGTTTGTGCTCAGGAAGGTAGACTTCTGTCCAGGAGAATGATTGCAAGTATTGAAGTACTACAAGTGGGCTTGTCTCATAGATGGTTTTCAGTAGATTGTCTACCACCAACTTTCTTTTCTTAAATGGCCCTTGAAACAATCTCTGCAAAGGCATAAAACAAGGAGCATCCTAGCTAGCAAGCATAAAAACAATTTAAAATTAATCTTCAACCAATGAGACAAGAGAGCAGTCCTTGTTTTTCATGTTTTGCCAGACCTGCACTAGTATTCAAACCTCACCCTCAACTACTCAGTCTTCTAAATCTTCTTCCCTAAACATTGCAAGAGACACTGTCAAAAAGCACAGAACCAGTCACAATATTAACCAGCCACAACCTTCGCTGCTGGTTTGTTCAAACAGAAAAATTGAGCTATAGCTGGAAAAGAATTCAGACCTATGGAGCCTTTAGCAAAATTTTACTCCAAAGCTGTAATATCCCCAGTGGGCCAGGAAGTTTCAGCTTAGCAATCTGGTTCAGCCCCCTTATTAAAACAAGCATGAACCTGGGAAATTCTAATCTTGATTGAAATCTAAAGGTGACCTTTATTTTTACTTTTCTTTTTTTTTTTTTTTTTTTTCCTCCAGTGGAGGGTAAATTTGGGTACCCTAGCTCTGAATCAGCCTGCAGCTTCCTTTGTCTTGGCAGACAGTTTGTCCTTTCCAAGACAGGCTGGACATTTGCTCTCCAAGGGAGGGATGGGAGCGATGGGTCACTGCCATTATTGAAGAGACGTGTTGCTCAGTGTGCTGGAAAGGGATGCAATATCTCATTGAGAAGGAAATAAAGGCACCAGATCTGATATAAAAGCAGGGAGGGGCTTTCCCACTGGGGAAAAAAAAAATTAAAAAAGGAGGAAAAATTTAAGAATTAGAGGAGAAGAGGAGATCATTAATATTTAAACAGTGTACTTGGCAGGTATTTCCCTGCATCCCCCTCCACAGTTAATCTGTGTGTGTGAATAAGTTGTTTTTTCTCCCTTGGGCCTAGTGTGTCTTTTGCTGAATTCTGCGCTGAAGTTTGAATATGAGATGGGCCCAAGCCCAACCCCACCACCCCTGAGCTTTGGATGCAGATGCTGCTCTTGTGGCTCAGGCCCCATCTCTCACTATAATCCTGGGCTAATGATTTCACCATCTACTGTCATCACGCCTGTGCCTGGAGCTCCCTCCCTCTCCCGGCGTGCCAGACACACATACTCCTCCTTGTCACAGCCCTCAGGCCGTAAAGCCCACACAGCAAAGGAGTGACATTGACATCACTGTCACCCACACCCGCGCCCTGTGCTGGGGCTGGAAGGGACGGGGAGCTGCACTGCACTGGGCCAGCAAACGGAACCAGCACCTCTGGAGGCAGGAAGCTCTCCCCAGCCCTCCGTGGTACAGGGTCGCCACTTGTCGACCTCTCTGCCGGCCTGCAGTTTACAGCGAGGGGTGGGATTAGGACACGGAGGTTGTGATCAGGGCTTCGATGTGCCCCAGGATGTCAGATTACTTTAGCGTCTCCTGGTGGATATTGCTAGCCAGTATAACTAAAAGTTAAATTCAGACAGGAAAAGGCACCAGGGAAGGGACTAAAGGTGATGCTACTGTCTATTGGAACATACAACATGTTTCCCACATATGGCTGAAGATCAGATTTAAATGCAAGATCTGTGTTGTCCTTGAATCATGCTTTTTATGGTATGTTCCTGTATAAGACCATTTAAGCAAGGTAAGAAAACGTATGCCGCACCACCACTGCTCTTTGGAGCTTAGAAAATAGACCCCATCTGAAAATTAGAACTTTTCTAATAATAGAGGCAGTCAAATCGCAGAAAATTATCACAATTATATAATTTTGTTACAATAGGTCTGGGAGAAGTAAAAGTCTTCAGGTGAGGAAATTGAGGCAGAGTAAAGACTGACTCCAGCTCCTCACAGCTTGTACAGGCACTTGTAGAAGCTGAGCAGCAGGTGATGAGATTTGTTCAAGGTTTTTCTCCTCACACCAAAGTAGACAGAGGATGATACCCTCACTTTGACACTGACAAGGCATCACAGTGCTGGGGAAAACCATGGAGACAACAGCTCTCTGGCCACCTTGTGAAGAACATCTCCACCTGTTGTTTGGGCCAGTGGTGGAAGAGATTAAGAAGACATAGATGAGTCCCACATATATGTCTTCTCAGAGGATGGACTTGAGCTTGTGAGGGACAAGGGGCTTTCATCCTTTTAATCTTTGTCATTTCATGCTTTGCTGGTCTAAATCTGCCCTTTACTGTTGTCCCCAAGAGAAGGTCTGTTTCCTGCTCAGCCTTGAATCATGTGGTGTCTTTTTGTCAAGAAGCTCCACAGACTGTTGAAAGAGAATGAGAAGGGCTCTGCTGTTCATGTCACTGCCTGATCTTATTTTTCTCTGAATTTTGTGCAACCTGACTATGTAGGTGTCTCTGATCCTATGAGGACTAAATCTCCAACACTCAGTGCACCAAATACTGTAGGAGGGATGTTTTTTGCCAGCAAAGGATGAGCTGAGTAACCTCCTGGGAAACTGGGCCTCACCAAATTGTATTTACAGAAGTGGGCATGGAGTTGAACTGCAACATCATGGTGCCTTATCATATTACAGTAAACTACTGACTATAGTAAACTACGCAACAGCCAAGCAAGAGATGCCCAAAGAAATTTCTCCTCTTTGCTTGTGATAAACACAGGGATGTATGAAAAATGTCAGTTCTTGCAGAGTTTATGGGACCCATCATCTCAACCACTTCCTCTTCAGTATGAGAACTCAGAAGGGTCTCCAGAGGGGCCCCTCTACCATGCTGCATTACCAATCCTTCGTGTGGAGACTTCTCCACTGGTTGGATTTTCCGAAAATCATTGTTCACTGCTAGGACACCAGTTCAGCTCCTCTCTGGGCCAGAGTGAGTCAAATTTCTCATAACTGAAACACAAATGAACTGGAATCACAGCCTGTTTCTGGGAGTACAAATATTCATCATCTCAACCACCCCTAGGCTGTCAGGCCAAGGAAGATGAATTCTAGGTTTTAGTCTGAAACATGAAGACAGTTCCCATTGTTTTGTTCTGGAGATAAAATTGGCCAAATCTGCAGGATTTGGGGTAAGATCCACCAGAGACTAGATGTGCCTGACAAAAAAATGCTCAGAGGTCTGGACTGTCATTCTGTTCGTGTTTTGCCTCCACGGGCAACTGCTCGACAAACATCCCCCAGGTACCAAGTGAGCTGCTTTCAGATGCTAGAACAACTCTAGAGGTAGGCAGCACTGCAATGAATTTCTTGCTGACACGTGGAAGCCAGAGAACAGGAAAACCCTCCAGGAAGCTCACCAGTCTCATGAATTCTACAGGCTTAACTGAAGTCCTACATTAGGCTTATCTAAGTCTGGACTGAGATTCTATTAAAATGCAGGGAAAGGAGGTGTTGAGAACTAGAGAACCATTCTAAAAAAAACCTCTGTAAATAGTATCAAGCTTATTAAATTAGGAAATACAGCTGAAAAGAGGACATACAGAAACTGCTTTTTCTAATTCCAGCTTTGGAATTCTGCTCTGAGGAATGTATATACACACACTTTTATATGAATATATTTACTTGTGTGATACTTATTTGCTTATTCATATAGCTGGATGGACAGTGATCCTGCAGAGCCTTTGGTAGCAATTGAACAGGCGACCAGCATCAAACATTTTCCTAAATCTGCTCTTCCAATAGAAGAGGTTTCAGAGAGTGTCTTGCCTAATTCACAAATGTTTACATCTGTTTCTTATGCCTTTCCAAAATGGAATTCCATTCATTTCTGTCTTTGTAAAGGAGGTGGTAGAAAGACAGTAAAAGGAATAAAATAAAATAAAAATAAATTTAGAAACTCATTCAAAAATATGCCAAAGATTTTGATTTGTCCTCATGTATTTTAGAAAGGGAAATAAAAAAATGCTGAGGTTTTGAAAACGGTCAATAATAAAACATAAAGCCTGCAGATCCTATCACCTGCTGATTTCTGCCTCCACCATGAAAAGGAAAAGGGAGAGGTAGAGGGATTACAAATCACCTCTCAAACATTGCTAAGAATAATAACAATAATCATAATATTGTCCAGCTCTTATACAGTGTGTTGTGTCAGCAGATCTTACAACAGGCTTGCAAAGGAGATTCCAAAATAATTTCATTTATCTTCCAGAGGAGGAAACAGCTTGGCACAATATTACTAGTCTGGTGGGAGAGATAGGAATAAAATGGCAGCTTTTGAAGGCTGAGCTAGCCAGGACGGCACAGTGTCATATTAGCCATCTCTAGCCCCAAATGATTATAGGAAAATTACTGAAAATGAGGCAAGATTAGTGGGAAAAAAGTTTTCTTGCAGCTATAAGTGGTTTAACAGTTTGTGGGGAAAGGCTGAAAGTTGATAAAAAACACAATGGCACAGGCATTGCTATCACAGAAAAGTAATGCAACTGCCCCTTCTTTCTTTTATCCCTTCTCCAAAAATACACTAGGCTAGCTCTTTTCATGACAGCTGTAACACTATCCTCTAAAACATCCTTTCCTCGTATTTTAAAATCAAATGCTTGTGCAAACCAACACCAAATGGGACAGTCCCTTATAAAGAATGTCAATGTCTGCAGAAAGTATGTCTGTATGAGGAAGCAATCCGACAAAGGGTAGCCAGAACAGTTTGTACTTGTTTTAGTACCCACTCCTATAGAGGAATGCTTTGCAGACACACAGTCAGTGATCTAGATTTTCAGAAGAAAGTTTAGAAGAACTGGTGATTTCATGAATGTGGATGCATGTTTAAAAGAGGCATAAAAAAGGGAAGAGACTACAGATGTATTGACAGTTTCAAAGACCTGCTCAACTTTTGAAATCTGGAGATGTCCATTGCTGCTGGGAAAAAAGTGGAAGACAGATTCTCCTGGAAATTTCAATCCTTCGCTTTTTTTTGAGGAGACTGCCCACATTTCCAGAACACTGCTGCTACCATCTGGATGTGAAATTGGCCTTAGTTCAATTATAAAACATCTACCACATGCCTGGCAAATAAATACCTGATTCAAATGAAAGCAGAGGTGAAAAATTACCTTAGTCATACCTGTAAAATGAAGTTGTAGATTGCTATATCAATCTATTATTAACCACTAATCTGTTTGGCTGACAACAATCCTGGCTGTGGTTAAAGTGGCTCTCTGTTACCAGATAAACTGCTTCTGTGCTGTTATTAATGAAACCTAGTGATCAGGGATTTCAATTCCACAAATACAGTTTTGATGAATGCAAAGCAAGACACGTCGGGATGGGACCTTTAGTATCAGATGAGTTTAAATCACACAGATGCCATGGCAGGACTGTTAAGAGGAGGATCATGCTATATCTGCCTTGTTTTCTATACTTTTCCACAGCTATACCCTATGTCCCTTTCCTAGAGGTTAGGCACTGGGCTGGATTGTGATTTAATTTTATATGACTGTTGCTCTGTGTTGTGCTCAATGTATGCTGTCGGTTCCAGGTGGCACCTTGGCAAGAACCCAAGACCTGTGCCAAAGTTATGTCAGTACAAAAATATTAATGCACATGACCCACGTTATTTGCTGTCTCTCCAGGAAGAGAAGCCAGGGGGGTTTTTTTAAGTTCATCAGCAAAGGGTACTTACAATTAGTTAACTTTATCTTTTTGTCAGAAAACACAATTGTTGATGGCATTTGAGAGACCTCTTGGCAGGAGTTAATCTTGGTATCCAAGTGGAAGATTGCTTTAGAAGAAGGGATCATATAATTAACATGGCAGCCACTCAGCAGTGCCCACGGTATGGAAATGCTTTCAATTAGAACTCCCTTTTGCTTACAGCTTACTGTAGCATCAAATTCTGGCTTGATGTTTCTTATCCATTATCTATTCTGGAAGGTAGCCACTAGTGGAAAATATGTAGATAGATCATTTTGTCAGATTCAAATCTCTCAGTGAAATGATATCAAATTTATCCTAATTTTAATTGTCTAACACTGATTCTAATTCTATCCTATGCAATTGTAAGTGTTCTTTAATCATATAGCTAGCCTGAATTTAGTGTGGCTGCAGCTTTTTTATTTGTACTCGAAGTTAGGTTTGAAATGGTCATTCCAAATCAGGTTCTGTTTCTTGCTCTGACCATTAATAAAATGTTTTTGAACAAATGAGGTTGTGATTACTCAAAGAATAAATAACAAACTGGTGCAGTTGAATGTATTTTTTCAGTCACATTATAAAGAGGCTTTGGGGACATGTGTGTCAATCTAACACTGCGCTTTCTAGAGAGGCAAAACCTTTGAAGATTTTTTGGGTCCCTGCTTTTGCAGGCAAAGATGAGCAGCACTGCACTACTGGAACTGTAAAAGCAGCATTGTTTATGATCTAACAGACAGCATCTGGAAATCCACACACAGATACTCCTTGCCTGCATGAGATTTTGAATGAAGTCCTTTTGCTCACTTGTATTGGTTCAAGGAACTCCGTCTTTAGGGATACCATCTAGACAGAGGTGAAGAAAGGAACTTTTTAGCCTCAGGTAAACAGAGCAAGACAAATAGTTGTTCCAAGGAAAAGATCCAGCAGAGAATCTTTGTTTCTTTTTATCTGCTTAAATACCTACAAAATTAAAAACAAATTATTAGAATTCCAGCAATCAAGAACGTGATCTCCTTTATTGCTGGAGGTGCTTCCCTGCTGTTGATGTAATTATCAAGGTCCATGCAAGATTTTGGCTTTGGAAGTCTCACATATTTGTAATGTTGACAATAAAGGAACAGCTGTGCCATGAGTTTTCCCTGACTGAACATGCTTCATTTTTCTTGTGTGTCTTTCTGTTACTTACTGCTTTTCATTAGAGATGCAAACAGCAAAACAAATGAGAGAGGCAATGCACAATGCTTCACATTACCAAAGGAACCTTTGGTTTGGGAACTGGACTTTGGAGCCAGTGACCTTGTGAAGCTGACATTGCATCAAATATGGTTCAGACTTTTACTGAGACCAAAAAAAAAGAAAAAAGAGAGACTTGCACTCCGAATTTTCAGTCCCAAGTTTTGGAACCTCTTCCTGTCCATTCCTGGATGTTCCCTAATGGAGCAGTTAAACCAGTAATCTGGGAGTGACAAGACCAATTCTGGTAAATCTGAATGTGAACCAGGGAGCTCCTGCCCAGCAAGAAAAGATGAGCCAAGAATAATCAGTCTTGTGCTCTCTCTGGCCAAGGGAAGCCTCTGCGATAGATGATGAGGAAATAGCACATGTTGTTTATGACTGTACTGGTTATAGGGCAGAAGCCATCTGGGCAAGTTCTTTTAAACCCACATGGTCTTAACACCCAATGGCTCTATGCCAGTACCTTAATGCCAGGCAGTCATGTCTTGGTTCCAGGCTTTCCTCTGAGCAATGTGTCTCATGGCTCTGTACAAGATAGGTCATCCTTTGCTGTGCTTGCTGGTATTTTAGCAGCTGTTACTCTCTTATCAGTTATGCTTGAGTGCTGCACATCAGCTAGTGTATTGTTTCCAAACTCCATCCTCCCTTCTCCATGCTGTTTCTCCTACACCTTTTGGAACAGTTCACCTCATGAAAGCAAAGCTTGCATGTCTTGGTCTGTGGATTATGCAGTGGGATGCATTCCCTCCTAGATGAATCATTCAAATCCAGCCTAGTTTATTAATAAATGCAATCAGATAAGGCTTTTGCAGTAGCTTCCCTAGTGGGGCCTCCTTTGCTGCCACTTATCAGTGAGATCAAAGAATGAACAGTGCCATTTAGAATGAACTCCTGGTAGATTCCTCCAGGCTGGAGCAGAAGTACATTTGTAAGTGGTTCTCTGTGTGTGTGTGTTTCACTAGGTTGCTGTTCTAACTATGAGGACAAATAGCACCCTCCAGGCCCCATACCAGCATGAACTCAAAGACAACATGAAATATTAAGACAGATAAAAAAATACCAATCATTCCACCTTCCTACCAGGAGAACTTCTTAAGGAAGATTCTACCAGAAATTACTCTCTATAACCTATCTAATTTAATGTTGGACAATGACTGTTAAAGGCAAGTGGCTTACTAGACTAAGTTCATATGAAGTGTAACTATTGATAAGCACACCAGGCAAGGAGTCTGGATCAGTTTTGCTTTTGTATCTTCAGCTGCAAAAGGAAGGGCTTATGCTGGGGGCACTGTGAACATCATCTTCCTGGAGGACAATCCAGTGAAGGTGGCTGATTAAGGAATATCAGATAGTACAGCAATGGCAAAGAAACTTTTGGGTAGAGTTTGAATCACATCTTAAGAACATCATCTCTCTCTGCAGGAAATCCGCCCTGCACCAGTTTCTCTTAACAATTTTCTCTCAAGGAGCCAAAGTTTTCAGGGAACTGGCACCCTTTCTGTCTCAGCAGAAGATACCTTTTCTAAAAAGGAGTCTGGGTTGGCCAACTTTTGCTGAAAAGGTTTCACTCAAGAGGAACATTTTGGTTTCCCAAAGCAGGTGCTATTTTGTTGGTAGTTCACTGGTGAACTGCACTTCCAGCTACACAGAAAAGAGGCAATAGTTCAGCCCATGAAATCAGACCCTTAAAGAATGTCCCCAAATGAAACTGGTCTCTGTGGAAAAACCTCAATCATGCACCGCAACATCCAAAGTTTCTTCATGATAGTTCATCACTACTAGGTTAACTTCAGCACCCTTAGATGTCCTTTCCAAAGTGCTTTGGTTGCTCTTTCAGAGCTTTGGAACATGGCATACCACCTGCTTAATCTTTTATTCCTCCTGAGACAGTGATGGAGACCCCCAGCTGACTCCCTCTTGGCCAGACCATCTCCTGGCTCCCTTCCATTAAAGGCAGGATGGTCCCCAGTAACAGCTGTTGCAGTAATGTCTGGGTAAGACAAATCCAAGTTTAGTGGCAAGAAGTATCTCAAAGCCCTCTACAACAGCCACATACTCAGCCACATTATAGCACAGTGATCTGTGGTCCCTCGTATACACATATAAAAATATAAATATATACCATTATTCCAACTGTCACTTGTCGCATAAATGCTTCCTGTCCTTATGAAAAATTCCTTATGCCCCTATGAGTGGCTGCTGCAAAGGAAATTAATTTTGTTTGACAAAGTTACTCTGATGCAGCAGATATTTCTTGCTGATCTAGATACAGCTTCTCAGGGTTCACACGCTGTTCTCCAGCCCTTCTCCCTCGGCCAGTCCCACACTTTTGGGTACTGGCTTATTTAAGCCTATTCTCATGGCGCCTCTCCCAACTATGCCCTCCAGGTCAGACAACCACCCTGACGCCAACCAAATGGTCTGAAATCCCTCCAGTCTGGATTCCTGTCTGGAGCTACACTCTTCTACTACATCAATCTTTAAGGACATTCACCATGCCTGGCCCAGCTGCCTCCGCATTTCCCAGCTGCTCTTTTGGCAGCCAGTGTTGGACAAACAAGCCCACCCCAGAATCCACTTTAGAAGAGGCTTGAGATCATGTGCCCCAGAGGCAGATGGGATTTGTGGGCTGGGTAAGCCCAGACTACACTTCTGCAGTCACAGGCTATCTATCAGCCAGAGGATGGATATCTAGACATGTATCAGAGGAGAGCACCAGAACTCAACCCACTCCTTGGCTTAGTCTCCCTGAAGAAAGTGTTAATGAGACTTCACTTCTTCCAGCCACATCTTGTGATGCTCCTCTGTTTTGTGTCTGCTCTTTGCAAACTGAGAGGGCACCATGCTGACAAATGATCCACTATGACTCTGTCGGAGTGGAGCAAGAGGGACTGGGCAAAACCAACCTTCCTGTTTCATTCTGGACAGCAGCACAACAGGAGGCATATACACCAAAACTGAAAAAAAAATAAAGTGTGTTGTTTCTGTAAGGTTTACATTTGCACAGCTGAACTTTCAATGGAATATGAGCTTCAAATCCCCTCTTTTCCCTCTCTCTCTGCAAAATTTTTTTTCTACTTTTCCTCCTGTATTTTTTCTATTTTTCCTCTATGTCTTCTTTAACATGCTAAACCAAATGGATTTGGATTTAACATGAGGGTGTGGATGTAGCTGATGCCTTTGATCCCCTACCCACCCTTTCCTTTCCCCTCCCCAGAAATCAAAGCTGGAGAGTATCAAATGAAAAATTGCACAGCACAGGCCCTGATCTGTCAGCATTTGGGTTTGGATCAAACTTGTCCAAACCCATAGATGCAGCTGGAGATTGTTGGTGGTTTCAGCCACTTTTTCTCTTCTCCTCTGAGATCACTGGGCCAAAGCATTTTACAGGATACAGTTCAGATCTGAAACATCCCTGATCAGCAATCATTTTAAAAAATATTAAACCAAATATCTTTTAAAAAATGGAGGAAAAAAACCCAACAGAGGGGACTGTAAAAACTCTTGCTGAACTGTACTTCACTCCTTGTCACTGTACTTTTGCTAAAATAAGTGGGTTTTGTCTAGCTCCCCAAAATGGTAGACCATGAGAGCCTGCTGTTTTGGCTGGGTTATTATTTGTTAGTACAATAAAAGGCAACATGAAACCAGAAATTGTTGGAAAACAGTTTTCATAACCATTACAGATAAAACTTGAAGGGCATCTGTGCCAGTGCTTAGACAGATATGAGAAACAAGAGACAGGAGGAAGACTTTATTCTTGCCAGACTCTGTGCTACAAGAAAACTGTTAGTCCATTGGCCATCCCAAATTTTCCATAATCGCCTGTGATATTAAACACTTTCAAGTCAGAAGACCATTCCTGGAGTCCTGTGTCATCTCCTTGTCCCAGACTTTATGGAGTCCCCAAAGGGTGCAGGTTTTTTGTATGCCTATGTAACCAGCCTGTGCGTGCAGCTGCAGCAAGGGCTCCTCATCTACAGACCATTGACTGGAATCCTTTCTGCTTGGCTAAAGGGTGGGCAAGGGCACATGATCCCCTGGGGAGATCTCAGACACTTGAAGCCTGAGAAGATTCATAATCTGGGCTCCTAGCTGGAGTTGAATTTGGAAAAGGTCCCCTCACCAGAACCAGAAAGCCAAGCTCCACACTGGAGCTCCCCTCCCAGGGCCTGTTCAAATCCTGCACCAGGCCAATGCTTCCCTCACTCCCGCTTTATTTCCATTCATTATTTCAGGTGTGCAAATTAAACCACAAGAGGAGAGAGAAAGGTCCCTGCCAGTAGGGAAATTAATTAGGATTTGGGAGATAATGCTTCAAATCACAGCTTTCTTTGGTGATCTTCCTCACAACCTCAGGCAGAACATTTTGAACTCCATCCAGCCTCTACACCACAGGGTTTATGGCAAGCTCAGGTGGCTGCAAATGGTGTATGCATTGAACAGAGGAGTGTCAAGGGACCCCAAGACTGCCAGACAAAGACTGCCAGACCTGGACACACACAGGTGTGAATTTCAGATAAATACCTATATGAGGTGGCCTAGACCCAGCCCCCTCCCCTCCATTATTGCTTATTGAACAGTCAGTACTCAAAATACACGACACTTGGAAGATCACACTCACACCCCAGATGCAGGTGTGAGTCTGAAGATGTCAAGTTTCAATTGCTTTGCCCGCCCCAGGCCATGCAGTCAGCACTTAATAAACAAATACAAACATGTGTGGGTGTGATTAAAGGAACTGCTGGCATGAATTTGGGAAGTGCAACTGCATGACAACAAGTATAAGGGAGGCTTGAAGATCATATGAAGGGAGTTCTGCATAAAGTTCACTTTCTCCTGTAGCGCTCAGGTGTCCCATACTAGCTCCACTTGCTCCAAGAGTAAAGATAAATGTGCACACAATACTCACGCTCATAGATAGCTATAGGCAAGTCTTTCTGGGAGAGCTTGTTTCAGAAAGAAATACTCTGAATTTTTATGACTGTGGCCATCATGATGACATTCTCATTTGCTGAAATGAAGCTTTGAACTGTTGGAAAGGAAATTATGAGAAACCATTTGATTTTGCTCTGTCATGGATCTTATGCATTTTCAGTGCCATTGTTTTTGAGCCCCTGCCAGTAGGACAGAAAACAACACAGCTGCCATCTGCCTGGTGTTGTTTGTGCCTTATCTTATTCCCCAGGGGAGATGCACAGAGAGAAGTCGTCTTTGTTTGGGGTCTGTCTGTTTTGCTCTGGGTTTGTTTTTTGGGGGAGTCAGGAGAAGGGTTGTCCAACCCTTCTCTCACACTGGTTGTTTGGACAGTTCAGGTCACAAGTAGCCATCATGAAGGAAGCATGGATAGACAGAGCTCAGATTATTTAATCAAAGAGAGTTGTTAATTGCTAATGCAATCCACCCTTGGGCCTTGTGTGGTGTCCTGGCTGTAAGTGGTTCCTTAAGCTATTCACAAACCAAGTAACACATAATTGTGTGGCACAAAACTGAAGCAGAGGAAGAGAAACAGTCCTAGCTGTGGCCTTTGGCACTCCACAATAACAGCACTTGCTAGTACTACAATATCACTGAGAAATAAATCTGAGTGGATGATACATTTTTGGCTTTTCCAAAATTATTTCCTGAGATTCTACTCCAAAATCATTGTGGCTGGCTTAACTGTAAACATTGTTTCATGGAGACAGATGTGCCTACTTGGATTCTCCAAGAGTCTCATTTAATATCTTCGTTAATCTCTGGAAATGGAAATAATCAGGCGCTTGATGAAATTTACAAACAGCAATAATTTGGGAGGATTAGAAAACAACCCCAGCAGAAAAGTAGAAGAAAGGCAATTTGGGGAGAATAATTTGGGAGTAAATAGCATAAAGGAAGGTTGCAGTCTAATAGTATTCATTGGCGCCATAACAAAAGATAACTTCACAAAGAACTAATGGGAAACTACGTTATAGGAGGCAGACAAAGAAAAAAGAGCTGAGGGTTTATGGCACAATTTTTGGGGGCATAAACTGGCAATGAGATAGGTCAGTGGGAATTGTGTGAAGGGATAAAGTCTCTGAGCCACAAAATCTAGAAAGATCAAAACCCAGAACAACTAATTTGATTCTTGAAAAGAAGACAATGACAAGATAATGAAATTCAAAGAAAACATCTTTAAATGATGAAAGAACTGGAATACATGATATATGCAGAAAGGATAAAGATCTGAAAATGAAAAAAAAAGAAAAAACCTTGAAACCAGGTGTTCAGTAAGCAGAGAGAAGAGATAATCATCCAGACTTCAGAAAGTGGGAAGAGATTTGCTATGAATAATGCAAGAAAACATAAACAAAGCAGAAATTTGGAGCCAGTTTTTTCCTGA
Source organism: Trochalopteron elliotii (assembly GCA_024734555.1). NCBI lineage: Eukaryota > Metazoa > Chordata > Aves > Passeriformes > Leiothrichidae > Trochalopteron > Trochalopteron elliotii. The sequence continues at coordinate 6,382,919 of JANPWX010000011.1, forward strand.
CAGTGAGACCAGTGGCAATATCATAAAGTCTTCAAGGAGTACCTTGGGAAACTTGGGATTTAGGGCTGTCAGACCCCACCGTGAGAAAAAGCATGAAAAATATCTATGTGCCAAACAGTCTTCTGAAGGCAAGAAATCTGCCAGACATCCAGCTGGTTTTCCAGCTTCTGTGGCTTCATATTTGGTGGAACATCCCCCATCTCAATCTTCGAACAACTTGCAGCAGGTATTTCCTTCTCGTATTCTAGAGTAAAGCAGGATCATGTCAAGATGTGATAGGGGCATGGTAGGGGCAAGCTGGTATTCACACTCATGTAACTTATCAGTGACAAATCTAGTCCTGCTGGTCTTATCTAAAAATGACTTGTCCACATTTCTAATTCTTTGATTACACCTTTGTCACTACACCTTGTATGATGAACCATGCATTGAACTGAAAGATTTCATTAAAGTTTCAATTCACATGTTTGTACAATTTGTGGCTGGAGGAGACCACGTTAATAATCTGTCTGCTGTGCTGTACAACAGTGTTCAATTCATTTCTCCCATTTATTCAAGCCTGCATTCCCAGCTTGACCCAACTCTTCTTTGTATGTATTAAATAATGACACCGTAGATGCAACGTTGCTAAGTGCCTGAAAAGGATATTAGGTAGATGGTGTTCAGAATTGCCAGGATTAAGGCATTTATATTTTCATGAACTCTTCTGTATAAACATCGGGCTTGGTGCTATCTTTCTGTCAAGGGCATACAATAAACTCAGATTTGGCTTGAAAGCTGTTAGATAAATAGCAAGTCATTTCCTCTTGAATGTCTCTAATTCTTGATTATGTGTGTGTGTCATTGCAAGTCTCTGAGTGTGCATTTTATTTTGTTGGGGGTTTTGTGCTCTAAACTTCCAGAGTTCTTTCCCCCTCCCCTTTTTCCCTTTGAATGGAGGCTCAACATTTCAGTTGCTTGTTTTATAAGGCAATGCATCATCTCTTCTCATTGCCATTAATTAGCCAGTGTAATATTTTCCACATGAAGTCACAGGACTTGAAATGAACATATTTCGGCATCAATTAGGTCTCTGCTCATGTGAGGGCCCAGCTGCACTTTAAATACTATTTATATAATGGTAATGAGCCAGTCATCACCACTGCTGGCTTCCAGCAGGTTTTGTACAGTGCCTACTTGAATATGATTAGAAGTGTGTGGATCCTTCCCCCAGCCTTTATTTTTTTTTCCTTCCCAGAAACTATGCTGAATAAAACTGACTGGTTTTTAAAGTCATAAAAAGGGCTGGCAACAGAAAATCGGATGTTATTCTTGGTGTCTGTTATATTTTCTTCTATTTTCCTTGGAAAATGCACCCATTAAAAGCAGGAGTTTCTCTTTTTAACATTCCTCATTCTTCCCCCTCATCACTCTCTTGCCTTTTTTCAGGGTGTCAGGATGGTTTGTATTTGGCATCTTTCCTCTCATACACCTATTATTTTAGGGAAAAGAACCTAAACACATCTAAGTAACCATGCTAGATGGTGTTATCAGAAGGATCCAAAGTTAAAAAATGAGGTTAAAGGAGCTCTGGCAGCAGTCAGTGAGGATTAGGTAAAATTCACAGATATAAAACAAGACCTGACCCAGATCCCAAGCCCTAGACTCACACACAGTCAGACTGAGCATTCAGAAAAGTTTCTTTTGAAATAAGACTCTGTGTTGTGGTGTCCACAAAAGCCTTTCCTGGTGCAGCTGGAGTTAAGGGTGATCATTGGTAGGTAATGCAGTCAGACTGAACCATGTGGTCCATATGTGTGTCCTGCAGTCTCAAAAAGGGGGAAAAATCCTTTGCAGATATACTTCAAAAGTCCTATCTCTTCTCTCACTTGTGCACTAAGTAGATTCCCCCATAACATGATATTCTCATCCCTCCCAAGAATTCCCAAGGAGAAGCAGTATTAGCAGCCATTCCATCTGCCTTTTCATGGTGCAGAATGACCTGACCCGCTTGTCTGTGTCTTTGTGTGGGTGAACAACAGATTAGCGGAAAGGCAAGTCACAAACTGTAGTTTTCTTTCCTGGCATAATGAGGTTCCCAGTCTCAGCTGAGTAGCAAGAAGTTCCAGATTTTCAGTTCAGTTTTCAGGAAGATTTTGCCTTCAGCAGCCCTTTGCTGTGAAGTGGACATGTCATAGTCCTGGTGAACCACACTATGCAGGTGGGATGAACAGTTAGAGTGTAACAGCGCAAGGGCAATTTTTACATCTGAGCAAGACATAAATGAGTTCATCATCTCAGTCATTGCCTCCGCTGGCTGGGTACTAGGAGTCCTACTCCTACTCGTCCTGGCAATCTCTTGTATGTCACTAGCTCTCACAAAATTAACTGCAAAAACTACTTGCTCCTGTAGCAGACTATAGCAAGATCTTTTCTTTATGTAAAGGACAACAGGGCCTTCATAAGAAAAAAGCACCACATCATATTTTCTAATTAATGTAATGAGAAGTAAATAGTCTAGCCAGATGCTGCATGTAAAATGGGTCGTGCTCTTGTGGGAGTGATGGAAAAGTGGTTGCTCTGCTATGAGGTTTCTCCTGTGAATATTAGCAGGATCCTAGAAAGTCTCCCCTCAAATGCATATTCTCCAGGCTAGCAAACAGATGTCATCACTACAGATATTCAGGACATGGTTTTTTAGAAACACAGAAAATCTGTAGCCCAGGTCAGGTCTGGAAGTCACTCCCAGACTGGTTGGGATCTGAAGCAGGAGAGGACTGGAACAATGTGGTTTTATTCTGCTCTGATCAGAGCGTTTCTGGAGGAAATCTGCTGTCCAGTCTCCCAGTCAGCATCTCCACTTGTGGAGATGCAGGCAGACACTGAGGCCAAGAGGAAATAATGCCTAAATGTGTCCTCCCAACATCTTGTTGGTTATTCCCTCCAAGTGTTTCATCTGCCTGTAGTGAAAACAAATAAACAAACAAATTTGCTTCCTATATCCCAGCTGTCAGCCATCAAAATCAAGTGGAAGGGTAGGGCTTAGGACACTTAGGTTTTGGATTCTGATGAGTTTTTTTCCTCTGATCTTACACATTTTTATTTGCATTTTCATGCAACTTCCCTGATTTCAGCAAAGACTGCTTTTTAGCAAGGGAGACATTTAAAGCCTGAGATATGCAAGGAACATGCACAATACAGAACAACAAAGGGAGCTGAAAACATGAGGGCTGAGAGAGAAAAACCTCAGCTTGTTGTGCATCAGAAATAGCTGCTAGTTTTGATTCCCACGGAGGGGAGTGAAGTCTGTGCTATTTTATCAGGTTATGTTTCCCAAACTGCAATTTCAGCTTAATCTGTTCTCAAGGCTTTAATCACAAATTCTCAACAGTAAGAGTATCAAACCCTTCTTCCTCATCCTCCTTGTCTCTCAGTCTACCTCTCAGGAAAAAAACTACAAAGGCCAATGTGAGATACAGAAAAAGAACAGCTCGAAGATGGAACAGACCCAGTGCAAATTCCTAGAAAGCGTAAGAGAGCTTTAAAAAAAAATCAAATTGTTTTATCCAGCTCTAACTGAACAGATTTCTGGGCAGATGTTAGCACTAGTGAAACCAACCCACGTCACTGACTAACACCACTGATGACTGTCTCCATACCCCCAAAAAAGAAGAAAAACAGAAGGCAGCAACACAAAAGAGGCCAATCTGGCAATCATTTAGTGGCTCCACTCAGAGGAAAGAAGTCAAAAGGGAAGCCAACATTTTGCAGTGGGTTTGACCAAGGTCCAAAATACCGTGATGTGGACCATGCTCTACCAACAACCCATCTGAATAAACTGTTTTTTTTACTGTAAGAATTCTCTAGCTTTTTCAGGGTCTGTCTCAGAGAAGGACCACAACTGGGAAGGGTGGGGAGTTTAATTGTCTATGAACAACTCCTGGAAGGAACATATTTACATTAGTCTGGCTGTGATTCTATTGCTCTTTCCTTCCCCCCATTCCACAGTCTTTCCATCTGTAAACAATATTTTACATGTCCGTAAGTTACAAAGATTTGTGTGCAATGCTTAGGAGACCTTCAGTGTACAAAAAAAGTCCTAAGCAAAAATTAAAAAAGGTTTTTATAGATCCCTATGAAAACTAGGGGAACTCCATCCCATGGTGGTGCAGGTCAATAGGGAGTTAGACTCAGCCATAACAAAACATAGAGCCTTAACATCTCAGCTGGAGGAAAAAAAACCAAAACCAGCTAAACTGAAAACAGCTGCTTCATACATCCCACCTCCTTTGGAACGTTTTCACATTGTGGTATAATCTATGTTGATCTCACAAAGAAGATGGTCATATTCCTGACAGCACAGTGATGTGAAATTTGTAGTGGGGAACACAGAAAGATGACATAATTTCATTTTTCATCTAAAAAGATAATGAAATGAGTAATAATCAATATTAATGAATAGTATTAAGTTTCCAAAGCTGATCACTTCACAAGGTAAGACAGCTAAAAGGAGACATTATGAAAGTATAAGGAATGCATGAGAGGAAACTCAGTGCCTCTTTCCTTATGACAATTTTGTTCTTTCACTTGAATGAACAGAGGAGTTTATCTGAGTAGCTGTACTGTTTAAAAGCCTGGGAAGGAAACATCCTTCTCAAATACCCCCTGACATGGCCTTAAAGCACTGAACAAAATAAAGTGTCCCAAATGAAAAAACGTATCTTCTGTGAAAATATAATTTAAAGTTCTATTTCCCTACTACAGAGCTGCTCTATATGTACCTTTCTGTAGGGGATAATCAGATATTTATATGATTTCACTTTATTCTATGCTCAATAAAAGCTGTATTTAACTTGGGCAGCACACTTAAGGATGAGTCTGACATTTTGGTTACCATGGGAATAACAAAATTCATAGTTTTTAAAGTAGGATGGAACCGTTACAAGCTCCAAGGATTCTTAACTTGTGACTCCAGGAAGGCCTCAGTTATCTTTCTTTTCCATAATGCCAAGTGGAAAAGAGATCACAGAACCACAGAATCAGAGAATGGCTTGAAGCTGGAAGGGACCTAAATGTTCATCTAGGTCTAATCCCCCTGCCACGTACAGGAACCCTTTCCACTAGACCATGTTTGTCAGAGCTCCATCCAACCTGGCCTTAAACAATTCTGGGGGTGGGGCATCCACAACTTCTCTGGGCAACTTGTTCCAGTGCTTCACCACCCTCACAGTAAAGAATTTCTTTTAATATCTAACTTAAACCTTGACCTTATCAGTTTAAAGCCTTCCCCCCTTGTCCTATCACTACATGCTCTTGTAAAAAGTCTCTCTCTATCTTTCTTGAAGGCTCCCTGCACATGCTGGAAAGTCACAATTAGGTGAGAAAAATACCTGATAACAGGCTGAGTGTGACTCGGTTATGCTGAGCTATAGAGGTCATACATATAGAGGCAGTGAATATGTGACTATATAAACAAATATTTTATATATTTAATGCTTCAAATGCGCCAGTTCCATCAAGTCAAAAGTAATTATTAGCCAAGTCAGTAGAGATGGGGAATTTAAAGCAGTGGTAAAAGTATGAATGGTAATCAGGAAAGTCTAAAAGAAATCTTATTAAATTCCCCCAAACTGAAATTATATGACTCTAGATGCTGGTTGTAAAACAGTGCTGCCTTAGCAGGGGTTTTGAAGGTCTCTTACAGTCACTTTTAGACATAGGTACACACACACTCACACACTGGCATGTCCATACTTTATAAAGCAATAAAAACTAGCAAAGTGAGTAGGAAGCTGCAAGGGAAAACATGTGGTAATGAGCACTATGGACAACATAAATAGCTTGCTTTAAAATAAGTGACACTAAAGGAAAACTAACTGTTACCAGATAGGATGTGACAATTCAGTGTGGAAAAAAAGTGTTCAGAAAATCTGTCTCTCTCAAGTACTTGACAAAAGGTATTGTATGAGGTCTGTATACTACATTCTAGCAAGAATGAGAAGGATACTGAAGAGCAAGGCTAAAGGGTAGATATTATGATCAGGTGACATACACCCATAGGATCTGAAGACAATAGACTGGGCATGCTCTCTTTCAGTGGGATGATTCTCAACAAATTTCACATGTCCCAAAGTAAGGATTCTTGTTTAAACCAGAATTTGAGACTGTCTCTGAGACAATTAATGTTAAGGTACAGCTAAAATTATTTATCCCATCAAAAGGTATGTGCAATAAGCCCTCCTCAAAGGTATTTCCTAATCTTCATTTACAGTAGGGAGTGTAGATGCAGTGTGGGATGCATTCCCAGTTATTAAAGTATCAAGGTATGTAACATAATCAACAACAATTTTTAGTGCTGCAGTTCTCAGTGAGTTTGGTGCTTCAGTGAACTTTCAGGGGCTGGAGTACATAATGTGCACTGGGAAGCAGAGCAAGATGGATTTCTTCATCCTGGAGAGGGGAAGGCAAAGGGGAACATATTTCTGTCTTCAGCTGTCTAATGGAGTCTTACAGAGAAGATGGATCTAGAAAACTCTCAGAGATTCATAGGAAAAGGATGAGAAGCAATGGGCCCAGTTCATCTCTTGGGAAATTCATCTCGCCAATCAAGGACAAAATTTGTACAATGACTGTATTAAAGCACTGGGAGCGCTTCCCAGAAAGGCTGTGGAATCTCTGCCCTCATAAAGACTCAAATTGGACTGGACAAGGGCCTGAGCAGTTGGGCCTCCTCTGAATTGTGGGTATTGGAGAAAATGACATCCACAGGTTCCTTCCAAACAAAATTTCATGATTCTGTGTTTTCCCATTATAGCTGTAAGTCTGACAGCTTGACATACATCCCGAGAGAAATCATGACATGACATGGGCTCAGCTAATAAACAATTACATTAGGAAATATAAATTAGTCAAATCAACAGGGTTTTATGGGAAACAGATCCTGTCAAACAGACTTGATATCTTCATTTGATAAAATTACCAGTTTGGTGTCTAAAGATAATCTTGTTGATGTAAAAGACTTCTGTAAGACATATGACTTTGAACTGCAGGATGTTTTAATAAAGAAACTAGAAAGACACAGAATTCATTTGGCTTTCATTCAACAGCTCAGAAATGGCTGACTTGTGGGACTCAAATTAAGCTGTAAAAAAGAGAACTCTTATGAAGCAAAAGCATTTATGGAAAGGCCCAGCTGGCATCCATTCCTGTCCCACTGCTCCTCAAGGAACCTGGGAGGAACAGTAATGCCAATACCTAGAGAGTTTTCATAGTGTCAAAAGTCTCAATAAGAAAAGAAATGGGATGGGGAAACAAAAGACAGTAAATAGTGAAGGCTTCCCATTGGCACCGATTGCCTTGGGTCAACTAGCAAGCTCAGTGCAAGAAAACACAATGCAACACAGGATATATGCATCTAGCTGTAGTCATCCATCCAGGCAAAAGGGTAATGGAGTTAATGTATAGGATAAAGGACTCCACAAATGCCAGCTCCAATTTAGATAATTATTTGAGGGCCTCTGTGACAAGAAGAAAAAATGTGATTTCTGGAAATATACACTAGGAAGAAACAGAAGAGGCAATATGCAAGTGTCTTTGCCATTGGTGTGACCACAGCTGAAGGACAGTGTTCATATCTAGCATCAAGGATTCAGACAGCATGTAGACAATTTGCAGGGGATTAATGGTAGATCTGCTTGATTAGTTACATTGGAAAACATTCCTCAGAAGGAAATAATTAAGATTAACACATCAAGAGACTTCCAGAATCCCATTGAAGGGGTGGCACGATCCTTCAGAAACATCCTCATCTGTTCCCTGCTCACTGTGGGATCAACAACAGTCATGTCACTCCTGACAGATGCTGCATAATCTGCTCTTTAAAACCTCGCATTGATCATATTACAATATTTATACATAAAAGGCAACTGCGGTGAAGAAAGAAATCATCTGTGCTATTTATTTGCAGAGGCAAATCAAGAAATGATGGTTTAAAGACAGTTATTCAGCCTTTCCTCAGACTTCTCTTATCTAGGGTGAAAACTCCCAAAATTTTCTACCTTCTTTTTCCTATAAATCTGGTTTTAGAAGACTTTAACACTCAGCACTTATCTCTGGACTGTCTATTCACTTCTTAAAAGTGTGATGCCTAAGAGAGAAGACAAAGACCTCTGTGTGGCTTTATCAATTAAATAGAACAGAACTTTTATTCCACATGTTTGTAGGTAATAATCCTCTCTATACAGCCTTAATGCTCACATTTTTCTTCATGGCCTCTCAATGACTAATGGTGACTAAAAACTGTGGTGTCATGTCCATCAGTGGAAAAAAGCTCATCAAGAATGGTCTTTCTTTCTTTCTTT
>JANPWX010000011.1:6391267-6444498 GCA_024734555.1 Trochalopteron elliotii
TTCTTTCTTTCTTTCTTCCTCAATGAAGTTATTTAGTACAAATAAGGATTAACTCAGAGAACTCAATGATATATATTAAATAACCTGTAGATAATAACATAAGGGTACAACAAGTATAACAATAAGTATAACAGCTTAACAGACATGGCCACAATAACATCCATTTGCTTAACCATTGACAACACTTAAAACCTCAGAGCTGGTCTAACCCATGAACAGGAGGAGCAGTACGTAATAATCATGACCTAGTTCACATTGCTCTGAGCAGCCAGATAGAGATCCAAAGGCAACACAGTCAGCCCTTCACTGACCTGTTCTCCTTTAATGCACTTTTTGGGAGGAAATCCTTTTCTCTAGGCTTCCTGTGCTCTCTTGGCCATAGGTGTGTTACAAATCAGTATGGAAAATTCATATGATGAGAAGATATACAAGCTTTTCTGCTTCCAACAGTCCACCCAAAAATACAACTCAGGGACAGGAAAGGGATGATATCATGCAAATGAAAGGCTGATACTTCTAAAGACATGGGAAAAAAAAAGGAAAAAGTTATTATTTTATCTGATCCAAATGTATGGTGCATGCTCAGAAGCCAGAAAGCAAATAAAAAAAGGAAAAAGCCAAAACATTTCTAGCTCATAAGTATGTACATTTTTTTTGCTTTATTTCCCCTCCTTTGTCTTAATCCTGTCAGGAAATTGAGACAAGCTGGAACCATTCTCTCTTCTCCTGCTTCTACAACACTTTAATCTGCCTGATAGAATCTGTTTCAGAGTTGTTTAACCCATGAGGTCTTCCTAAGGGGCACAGTCACCCCTATTTCTCTGAGTTCTCATCACCTTACTGTTTTGTGTGCATGTGCCCCTCCACACAGAGGCACTCACTGGTTCCTTTGGCAGAATTTGCCTCCTTGCACATCTTTCAGAGGGGAGAATTAATACCACGTCTCTGACACACACCTCCGTTCTCCCCAGCAGCACCAGCCTGGAAACCACTCAGGCAAGAGGAAGCAAAGGTTATTTTGGATGTGAATTCAGCGTGGAGGAAATGTGGTCAAGGTGATTCAGTGAGGAGTAAGCCATGATGATCAGTCTGTGTGACTGATCCTGAAGAGACCTGTGGACATCAGGAAGGATGTTCAACAATTGCCACTGTGGAAATCTGCTTGCAGATTTGCCAGATTTTCATCATTGATGTTACAATTGCCAATGGATGTGTTGTCTCAAGCTTATTACTTATATAAGTCTGCATAAGTGTGTTCCTGTGTGAGTATATGTATCTGTATGTATGTAAATGCATGTATCTATTTGTGTGTGTGTTGGCCAAAATATCTTACTTACCTTGCAAGACTTGTTGGGCTAAATGCTTTGATTCACAGCATTGATTTGTAATGTGTCTTTTCTTCTAAGTTACATGACTTAGACTAAGCTGTTCCAAGAGTTTCCTTTAAAAAGATTAAAGGTACTTCTGGCAATAAATAATGACGGGAAAGTGCTGATAAGTAACACTCTATCTCTGACAACTTTCATGTCAAAGACAAAATGGTAACTGTTCTTTTGAAAGGCCTCATTTTCTGTGGTACCCGTCAGGATTTTGATGTGTAGAACTAGACATGACTGTTGTGTCAGCCAACACTCACGTCATTTTTTGTACCTGTGGACGTCCACTCAAATTTGACACATTATTTTAACAAGACCCCTGGAATTTATCAGTGCTCTGTCAAGATTTCTTAAGATTTTATTATCCAAAATCTCCAAAGTCCTTACTCCCTGAGCTTGGGTCTCTCACCATCTAGAATGACTGTGCTTTTCACACGCCATCCCCATAAATCAGTGGTATGTTTCGCTTTCCTTCCACACTCTCCCCACCCATAGCTGAACTGCATATGTGCTGTGCTCATGGGGAGCACAGACTAAGAAAGACATTCCTGGAAAATGACCACTCAAACGCATCTGCTCAGGGAAAGACCATGAAGCAAGTAAGAGAGGGTTTGGATGGCATGCAGTCAGCATGGCATGCAGTATTAATGACCAGTAAAGTAAAAAAGGGAATGAAAAAGCTCTATATTGAGCTGTTCTCTGCATAGAAGCATGGTGTGCCAGAAGCAAGCGTTGTACTATAAAGGACTGTATTTGTAGGCAAGACCATAAAAGGATTAAAGATGGCCATTCACTCCTGTCAAGTGAAGAAGTTTTGTAGCTGGTATGACAAGAATGAGGAGTGTCATTTGTCCAAATACAAAGCCTAAAAGACAATTCCCCCTGGTTCTAGTTTCTGCTTACCTCAAGTAGTAAAATCTTAGCTCTTCTAGGCTTACTAGAAATAAAAAAATGTAGTCCTAGTGGATGAATTAAGCAGTTATTAAAAACTTGGGTAACTTTTCAGAGCACTGATTTATAAAACCCAGATTCACTACTGGAACTCTGCATTGGATTATTTCCCTTGTTCTAAAACCTCCCTCAGTGGTGCTTGTTTTGAGCCCTCTGCAGTTCTAGTGGTGAGAGAGGAACCTTGCAACCCACCATCTACTGCATTTAGGAAAGATGCAATAGTCCAGTTGGTGAGATGGTCCAGCTGAACTTATCTCCCCTCCCAAAGCCACAATTGAAAGTATCATCTAAGCTAGAGTTTAAGGTCTGAATCTCATCTTGCTCAGATTTGGAGACTTTGTTCAAATCTGAGCAGAGAGAGGGGAATGTCCACCAAAAGCAGCATGGAGGAGAAGGGACTTACACAAGAGCAGCACAAAATTCCACAGGACAAAAAGCAACTAGAACAGCTAATTTGACCAAACCAACTTCAGACAAGTCCAGATTTTAACATATTTCTTGAAAATGTGACGAATAGGCATCTGAAATACATTAGGACAGAAGAACTGTATTGGTGATTCACTTGAATCTGTCTTTGTAAGATTTCTTCACACTACAGCTCCCAGTGCACTAATATGACTGGCTAAAACTCTGATAGCTGTCTCTAAACAGACATTGTCTTCTCTAAAGCTAATTCTCTAAATTACTCTGCATCCCACAGACTCCAGAGAGATGGCAAGGATTCTTCACACACCATCCCAGAAGCTGGGCTGTTTGTGGTGAAGATAATCCTGCCACTGGGTTTGTTATCCCCCACTCAGACTGGCTGCTTCAGGTGATACATCATTGAATGACACAGATTTTTGGGACTGACTCTATGCTACTACCTTATCTTCAGTAGAAAGCATCTCAGTTGCTGGAAATCACAAATATTAATTTTACAAACCTCTCTGCCTGCAGACCAGACCAGAGATACAGACCATTGCTTAAACAATGCACAAAGGATTTAAGTTCCTTGCTAAGCAATCCACAACCTTCCCCCCTCAAAAAAGTCATACCTTTTCCATATGTGTGTTACGTGTTTCATATAATTTATTGCACACATGGTAAAAATATATCTGACAATATATAAAATGCAATTTTTAAAAGAAGAAGAAAAAAATAGAATTGGCCTATTGTTCTGCTGCTTAAAATATGGGACACCACACGATATACATTAAAATTATAAGAATATGTTGAAAATATTTTATGTCATTCCATGTAATATATTTGAAATATCATGACAGCTGCTATAGGCTGTAATATGTTCCATATTGTCTGTTATATTCTAAATGTCTGTGTAATACATTTCATGAAATACATGGCACTTGCAAAAATGAATCAAACTTTTCCCTTTGCTTAATCAGAGTGCATGTAATAAATAAATTTACATGTATATTCATGGAAGAAATAAAGAAAACAACTTGTTTATTCCTAACACCTTTTATGTTCTTATTAATTGACATATGGGTAAACAAGCTCTCATTTACAGTAAACAAGGATTTCATAGAAACCATAAATTTACTTCAGTACACAAATTCTTCAATTACGGGTTTGAAATGATCAAATGCAGAGTATACATAATACTCGGTGATTTACATAAACCAATGAAAACAGAATAAAGAATAAAACTAGACAATCAGTCACACTTGCAGAAGCCACTTTGCAAATATTTCATTGAAGCCATAAAGCTGTTTGATGAAAATCATCCTTCACACAGATGCCACAAAAGAGTGTCGCCCACCCAAAAGTCCAATGTATTGTTACCAGTTGCCTGACATATTGTAGTGCCAGAGGACAGAGAATATTATGTTCCCTTCCAGTGCAAAAATAGAAAATCATAGAGAAGGAAAAGATTTATTAGCTTCCCTTTCTTCTCTTTCCTAGCAGCCTGATCAGGATGACTTCCCATTGTATGTGACACTGAAAAAATTCCCCGTGTCCCTGTGGTAGTGGTGCTTTACAACAGAAGGGAAAGAGGACCAGCTTCAGACACAGAGAAGGTGGTGTCACAGGACAGCAGCAACATGTTCTCTATATACACTGGTGACAGGAGAAGTCAGGAGCTCACCTTCCCACAGGGCTAGACATTAGGAAACTTAAAAGGGGCAGGATATCAAGCCCCAGAGGGAAACTACCTGGAGTTTGGGGCACCCTTTTGTTGGAGGTTTCACATGCCAAATAGGAAAACGCCTATCAGAGGAAGTGATACAAGGGAATGGGCTGTGATATCACTGAAGCCATTTATCCCTCTGGCCCGTTCAGTGATTATATGATTATATAAATGCAATAATTGCCATGTCAAGAGGTTACCTTGGGCAGCTTAATATGCAGAAAGCCATTTTTATAGCCAGAGTTTCTGGAAAGGCATGCTGCAAACTCTTTTGGATCTAGACATGATGCAGAAAAGCTGCTGGATATGAAAGGAAATAACTGCTCCAACCCAGAGGATAATTTTAAGGCTTATGCATTTGGCCAAAATTCAGGCAATCTTGGCCCATTCCACCAGTTTGCTCCCTGTTTGCTTGCTTAGTTGGTCTTTAAATTGCAGCTTCACTGTTGACCTACCCCCAACCTCTCCCTTGTTTAACTATCAGCACAAGGATTTTTTACAGCCATGCTAACATGCCATAGTGGCCAGCAGGGCTGTGGATCTCACAGGCTGCTCCCACACTCCATCGCAACACAGTTCTCCATTCGACCACTCCTCTACTCCAGCTTTTTCCCAGTGCCCGGAGTTCCAGAGTGTATTTTAAAAATTTAGGATACAAATCTGTTACTCATGTGTCTGCATATAATAGTTAAACCCATGTGTATCCTCCTGAGAAAATGTGCCTTTTTGGATGCTGGAAATGGACTGCTGTGGAACTATGTGCACCTACATCTCTGCAACTAGAGTTTGAAAAAAAATGTACCATAATGTCTTTGTGCCTCAGTTTCCCTACGCATGCCAGAAAATAAGAACACCTATAATTCAGGTGGTAAGTGAAATCACAGAATAATTTCTTATTTCATGGTCTAAGACAGAACCATGACCAGCTCAACACTTATACGCAAAATACTCTAAATGTCTGAATAGAGCCAATATCCCAATTCTTTTTGCAATGCAGTCAAAATCCAATGTTGAATTTTGTCCAGATTTAGCACACTTTTATGTGTTTATAGCTCATAAAAAGTAAGAGGGTTTATGCACACGTTTAAGTGCTTTGGAAGGTAGAGATGGGTTATGTACATCTGGTGATACTTTGGTGATAGACCTTCCCTGTATGTGCTATGATAGAATAGTCAGGGTTAAGCAACTTTGAACCAGTTCACATTTTAGGGGCTGGGATATACTTATCTTCCCAGTGAGTCATTACTTCCTTGCTGCTAGCTATTAATAACCCTTAGAGGAACTTTTCAAGCTGATAACCATTTCCTATCATTTTTGGCATTTTGAACATGTTTTTATTTTATTTTCCCATTTCTCCCAGTCTCCCAAAGGCAGACAGATTCCCAGAACCCTTGTGGAGTAAAGAGATCACTTCCTGCCCTTCCCATCCTCCTGCTTCCTCCACCCTTTCCAGGCCAATAAAGGACTTTAAGTTATTTAGATCATCTTTTTCTTTTTCGGTTCTGTTCTGATTTGTTATTTTTAATGTAGTCCATTACTGAGTACTTTTTCATTTTCTGGCCCAGACCTTCATCTCCTCAATAGTCTGGATGTAACAGTAAGCTTTAAATGCTTGGGGCCAGCAAGAGATCTTAAAGCAAGGTATATTTAATGAAGCAATATATATTTAGTTATATTTAACCTCCCACCTGCTAAGGGTTAAGGTTCAAACACAGGCTGATAAGAAAGTTTCCCCTCTAGCTTACTAAATTGCTGATTTTATTATGTCTTGTGATGTCCTTGCTTCTTTAGTTCAGAAAGGGAATATAGGCAGTAACTGGAAGGGCCAGTCCATGAATGAGGCAGAATTGAGAGCAATTTCACTTTGCAGTTCCACTTCTAAATTAAGCATGAAAAACGGGGACTAGGATAATCCTCAATACACTTTGTTCCTGCTCAGGATCAGCGTGCTTCCTGGAATTAAGTCTTTTTTTACAAAAGGGAATTTCAGCATGTGCAAGGTAAGATAAAATCTCCGCTATTTTGCACAGTCTTGAGGAAAGCAGTGATGTCTCATTTGTCTAGAGCAAAAGTGGGAAGCATGTTAGCACAGATGCCCCCAGAAAGATGCAAACAGGGAAGAAGAAGGTCTAGAGGGATTATCAGGGTTGTGCTTTAAACACATTCCACCTCACAGATGTACGAGAGAGAGAATGGGGAAAAAGATGAGGAAAGTTAAAGATAAAATAACTTCCAGATGCAGCTCTTGCCCTGATGAAGCCAGATCCCTGCTGCCTCTCCAACAGAACATTTCAGCCTCTCAGAGCTCATTAGGATCTAAAAGAGGGTCATAGACAATAACTGTGTGCCTTAAATCTTGTCCATCTTACAGGCATCTTGTCTCAAGCAATCAAAGGCAGCCTATGCTGGCACAGCCCAGTAATTAGCCGGCTGTGCTTCCAGCTGGTTTGCAGGCACATGGCAGGTTAAACAATAAATAAATCAGATTAGGCTGAAATCTGTTAAGCAAGAGTGGTCCTGGCATTCAAAGCCATTTCTTCAAAGCATTGCAGATCAGTGCTCGGGTTTTATACTCCAAAGCCTGTTATCATGGGTATGGCTACATGGTACTGCAGACAGACACAAGTTCATTTTGGCTAAGCTTTGAGTAGGAGCTATGGATTGGCTTTAGACCAGACACAATATAACCCTCCTGAGAGGGCAGGTATAGAACTCTGGTTGGCTTGTGGCTGATTCAAAGCCTGAATAGAGAAATCTTCTATCTCGTGTGGAAGGATTTTTCCCTGCATGTCCTGGGGTAATGCTCATGCTCATTTGCAAACCTCTCAGCTTCCATCCAAATGAACATTACCAGTTCTGACTGCTCCACGGACTTTCCTGTGTGCTGCAAAAGTGTTTCATGAGGATCTCAAGGTCTGTGCATAAAAAAAGTATAGGTTATTTCTTTGTTAAAGCCAAAGACTCATTGCAATTTATGAGAAGATAAAACATGAGGGTTTTTTTTCAATAAATAAAATAAGGGTTACCTATTTCTCTGGGATCTAGGGATTTAGGAGCAAGTGGACAGGAATATTTGGCTGCATTCCAATGGAGCTGACTCTACTCTCAGCTCTCTCACATGGTCCTACCACTCATGGAAAATATGCTTCACCCTCGAGAAGAGCCCTAAACTACCTCCACCCTCACTCTCCAACAGTTCCTCTGGAAGTCTCTGCCTGTGGTCCTTTTTATCTGCATCTTCACCCAAGGAGAAGAGATGTCCCAGCTGGGCACATCAGTGAGCAACAAACAACAGGGCAAGCTCTGTCAAGCCTAGGACTTCTGGAGAAAGACTCTGTGTACAAAGAAGATCTTGGGGAAACCCAGAGGTGACAGTAAGTGGAAAGGAAGCACTTTCTCTCTGGAAATACTTAAGAAAGTCTAAGTTTTTGAAAATGCCTTTTTACTCTGCTTCTACATAGTTTCAACTGTGGTAACATCTACCAGTCCCAGCTCTTGACTTCTTGTGCTCAGCACTATATCAGCAAAGCTGAGGAAGCTGCTCCTTGGCCACAGAACATACAATGCCACACCATCACAGAAAAAGGGACAAGCACCTCTGAAGAGAAAGGAACTCTTTCCTGACACAGCCAATGAAGAATTGTTTCTGAAGCAGTCAATATGCTATTGGCCTTATCTCATATTTGTATTTTCCTCATGTTCCCTCATGTTCATTTCACCTTTAGTGAAATTCTCACAAAAAATGACTGATTCTCAGAAAGACTAAATGGCAGTGCCATAAAGGAAATATTTTTCAATGCCCAGGTTGCAGGCAGTTTCTAAACCATTCAGTTTCTTTTCTCATACTGTCTCTTTGCTTTGGGGGAAGAAGTCAAGAATCTGCCCAAATTAAAATATGCAGGTTTTTTTCCCCAGAGTAAATACATACATCACAGCTCACAGGTTGCTTATAGAAGCACTTTTGAACCTTTTCAGACTCTGTTTTGCCTCCCGGAGTGGAGGGATCTTCTTTCCCTCTTCGCAGTACCTCACTGGCCAGGCACATTGCTTTAGTTAGGAGTTGTTCTACCCAGTGGAATAAATATCCCTTTTAAAATTATTTTCAGATGGAAATAACGGGTTCTCTTTCACTTTCCCATCTTCTTCCCTCCTCCATTCCCCTGTGGAACATTCACCATGAACTGCATCTAGAGATGGTGAAAATTTGTCATGTTTTTATCCTGTTGGAAATCTGTCAGAAATCCCAACTCCAAGACCTTTTTTCCCCATAAAACCTCTGCAAATTTCTTCCCCTCCCTTCAAAAAACAAACAAAATAGCTTCCTTGGAGGAGAGAAGGTCAGAGCTCAGCTGCTTTGAGAGCTCATCCCCTGCCTGTGCCAGGGTGGCTGTAGTTTTCTGCTTCTTCCTCAGTGAGTGCAGGAAAGGTCTGCTGTCAGCAGGGACATGCTCAGGGGCACAAGGCCATCCTGATGTGGTGGGTACTTGGCAGCTGCAGAGTTGGTGCCTTGCTTGGAGTTGCTGCTCTGATAACTGGTGACAGTCTGGGATCCCGCCCTTCCTCCCTATCGCCCGCTGACTCTGCACTTATCTCACTCCATTCAGGACGGCTCCTTCAGCTGTCTTCATCAATGACACATCTAACAGGGGTTGATGGAGATAGTTCATGGGTTTGGCAGTTAGAGCTGTGGTGGTGGTACATATCTTCTCACTCAACTGACCCCAAGAAATAAAACTGGTGAAGCACACACTCACAAATCCCTTAACTAGCTGATGCTGACATATCACATTGTGAGTGCTAAGAGGAAGATGTTAAATAAGGTTGATTTTCATCTGAAGCAGAGACAATGGTCAAATTTTCAATTTAACCTTACTCTTAGACATTAGGTTAATTTCCCAGAGGTATGTGAAAACATGCATTCATCCATCTAACCTTTAGATGGATGTTCTGTTTACCTTTAGATGTTGTTTTAAATCTGTGACATAATCCTATATTGCTCTGATTTCATTTTGTTTTCCCAAGTCCTTAAAGAGAATAGACTAACTTTGGGTTGTATTTGGCTGGAGGCTCTACTTACAAGAAGCCAAATTTGCTGTCCAAACAATTGGGCCAAAGATTAAGGACAGATACCTTAGCAATGTCATATCAGATCTGTTGTTTCTCATTTCCCACTTCACCCTCTCCTCTGACCTCTCAAACCAAGATGAAAATCAGCTCCTAATCCTGACTTCAAGTAGGCAAAAATGGGATGGCCTCCTTTCTCAACATCCAACTGCTTCTATGCATTAATCAGCAAGAATGGTGTAGGATATATCTCCCTTGCCTACTCTGGCTCTAGTCTATTCCATTTTCTCCAAATCTTTCTCTCATGCCAACTTTTGGAAAGACTCAAGCATGTTGGTAGGAAACTCTTTAGCAGGAAGAGCACTTCACTATGGCATTCTTATTGTGTCATAAAATGGATATCCCCAGGATTATTGCCAGGAGTTACAGACCACTAGGGTTTCCTTCCTCACTAAGCTGTGTCACCTTTTGCTTTGGCCGTGATTCTACATTCACAACACAGAGAGTTCCCATTAAGCCTCACTGAACTGGGAATGAGGAGACAGTTTTGAGTTTAATTCCTTGCTCAGAAAATTTCAGGATGAAAGGCCAAGTTCTTTTGGGAAGCTGGTTCAAAACACTTGTATTTTGGGTTCTCTCCTTCACAGTATGAAGAAAAACCCCACATCTCAGTACAGCATATGTAGCAAGAAATTTCAAGGAGTTTTGTGTCTGAATTCATCAACCAGAGATTACTAAAATCCCTAGTAATTTTTGACAGCCATGGCCAGAGCACACTTCTAGGATGCAGAAGCAGTGACTGACTTTGCATGAGCTTCGTGTTCTTTTGGCAACTTGGAATATTGCTACAGCTGCTAGAAAGAAATTAATAATTAATCCCTCCTTCTTTTTTTTTTTTTCAATTTTTTTTTCACCTTTTAAAGAGGAAATAATATTTGGAGATTTTGCCAATGTCTAAACAGTGGCTCTTTGCATTTTCCCAGCTTATAACTGAAGAGTACACCATTGTTTAGAGCTTGTTAGTGATGGAAATAAATAAATAACCGTCACCACAACAACAAGCATGTACCTCCCCATGTATGCTGCTCCACTCACTCACCGCTGAGAACAAAACCTTAGTTGTTCTGTGTCATCTGACTGATCCTCTCTTTTGCCTCCCTCTCTCTTGAATGCATGTGTAACGTGGCTTTATTTGCAACTTTGTCAGCCTAAGCAAGATTAATGTTTGGGGTGCAAAGCTGGCTCAGAACAATATCTGCTTTGAGAGCCTTGCTCTAGAGATGGATGCAGGAGCCGCTTGGTATATTATTCCTTATTTATTTATTTATTTATTTATTTATTTATTTATATTTGAATGTCTTAGTTCTTCTGTAGCAAGCATTGGCTGCAGGCCCACAGCCAGATGGAACTGAACTGCTTTCTAAGAAAAACATGAGGAGGGAATTGCATTTTGATGTTGTAATTTCTTCATAGGGGTATTTATTTCCAGTGGCTTTTTTTCCTCTCTCACTCCTCCCCCACCTCTGGAATTTGATGTACAAAAGTCAAGGAAGCTATCAAACTGCTGCTGTTGTTGCTGGTTTTGTTTGCATCTGGTTTTAATACTGAAAGGTTTGGGGTAGACAGCTCCAGCAAGGGAAATCCACGGATCGGACAGTGAAAACAGTGACAGATTGCATCATGGTGTTCTGGTCCAGTGAGGAAGAGGAGTCTTTTGAGTGGCTTTTCTCACAGCTTCACAGTCCTTTTGCTGGTGGTGAGTCTGCAGAGATCCTGCATGCACTGCAAGGGACTGGTCAGGATCCATTTACTCATTTCATCCATCCAAACTGACAAGGAGCCATCAAGTGGTAACTCTATGTCATTACGGTGCGGGCTAAATTAGAAGTAGATGTTGAAGGCTCTACATGGAGTTTTTACATCCCTAAGAACCAATTCCAATTTAGTACAGGGATCAGCTCCATTCAAACCTGCAGTACTAGCCTGTTTTTCACCCAATGTCTCTGTTCTCCTCTTTCAGTAAACATATTCCAAATGCCTAAGTAAACCAGACATGTTTTCTGAGTGTCAGATGTTCCTTTTTCTGGTTGAAACAGAACAGTCCCAAATGCCTGCTACTTAATTCCCTCAGCACAACAGCTGGCTGAGACAACGTGCAGTTGTTTTAGTATTTTGCCTTTTCAGAGCACAAAATGCAATATTTTGTTCAGAATCAGCTGGAAGATATGTCTTCTTTCTGACAGAAAAGAAAAAAAACAAAACCTGAAGATCAAGTATCTCTGGTTTTGTTACTTTTTTGCAACAAATAATGATTATGAAGTATACATTTTCATTTTTTGGTGCTGTTTGAAAAGGGATTATTGGTGAAATAAAATACTGTGCCTTCAAGGTGTACTTTATCTAAACTTTCTTGGTGAACAGGCATTTCTTCAGAATTTCGATGTGTGTCCTGACTTTTAGGACCCATAAGTCCTGAGCATTAAAAAATCATCCTCTTGCTCATTTTGCATCTCTCTGGACATTGGGAGGAAAGATTAAGCAAGAATTATGGGCTGATATATCTGATTTTCATCATGAGATGGATCTCTTTCACAGAGAACGAGGAGGAGCAACTTTGCCTCTAAAAGCAATACATGATATTTATGACCACTACAAAGTGCTTTCTGACCATCTCACGGAGGAGGAGCAGAGAATGACAGAGCAGTGAATTTCTTTGCAAAAAAGATTAAACTAACTTAAATTATTTTTTTCTTCAGTTCCTCTGGGACTGAGGTAGCCAAAATGATGAGCTGAGCTGAAGAAGTAACAGATCACCAGAGCTTACACAATATTACAAGTAGAATCAAGACATTTTCCTTACTTAAAGGAGTCAAGCAATACAGGAACCTCACACTCAGATTAGCTGACTAACTTCTAATTACCCAGAGACTGTAGAAGAAAGACTTGAGAGTGCTCCCTTCATATCTTCAAAGGCACCGACCTTAAAAACTCACCTGTGACTGATTTTGAGTGGGCTCAGAGGCTGCAGCATAACCACTGTTCTAGGATGCTACAGGTCCAGCCAGGCTGCTCTCCCTCAAGCTTCTGCTTCACTTCCCTAGTCATGAGATTGCAGGAATAAATGTACAAGAGGTGGCTTTAGGATTTATTTTCATTTTCTTCAGGCATGAGGTATTTGCTGTTGCAAAGTACATGACCCCAAGGAATGCTCCTCACCACTGCTGTCAAATTCTGCGCTAGAGAGTGACAATACAGTCTGTAAACACATTGGAGGGGAGATGCCTTGTCAGAAGAGAACAGGAGGCATTCATTTTGTAAAGGTTCTTCATTTCCAAAGGTCACCTTTTGCATACAATTTGTTTCTAATCTCTTGGTTGCTGGTTTAGAAACAAACAAGCGGCAGGAAAGCACAAGGAGGCAGAGAAGTTTGAAGGTAAAAGGGCAGAATGAGCTCATGAGCCTAGAGTTGATAATGGTTTCTGGTGCTTTGGGATTGGGGTTCATCCAAGTGCAGCATACAGTTAGTTACCTGTGCATGTTTTTTCCTCAGCAATAAATAAGAAAAAAAAAATCTAAAATACATTCTCAGTATTATTTCCTCTGGCTCTTCTAAAAGGGGGGTGTTGTTTTCCTTTCCCTTTTGTCTTTCCATCTATCTGATTAATGCAGAATTTGGGACAGAAAATTAACCTTTCTTTGACACATTATTCAGGGATGCCTAAACAGTCCTGGGATCAATGGTGCTGCTTCTCCAACAAAGAACTTGTTTGTCCTCAGGTCTCCAGCTTGGGCAAAATAACTCACAGAAATCAAAACCACTGGCAAAAGATATTACAACATTGCTAATGAAACAACTTTTCTTGTGAGAGATCAGGGAAAATCAAGTGTCCTTAGCACTGGCCATTAATTTCACTCCGTAAGAAGGATTGAAAAGCAAGTTTCAGAGATTCTTTTTGGGCATAAAGATAAAAGTTTGGAAAGTGGGTTGGTCAGTGGATGATGCTGGTAGAAAGCATTAAGGACAGTGATGATCTGTTCTAGGTACATCTTGGTGTCTCATTTTATGCCTGTGTACCAACAAGTGAATGATAGCATTATCAGAATATAACCTGTATATAATATTAATGAATTATATGCAACATTTTTCCCCCAGCAGATTACATGTAATTACATAAAGAAGTAGAAACAACTACATATGATCTACAGTCCTGTGAAAACAGCAGGGGACATAAGATTAGCTAGAAAATTTCTGACTAAACCAAGAAAAACTCCTTCCAGAACAATTCAAAGTTTACAGATGTCCATTCTAAGACACATTCTCAGATCTTAGGACTAGCAAAGTGAGACTTTACATCTGGACTCTTGCAGACCTTTCCTGCTGTTTTACTTCTGGGAATAGAATGCTACTTTATTATCTCCTCCCAAATAAACTGTGTGAGACTTCTCTGTTGCCTGCCAACAAGCTCAGCAGGGCAGTGTTCTATGTGCCATGGCCACTGCTGACACAGAGCCTTTCTAGCAGATGTAACCCCTCACTGCAGTTTTGAAGGCAGCTGCCATCTCCTCCTGCTCTTTCCTGTCCTGCAACTGTAGTGGCCATTCACCTGACACCCTGCCCAAGAGTGGGTGCTTTTCTGGCCCGACAGACAGCAAAGAAATCGCCTTCATTTTGTCTTTCTTCCCATGGTGGAGCACCATTTCTGCATGAGAGGTCAATGATGGAGCCATCAGGTTAGAGGCTATTTCTCATGGAGATGCAAAGTCTCATTTTGTTGTTTGCATGGGAGAAGATTCCCCACCTTCTGAGAGCTTCAGGACACAAGTATGCCTGTCTGCAACTGCACACCCACCCCTGCATCGGACAAAACTGAACCACTGAATGTGAATACCTTCACTTGCACTACAGGAACTTTGCTTTCTGCATGTCTGCACAGTTGTATCTCCAACATGACTTTCCTCAGGCATCACGATGTATTAACTACACTATTAGATAGCCTGGCCATCCAAGCCTTCTTTTTCATGATCATTTCATATCTTTGCAGAAATCTCCAGAAATGAGGTTTGAGGCAGTTCCTGTTCCTTCTTGTATCAAGTCTGTAACCACAAGATGCCACATTCATTCTTTTCCTGTGATCTGACTGTATATCACATCTAGGAAACAGCTTCCAGCATCCTCGTATGACTGTACATACTTCCATAGTGAGGACCACAATTTCTTAAGTTTCCTATGTCTTTCTGTCAAGGAGAAAGATCCCTGGATTCATGTTTCTGTTTTGATTTATTGCCCTTAAAATGAGAAGTGGCAAAAGAGCTAGAGCTGAAAAATTACTCTATGGTGAATTGCCCATAGCAGCTTTACTCTCTCAAGTTACATCAGACTGTGGATAAAGGTTTTTCACATTTGTGCTGCATTTTTAAAGCCAGTTCAGAAGGATTCAACCATGTAGTTGATCATGTCTTTTCTCATCAAAGGCAGAAGAAGCTGTGGGAAGCACAGGCAGGAAAGTCTTCACCCGGCTGGAAAAGGCAGAGAGTGGGCAGGAGAAGTTCAGGGATCAATGGAAGAAAACCTCTTCTATCTGGAGAAGAACCCCAGAAACAGCCACCCTTGTGGCCATGTACCATCATTTCATTTTTCCTGCAAGGTAAAGTGGGTTTTTATGGATGAAAATCCAATAAATCCAGTGGATGGTCCTTTTGATGATGGTGTATATTAAGGTTGACCATTCCTGAGCTTATTAGTGTAGATATTTTCAGATAAATCTTGACACCTTAGACATATTTTCAATTAAAAATAGAATTTGCACATTTCCTAAAAAAAAAACCAACATAAAAACCCCATAAAAACCCACAAAAAAACAAACACCCCAAACCCTTTTATTGATAAAGTAAGGGAGTATGTGGTATCACTCCATTAAGAAAGAAGTTTCACATGCTGGCTTTCTGAAGACACAAAGGGAGATGCCAGACTAGAACTCTCAAAAAATACTATTTACCCTGATAAGAGTGAGAAATTCATATATTGCATGCAAAGTCACTCTTATAAATCGTTGTCTGTCTTTCCTGGGAACAATCAATTGAAAGAGAAAAACAAGCAAAAGAAACCCCTATATTTTAATTATCACAGCAGCTGTTGCAATTTTGTGGCCTCAGGGAAGATTTAAGTTTCAAAATTCAGAATATATCTTAAGAGAATAATCTTTATTATTACTATTTTTAATATTAACATTATTACTATTTTGGGGTGATGCTGCATGGTTTGTTTTATTTTTAATGTTTGAAACTGTCAGGGCTCTATTTTCTATGGAATGCATTGTTCTGAGACAAGGAATAAAAGCTTCTATGTTTATAATCTAAAGTAATCAGAACAATGGACAGAAAATTATCCTGACCTGCAAATCAGGAAGGAAATGTACCATATAAAGTGCTCTATTTTAAACCTCTAGAGCAGGTAAGATATACAAGAGAAAACCCATTTTGTGAAAAGCTAATACAAATGCAGTAATTGCTTTAAATTGCTTCCTTATTGCTTTTCCAGAGCTGTTACTAAAACAGGAAAGGATTTTTCAGTGCAGTATGTTCATCCTGAGTGTCCTTCTTAATCTCATTCACAAAACTCATAGCTTTCAGCTCCAGCCAAGCTCACCCATATGGTTATTTCAGTTTTAGTGCTCTTCATAGAAATAGCGTGTGCTCCCAGCATCACAGCCACCAAAACATCAAGAGCAATCCAGATTCACTTTTGGTAGGGGAAAAAGTACAAATCAATTGGGAATCATTTTATTTGGTACTCCGGATTCCAGTGCCCAGTCTAAGCTCTAGAACTAGTTGTAGAATAAAATGGGAAAGAAAATTAAAACTAGAGATGTTTGTTACAGTTGCCTGGCACCAGTCACTATGTTCCAAATGTGAGTTTTCTGTGACTGCAGCCACCAGGAGAAAATAAATGAAAGTCACCATGAAGGTGTTAAATCTGCTTAAATGGTTCCCCTTCAATTTTCAGGTGATGCTGTCAATTCATATCAGTTGTTTCTTGAGAGTAAACTTCTGGAGGTGATTTGAGTTCATTTAAGAAAGATTTAGATATAGACTCATGATTCTGGCAGAACCTCTTGCACTTCCAAATGTCATCTTTAAGAACACAAAAGAAGACAAATCTATCATTTAGCGCAATAGATCATTTCAATGCCTACAAAGCAGAACAAAAGTTTCAGAACAGGGGTGTGCAGTTCCTATCTTGTCAGTTCTGTACCACACTCACATCAATGCATTTACTCTCTCCCCGTGGGTGAAGTGATGGGCATTTAGTACTGAGATAACTGTGACTTTCTAATACACATTGCATGAAAGAGAAACACTAGGAGCTATTGCCCAGAGGCAGTCAGACTATTTTGACAAACATAAATTCACATCCTCAGACAGAAACTAAATTGAAGGCAGATATTTGTCAGTTTTTCCCTCTTCTCTACCTTTTTTTGACCAGCTGTGCTATTGATCCAGCCTCCTAGGAGCTGTCCACAGCTGCATTTTCCACATAACCTTTACCTGACTGATATTTATGATATGCCTTGGGACCACAGCTTACCAGAGGCAGTTATTTGGCCAAATGAGTATGGCAGGACTCGAGACCATGACAGGTGCATTCAACACAAGGTGGCTTTCTTACCAGGACTGATTTACTACTGAGTTTATGACTCTTCAATGAATTCATTTGAAGGTGTCTCTGTCTCATATTAATGCACAAGTGCAGCCTTGTGGACAGAGAAACTGGTGACTGAAACCTTTCTGAGGTGAGAGTTTTTTGTTACATGAGGGGCAAAGCTGGTATCATGGGCTTTGACCTGTGCTCTCAGGAGAAAGGTGGTTTGCAAATGTTCAATAATACCCTTCTGTCAGGGCTGCATTTCTGCTATTCCGAGCACTCATTCACAGGTCAAAAAACATATAATTTTCTCTGGATGATTCCCAGACACCAAGTCCACCTTGAAAATGGCATCCTAAAAATAAACTTATAGATTGAAAAAAACCAAGGACCAGCAGATCTGATTTCAGAAACATAGCAACCACCCAAAACACTCCCTGAAATGTGTAATATTCAGCCAAACCTCCAGACAGTATCAGATTGGCAGTGAAGAGAATGCTCTTGATAACCACGGTACCAGCCCCTAAACATTCAGCAAACAAGGTAACTCCTCCACAGACAGAGATCACTAATGTAAATAAGTCTCCTGAAGAACATATGTAAAATGCACTACAATATAATAAAGAAAAACCCTATTAACAGAACACTTTGTTATCACATTCCAAACTAGATTGGAGTCTGTCCAGAATATCCTGGAACTATACGGCCTTTACTAGCTGATGATCATTTGAGAGAAATTGTCCTCAAACTTTCCCTTTGAACTTTCCAAATTGCCCTTGCCTCACAAAATACTTTATTAGAAGCAAAATTTCTCGTGGCAAACATATCCCAAGCAGAGCTGGGCCATGCCAAAGCAATAGATTTAAAACTTGCTGACACATGTACATACCCCATAGAATAAGAGCCCCATTCCCATCCAAAAGAAACCATCAAAGCCTTGCATCCTACATGTACTCATTCCAGAATGTGATCTATTCTATCCAAAGCACCAAATGCACTTGTGGAAAGTATGTGGGGAAACCCATCAACCACTGTGCACCACAGCATTTTCATGCAGAGAGTCAGTGTAAGATAGAAACAGCCGGTGGGAGAACATTTCTCACAATGCAACCACGCTCTGTTTGACTTCTTAGTGTTGATCTTCAAAGGCATTCCACAATACACCTTCAAAAGATGAGCTTTGGATGTCAAATTCCTAACTCTACTTTGTTCTCAAAATTACAGCACAATGGAGATGCTGATTTTATGTCACAATTTTTCTATTCTACAGTTAAAGCAATTTCCATCTGTCTCTGTGACACAGAAATTATGAACTTGCCACTTCTATTAACATCTCTTTCGTTTTCATAGGTGCCATATACTCTTGTCTTACCAAATATCAAACTGATAATCACAATTCAGCCCAAGCTGCAAAGCAAGTTTTACCCATCTTTTGTTTGCTGGAATGCTGCTTCTTCAGTTTCAGGCCCAAGAAATGCCTGGTCTTTGCTTCTTATCAGTTGCTCCAACCAGGGTTGTCATCTCTCCCAACAAATCTCTCCTTGCTTACTTCATTAGCGATGCTGTAACTGTAGATGTGGGGCCAGTCCCACTACCTACACAAACAAAAAGGAGACAGATAATAGGCTTGAGTCAGTCTGTTTCTCCACAAAATATATGTATCACAGACAGCTCATATTTTCTCAGAGAAGCTGGTTTTATCCCTTGTATCCTTCATGGGTTTGCTAGGAAGAATGCCACTTCACCCAGAAATCCTCACTTCCAGTGGGTTAAAACGCCCATGAGAATGGTCAAGAAGTTATCTCCTTGCTCATAGATAGCAAAGTCCAGATTGGAGTGAGGGAAGAAGCAAGAACCTGCTGTGTCAATCTGAACCTTCAGCAATGCTGCACCATGAAGAAATGCCTCTTGCTTAAGACACATGTCGATCAGTGACAACATAAGATTTTGTTTTGTAGCTGTTTCCAGCCCCTGTGAGGATCACCTCAAACTGCTGGCAGTTTTAGTAAGACAAACTAAGGAAACATAACTAACTGCAGTGACACTGATCCATTTATCAACACAAAGAAAGAGTAAACAAGGCTGAGAGAAATTCTTGTGAGCTGCAGCTGGACTAAAGGGTCCTGCATAGACTAATGACTAGACATAGGAAAAGATGTATTAATTTATGCTATTTTGTCACATAATCAGAGAGCAGTCTGCATGTGTGGAGGAATTATTAGGAGATAATTCTTGGAAGCTTGCTAATCATGTCATTGTTTTGCAGAATTCAGCTTATGCTCTAAACCCTCCTGGAATGTATTAAGATGGACACTGATTCTTCAGGTTACTCCACTCCAAGATGGACATAGAAATTGCTACACCAGGGAATTCTGACAACCTCTCTCTCTTGATAGCTTTGCTTTAAGAGTGGGTGGATGATTCAAGAGAAAGGATAAGTCTCTCAGTACAACCCTAACTGTAGAAAAGAAAATTTTGCCAGACCATCGTACATGCTATGTATACTGCAGCATTGGGCTGTGACTCACTTATAATTTTTCTAAACCACAGAAAACATAAAGCCTAGAGTTTTAGACTGTAAAAGCTGTCTGTGTTTCTTCTCTGTGGACTAGCTGGGATGCTGGGAAGTTTCTCAAAGTGAAAGATGGGTAAGCTTCAACTCCATGTGAATGTCAGCGCCCTCACTAGGACACCTGACTCATTGGCTGTTTCAGACAGTTCATAAGCCTACAGCATGGGTGGCTGCATGAGAAAGTGTCCCTTCCCAAAAACAGAACCCTCAAAACAAGTTTGATTAGTCCATGATCTGTTGTACATCCTCAAAAAGGTTCCTTAGAGTATCCAGAAATAGTTTCCAATCTACATATTTATACAGCTGGCAGGCACAAACCTCTCCTCTCTGCTGTGGAGTCATACATCTCCATTCTACATGGACAAGGTATGTTATTCCCATTTTAGAGCTGGGTGAAATGAGAAAGAAGAGATTATTTGCCCCAGGGAACCCAGAATTTCCAGCTAAATATAATTTGTCCCCTTGAGTTACAGAATTTAGCTTTTCTCTTTTTTTTTTTTTTTAACTCCAGGCTTGGCAATATGACAGAAAGACTCCTACATTCAGCAGAGCAGAGAGAACAACACTGTTCTTCGTCCATCGCCTGCAATAAAGATAACCACTCAAGCAGAGCTGTGTGCTTATAGAGAGGGATTATATGGACTCAAGGTCTTTGTCTCTGGCAGGTGCAGCCCAGGCTGCTAGGAAGGGTAGGAAGGGTTAAAACAGCACTTGGTTCTGGAAGATGTACAGGAATTGGAAAAGAGAGAGGAATTTGTGGATCCTGGAGTGTGTGAATTTAATAACTTAAATTATTCCATTCTACCTAGAGAGGACAGGACCTGAAGTATGCACCACATAGAAGAGGGAAGAGATGACTTAACCCAGGCTTAAGTGGACAAAGGTGCACTGGAGAATTGCAGCTGATCTGGGGAAGTGAACTAAGCTTTTCCTAAGCTCAAATTCACTCTTGACAAAGAAATATCTGAAAATATTCCACATGGAAACAAAACCTTTTATTCCTCTGCTGCAAAGGGAAAGTGAAGAGAGCAGGGGAATGTTTTTCACCCTGTCCCTTTCTTTTGCTCTGCAGGTTTGTGTGACTTCACCCAGCCCGAGGCAGAGACTATGCAGAAGTAAAGACATCTTTTTTCTGTTTCCTGCACACTGCAATGAGTGACATAATTCTGCAGAGAGAATCCCCATGAGGCAACAAGATTTTTGGTGTTATTAGTTACTGTTTAGTAATTTTCTCCTGGGAACCAAAAAAAAAAAGCAACAGCAACAGGTCCTCACTTGTGAGTCAAGCGAACACAAAGGAATAGATCAACTGAATTAGTTTGGGGGGTTTTGTTAATTATCTCCAAAGCTTTTAGCTTAAACTCATGCTCAGCTAATCCATGTCAGCTGCATCTTCCCTTGTCAGCTGCATCTTTCCTTGCCAATACAGAGGTGAGTGTGAGGAATTTCTGCATGTTACTTATTTAGCTATTACCTTTTATGGGTCTCTCTGTCTCTCTCTGACTTTCTGGCTGACAGGTTTGCAAAAGGAAAACTTCAAACAATACTTTTCTGAAAACTTTAAAACTTAAGCAGAGGGAAAGAACAGAGCCTGACAAAAGAAGCAGACACCTGTGAAGTCTGTGCTTGGACTTGGGCTGCTACTGTCAGGACTGGAACCACAAACACAAGACTATTGTCTCTGTTTAAAGCAGTGTCCGCTTATCTCCCTAA
Organism: Trochalopteron elliotii; assembly: GCA_024734555.1. NCBI lineage: Eukaryota > Metazoa > Chordata > Aves > Passeriformes > Leiothrichidae > Trochalopteron > Trochalopteron elliotii. The sequence continues at coordinate 6,412,717 of JANPWX010000011.1, forward strand.
AATTTAGGAACTCACTGATCCTTTTTTTTTTTTTAATGCATCCTTTTTTCAGTAATTTTTACATTTATTTCACTTGCACATTTATTATAATACTTATGAGCAGATGATGAAAAAAATCCTCATTTTTTTCACATAGTGTTCAAAACCAAAGGTGGAAACAGGCCTGCTTGTTGTGGAGACTATCTAAGCAGATGAAGAATAGCCATGAGCGGGGGAGAAAGAGATTCCCATTTCACAATAAACAGTGATCCTCCAGAAAGAGGCAGGCAATGAGGTGGTTAGTGGTCAATTAACAGAGAAAACAAGGATTGCAGAGGCAAGACAGGATCTGGGAGAGTAGAGCTGAAGTGAACATGATCTGAGGGAACTGAATGAAGTAGGGAATCCAATTACCCAGCCCAGGGCAGGGAGAATCCAAAATCAAATTCTCCAAGTGCCTGAAGCACCTGGCTAAGGCTGGAGCACGTGCTGGCTCAGTGTACAGAGTCCTGCCCATGAACATCAGATAGTTTTTATGTTGGGCCCTCCTCCTCCAGGAAACTAATCCATTCTCATAGATTTCAGTTGTGTTTGTGAAGTTACTACGAAAGTGTTATGCTGAGCTGTGAATGCTTCTCTTTTGGTGTCAATTAACCTTGGCCAAGAAGCATCCTTCAATCTGGGAACAATGAGGAGCATTTAAATCTAATGATTGCAATGAACAAGCTAAGGTGATTACAACCAGAAGAGCTGGATTTTTTACTTACTTGAAGGAGAAAGGTTGGGAGCAACGGAAAGAATGAAAAATGTTCAGGTTATGGGTAATGTGCCCATGACAGGAAGGGAAGAAGGATCTTCAGAGAGAGCCGTGTCAGAAGGAAGAAGTGGTAGGCAGCATTATTTTTTCATGGAGAACCTGGACTAGCTGTGAGAAAACCAAGCCCAGAAAAGAAACCAGAGGAGACTAGCAACAGATAAAACCATGGAGGAATGGTTTTGAATGGGTCAGGAACTGCCAGGAAAGACACTGGTGAGGAAGTTCATTCTCGTAGAAATGTTAAACATTTGATGGTCCTTGGAAGTAAAGTTCTGTTTTGAAATGATGACATCTTGGAAGTTCAGTTCTAAAATTATGTTCAACAGATTTCCATGAGTCTGCTCTTTGCAATCTCCAACAGAAAGGCAAAACACAAACTTGTAAGTCCAGTAGCAAGGTGGGATTCTGCAAAAATGCAGGTTTCAAAACCAGGAAAACTGAAGGCTACTAATGGGGCAGAGAGCTCTAATAAACGAACCTCAAGATAAGAAAAAAAAAAGGATAAATTGAGATGCAGATCATCAGCACCTCTTAGGCACCCTAAAACACTGGAATTGCTGGAGACTGCTTAGACTCCAGAGGTGTAAAGATACTTCTGTACCCCATCAGCAGGACAGCAAGGACCATGAAGGAAACTCCTGCAAAATATTTTGATTCTTCCACTCTGTCTTGCTTGGCTGCAATGTAGACCTCTGAAAAGTCTTCTCACAGCCCTTGTTGGCAATGTTGACTCCAGAAGAAACATCCACACACCAGATCTGGGACATTTCAGAGCCATTTTTACAGTTTGAGCTATTTCGGTATTTTAGGATGAGTTGTCTGAAGTGTGAAGATTGTATCCAGCACAATGATTCATGGGGGTTAAACCCAACACATCCTCCATGTGGGCCAGAAAAAGCCATGTGTTTTCTCCATTGACAACAGCTTGTCAGCACAACTGACACCTCAGTTACCAATCCCAGCACAAAGTGAATAGGCCAGAGACTGAAACTGCAAATGCCTGTCTGCATGGGTCTGGGTTGTGATGTGTATCCTTGGGGAACAGGGCCAGACCATACTTTTCCAAGGAAGACGTAACACAGGTTATTTTTTCCCCATCAGCACCATCCTGCCCAATGCTTACAGACCTCCCAAAAGGCATGAATGTCTTAGAAAGTCCAGAATATAAAGACTTTCACTGCTGCTTCTGTGCTAAGAAGTAAGAGCAAGTAGTTTGTTTGGTACAGCATTCATTGATCTGACGCCATGGCTGCACGTATCTAGAAAAGACCACACCACTCCTGAATTTGTATTTTGACTCAACATGCTTGCAGGAACTTCTGGCTATTTCTATTTTTCCTGGAGGCTCCAAGCAGTGAGGAAATTCAAATGTGTGGAAGCACACCCAAGAACTGACGTTCTCTTGAACCAGAGATTGGCTAGAAAATTGGAGGCTCAGTTTGGCCAAACCTCATCAGTCAGACTTTGTTTTTGCCAAACCAAACCCCACACCAGAAATGGGTTTGGAATCAGCTTCCATTTTCTTGAAGCCACCAAAATCCTGAGGTTATTCAAAGGTCTCTCTATCACCTCTCTGCAATCTAAAACTTTTTTCTGGAACATTTTTTCTGCAGATTGACGATATACAAACCGAGGGTGAGAGGCCAGGGTTGTCTGCAAGTTTTTCACTGTTCCCCAGTTCTGGACATGCCCCAGATGCTTCAGGAATAGCCTTTCAAGTGGTGGTTTGGCCCCTGTAGGCACACACGGTTCTGGGAGGAAGAGAGTCTCATGTTCATAGAAAATAAGATTAAGAAACAAAAATATTGAACAAATGGCTTTGAATCTGGAAAAATATGCTCAAGTTGGGGTGAAAATTCCAGTTGGTTTTAAATGAGCTAATTTGTTCTTTCCTGTACATCAAATGTGGGAAGAAAAGAGGAAAAAGGGAATAAAAGCAAACCAAAAAACTTTACTTTTTAATCTGCCAGTTGTTCCTTCTGGAAAAACTATGTTTCTGTGCTTAAAGTGCTAGACTGGGACATAAAGAGGGCTGGGTTCAGCTTGCTGATGTGCCAAAAAATCCTTGCATGACCTCGGGCTAGTCATTTAGCCTTTCCCAGTATGCTTTGCTAATACTGGGCCTAAGACAACTTCCCTTCTCCTATTCATATACTCTCACTGCAAGGTCTGTGGAATAGGCCTGACTCTTTCAATAAATTTGCACAACAGAGCATAAAATATTACGATTCTTCCAGCTGGAGCTCAGGAGTGAGTCTGTGATCCAAATCATGTTAACATCCATTATAAATCCCTCGAAGTCCAATTCTGGACTGGTTTCCAGCCCAGGCCAGTCTTAAGACAAGAGGAGATTATATCTTATAAAGAAGTCTGTAGATGTCAGTCTCCTCAGAGAGGCTTTCCCTCTCTCCACCTTGAGCTGTGTTGTTGGTTTAGGCTATTGTCAGAATGCACTTGCTCACACTTGTGGGATGTTTAGTTTAAGAAAACCCACAGGTGGCCCCAGGTTATTTTGCATTCACAGTATTTTGCACAAAATCCCAGGGATGTGAAAAGGACTGTCTACCAAGCGTCACTGTGATTTCACATGAGGTGCAGGTCAAGCCATTACCTGGAATTCAAGATTTACAAAAGGGTTTTTTGTGTTGTTTGTTGGGGTTTTGTTTGGTAAAACACTTGAGTGTGAACTGGGAAGACCACACACAGGCGGCAGTTTCTCACTGCCCATGATCTGACAAGCCACTTAACCCTTGTGGTTTGCAACCAGTACTCACCACACTGCTCACTGAGAGCCCAGAGTCTCTGCTCCTACTGGGGGAAAAAAATCCCCAGGGAAATCCCCAGCTCAGGAAATCTTGCCCATCAAAATTCAAGTGAAGGACTTGAGTATTAGGTTTCAGGAATGGGCAGACTTAAGGTGGGAAAGAGAGGGCCCATTCCCTTTCCCTGACCCAGAGAACCCGTGTTTTCCAGGGCCGTCTTCCAAACCAGCACAGCCTGAAGAAAGAAGCAGGAAGGACCACAGGAGAAAGCCAGACAAGCTCCTCAGGCACTGGTGGTTTTGACGATTCAGAACCAAGGAACGCAAGATGAGACAGAATTGCTTCAGTCATCACAGGTATCCCTTAACAAACACAGACAACCTAGGGAGGAATTTTATTCTATATCCTCTGTGGATAGACATTTTGAAGTACCCTCTGACAAACTGCAAGAACTGTGATTAAAAGCCAAAAAATACAGTGTACCTGCACAGGGAGGGAATGATGGTGAAGATCACCAACCATTCCTGCAACTGCAAAGAACTTTACAAATAACTTCTAAAAGCAGATGAGGCTGAAAGTGGTTCTCTGAGTTGCTGCTGCAGACATTGTTGGGATCCTTTTTTCCAAAATCCATACTGATGTCTCCTCAGATGGAAGTTGGAATAAACATGAAGAGATGTCCTTGGATGCTCTCCATGAAAGGTCTCTTAGAACTGCTGGTCCAGAAGCTGCTTTTGTTTTCCAAGCTGCTACACAGTCCAAGGAAAAATCCATAATGCTTTGGACCTGGAGACTAGTAGTGTTCACAGACAGGATTTACACAGTCCTTGGAGACATAGGTGGACCTTTCATTGATGCCTTTGGTGACAGCCATGCTGGATTTATCATGTGTGTAAGTGAATATTAACACAATTAATACAATTAAAAGTGACTATTTAACATAATTAAATAGCTGTTGGATTCAGCCAGCTTTGTGTCAGGTCATGGGGAAATACAAACTTACACACCAGTTCCTTGAGAGAAGTTAGCTGGTCAATATCTGCAACACAAGATTGACTGTCATGCTCAGAAGATGTTTGAATGTCCCATGCACAACTAGTAGGGAATGAAAACCAACTTATCCTTCTTCTGCTTCAGCCTTTTCTCCTCTGGATGTCTACCGAGTGCAGCAAAACTTCCAAAAATAGGCAATGGCTTTTTTGATGCCAACCAACATGGGGAAAAAAATCCACTCTGTTTTTAGACTGGCTGACCCTTTGTCAGTCTCCAGCAAGGAGGATCAGCCTAAGCTTCTCGAAGATGAAAAACAGTGAAACAGTTACGACTGTACTGAGCTCTGCAGAGATGTAAGGATCACACACTGATGTCAGCCAGGGTTGTTCAGGACTGGAATATGACCATTTTTACCTCCCTGCTTGGTTTTACGCAGAGTGGCTAAATTAGCAATGGCTCAGGGCTGTTACCATGAGATCATTTAGCAGTTAATCTTTTATTTGGAAAGCTGTTCCTTCCCACAGAAGTAAACACCCACCTTATCAGGCTTGCCATGGCAAAGGATGTTGTCCAGCTCCCCACCTGCTGTCCTTCCTCTCATTAGTGGTTTCCCTCCCTTTGCAGCCATTCCCACCCAGCAACTGTCAGAACATGCTGCACACCCACAGCCCCACCAGCAATGCTCATGGACACGGCCTGGTCACAGCAGCCCAGTCTGCATCAGGAAACAGCCTGTTCCAAACAGGGATGGGAACATGCCTGGCAGACATGAGAGTGTCTGATCCTCTGCTCTGAGGCAGCACAGTGCCTGGCCACTCCCCAGAGCCCTTTGCAGCTCTGAACGGCCATCAGTGAAACCACAGGTGATTCCTATCGATTGTGCAAGGAAATGGAGGGCCTCACAGCCAGGGATAGCCTTTCATTGCCACAGGCAGAGAATGTTTTGCATGTCCCTATATGTTGTATCTCCACTATCAAGCCCTTTTTCACCATCCTCCATTAAGTCCTAAAGGAGCCTGCTGGAAGGAATGCACCTGACTCAATTATAATTCCTCTTCCCTGCTGGCAAAAATCTAGGGCCTGTTGTTGTTTTCAATACAGAGGTTTCATTAGAGGGCCCAATGCACTGGTTGTGTAAAGCCACGTAAGTGCCATTGAAATGGCTTCCTGTTTAGCTCCAGAAAATGCACAGAACATGCCGTGATGCCGGGCTTCCTTCCCTGCTGACTGCTGCAGACTATACAGCAGGGAGATTATGTGCTAGAAAAACATTCTTTCTGACACTGAGGTCCAGAAATATACCTAAGGATCTGCCCCAAAAATTGCAGAACAAAAAACTCTGGCAGTGACTGCACTGAAAAATAGATATGCTTCATGCACAGCAAAGGCTATGTGCATTATTAGTTTTAATATCAGTCATGTAGTCCTGTGCATAATCTGAAAGCCCCTTGCACAACAGATCCTGTGCTTGTCTCACAGAGGGTCTGCCACTACATTAAGCATAGTCCTCAATTCCTATCTGTTTACAGTCAGTGCTTCGGTCATAGCAGCATTCTTCTCCCTCACTACTTGACAGAGTCCCATCTCTCTGACCAGGCATATGGAAACAACTCAGTTTCTTCCTCCAATATCAGTCAGAGCCACTCCAAATTTTTACTGTTAAAATTTGATGTTACTTTCCTGATATTTGCATCCAACTATTTTCATTTTTTCTAAGGCAGAGGTGGAGGCAGGGTATCTCTCTGAGGGCTCACAGACTCCCTGCCACCATGCATGTCTCAAGGTCTTCTAAAGAAGTAAAGCTGTTTTTTCCAGCCTCATTTCTCCATATAAGCCTCATATTCCTGTGCATAATCGTAGATTTGTTCTCCCCCTCCTGATTTTCTCTCTGTTTTCCAAAGTCCTACTCAGATCATTGTATGTTTTCTACCAGGCAGCATAAAAAATCCCCCTTTATCCTTGGTTCGCCCCAACACAGAGGGAGCATCTGAGCAGTGGAAAATAGTCCCTGACTCATTCAAAACCTTCCCAGGATTATCAGGTGCATTTGATACCACTGTCATTGCTGTCCCTTCTGACAGAGAGAGCTGCATTGTACGTGACCTGCAGCTTGTCACTTGCTCAGAGCTTATGAGCTCGGGGCCAGCAAGGGCTGAGGAGCACTGGCCTCGTAGGGAAGCAGTCAGCTCGTGGTAGCAACACACAAAAAGCAAGAAGGGGTAACAAGTCTCAGCTCCTTCTTCCCCCAGTATATTACCACATGGGACTCCTTGGATATCGTATCCCAAGCTCTGTCCCTAACATGTTCCTATTTCCTAAAAATATTAAGGTTTCGGGGTTTGAGGGGAGTTTTGGTATTTTTTTTTATTTGTGGGGTTTTGTTTTAGTTTCCCTTCTGGTGGGTTTCTAGGTTTGTTTGGATTTGGGGGGTTTTGTGTGTATGTGTCCTATCACCACTCCCTGTGATAGAAAATGCTGCAAATCTCACAGGCTGCTTTTTCTATCCTTGATCAGTGCTGCAAGTTCTGGACATCTTCTGCAGGTCAATTTTTCATTTAAATGATACCTCTCAGATCTGAAGCAAAGGTAGCTGCAGTTGTCCTTTAGTAAAAAAGCTCTCTTAGGAAACCAGACATTTACCCTTCATCTTCTCCATCCAAAGAATTAAATTCTCTAGCAAATTCCTAGGAAGCAATTGTTCAAAATCAATCAGCCTTTAAAAAATCATTGGAACAGGTAATCTGTAAACCCTGCAAATAAAAAAAAAAATAAAAAAGAAGAAAAAAAAAAGGGGGGAGGGAATAATTTAATTTGGTTGCTTTTACACAAAAATCAACAATGTATTACACAAGAAGTTATTGTTCCAGAAGAAATATCAAGAATTGTTTTAAATATATTAGGCTAGATGAGTTACAGCATGACACAAGTCCTTCTGCAATTTGGAGGGGTTCTCTTACATAAAACATATATCAGAAAGCAAAAAGCAGTACTGTGTGTGTCTCGTTTCTCCATGTTTTGAGATGTTACATCTCACTGTGCAGTTTTGTAGCTTTCATTGTAAACATTCATTGTCTTTCTAAAACACGGAAAGTCTCTCTCAGGTAACCACTGCCAGAGGTAGCAATGCCAAAGCAAACAGAAGTAAACTTTTCCCAAGAACACCTTCATGTCTTGTGGACATGAACACCGAGTCCTGGGAAAGGGAAAGTCAGGAAGAAACAGGCAGGACAGTCAGGAAAAAAACAAACAAACCACTGTGGTTTGTAACACTCTGACTGTTTATGGGTGAAATCACTTTCATCAGCACTTTTAAGAATTGTCTGGGACCTGTTATGATACCTGGACTTTTGTGCCATGGTGATTACTCAGAAATAAGCAGCTGAATGACATGAAATGAAAGGATTTACAGTAGTTTTATATTAGTTTTCACCTGTAGTTTTATACTAGTTTTTTGGCTATTTTTTTTCCCTTGAACAGTGGTTATGGGTCTTTATAATTTGTATAGTTGAAGGCTTTGTGGGAGAACCTCACAGATAACCAAAGCACCCACCACTGCTTCTGTAGTCCCCACATCCCATTCCAGCATCCTGCTGACACCAATGTTCCCTTCTATTTTGCTCTTTACTCTGTATAAACCCCAAACACTCATGACTCCACTGAACCAATATTGAGATTCAATCCATCAATCTGGATAACCCAGGTGCTGAATTGGACTGTAATTGGTTGGGGACATCTGCGGGCAAAACTTTTAGCACTACAAATTTCACACACACACACACACACAAAACAAAAAACAAAACAAAACAACAAAAAAACAAAAGCCTGTTCTTCAAAAAAGAGCATAAATTACAAAAAAACAATTTTTAAACCTTTAATTAAGCAGACAAATACAATAACCAATCCGTTTCTCCTCATTCCTTCTTGAGAATTCAAAACTACTATCCTAAAGGATAGTCACAGTAGGAAGTACATCTAAAACAATAATTAATATACTCAAAAAATCCCTTCTCAGACATCCCAGCCCACCCACTTCCACTGGTGAGCAGAGCTGTGTCAGTGAATTTGTGATGTGATGTCGGTCCCATGGCTGAAGGCTGACACCTCTTCTCTAACCCAAACTTTATTAAAATCAGAAAGATGCACTCGAGTGTTTTTCCAGAGAAGACAGGCTATTCAGACTTGATACTGAAAAGTGATTCCCTGTGGTAAGGAAATGAAGAACTGCAAAGTGCTTAAAGAGACATATTTAATGCCTTAAGCCCTCATATTGAGTTAACAACTAGCATAGTCTTGGCTTTAAGGATATAAATTGATTCTCAGGCTCCCTTATTTCAATAATCCCCCAAAAGAAACTCAGCTACAATTCTTTCTCTCTACAGCAGATGATACAGGGAGGATTATTTGTTTTAATGATTTTATTTCTTTTAATGACATGTCACAATAGCTAAAAGATACCAAGATGTCTAACAGAGCAATGTGTAGAAGAGTATCACTGTCCTCATGAGAGCACACAGGTGTGCACTGTACCATGAGGAGAAATCAAAAGGATGTACGGAGGTTATTGCTCCCATAAAGGAGCAATATATTTCTCAGTCATAGTGCTCAGGGAAGGAGAGGTGGCAGAACAACAGGCAGCACCAGTGACACAAAAAAGGAATAGAAGCTGGAGAGGGCAGGTGTGGACTGGACAATAAGAAAAAGATTATCTTATTGCCAGGAGCTCTGGGTAGATGTCAATGAGGAGGAAGGTGACAATTACACTGATATCTGTCAGGGACAGGTTAGGGAGTGGAAATCTGGCCATGACCCAATGAGACACACTATATATTTTTTAGGTCCCTGTCAGCCCTGTTTCCCATTTCATTCTCAGAGTGTGAAGTTGCTTAGCTGTGCATGGAACAGCAGGAAGGCATCACAGAGCTTTTTTTTGTGTGTCAAGCTCCTTCCTGATTCAAACCATCTATAGACTCACTCAGGGGCACCTAAGTAAACTATGCAAAGCTCAATCCTAAAACTACCCTTATTACAGATGAGGATACTTGGAGGAAAAAAAATTGTTTAGTACAGAGGGAAAAGCAGTCACCCTTGCCTGTAACAGATTTGGGGGAAAACTTTGACCCTTCATTTCTGACTGCAACATGTCTGAGTTTTTTCTTGCTACAAATACAATCCACCCTTCTAGAAAAGACAGATAAAACATGGGAAACTTGCTCCAGCTTGTTCTATTTACCTTGCTCAGTTTGAGAAAGTGTTCAGATATCTGAACAGAATATAGAAAGGACAGCACTGGCAATAAGTTTTGGAGTTATACTCACCCACAGATATTCATCTAGAAGGTACCTGGGGAGTTCACATATAAATAGCAGTAAGTTTCATACTCAGCATAGATAGAGATTTTATACCAGGAGTGAAAACATAACCAAGCAGGCATAAGCTAAAGCCAAAGAGGGCTTAGATGAACTGAATAATTGTGAATTTTAAAATCAGGAGGGCACCTATGAGCTCTCATCTGATCTCCTATGTATAAAAGCCAAAGAATCCAAAACAAGCTTTTGGCATTCAGTTAGTTAGTTCTATAGAAACTAAGGGAGAGATTTTAAGAAGATATTCATAAAATATTCCAAGTTTCTGAAATCCCAACACAAGTCCAGAGAGTTTGTTGGAATGATTAAACACCTTCCATTGTTTAAAAAGTAGTAATCTGAAATTTATTTCTAGACTAAATTCATGTCAAATTTACTTCCAGCTGCTAAATCTCATCATGCCTTTTCTGCTAGACCAGGATTATCCTAAGTCAATTGTGGTCAAGAAAGCACTCAACAGCTTAATGGGGCTATACTGCAAAGAAAAAAAAAAAAAAAGTAACGCTAAAGAGAAAAATAACACATCTTATGCCACCCAGTTGGTGTGCTGTCTGTGGTTGCAAGCCATCCCCGGGGTCTTGAGCAGCTGGGTGGAATACCTTGGATGGTCAAGTGGGAGTTGCCCAGAATGATTTATAAATGACAATTGTTTCAACAACACTGCATGTGATGAGCTTCAAGCAGGCTGCCAGTAGTCTGCACTCAGCTGGTCTTGTCTGCTCTGGTCTGTAGCTCCTCACATCCAGCAGAGCTTTTGGGAGGGAATCACCACCACAGTACTTAATGGCTTTAGAAATGCTATTTACCTTTTCTCCAGCCAAGGGAAAATGACTGTTCAGCTGCAGTGATAACCTTATCAGGTGCCCCTTTTCAAGTCTGCTGCAGTCATCTCTTGGACAAAACTCCCTTGAAAGCACTTGACAAAAGGAGAGGTAAGAAATGACAGCTGGGTGTAGAATATAGTGAACAACCATTAGCAGTAGTGAACAATCATTAACACCATAACAGTTGTTGCCTTTAGAATTGGGGAAGCATTTTCCCAGCACTGAGGGTGTCTGGTCCTCATCTGGGTCAGAAGTTTGCCTGTTCTGATCTCCCACATAGCACTGTCACCACCTGCCCCAGTTTCCCTGCAGGGAGATGTCCAGCCAGCCATCATCTAAAAGAATCAGCTGATTCCCTGAGATGGATAATTTCTTTCTCTCATCAGGAGGCAAAGGAATAAGGAATGAAGCAAGACCAGGAGAGAAGACAAAGAGTATTGGCTATCAATATTTAGGGAGGGACATACAAGCAACTAAGACTGAAGATTATGTCAAAAAAATGATTTAAAAAGACAAGTGCTGGGAAAGAGATGAGTTTTTCTTTTTTTCTTTAAAATCACATGGAAAATTCATCATCTCCGCATGTCCCATGGGATAAGAGACCAGCAAAAGAGATCTATCCTGCTCCAGAGTTTGGCATGTATCTGAATACAGATTTGGACTGTGCTGATCCCTGCCAATGACACTTGAGTCAGACCAGACTTAGCTCAATCTGTGCCTCTGAAAACATAGTTCTCTGCAAAGCCTATGAGCACTCATACTCTGACTTGTAAATGGAACAAATTTCCTTTAATATCACGAAGAAAGAAGAGCTGGGGGTTGTGCCTGCCTGCATCCCCTTCATGTCATTTTAACAGAGTGGCTTTTAAGAGCATAAACACCCACTCAAAATTAGTACAAATGTTTCCTTCATCGTCTTTCTCTGACACTAATGGGTAAAACATATTTCCACAGTGCACATCCAGCATTCTCACTGCACAGGTCTCCTGTCACTAACAGCAGCTGATGCATTCAAATAACAATTGGCAATAAATAAAACTGACAAGAGCAAATTACAAAAGCAGGAGCTGTGGCGTAGGGAATACTCACAAGCCAGAAAGGCATTACAGTCCTTTCACCTTTAGGTCACTACTGTCCACTAACACCCAGTTTGTCAAGTTAGGCTGACTCTTTCTTGTCCTTGGGCCTGGAAGATTCCTACAGAAATGCAGGGCTTGTGGCCAGCAGGAGATCCCCCTCCCCTTTCCATGGGCTGGTGTTTATTTCTTTCCGACAAGTCTACTCCCCACTCACATACTTTTTTCCTCACAGTTTTCTCATCTGACCTAATTTATGAAAAATGGAATTATATTCAGTGAAATCAGTTCTTGAGCTATCTGTATAAGCAACTTCACAGGGCACTGCAGACTGTGCATATCTATTTGGCAACATTTCTAATTGTGTTTGGCTTTACACATTAATAAATATGTCTTCCAGTACTCTGGTCAGAATATTCACCAGGAGAAATTTCCAATCTGTCCTGAGCTCCATTATGTAAAAACTACCCAAAACAGAGGTAAATTGAATGCTGTCATAACAGGATGTTTAAGTCTCAATGGATCTTTTGAGTGCTGAGGTATGTGGAAGATTAGAGCAGAAGTATTTATCAACAGGTTTGGGGTCAATTTCTTGAAGACAATTTGCCACTCCGGGCCTCCATTCAAGAACCAAGGTGCTCCCACCCATCCCTCCATTGTGGCCAAATGTTCCCAGAGAAACAAATAGTTTGTGTCATGTCCAAACAATTGCCTTTCACCCGCATATCCCAGATCCTGCTTTCTCTCTAGCTGTCTTTGGAGAAGGAACCTCTCTGTTGAGACGGGCTGTCTGCACTTCCATCTTTTTGGATATCATATAGGTGACCATATCAATTGCTACCACGCCAGGGATAAAGTGAGCACTCCATGTACGACTCCACAAGATGATATCTTAGCTCCCTTCAGGTTCATTATGAAAAGTCTCTTTTTCATAATGCATGCACAAATGTGAATAGCTAGCTGATGCACAAGGGATTATTATCCATATTAAAGGACCAATATCATCTTTGTATCCTTTCTCTTTTTTGGAAGATCCAGTTGTCTCTTGTAGAAATTTTTAAGGTTGGGAACATATGAGTTGATTTGTTCTGCTACCCTGGAGAAAAAAACAACCCAAGGCTCTATGTAGCTCTCAGACACTGTGCTGTGTTATCTGCCATTGGCAGCAAGTAGCTCAGAATTAGGCAATAAAAATGAGCTACTAAGATCCAGGCTCACACAGATATATGAGTACCTTTTTTTAGATGCTCATGTCAACCAATATTAAGTACCTAATGCTAGCCAGAACAGTTTTAAGAAGAAACACTTTAATGAAACCTGATATCTGGAGGCAGGTTGTTAAGTCAGTACTTGCCATTTGTGGGAAAACAAACAAACAAAAAAAGATAATCAAGAACCAGATGAACCAGTCTTAATGTTCTCAATAAAAAATTCATTATATTATTCTGCATATATATTGTAAATGCAGTTACTTATCAAGATCCCAGTGAAGATCAGCTTTTCAATCCTATTTCTGTGTAAATTACTTGATTGTTGTATTCTACTAAGGCAGTGCTGAAGTAATTTTGACTTGTCAAATTTTGACATAGCATTTCAATGAAATTAAGCAAGAGTCTTTGAAGACTAATATGTCTTAGTGTGTCTTCCGCACCCAAGATTTGTGATATTTAATTATACCATATGCAGCCAAATCTCCCAAAAGAAGTGTGAAAATGTACTAATTAATAGGGGGGTGGAGGGAGAAAGACAAACATCTAGTCAGAGGAAAATACCTCTATGCATCAGTATGTTCCAGGGTAAATTAGCTGCTGTTAAGCTTGAGAAGTCTTTTTAGGGGTTCATTTCCCATCTAGGAGATGTCAGTGAGGCCTCAATGAAGGCTGCCAAGGAATAAAGTGAAAAAGCATTCTAAGAGACTAGACTGTGCTTTATGTCCTGGAATCCTGCCTGGCTTGAACAACTCTTCCTTGACTCCTTTCTGGGAAAGGGTTAAGAAGAGAGATTGAGTCTGGACACATTTATTATCATACCTTGAAAGTGAACTCACCAAGCAAGAAGCAGGAAGAAGGGAAGACTAATTTGTTCTCAAAAACTCTTGATTAGAACAGATATTTTCAATTATGTGTGATTGTTTTAGCCAAATATTATAAGGATCAAAGTCATTTAATCTGTCAGTCAGATCTGGTCTCCATCTCACATCTGGAAGAGGAAAAACAAACAACTGAATGCAAGGTGCTGTTCTCAATTACAGTCATCTAGGTAAATAATAATTATATGGTTTGCTCTTGTTAAGGGATAAACCTCAGGATGATCCACAGAAATGGTCTATTAGAAACACTGGTTTGTGAATTTAGGTTTTGACATCAATAAGTTACATCTCCTAAGAGAACACGCTGTCAGATCTGCTTGTGTTATCTTTTTTTTTAACAATTTGCTTCAGACCTAAAAAAAAAAAAAAGGTTAAAATCTCATATTATTCTTTTACTCTCTTTCTATTTTTATTTTTTAGAGAAGAACCAAATGTTTCCACCAGAAATTAGCTTGGTGATTGCCAAGTTTTTGGCAGTAATTAATTTATTATTTTTGATTCTGCATAATAGGTATCTTGAGCCATGGCTCTTCAGTGCACCAGAGGAACCTTTATGGCTAAGCTTCAGATTTCTGGTTTGTAACTTATATTCAGCTTTGCCCTGATCAGGTGTTAAGATAATAAGACGTGACTGTTGGCAGTTAGAGAAGGTGCCAACTTAGAAACAGTCTCCTGCTCTATTGCATAAGAGTGAACGCTGGCAAGAGTTGTCAGCTAGCAAGCACATGCCAGATGAATTACAGCACAGAACTCTACTGGAGGAGAGGTTTTTAGGTTACTTTCATAGCACTTAGAACCAGAATTTAAAGAAATGGAGCTTTGCAGGTCTCTAGCAGCTTTCAACCATCCAGTAGGTTCAATGGATGACTCTTAAGAAATTAACATAACAAAATTAAGAAAAACGACCATTATCATTAGAATTAAGTAGCGATGATGTACTAGCAAGAGAAAGTATGCACGGGCCCACAAACTCATGACGCTGAGAATCTGAGCAACAGGCTCTTGAGTCAGAGTAGAGAGAGTGCAACCACCCGAAGCTACATCAGCCACAGCCTCACACAACCAAAGCCTTCTTCTCCCTCCTCTTTTCATATTCCCAGAGCACAGACGTCTATGGACTGCTCTCAGACAATCAGAGATCTTGTCATTAAATACTTTTTTTCTACCATGGCAGAGGTTTGCTCAGCAGCCTCCCCAACATGGGGCTGGCAAAGCAGCTCTGACAACCTCATTTATCTGACCAGGAACCCCCTGTCAAGACTTTGCTCTACCCTTGTCTCATTGAAATGAGCAAACAGCCCTTGCTTCTGCAAAAATTACCAGTGTATTATGCAGGCTCTTGGGAACACCCATTCTTCACATCACACAGTCCTGCTAAGGACTGCAGCCTAGTGGAAAAGAAAACAAAATCAAACACTCCACCGTTTAGTGAAACTCAAAGGTTTCAATGTGCCCACCCACAATGAGGCCAATCCAAACTTGTCTGAATTCAGGATTGATGTTGGACTCACACACAATGAGTAGGTAAACTTGGCACCTTGCTGCTTTCCAAAGACTTAAGGCAATCAGCTGGATGCTTTTCTTGGGAGACCATGCAGCATCTTTGAACCCCTCTATTGGAGCAGAGGTCGCCTTGATGTGCAAATAGCCTTTCACTGCCTTTCAGAGTTTCTCTGTCCCAGCCTATTCAAACTGGACTTAAAGGTCTGTTCTGATCACTTACTGTATCTTACAGCAGAACATGGACTGTCCAGCTTCTCCACTGCTGCTCCTGTTAAGCCCAGCAACTTCAAAACTGGGTTGGTGGTTACTAAACTTTCTGCACAGATGACAAGTGATGTGGATTTACTACATTTTTGGCATCAAACTAACTACTTTATTAAACTTTCTAAGGAAAGAAAAAATTGAAAAAAAAAAAAAACCCAAACCAATAAAAACCCAAAACCACACCTACAGCAACAAGAAAAAAAAAAAAAAAAAAAAAAAAAAACCAACAACAACAACAACAACAAAAAAAAACCAACCAAAAAACTCTTTGCAATTTAATATTCACAGATTTCTGGTTTCTGTGCCAGGGACTGGGTCCTGCAATTTCTTCAACTACTCAGTAATACATTCAATTTTTCTGCCTGCACATCTGTTTATCGGCAGTGCTTAAGTCACCCCTTAATCCTTTTTGTCATAAAGTAAGTTTACCTAGCTCCTGTATTATCTGCCTGCAAGGCATATTTGACATATGTGAAACTGAAACCAACTTTAAACTACAGATTTAATGGTCAGTGTCATCAGAAATTAGGCCATTCATATGTAAGATGCTTCTAATGGTTTAAAACTGTGCCAGAAAAAAAAAAGTTAAAAGAAAAAAACAAATAAAACAAAACCCCTGCTTAGCCATGTAGATTCATTCTTGTGGCAAAGTTTGTAGGAAGAGGTAAGGTTTTTAATTAGACCAACTGATATGCCTGGAAAATAGCAGGCACGTGCTTCCAGGCACATGAGCCCTTTGTCAAGTCTGAAATACAAGAAAAACACTTCAGGCTAAATACAGGTTGAGAACAAGCTGCTTTGAGTGTAACTTTATTATGTTAATCAGTCAATTTGAGAGAAAGGTGTGCTTTGTGTTGTAATTCCTCAGCTCATTACATGTGGAAGGGTTCTTAAATTCCAATGTGCTGATATGCTTAGGACACATTTTATTGTACAATTAGCTCATCATTCAGCCTAATAAGGAAAACACCCAGGAAATGAAACCGAGTAAGAGCAAAGGGCACTCGATGCCTATCTGCGTCTGGTCGCTGACACTGTATTTGGGAATGTGGACCAGTTCGGTGACTCCAAATACCTCCCTTCCTCTCCCATTACAACATTGCCTTTATTGGAAATAAAAGAGAGGTCAAGGAAACTATTTCACTAAATATCGGTTTTGCAATAATCTAAATGGACAAGCCTACATTCACTTCACTGGCTCCACTGACATTAATTGCACAGCAACATAGTCCGTGTATTTCAAGGGCAGGAAGACCTATTAGATCATCTGCTCTGACCTCCTGCAGAGCTGCACGTTGTATTATTTAATAAAAAACAACTGTACTGAGCAGGTGCTCCAAGCCAGACCCCTTCATTCCTCATTCGGTTTCTGAGCTTTCTATTCTTTTCCACAGTTACTTAAATCTTTGCATGTTGCAATGCTATACAATAGGCAAACAACGTCCTGACCTGAACTCCTTCAGGGTGTCAGTATCAGAAAAGCAAATATTTAGACAAATGGTTGTGATAGTTAGTGTAAATAATGAAGCAATGACAGTGAAGCAGAGATATTTCCCGGAGGTTTAATGCCTAGCCAGGAGGACCTGATGCTCTGAACCGATTGTGGTCAGTAATAAATGTCTTGCCATTGTCTATAAATAGGTAATTGTTGCTATTTTTGTATCATGAAAACTGAAAATCAGATATACATTTAGAGACTTGGGGCATATGGCTTTGTTTCTGGATCACAATTACCACATACACCACGCAGAATAAATGTTTACAACCCTCACAGGTTGAACCATTTCTCCAGAATCCATAATTTCTTGTCAAAATTCCTCATTGGCTCATGGGTCTCTCGTTTTGCATGACCTGTTGCTTTCCTGAAAACAGGAAAAAAGACAGCTGAAGGAAGGCCTTTGTCTTGAGGTCCCATTTCTGTCTCTCTGAGTAATGTTACTGTGGGACCTACAGGTCATCTGGCAACATTATGGGAATATTCAATTATCCCTGGGAAATGCCGTGTCCCATTGCTGTGGCACTGATGAGCAAACCACATAAAACTAAAAAATTAATTTGAAAAGTAAACCCTTAAAGGCTTAGACATTTCTGTGAGTATAGTCTTGAGAATTTTTTAGTGCCTCTGCCAGCAAAACTGTTTTACAAATTTTCAGTGTTCTGCCTATTGCTTTGAAGTCTTCTTTTTTCCCATCCCTGCCTAGTCTTGCTGGCCACAGGAAGCAACAAAACAAACAAAAAACCCCATTGTCTATTAAGGAGGCACAAACTGCAATCGTTATAAATCCCTGCCACATTTTTGGAACTGGTGCATCCTTGTTCTTCACTTTAGAAAATCTAGTCCTGGAAAATCAGGTGACTTCAGGTCCATTTGGATTAAGATCAGGCAGAGCTCTTCTACACATTGATTTGACCCAAAACTGCACAAAACAAATTAGAAGGACCAGAGTCCTTTTTCTGCATAGCTCCCCTTCTTTAGTGTCAGATTGCTGGATGATCTCTGACAAAGCAGGACAACATTGAGCCTATTTTTTGTCCTTTTCCTCAGAACTGGCCAGGTCAGTGCAGTGGTTTAACAATAGCTGACAACTAAATATCATGTGCACCTCACCTCACCACCCAGTGGGATGGAGAGGAGAATTGGAAAAGACAGAAGGTAAAATCCTTGGGTAGAGATAAGAGCAGGTTTAATAATTTAAAATTTAATTTAAAAAAATTATTGTAATTGTAATGAAAATGGAGACACCAAAATGAGAGGGAAATAAAACTAAAGAAATGCAACTGATGCACAGTACAAGTGCTCACCACCTGCTGACCAATGCCCAACCAGGCCCTGAGCAGTGACCAGCACTCCTGACCAATTTTTCCCAGTTTATATACTGAGCATGGCATTCTGTGGTATGGAATATCCCCTGGGTCAGCTCAGGTCAACTGTCCTGGCCACACTTCCTCCCAGCTCATTGTGCACCTGCTCACTGGCAGAGCCTGGGAAACTGAACAGTCCTTCACTGAGAGTAGGCACTGCTTAGCAACAGCTAAAACATCAGTGTGTTATCAACATTATTCTCATACTGAATCCAAAGAGACAGTACTGTACCAGCAACCAGGGAGAAAATTAACTCTATTCCAACTGAAACCAGAGCATCCAGCTCCAAAGCTCAAAGGCAGAGGGGATGGAAAAGAGGGACAGTCAACATTTGTTCCTCAACATTAAGACAGCAGTTCTCAGTTTAATTTCAGGATAGCACAACTGAGGTCTTGGAAACATATATGTTCCTATCCTGTGGGCACAGAAATATTTGTCATATTTATAGATGGCTGAAATATATTTGGAAGCTCTAAGACTGTGGCCCTCCTATATCAAAGGCTGTTTAATAACAAAACACTGTAGCAGTCCATTTATAGAAACAGCATACTGCACTCTGGCTGCTGCGGGTAAAACCAAACACCCTCCCTGCCTTCCTAAAACAGTAGAAACAACACGACCTTCCTCCAGAAGGGCCATTTCCATAAAAGAAATAAAATTAAAGAGGAAAACATTGTACTGAAGGAAGAAGTTGGAGACACAGAAGCAATGTTTTCAACCCAAAATTTTCATGTGAGCAGGTGGTGGACGGCAGAAGGCAGCAACCAGGGGAATACTCTGTGGCTATGTAATTTGCTAAACTGAGGTGGACACAAGGAAGAAGGTTGAGGGAGGACAGGCATTTATTTTAGAAAGGAAATTTGAATCCCATTAGAATGACCACAGTGGAATGAATTCAGCCAAGAGAAGTGAAATGGGGGTCATAAATAACAGGAATCACAGGTCAAGCAGCAAGGTACTGCTGCAAAACCCATCTGAGTAGTAGCTGGAGGCTTCCAAAAGCACATAACTGTGAGCTCTCAGGGACTCCAGGCTCCCAGGACCACCAAGGATGTCTGTAAGAATCTAACTTACACTCAAGACACTACTTGACATCTCTTCCAGCTCTTTCTTCTGGTCTTCTCATTTGATCTGTGACTGGCAGGAGTGTCTAGATCTGCCTCTCCAGTGTTTTACAGAGCTGATAAAACAGCTCTCCCATCTCTGCAGGTTAAAAGCTCTTCACTGTACCACTTCTTTCCACTATGATAATTCCATTCCCACTAACACTCTCATAACAGATTTGAGTATGCTTAAATATGACTGTTTCATTCTCCACGTGAATGGAGAAGGTTTCTCCAGAGAGAAACCTTCTTTATTCTCCGGTTCAATATCCCCTGATATAGGAAAGCATTTCTTTATTGACAAGCGTTAAATACTACAACATCATAAGGAAACTTACCTAACTTTACAACACAGACAGGAGAAAGTATGTTGAGTAGCTGCAAAAATGTGTAAAGTTTTAACTGAATTAATTTTCCCAAGCGTAATCGTACGACTTTGTTACTTCCATACCAACCCATTAGAAACTTTCTGGATATACAGTTGACCAATCAGTTTCAAGAAGTTTGATTCAACAAGATGCCTGGTGGCATCTATCTGCTGTACTGCCTTCATGTTTACATGAGGGGGTCTACTGGGTGCCCTGCAGGACAGGTCCCCTTCAGAGTGTCACTGACAGGAGTGACAAATGTATACATATAAATATGAACACATACACTATGCGCTTCTTTTTCCAGATTTCTCTCATTCACATTAATAAATAATGTAAGAAAGCTAGTGCTTTCATAATGCTACCTCTCCTGTATGATCAGTAAAAAAGGTAAACATAATAGATATATAAACAGGTTTGCCTGCAAAAACATGGTGATTTCAATGGCAAATAGCAGGTGGGTTTATTTACCACCAGCTGATTTTCTTTTTAAATGATCCATTGTTCATCCATACCAAAGTCATAAGAAATATCACTCAGATCATATTTGTATATAACCAGATTTCCCAAGAATAGAATTAAACAAAACATATAGGTTTCCTATGGCATCTTTTACTGAGAGATGGTCCTTCTTGAAGGAAACCTAAACTGCTAAGGGCCTGAAAGGCATTATTATTCTTACAAGAGCTTTCAATCTGAGAAGCCATCCTTCATCTTGGGAATTTATTTCAGATGGGGACCAAGCAATAATTGCTGTACTCCTCCACAAACTTGTCTCATAATAAAAAACATGTGCACAGCTGGAGGGGTGTGAGGTTGGGATAGGACTGGCAGTGGAGATGTGCACGTTCAAGAGCAGATGGAGCACTGCTTTTTATTAAGAGAGAAGAAGTAGATTCAAAACACCTGGCAGAAAGGTGCTTGCTTTTCCCTTTGGTCTCATGAAAGCCATTGTTACAGTGACGGTATTTACATGTAAAACAATCCAAAAGTAAGGGGAAAAAATGTAAATAGGGGAAAAAAAAAAGAAGAAGAAAAGGGAAAAAAAAGAAAAACATAGAAACATAGAAACTGAAGAAACTTCCATAATAACTGTACTTTCCATAATAACTGTGACAGACTGGATAGTTTCAAAGCAGAACTGATGCTTCTCAACGGCACTGCAAATATGTAATTTTAAAATATAAAGTTAGGATTAGGTTTATTTGGAAAAGGTGTACCAGATTGGTGGTTGAGAAGTAATCTACCATAATTTTAGAAAAATCCATTAGTCAGTATGGAGGCTACATCTTATAATGTCCACAACTACAGAGTGACCCTGTGTTTATCATTCCATACGCCAAGGGACACCTCAGAAAAAATGGAGTGAATATAAAACAGCCAAAGGTTTTGAGAAGCATACCAGTGGTTTTGAGAATCTATGCACCAGTTTCCCGAGGTTGAATATAGTTTATCATCGGAAAACAGAACAGAATTTTATCAACTATTGAAAATAACTGGGAAGCAGTGGTATCAGAGATAATGAGTTCTACTCAAGACTAATGGCTGATTCAGAAATTCTCACTTTTACAGAAACTTCCATCATACAAAGTTTTCCATAAAATGGCAAACACCATCCTCAGAAGAAGTGCTGAGCAGAGTACCTTTGATGAAAAAGTAAATTATAGAAACTAAAAAGAAATACAAATTCTGAGTGTTTTCCCCAAGTTTTTAAACAGATAGTCTTGGCTTTCTAAAGATCTATTCAAAACCACTATACTTTGCAAGATGATCCTCAAATATTGGTGAAAGCAAGAGCATTACAAATAGAAAATATTCAGCATGTTTTGATCTTACCCCTTTTCTAGCCTGGCTGAAAAGACACACACCATAAAGAAGTGATGACAGTAATGACTAAGATTGTTTTAGGGACAGGTGGGAAGAATAAAAGGATGTTGCTCCCACACCAATACTCCTGTAACCTCTGAGCCAGTTCCCTGAGCTAACTCCAATTCACGTACTCATAACTTGCTGTGATTGATATTGCACATTTCTTTGTCCTTATTACTAACCAAGGCCATAAATCCCAATTATCGAAGACAGTTGAGTTCAAGCTGCTGCCATATTTCAGAGCAACACTAACTCTGAGGTTACCAAAGGTCACCTTGGCCAGAAAGCAGGACTACAGCACAGTAAGTCTATATCTTCACTAGTCAGCTGCAATGTCTTTCAGGCTGATTGAGCTTTGATTACCCCCTATCAGACCCATAAGCCACATTCTTCTCTCACAGCCAGGGACAGAACCAAGATACATGATCTCCTGTCTTGTGACTTGTGAAATGCACTGGCAAAGTATGTGTCAACCCCTTCTCCAGAGGCTAAATGAACTGGCAGCCATTCCTACCACTCATGCAGCTGAAGAGAAAGATATAAGGGGAAGAGAGAGCCCTCTGAATATATGAGTCAGCTTAGTTGCCCTGCACAAACTACAGATTTTTATTGTAATTACTTTTAAAAATATAAAAAATCCCCTAATTTTATTCAAAATCTAGATGTACCCATTTAAACGCACCAAGTCTGTATTGCAAGCTTGTTGATGTAAAAACATCAGGGTTCTGGTTAATGATAGATAAAACTGCCTTGAGACACACCTAACAACTCACAACTTTTAAACACTTGTTGCCAAAATACAGAAAGAACACAGCTTAAAAGAAAAAAACAACTTGAATTCTTCTACATCTTTGCCTTTCAGGGGATTTTCTTCATTATGACACTGTTTCAGAATTTAGAGTCCACTTGAAAGAGATACCAAAAAGTTTAGTATGCTTCAGCTTATTCACAGCAGCCTGAGAAGACAATTTCTCTGGGGAGAAGATGCAATCCCTCCATTTGACCTGCATTTTCTGGCATATGCTCACATAAAAGGGATGTCAACAATTCTTTTGTATTTTCCAAACTCCTCAGCAAGGATCAGTCAGTGTGCACAGGAGACTGAGTGCTGGCAGTCTGGACAGGTTTCTTCCATTAGAACTAGACACTGCAAGGCGTTCCTAACACTCACACAGTCACATTCCATAGGCACTGTCTGCAGGATGAGTCATGTTTCTGCCTGGGAATTCTGATCAGAAATATGGGATGTGCAAGTTTGGGTTTCACATCACGTGACACATTCAATGAATTTCAAGTGTGAAGAAGTACCTTCTTACTAGACAGAGTCCAGCCCAGAACTGAACATCTCAGATGAAAAACTCCTTATAACAGACTGACAGCAAGGCAGGGGATTAAAAAATCATCTCACTCTCATCCCCAGGCACACCGAGCATATACAATCTGAAAAGGCTTTTACCCTTATATTGAGGAGTCAGAATGAATCATCAAACGAGTATATAGGCATATTGCACACCTTGGATGCAGGATGAATAAAGTTATTTACCAACACATCTAGAGTTCCTTGAGTGAAAGACTACAGAGGACAGTGCCTCTGCCTTGTAGATTTGACTGGTATTTGAACTATGTATCCCACCTCGTTTCATCCCATTTGCTCTATTTATACCCCTTGAAACAGAAGACTCAGCATGCCCTACAGTCACTAGAGATCTGGAGACAGGAGGGAATATTCCCTTAATTATCCTATATCTCAGTGGTATATGTCACAAGCCAAAGTGCATAAAGCTCCTGGCCTGATTACCATTCACATGCTGTGTGGAATTTATTAAATTCCTTATCCCACAGCCATTTAATCAGTGGTATTATTGGAATGAGATATTTACCCCACTGGGTGGTATGGACTGGGGCAGGAAAGCATGCCAGGAACAGCTTTGCTGATGCCTATTTATAAAGACTGTAATTTTCTTTCCCCCTCCCTTTCCTCACTAGAACCAGTTAGTCAGAGCTCCAGCAACAGAGCGGGGCTTATTCCATGTCTAGTTTTCTGCAGTAAATCTTTACTCCTGATGCGTTTTGATCCACAGCCAGTTTAATCTGCCTATTGACTGTTAAACTCTATTTATTGTTTTCATGGGATCTTTAAGAATTAAGCCTTTTTTTCTTCCTCCCTCTCCCAGATCCAGGTTGGATTTTTTTGAAAGGGATTTGGAGCTGGGCTGAATACCTGAGAAAGCCATTTCTCCCTCAAAACAAAGCTCTCATGGCATTACCCATGGCCACTGCCCCCAGCCTATGTGGCTGTGTCATTCAGTCTTCCTGCTTGGACAATCTCCAGATTCCCCGTTCAGTCTCCTCACTTGGACAATCTTCAGATTCCTTGCTGAGATTGCAAATTGTAACCAGCTATTGTTCTTATTTACATTTCAACCATGGCCTTAACTGTGACTTGAACTCCAGAGCAATGCAAATTGTACATGTGCACAAGGAGTGACAGTTTCCTTTCCTAACCCTGAAGGACGGTGTTCATCCCTACCAATCAAACACCTAAAATAGAGGGGTAAGACATATGAATCGGTCTGTCTTCCTCCCCACTGATGTGAAGGGAGCCTAAACAGCTACCTTACAGTTGGCTTTACAGAAAAACATCCCAGTCTCTATTCCCATTTTTTCTCGTATAAACTGAATGTCTATAAGTAAGTAGCATTTTTACTCTTTTTCCATGACTATTCAGCTTTTTGCAGTGTGCTACATTAAATATGCCTTCATCGAGAATAATCCCTGGAGCACGGCCATGTTTTGTCCTGAGTTTATTTACCTTCATAAAACCATGAAGGAACACGGGTAAAGGAGGGACGGAGAAACATCTGGTTAGCCAACACATGGGATACAGGAGTAATGAACATTGCATTTTAATAGGTAAGCCTCCACCTGCACAAGATTTCCAGCTTCTGCATCAGCAACAGCTCCAGAGAGGGATAAATAATTAAGACAAGAAGTCTGAGGTGGAAAATGGCTGTGATATTTGCTTTCCTTAAGACCACATTAGGGACATGCATAAAAATCAGACACGGTTGGGTTTGCTCTAACTGAACTTTGACTGACCCCAGAAACCCTTTTAACTGAACAGACTGGTGAACCTACCTACCCTCTGGAATCTGAAAAAGCACTGATTACTCTTAGGCTAGTCCTAAGACTTTGTGACTCTCTCTTATTTGAAACAAGAACCCTCAACCCCTGTGATTCCATGGCTTCAAGCTCCAAGGGGCCATGACCCCTGTGTTATGCAGCCATCCCACAAGAGCCTGCATCCTTCCTATGGCTACCACCACACCAAGGCATTTATCACTCCAGCATATACGTGTGGTGAAATGATAACCAGGATCCAGGCTCTGGAAAAGCTTAACATTGCAGTAAAACAGGCAAGATTCATTTTGCTGTACTGTATTTTTTGGGGGGAAACACATCATCAGTTTTTCATTGAAATAGCCTCCTCCATGTAAAAGAATTATATGGTTGACACTGATCAACAGTTAGATGGCTGACATTTTCAGTTCCAAGGGAAGGCAAGTTTGAGGAGAGTCACATCTAGAGGAGATCTTGAAGGTAGACAAAACTTCTTGCTGAAATGCACACTAAGATTATTTGAGTTTCCCCAAGAATACAGTATATGGTATCCAAGGGGTCTTGTTCAATCTGTGAGTGATTGCTAAAGTCCTTCTTTGCTTTCTGTGAAGCAAATTCGAAATTAAACTCCTAACCCTCCTGCTGTCAAAGAGCCCAGCTGCAAAAGAGCACATCAGAAGCTTTTGGGCTTTTCACCAGTACTCTACATCCCTTTGTACAGAGACACCAATACGGATCAGGTTTCACATCCATAAAAAACAAGCTGGAAGGCATTCAAGAGCTCAGAAATGTGGTTCAGAGGACAGCTTATTAGAAAGGTGCAGTGTAGCTGCAAAAGAAACTATGGTGACCTCTTGAAAACTGTTCACACTATAGTAGCTCCTGACATGCTTTAATCTTGGATCAAAATGTCCCTGCTCTGTGCAAACAAAGATGAGAGAGTTTATGTAAAAAGAGTCCAGGATAAAAAGCAACAGACACAAATAAACAGGAAAGCACCAAACACAGTGCCTGCCTTTAGCAGTAGCTCCACAACTACCAAGAATGCCAAAAATAAAGTGAACATCAGTGTTTTATCTCATTGTTCCCAAAGCAGGGAATTATAAGAACTAGATATTATATGACCCTCTTCCATAAGTAGATAACATACTTTCCTTTCAGGATCTCTGGTTCTATTTCCCACTCTCAGCAATAATTGTACATGGAGGACAACTGAATTGCTCTTTGCCTCCATTTCCCCAAATAGTCTCAGGAATAAAACTCAGAACCTCATTTGCACACAGTCCATTGCATATGTGCCCTCATCACTGACAGTAATGAAGAACATCCAAAATAGACTAACCAAGCTCTGCCCCAAACTGAAGTAAAACAGGTAAAGTTTAACAGAGTATGAACTTAAATTATGAATCATGTATTCATGTCTTAAGAAACTCACTGTATGTCTGAATCTTGAAAAGAAATTGATTCTCAATATAACCTGTGAGATAAAGCAAATGGCAATAAATAATATCAATAATAACACTAATAATATACTAAATAATATATTGAATTTCAAGCAAAACAGAGGAGAGTATTTAAAAGAAGTGTCTATGATATTCTTTCCAACAAAGAACTAACTTAATACTCTCCTGAAATTTCAAACTCTGCATATTCTGGTGAAACCTTATTCTATTAGGAAGGTGTTTATGTGTGAAAAGAAGAGGCACATTAGTTGTTGTCAGCTTTGAGATTTACAGGATGGTGAAATCAGCCCCTCACACTCAGCTAGGAGCAGATTTTTTGGAGCTTTTTGCAATACTTTTACTGTTCTCTGATAAAATATATTGCATACCTTGCAGCTCTAACAGTTCTTTGATATATGCTAAAGAAAATCCAGAAGTGTGACAGTGGCTATAAGTCTATTGCATAAGTGAAATGACAAATATTTTCTTGCTTGCTCACAAACCATCAAAAATAATTATCTTTAAATTCTACAGGTTTTTATGAATATTCAAATGACTAAGTAAATTTTAACTAGCAGTTTCCAACGCTGCTGATTCTGTTCTTCCTAAATGATAAGCTGGTCACAGAAAACATTCATATCTTCACTGCAGCTTTTTGACAGTATTTTCTGTGAAAATAATTGTGAACATCTGTCCTGACTGGTCAATGACTGACAGATCCACAGTGAACCTCAGGCATATTTACAGCTAAGGAGATTTCCAAATGTAAAATGGTGTTCTGGGAGTGAACAGGCTGGTCGATTGCTCGTGAGTCACAGCTGAGAAATGCACTGCAGGTATGAGCTCATAAAACCTTGGGTGACCTGCAGAACACATACAAGGAAACCATATCACAGGAAAACCCCAATGCCACATAAATGCTGTCTAAATAAGTTTACCTAATTGCAAATCAGAGCTGGACACTGAAAGAGGAAGGGTCTTTGTATGGTACCACTGCATGGAAATGATATAGAAAGGAGCATGCTGTGAGGCTGAATAACCTGCATACAGAGTCATTGTGGGAATACTGCCCCTGCCAAGAAAGGACAGGAAAGGTAGGCCTTGCTTTTAGGATGGAGTTTGGAATTTGTAAACCCATGTTTGGGTCCTGGTTTTGCTAAAGCACTTCCTAAGTCTGAGCAAGTTCTTCTGAGAGAACGTGGGCACAGTCAAAAATGAAGCTTTTAGCACTTGTCTACCTCTGGGATACACCTCTGTCAAGGCTAGAGAGATGCTTGAGTGTCAGGCAGTCAGATCAGAGAAATCTCATCACATTAAGGCAACCCATTAGTTCCAAAACTGAGTCAAAACTCTTGGCTCTTAAGTGAACTAATGTTCTTGCCAGGCAGCTTCAGCAAAATGGAAACCTTCAGAGTGAGGCAGAGCTGGAACCAGTCAGAGAGGTGGGAAGAGAGTTTGTAAAGATGTTCTCCCAATTATATTGCCATTTATAGAGAGCCTAACAGAGTAACCAGAGTAGCTGGCCATCATAAACACATCCCATACATATTATAAAGCACAACACTACACTGTGAAACACCAGTTAGGGCTAGGAAACCTAAATTAGTTTCATGCATTGCTTTAAGAAGACTTTGTGATCTAGCATTCAGCTCTGATATCCATATTTTAATAATTAATAGGAATTATGTGTAATCTGGAAAACCTACTTAAAAGTGAAAGAAATGCAGGCTTTCTTTTCCCATTCTTGATCTCGTAAAATGCAGGAGAGAACAAGGGGCATAGGGACAATATCAGAAGACTCCTTGCTTCAGTTATTAGTCACAGGCACGGCCTGGATGTTTATCACCTTCCTCATCCTCCCTCCCCTCCCTCCATCTAGACATGAAGTGCCCTGGTTTGGTTTTGTTTTTCCATCAGGGAGGGTCAAGCGGTTTTTAGCTAGAAAGTGGTTGATTCCTGACCCCTGAAAATCACTGCACTGAGGTTAACTGTCTCTGTAACAAATGTTTCTCAACTTGTGCATTGCAAAACCAGGGGAGATGGGGAGGAAAAGGGAGTGAGGGGTCAGAAAGGCAATCAGGGGTGTTTGTAAGGCACTGAAATGTTATTACAATCCAAGGCCAAGAAAATCTTGCTATTCTCCTCCCTGTACCACCTTCAACTCCAAGGTCAAATACTCCCTGCCAAGATCTCAGAAAACCTGAGCACAAACATGTTAGAGAGACTTTATCATGCTATCACCAGCAGATTTTTCACTCTTACTTTTATGGGGAGTCACAAAAATGATTGACTTCTAGAAAGGGGTTATGACCTAAGAAGGCTGAGAAATCTTATACTTGCTGAACCAGAAATTAGGGGCTAGTCTGAGCCCTAATTCAGTGGAATGCTATTAAATAAGCCATGGAGATATTACAGCTGAAGAATTAATTCCATATTTAAGAACTCACATAGCTTTTTAACAGGACTAATCATTGAGATGAAATTGCACAGGCGATTAAGCAATTTTCTGAATCAGACTACTTGTTTACTGTTGGATGTTTGTTTTGATGTGTTTTTTATTTCTACAGTCCATTTTTAATCATACCAATGTGAAAACATGGACAAAGATCTCTAAATGTAAAAGGAGCTAAAAGAAAGTAGATGCCTCTATTTTCTAAGAACTGAATGCAAGGACAGAGTGGTATAAAAACTCATATTCAAATATAGTAAAACTCACGAACAGATGTTGCTTGGTGGTGTCTTCCCATTCTGACTTCTAAGAAGTCTTGAAAATAGGTGTCTAAGATACATCCAGGATCGTGACACTTGTATCATGTCAAATGCAAATGGCACTGGAAGATCTGCAACCCCATTTGAGTGCCATTCTCAGGGGGAGCAGGTGAAGAAATTAAATGCAAAGTATGAGAGATTGCTGCCCCTTTTGACAGGGAATTTCTGTGCAGAGCACCATCTTCCTAGATGGATGCCTGGCTCTGGCAGGTCTCCATGAAGCACCTCAGGGGTCTCTCCACAGCTATGCAAGGAGCACTGTGGGTCATGCAATTTAACCCTGGAAGTGGCTCAATGTGGAAAAGGTAGGAATTTACAAAGGCTTTTTCTTCCTTACTTGCAGCTTCTCCTCCCCTGTGTGTCAGCTGAGAAAATTTTACATGCTGCTCTGTTATTCCTTTTACAGGGGCTTAAAATAGTCTAAAGTGCTTGCATTCAAGGATAGGAAGAGCACTGTAGGAGCTTGTTGAATCCCTACCTCAAGGAGCCTAAACCAGCAGTTTAAATTAATTAAGACTATGAGTCTCTTCTATAGCCCCCTCCCATTCTTCACCCACCTTTCTACCCTGGAGCAAATGTAGTCCCCTACCCTTCATCCTGGTTCATATCAACCCTGGAAGAAATGGAGGGGATGTCAGGCATGGGAAACATCACTGCTCCCATGGGTAGACAGCTGGCACTTTCAAAGAGGGAACTGGAGACACAGAGGAACACGGTGCCATTTGTTGTGGTCTCTCCTTCAGCAGCCTTTAGATTGCCCCAGGTTTGGCAAAAAATCACACCCTGGGCCAGGATGTGACAAGAGATTTGCTGCTCTATCTGCTGAAACAAGGATCCCTGTGTGCTGCCCAATCTGCTGGCCCGTTTGCACAACTCCTTTAGAAACCTGCTGCACATCTGTGTGGGGATTCATTGAGGTCATGACCAGCAGACTGGAAAATGTGCAAAGGCCAGTATTGTCTTCTGGGCCGCTGCTCCATTTTGAGTGATTTGCACTTTAAAGAGATTTGAGGCTTCTTGAATGTGTTCATCTTTGTAAAATTATAAAAACTGACAGTGCAAAGACAGGCAGAATGATTTCATTAGGGCAACACACATACTAATTTCTAGCTGCATCCAGCAAGTTACCATGGATTGGTGAGAGTATCAGAAGAGTTCTTCTATTCACCATTCCAGTTCTTTCAGATCCTAGTGATACATGAGTGCTAAAGCACAGACCAACTTTTTCCTCCTCAACCTCCCTGAACTGACAGAGTGCAGCAGTCCTCCCTTGTCCCACCTGTAAATTGCATCCATCCCCTTCCCCTCCCAGTTAAGCTTGTAAATTGGATGCTAACTCTTCCCTTTCTCTTCATGTCTTGTGACCCTCTGGGAGAGCAACTTTGGGCATCTGCCAGAAAACACAAGCTAGGCTGTGTAAATTTGCTTGTAAAACAGAGCACCACATTATCCCTGTGGCATTTACTATCAAAGTGTGTGACTCTTCAGGTAAACATGGGAATCCAAGCCCTTTATCTTCTGTGCTGGAGGTAAGTTTCAAAGAAGTGCTCTCAGAGCCTCACAGTCAGTCTTTGAAGCCTGGGATGGAGCCAAGGGCAGGAAGGTTTGGTGCAATGGGAGTCCTTGGCAAGTAGAAGAAAGGTTTGCTATACACTGAATAGAGTATTGTGAGCATTAGCATTTGCCTTTTAGGCAGAAATGGGCTGCAGAAAGAAAAACAGGTGAATTTCTTTCTTCCGATTCAATCTATTTGTTGTATCTGCTGCCTGAGGAGAACAAGCTGATGCCACTGTCTTTGCCCCATCTCATGGATTACTGCATGCTAGGAAAAATGATAGGAAAGGTCTGCCTTAGAGTCAGTCTCACTTCATATACTGATGTTCCCATACAGCAAAACTTCAGCCATGAAGAAGTGTCCATCTCTGACCCTGGAGTACAAGAGAAAACACATCAATAGAAAATGATTAATACAGAGTGTCTGACATCCAGCACTGGGAACTGCCCAGTAAAACTAATTTCTGAGAAATTAAATAACAATCTGCCAACAAAAAGGAACATGACCACTAAAATGGCATTTAGCACTGAGGAGAGAATCAGCCAGCTACAAGCAAGTTATAAACATCCAAATCTGGGGAGCAAAACAGAAAGGGGAATTTCTCTTTGCCTAGGGAAATTTGACCACATCCTTTAATAATATCTTCACATTTCAGAAGTCTTAATAACAGCAACTTGTGTTCAATGCCTTTCATCCTGGAGGAACCCAAAGAACTTTACAAGTGACTTAGCAAACTGTACAACAATATTCACCCCCTCATTCCCCTCGAGGTTGAAAACTGACTGCAATTGGCAAGCTTTCCCTTTTGGTTTCCAATGTTCCATGGCTATTTCTCTAGGCCATTGTTTTTATATCTTTGTTTTGCTTTAATAGCAAATTTGATAGCACAGGAAAGAAGGCAGCTCTTTTCTCAAGGACAGCTGCATGAATATAATCAATTTGGGGGGGGTGGGGTCAGGAAAGAAAAAAAGAGAAGTTTCATGTCACTCCAACACAAAAAATATCAATTTTGCTTTCCAAAAC
>JANPWX010000011.1:6444897-6737721 GCA_024734555.1 Trochalopteron elliotii
GGGGGAGGGGAATAATGAGAAAACAAAAAATCCCATTTGAAGAAAACACAGAATATTTCATTTGCTGTGAATTGAAACATTTTCTTAATGTTTTCTGAAGACTGAAGTTGATTCATCTATAAAACAAACTAGATTTAATTTGGTAAATGGAAACGAAACTTTTTAACTTTCAAAATGCAGTTTTTCTTTTGGACAGAACTTTAAGAAAATAAGAAAATCCATGTCACCTGGTGTTTTTCTTTGCCTAGAGGTAAAAGCAGTGCCTAGACACAGCCTAAGGAGAGGACAAGTACTCCAGCTCCTGTTATCTGTTAGTCTCTGTCCACCCAAACCAGCAGCAGCACCTTCAACAGACCAAGATGGACTTTTTCCTCCATTAATTCATTCAGTTCAGCCCTCACTGGAGCTGTGCAGATTTTACTGTTCACAGCATCCTGTGCTAGGGTTTACACAGCTTTTGCATTGAGCACAAAAGTACTTTGTTCTGATTGTTTCAGTTTGCCTCTTGGTAATTTTCTAGAAGAGGAAGACATTCAATCAAAGAGTGCACAATCATTCCTTTTTCACCATCACCATGCCAATAACTGCTTTTCTCTTTCCACGGGGAAAACCTGTGTGTGCATGGTCTCTGCTCCTGCAGAGGTGTTGAGAAATCACTTTATCTCCTTCCTTGCTCTTGAGAAACAATAGTTTCTATACTATTACTGTAGCAGGAGGCTAAGCTTCATAAATAAATGTATACAGGGCATCTGTGGTTGAATATATTTTGTTTATGCACCCCAGACTGACCTTCCCACACCACTGTAGGAATAGGTCAGATACCTAAAACACAGACATGGGACAGACACAGGACCTTAATGGACTTCCTGCAGTAGGAAACAGCCTCTTGGGGACCATGGGTATGATGAAGGACAACAGAAGACATGCACTTGAGAGAAAATAGCATCCAAAATGTACTGTATGCCTACATACAGGCACACATTTTGATCTCTGGCAGTTTCCTCTTAGTGTAACATCTGAGTGGGTCAAAGGCGCCCACATTTTGTCCCCTTGCTACAAACAGGATGGATGGAAATAACATTCTTCAGATGAATTCCCGTAGCAAACTTACAAGAGACTGCAATATATCTTAAAGGCCTGTTGGATCACCAGATACTGAGCTCAAGAGATCCTCCTCACACTTCTGGAACAGAGCTGATGAAAGGTAACTGACCTATAAAATGAAAAGGAAAATCCTGTCCCCGTTCTTCCTTTAAAAAAAAAATTGAATTGAATTCAAAGGTGTTGAGAAACACATAAAGCAGAGTAGAGGAAAAAAACAGTTTGCTCATCCAGCCTTTACAAGCAGCTTGGCTTGAGCTGAATGGGCTTCTACTGTGCTCTTTATGTAATGGCATACTATAAAAACGTTATTAGGAGGACAAATTTAGGTATAGAAGGAGGGGAAGAGGGAATAACACTCTGAAACCTTGAAAGAGAAATCAGCTTCTTTAGGAGGGAGATTTTAATATTCCCCTTACACATTTCTTTAAAGTTTTGGATCTTTTCCTCTACTGATTGGGCAGTTTAGAGCACCAGGAAAAAGAAATACAAAACAAAGCAAAAAATCCACCCTAGCTCCTTTGAGTGCAACATCCTTTTCTGAACTCAGCCTACTGTGATAGACCTCAGCTATTTGGCAGCCAGAGCAGGAGAGGGCTAGGTACTCAAAGAGATTCTACAGAAAAAGATATTACACCGACTTTGTTCATGTTTTCTATTGACACTGAGGTATCAAGAAGAAATTCAATTTTAAGTAGGATCATCAACAAAAAACATAAGCTAAGAACAGAAAATGCGCATCATCTGCTTAAAAACACAAAGAGACTCCTTTTAACTTCAATCACTGTTGCTTCATTTTAAATCTGATGCTGAGACCAGGAAAGCTCCACTAGTTAAAGCTTTAGGTAGCCAACTTCAGACACCTGCCTTTGTTTTCACAGATGGCAAATATCAAAAGGCAAATCAGCAGCTATGGTGGTTAGAGGATTAAACACAAATCTTAAGACACTGAGTAATCACTGAAATCCCAAATCACAGCTAATTCAGAAAAATCTCAGTTTCATTTCATTAGTCCCTGTATTTATCGTCTCAAAAATAACAGTTATGCTAATTAATTGCTCTCAGCTGCAAAATGTAAGTGTTAAGTGAACTTTTCCCAAAGTGCTGCATTTCAGAAATTAGGATGTCTACTGTGCACAGGGATAAACCTGGTCTGGTTACAAATCATAGTGTTACACAAAACCTCTTGTTTCCCTTGAGCTTTTGTCTTGGTAGCAGAGACTTTGGTGTGTGTTTCAAGTTGACTTGTTAATGGAATTAAGCCTGTCTTTTTTGAACTTCTGTGACTTGAGGAAAAACAGATCATTATTTTTTTCCCCCTGAAGTTAGGAACAGAGAACTTGGGTGGATTGCCTGGGTTACCAAGCCCTGTCTCCACAATTGCAGCAGTTCTTCAATAGCTTTTTACTTAAGGGGACTACAAATCTTCTACTTCTGATGTTCCCACACTGCAAAGGCTGCAGGATTCTCCCAGTGCACAGCAAAGTGGAGAATGTAGGAAAGGCTGGGAAGCTGCAACAGCAGCTAACAAAAGCCATCCAGGACTTTGCAAAAAATCCTGTTCTAAAAAAGAAACTTGTCATATGATACTTGGAAAATAGAACTTGTCCTTTTCTACAGATGAGCATAAAAGGAGATTTGAGCTGGGGAAAAATTCACCTCTCTTCCCAGTCCCAGCAACTTGATTAACTGTAAGCATCTGAGCCAGACACACCCAAAGCACAATGAGACTGATACAAATACAGCATGTACATGTGCCCAGGAATGTTCTCTGGCACTGAAATCAACTGGCACTAAAATCAGCTGGCACCAAATAACTGGACTGCTGCCTCTCTCAGACCCCCAAAACAGGCTGGCTACCTGAAAACTGCCTTCTGTGAAAGGTTTCTGGATCAGCCTCTGAACAACACCTGGAAGTTAATTTTGGAGAGTATTAGCTGACATGGGCAGAATGCTGACAGGGGTACCATGTAATGTGTTATACCACTGAGCAGTGTAAGAATATGGACAATCGCATTCCAGTGCCTGAAAATATTTCTAATAATTTTTTACTTTTCTGGTATAAATGTGGTGTAAGTCTCTCAGAAACTTTTGAATGGATTTAGTTATGCACCTTATTTCATTTTGTGCAACTTATTAGTAGAATTTTTTTCATTAAACCTACTCACCGTCAGTGCTTGAGGTTAGAGATCCAAGCTGTTATTACTCAGTATATAGGTTTTGTGGCAATGCCTGTGTGTGGCCCATAGTATTAGCCACCAAACATAAACACGAGTAGTCATAACAAATTTTCACTCAGTGGCTATTTTGTAATATTTATGTAAAATTTCATTGACCTATAAAATGTTTCTCAGTAAGTAAAATTAATACCCTTGAATAGGCAGGAAGT
Organism: Trochalopteron elliotii; assembly: GCA_024734555.1. NCBI lineage: Eukaryota > Metazoa > Chordata > Aves > Passeriformes > Leiothrichidae > Trochalopteron > Trochalopteron elliotii. The sequence goes on from JANPWX010000011.1 coordinate 6,448,388, forward strand.
AGAGCCCAAACAGATTTGAATAAAAAAAACCCAGCCGAGTTATTCAGGCACCTCTCTCTAGTAAACACCAACTAGTTCCATGTCATTTGGCCAACTTCAAATAGTTAACATGGCTCATATGAGACAACTATGAATTTGGGATTCCTTTGTTAATCCCATGCCCCAGAAGACTTCAGCAAAGCCATTTTCAGACTCTGTGTTCTGGTCCATATATCTTATCTTTGTTTTGACTCAAAGACTTTGGTACCTTCAGACTTCTAGTATATACCACAACTAGCAAAAGAAGAATTCTTGCCTAGAGACTTGACATTGTCAGAATACCAATAACAATAGCTGCCAAAAAAAGTCTGGAGGTTCCCGGATGGGAGTTACCAGAGAAATTAAACAAATAGTCTGGTGGGTGCCAGACTCAAAAAAATGACATTTGATTCCTTCCAGGTGCATGTCCTCTACCAGTGAATTCTCCTGATAACAATTCCGTTCCCCCCATCTCAAGCCTTCACAGTACCTTCACATTGTCCTGTCCCTGAATCCCACCACACCTACAAGTTCACCCCTATGTCTGTTAACTTTTCCATATACCTTTGTGTTCCTTCCATACTCTTCTATTACCAGTGGGAAAAATATCAATATATCATGGCATCTACCAGATGATTAGTCAGGTAAAAAAATGGAGAAAACACACCACACACACACACGATAACTGCTGAACAGTATTGCAACCTTTTTTCATAACAGGAACTTTTATTATGGTCTTAGCTATACACGACAACAGCAAATTTTCACTAAACTTGATGTGACTTTTCTCTGAAATCTCCACCTCTGACAAATTTCTTACAGCTAAGTCAATGGCTATTTGTGAGAATATAAAGGTGAAACAGCAGACAAGCAGAGCAAAATCAATAAAAATTTGCTCCTTTATTGGTTTTTTTTCCAGAGTTTTTTGAGATTCTAAATACAATTTATTTTTCAGAAATTCCGCAAGTAAGTAGGAAACGATTAGAGAAAAAGTGACTACCAGATATTGTTCACAAAGTCTCCAAGTAGTCTGTGTGTCTGTGTGTGTGTGCTTGTGTGCATTCCCACCCACCAAGAGACACCCATCTGATGAGCTTGTATTAAACCCCATGTCCAATGAAAATTGCAGATGCATTGAAAAGAGTCAAGCTCCAGCAGATCTTTCTCTTCCCTGCTGCTCTCTCTGTCTTCAGTTAACTCTGGATGCAGCCTCCTGTTACATATTCCTGGCTATCAATTACAAACAGAAGTCCCTTTATTTTCTGGAAAGAAAAATATTTTAGATGCAACAAGTTCTGTTTGGGGTTAAACCACAGAGCTGTCTCTTATGAAGTTGTGTACATAAGCTGCCAGAACAATCAGTTCTGCAGTTCTAATGCTTGTAACTAGGGTTACAATAAATTTTGGTTTAAATCTGGGAAGGAGATTCGTGTTGTAACTCTAACTCTGGAAGACATTCATGGAGTCATCTTTGCCTGAGGTTCAGTCTGAGGTCTTGAAGATGCTCTGTGACACATGAACTGGACCAATGTCCTTCATGATCACCCAGGAGGCAGCAAGTTATGCCTCAATAGTAATTCCAATTTAATTCAAGTGTATTTATATCTAGATGTCTTGGCCTTTATCCTTAGGACACTTTACAACTGTTGTATTCTATATAATTTCCTTGAAGAAACTGCTCTGGAAATTGAGAGAAAACCATGACCCTGCACTACTGAGATGTGCGCAGTCTTCTTAATTGCATTTTAATAATAAAAAAAAGGTGAAAATATGAGTCAAAATGAAAGGTAGTAAGAGAGAAAGAAACAAATGGAAACAAAAGCTTCCTTCACTGTGATCTAGAAACCAAGCTGCTTTGGGAAACCTGAATAATACATGCACTTTGTTTTCAAAGACCTCCTAACAGTATGGACTGCAACAGAAGTTATTTTCTCCAAAGAAAAAGAAAATGCTAAAGCCAATATGTGTCAAGGGAACAAGCCTGTCAGAGTCTTAACATGCATCCCAGAGAGCACAGCTTATCACATCTTCTGCTTAAAATAAATAACTCTCTGTACTTTAGGTTCTGACAAAAGAGGTCCAATTGTAATGTTTTCTACCCATTTAAAGATTTGTTTTCATAGGGCATCCACAAATTTTCCTAGCTGTTAGAAGACACCATAACTGGGAAAGCTTGTCCTGAACTCATAGCCCAGTTAGGACACAGCAGCACACAACTGTAGTCATCAAAGTGATGTAACAGAAGAGACAAAACTGACATCTGCACACAAATTACCACACAGTTTATCACTTTGCCCAGACTGTTGTTTAGTTTTGCACAAGAGGTACCACTACTCTCCTCCTCTGGTGCTAGAAGAGCTCTGTAATAAAGGAAGTTGGAGTCTGCTGCTTTGGGAGGTACATAACTGCTTTTCACACCCAGGCACAGCACAGCAATTGTCTTGAAGCCTCAGAATGAGGAACTCAGTTTTCCTTTGCCTTTTTTCAGCCTATCTCAAGATCACAACACAAACATGAACCTCTTTTTAGGACTGACTATCCCTCTGTCTTCTCTAGGGCAAACTGGGGTGGTATCATATCTGTCCTTAAGGCTGGCCCATAAGAGCTTGTCACCATTGATGGCTTGTTCCTCCCGTGTGCAAACAGGTCAAGGAACACACAGAACAGCAGTCTTTGAAAAATATTTTGTATTTTCCCAGTGAACAGTAGTGAACTAAGTAAAGTCAGGAGCCTCCCACCATACCAGCTTTCTGCAGGGGTCTTTCAGCAGCAGGCAGTGTTGAGATGAAGGCTGGGCTGGAGCCTGTTTGCTACAGAGCAGCCTCATACAGTCCGATCAGTTAGTTGTGCTTCATGCAACAGAGCTGCTTGTAAGATCTAGTTATATTTCTTCCACCAAAACTGTTCTTGTTCCCCCTGTGAGAAAATTGAAGGTTTGCCTCAATGGAAAACTGGATTGTGAAGGAATCATTTGCTTTCCATAGAAAATACCAACTTTTGTCAGTCATTGCAAGCCTGCCATAAGGACCTTTTTAGTGGACAGCCCCAGCTTCCAACCAAAACAACATATTTCCTCATTACCTAAATGAAACATTTAATTTCATTTGCTTTATTAAATTCAGCTGCTGCCTCTACAGGTGCCACAATGTCTTGTGAAAACTGTGGTTTGACAGCTTCACACCCCACTCTCCCCTTTCCAACAGACTCTCTGCCTATGGCCAAAGATGTGCCAAGACAAAAAACTGCATGCCCCCTAGGAGAGACAACAATTTGATAAAGGGCCTCATCCTGAGAAAGACCAAGTTCAGCCTCTAAAATACTGCATATTTTGTGGATGCATCCAAACTAGCTACTGATGTGACCTCATTAAAACAAAGCTGAGGTGAAGGCTTTGTCTTGTTACCTGCCAAGCCCTAAGCTGCTCAGAAATGTCTTGATTTTAGAGCACAGATGGAAATCTCTTTGGAGAAGCTTCAGTAGGCAATACCCTCACAGCCCAAAGATGTCGCAGTTGCTGCTCTGTCTGAAAAACTGGGAGAGTGGAAGGAAAACTGATACTGAAAACTAGAGGGAAAAAAAACAATGCTTCTGGTAAGATGTTCACAGTTTTACAATCCAAATATCTTACTTCTTTGACAAAAGCCAAGCTCATGGGACTTGCCATTGGTGAGCGTTACTTTCTTTCCACTCACTGATGTACTGATTATATGCTAATAAAATGAGCGATGATGTGCATCTTTATTGAGTGGTTCAATTACAGTCCCCCTTACCACAGCCCTCCCACAAGAAGAGAGCAGGATATGCCAAGGGTTTGACTTTGTTTTTCAGGTTCATAGGGGGTAGGAGGGTTCCTTCTCTGAAAGCAAAAATCTGCTCACTCCCCTGAAAAGAAAATAATCCCCCTTTTCTGAGCCAATTTTCTGCTGATTTTTGGCTCAGTTCCTTGTTCCATTTGGAAGCCATATTGCAGCGTGAGCAAGGAAACAGCCAATAAACAGGGGCTCTGGTATTTGCTTTTCTGGAAGTCCCAGGCAAGATCCGTAGCTAAAGCAGTGTGATCAGGATCCCAGAAACATCTGCTTTATTTTCAAAGCTGAAGTATTCTTTTTATTTGATTTTTTGCCCCCCTCCTGCCCCCATAAGCACCTTTGTGCTGTGGAGGGAACAGGGGAGGAAGGGGAGCTCTCAACTATAGAGGCAGAGCAGAGTGAAAACTGAACTCTGCAATCTCTAGATAATTATGCCTGGCACCTAAAGGCTAGGGCAGTAATCCTTACATTTCTTTCACACTCCACTGATGGATGGTGTGTTGGGGGTGTAAAATCTATTTCCCGTTTCCCATTGCTGTCCAAGTGCTGGAAATTGAGGATGAGCTTATTAAAGCTCAATCCCATTTAGCAGACGTTGTACTTTTTTTCTGGGGTTGGGTTTTTTTGGTTGGTTTTAGTGTTTTGGTGGGTTGGATGGTTCAGTTTGGGAGGGATTTTTTGTTGGTATTAGCATCGGGCTTTAAAAGAAAGGGCCATCGTGTGGGTATGGAGTGAAGTTCCCAATGCCCTTTCCATACATTGACCTGGCAAAGAGCAGCTACAAGCTTAAGATTAGAAACATTTTAGGAACCCAAAGAGGTGTGTTGTGTTGATAAGTTCTACTGGTTTACTGAGCTGTTGTCAGAGTTTTTAAGGAACTTATGTGAGTGTGCTATTTATATACAGTTATATCTACATACATGAGTACCTAGACACACCTTGTAAAAGACAGGGCTTGGTGAAAGCTTCCTCAGCTTTTAAAGGCTTGTTTTGAAGGTCAGTTTTGAAGTCAGGACTGAAGTGATTTTTTAAATGTATATTACATGCTTGTTCTAGTTCAAACAAAAGTTTAGAGCACTCCTGACTTGTTTGAAGTCCACATGGATTATACAATCAATCACAAAGGTGTCTTCTGGCTCTGCACTTCATGATTCTAAGGAAAAATGTATTTGTGCATCAGTACATATATGCATCTATCTACAATTTTTTTGTTGAAGTCATGTATGAAAACATGACGTTTGAAAAGGGATTTGGGCTTCACTACATTCTCTTGCAGAAAAGTAGAAGTTTCTAATTAATCTAGTTTTAGGAAACAGGGACAATAAGGCATTGAGATGGGTATTTTGTATATAAATAAATAGGATTTGCTATAACGAACATTGCAGAGATGACCCTTTGAAAGCAACAAATATGCACAGCAGTCATTTGTGCTGAGCATGAAGTGACAGAAGGTTTCCTCCCAACACTTGCCCACACCATGTCAAACCACAGGTATGATATTGTCAACCCATATTAATCCAAATATTAAGAGTACGATCCCTTATCCCACTCCAAAATTTATTTTCATGCTGTCAATAGATTGGACATTTGTCATTATGACTGATAAACCTGCTGGATTGTTCCTGAACCTGTCTCATGGAAGGGGCCACAGTATTATATGATGGATTTCTGAAGCACAGAAATAATTCAGTGTGCTGGAAGTCGATTCACAAATTAAAATTTTCACTTTAGCTTAAATAAGCTTTTGAACTCAAGTTTCAAGGACTGCTTTATTATTATTATTTCTCAAAATATAATCTGGGAGTTTTAAGAGGAAAGCAGAAAGAATTTCTTCACAGTATTTTTTTTCTCTTTTTGTCTACCGTTTCCAAATTTTCCAGTGAAAAATTAAGTTTCAATATTTAAAAAATATATTTATCATAGAATCATGGAAAGGTTTGGGTTGGAAGAAAACTTCTTTTTTTTTTTCAGTTAGGGACGATTCATATGATTTCTTGAAAGAAGAACACTGGCAAAGAATACATGGAATGAAGTTTTACAGAACACTGTATCAGTGATTTCAACCAAAACTCGAAACCTCCTTTCCAAACAGGAAGCAAGATTTACTCAAAAACATGAATTGGCTACATTCAAAGTTCTAACAGTTACATACCACATAGGTAATAAATACAGAAATTAAAGCAGAGTTACAATTCATTGCTTTGGGTAAATTAAGACTATACAAAAAAACAAACAAAACAAAACAAATGAAACAAAAAAAATTTAAAAAAAACCCAAAAAACACTATAACCTAAATCCTGAATTAAAAACCCATGGAGTACAGGAAGCACAATGACAAGGGTGAATCCCAGCTCTCTTTCTCCTGTTTTAGTGCCCTGACATTGCTGTTCTTCTTTTGACATCACCACTAAGATGAAGCTCAATGCCACTGCGGAGCTCTGAAGCTCAAGGAATATAGGTTTTGATCTGATTAGAGGTTATTCCCATCAAGACCACCTCTCCTACTTCAAGTCTGAGTCCAAAATTGGAAGGATGTAGCTGAAGCTGTGTCTCTGAAGACACAGACTTAGGTGGCCACTCTCAAGACTTACTAAGGGTAGGAAAGATGAAGATCAGCCTTCTGTGAGATGTTTTGCCATGGTCTTCATTCAGGGATATATCATAAAAATTGACGTTATATTTGCTTTACTAGTTGTTTTTCAATCAATTCCCAGTTGCTTTTATTAACTACCACTCCTCCCTGCTAGAAACCCAATGTTTATAGCATTATTTTTCTGATGAAATATTTTCTGCTTTTGGATTATAATTATAGCTAGTCAAAACCAGAATTTCCTTTCCTTAGGATACTCTGGCATTTGAAAGAGAAGAGTTTGTATTCCAAATTGGAACAGAAAGCCAACATCGTGACGTTTATGGTGAAAAGAACACAGTAAAACTTTCTACAGGGGACCACTGAAATTTTAATTGTCATAAAATCAAAATACGCTGTCCAGCAAATGAGAACATATTTCAAGAATGTAAAAATAAAAGTTGTTCTTCAGATGAATAATTTGTTTCTTCTGTACATTCATGTAAATGTATTTGATTGTGATTATGATCAGATAACCAAAATCTCACATTAACACTTTATATGAGCAAAATGAAAAGGAACAGCACAAGGAAGAGTAGTTATCAAATTGTCATTTATAACCAACTCAACAGAAAGAGCCATCTTCTTTTCCCAGGGCAATTTCCTTTATGAGCAATCATTTCCCCAAGACCGAGTGGAATGCAGAGATTGTATCATTCTGACTTTCTCAAGGCACACTGGATTAGACTCAGTGCACATCATCTCTTGCCAGGTGGAAAGGACATAAGAAACATGAGGTTATTACAGAGGAGGTAGAAGAAAGGAACATCTGGAAAAGAGGACACAGTTCCACAGGAAATCTGGCTTCAATAGTTCAGCTGCTCATGCAACAAGTTATTATTTCTGGAGATATTGGCTTAGCATGAGAAGCCCTGTCTGGGGTGTTCTGATCCTCTAAAAGGTGATGAAGAGGGTAGGAACAGTTATCTTTAAGGCTAACACCCGAAGTTGGCATGCCAATAAAGCAGGAAGATTGTAGGAGACCTGGAAACTGCATTAATGCAACCTTGGGCAGGAAATTTCACCTTCATGATGAGTCTGTCCTATGCTCTGGTAAGTTCTAGCCAGTTTAAGCGTCCTCTGGAGGCAACCAAGAAGCTCAAACTTGTTATGAGTTCCCAGACACTATCAAATATAGACCCCAGCTGTTTTGGGGCATTGGAGGGGGGACGGGGGGAGGAGGGGTTGTTAGAATATAGCTGGATAAAAAATCTGATTCTGAGCTTCTGTACACATTTGATTCTGATTGCAGTGAAGTTAAGCTTGATGCTATCTATCATAGGCACAAGGACAGCTAGTACAGTTTATTAATATTGATCCCAGCACTTCATTTGGAAGACTGTGCCAATCAGAAAATTGTGCTGTTGGGAAGTTGTCCTCACATCTGTAGTTCCCAGTTCCCATAAACTTGTGTATGTATACTCTACTTCTCTCTGCCAGCAGGTCTGTGCTGCCCCTCAACACACCACAAGTCTGTGAGGTTTTGAAGATCAGTATCTCTGTCCCTCCCACTGCCTGCTCTCACAGCTGATGTCTGGAGAGTTGTTGTAGATCCCACAGGTTTGGAGCAAGCTAAAATGGCTCTAGCACATCACAGAGTAAAACCTTTCTGCTCACAAACCATCAAAAATCAAAGCTGAACAGAAAAGGGAATGAATTAAAGATTATGCTCCAGGTCAGCATATTCACTGAGACCAGCTCCAAATCTCGAAACACCAGTTCTTCCTCATCCTTCTGAGCAGCCATTGTACCTGTGCAGCAGATGTAACCCTTTCTCAGAGCCTCAGAAGGATGGCCAGACCTCAAATGTCCAATGTGCTCCTGCCTTTTGAAGCAGGTTACATTCAAGTGAGCCAACAACTACATGTACAGCTCCCTTGCTGGACCAGCAGGTTTGATGGAAAATGTAGCTGATGGAAGGAGCTGGTTTTCCTTATGTGGAGGTGTTAAACACAGATGTCAGGTAACTACCGAGGGGATGTGAGGGAAGAGATTGGGAAATAAATCTCAGTGTCTTTTGGGGCTGTATAAGCCTTAAGCAACTCCAGTGACTTTACTTGACTGCTGAGGGGTTCATCCAGAGTGGTAAGAGCACAAGTGAAATCACATCCTGGGTCTTAAGGGCAGAAATAAAATGCCTGCTAGTCTGACCAGGAAGGGACACAGAAACTACATTGGCACATTATTTCCTTATGGCTGCATTAACTTTTTTCTTTTGCATTCCTGACACTTTCACCTCAAAACATGGCTTTTTACTAATGATTTCCTTCTCCCTCCTTTTGTCAGCTGTCACAGCAGCATTCTAGTAAGTGCCCGGTCAGAACAAAGTAAACACTGTTCCACTCACACGAGAGGTGTGTCTGTATATGCTGATCTCGCTGTTATCCAGCAGGCTGCAGGAGGAAACTCTGCTAATCATCACGACTTGCAGCATCAAGTGCTGGGTGGGCAGGCTGCCCGGGGAGGGCCGAGGTGTGCGTGTGTCTCTGTGTGTGTGTGTGTGTGTGTGTGTGTGTGTGTGTGTGTGTGCTCCTGCATGCACGCACCTCCTCGCCTGCCTGAGATCACGTCGCCAGCCGCCATGCTAAAGATCCCACACATTCCAGAAAAGTACAGCCTGTCTCCACACATCCAGCAGGGAGTGAAAACTGAAATCACATTCCCTCTTCCCTGCCTCCCAACCAGGGAAATGGTGTCCTGTTAAATTGGACCCAGTCTTCGTGTGGTGTATGGTGGCGTTGCTAGCTGGGCTGCTGTGCTGAGCTCACTGTCTCAGTGTAGCCACTCAGCTTTCGATATTGTATCTGTACTACATCTCTGTCTTTCTAAATAAATTCTCATTGAAACCAAAAATAAAAAAAATGTGCACAGTGCAGAGTAAATAACTGTTGAGAAAAGCTCATACTGGAGACCTGGGGCCAGATAGAGGTAAAGTTTGTTTTACAACACTGGAAAACAAATTCTCACAGAATTTTCACTCATGCTCTTTTGACCTACCTCAGCTTCCAGTTTTGGAGTGTAGTTGTCCCATATTCCTTCTGCAGGTTAAAAGAGAAGAGAGACACTCTCAGTGGATGACCAAGTCCACTTGGAATTGAAATCTCTTTGGCTCTACCAGTCTCCGTCTCACAGACATTGATGAAAGTTGCCCTTGGTGGGTCACTGAGTAAAAGCAAAGTTCCACTTTGCCTCATTACGTTTGAATGTCACATAATTAGAGGAAAGGCCCAAGGCCAGATTCCAGTTAGACGTGTAGACCAGCATATTCCCTTTGGCTGTACTTTCCTCTGTTATCTCTCTGCAAGTGGAAGCAGATTTCAGGACTGTGTAAGCCAGGTTCTCACATGATGCAGCACACCACTGATGTGGAATCACAAATTGTTGCAATTTGTTCGTTTCCTACGTACACACTCACCCTGTTTCCTGGAACAGGAGTTGTTATAAGCTGTATGTGAGCACGTAGTTCACTGTAGTAGGTTCTATCAGTGAGAAGAAATGTCCTCTCTTTCCACCATGGTAGTGTTCAGTCGTCTTTTAAAGTAGCCCAACCAATGCCTCATACACCACTTATCTCCAGAGACTGTTCTGCAGCCTGGCACCTCTCACAGTTAGGAAATGATGCAACATAAATGTCCCTTTCCAACCTACAAGTTTTCCACATCATGGCCCTTCACAAGTTCATTTTTTCTTTAATTTCCTTCAACTGTTTAACTGACACACATCACCAGACACTGGCCTGGAACTTCAAAACCTGGCTCTGATCTTTGCCTCAGAATATCAGATGTGTTCTTTTCACTTCATACAGATATGATCAAAAATACAGGGTAGATATAATTTTCAGGGCTAGTTCAAAAATTTGATTCAAACACCACAATCCATCTTTCACTGTTCAAATGCCTGCAGTGAAAAAACCCAAAAATTTGGATAGGAGTCTATCTGAAGCTCACATTTTAAATGTTTTTCAGTGTGGTGGCAAATTTGGAAAAGTTAATGTAGCTTCGATTAAAGCATTTTCTTTCCTAGATTTTTTTTCTTTTGGCAGAGACCAGGGAATATCTATAGAATAATAGTAATGGCCTGAGTCAACATTGTATCCCTCAGTAAATTGTAAATCATGTTCAATGAAAGCTTTTGCCTGGATCAGTGTGTGGTGAAAATTGAGAGACCCCAACACAGATATGCTGGTAGTTCCATAATAACAGTTCTATATGTATACAGATGCTGATCTGTTGAAATAGACAGTGTGTTTTTCATTTTCCAGCATTTGGCAAAGGAAATCATGTAGTAGTTATGGATTGGGTGACTATCACCCTGGTCAGCGAGGCAGGTATGATTTATTTATCAGCTTTCCATGGAGGATAAGGGGGAGGGAGAGCTCTGGAGGGGGCTGCAGGGGGAGAAGATGAGGAGAGTGGGGGAAGGGGACAGGGAAAAGCAAGATTTATATCCAGATGGGAATGTTGAGACAAGGGTGGGAGCCACAGCAGGGAATGAGAGTCCACAATGAAGGCTATTCATCAACTCTTGCAGCAACACAGCTCTGAAATGGAAAGGGCTAGAAACTATTCCTTCAGCTCCATTCCTGAGGTGCCTGGGGTTCCAGCAAGGAAGCAGCTACATACTGATAGCTGCACATTTTTGGGCTCAAATATCTCCTACTGCAATTGCATCTGACTTTGAGGATCACAGAGAGGCATTTTTTTCCTCTCTTCAATTCCTTGTACATCAGTAAGAAAGTACATTCAGCATCTCTTTCATCATCAGTCTCTGAGCAAGGTGTACTGCAGCAAGAGCAACAGAGTAATGAAATAAAAGCATAGGAGCTACAAAGGATTCATGGTACTTGAATTTTTAGGATCACAGGAACACAGAACAATTTAAGTTCAGAAAGATCTTACGAGGGCTCTGTTCCAACCCACCTCTCAGTCACCTGCTTTAATATCACAGACTCTGCTCTCAGCACAGCAAATTACCTTGTTTTCTGATATCTTGAGTCAATTTGGCTGTTTGTTATCACTAGTGGAAAATTTGGCCTAGGACCTTTGAGGATTCAAATGTTTCTTAATTATAAAATCATAAACAGAATTGCAGTACAAGCAAACAAAACTGATATGATATGATGATATGATGATAAGGTACTATAATCATTGGTACTTGTACTTAGTCTAGAGTAAATCTCAGAGTTTTCAGAGGAAGATACAATTCATCTGGAAAGTCTCCCAATTTATTGTCACTGTCCCCATGTGTATTTGTGATGCAGGAACCTGTGGGTGCTGAGTCACATGACAGTGTAAATTGCCAGATTTACATTTTACCAGTTGCCAGTAAATTCATTCATTTCAGTGGGATGAGGCCAGTCTCATAACCAACCAAACAGCAGGTGCAAATTTTCTTTTTCTCCTGTTTTCTTTTTCTCACATAATACATTTATAATCTTGCCAGGCTAGCAAGAATCAATGGATGCCAAAGAAAATTTGGACACAGGGCAATGACATGGCATTTGAAGAACACAAAGGCTTATAATTTCTTATAGAAGCCAAGTGCCAGTATCTATTTTTAATCAAAATCTTGCCCTTTTTGCATAGGCTAGGGTTTCCCTACCCATGCAGTGACATAACAAATGGGTGAGTTGTATGGAGTGCTGGAGTTTTCTTTGATCCCATGTTCACGCCTCCATTGCAAATTTTATTCTTCAACAAGAAAATCTTGCTTGTGGTTCTATTAAAGTCTCTCTTCAAGTCATTACTCAGTTTATTTCATCCTAGTTCTATGTCTGATAAAAGCCAAAATATCCATCTAGGCCAAAATCTTCCACAAATATTTATGAGGTTTTCCAAAGGTATCCCAGTGACACTGATAGAAATAACACAGGTGGCTGCATCGTCTGACATTGTTAGAGTAATGTAGCCATGCAGTTCCTACCATTTAGTTTGGCATAGCCTCCACCTCCACTACCTTTTTAACATAAGGTGATGAGAATCTTGCTCACAAGTGTCCTTCTGCAGCCCCACAGGATTGTCAATGGCTGTCGCATAGGCTATGAAATCTTATTTCTTATTTACTTTAAGGAAAAGTCCAGTCTGAACCCCAAACTTGGAAATTGATGTTTCAGTATCATTTCTACTATAAGAATACCACTTCTCCCTTTTCTGTAGATATTCTGTTTACCTCCTTCAGAATTTAAGCTATTTGACCACAAAGACTCTAGCACAGATGTGGTGGTTACAAATCTCTGATAATTTCTCTGAAAGTCACCACTTTTCAGGATGTAATCCCTGTGGACAGATATCTTTTCTCCCCATGACCAAGGCTTTGGTTTCCCTGTTGCAGTTAATGATAAATTTCTCTTTCCTCTAAGTATTGTGTGATTCAACCCCAAAGCCTCAATTCAGTTAGAATAGCCAGGACATGCATTTCTTCCAAAGCATGGCAAATTCTCTGAATCTAATACTATGTTTAAAGAGTTTTGTAACATTCAGTATGATATGATATTGTCAGACTAAGCCTGCATATTTCTAGAGAGCTCTCTGAGGAAAGGTAAAAAAAAATAACAGAAATACTGGCTAAACAAAGCCCTTTAATGGCAGGATGACTGAAAAAGGTTTATGTTTTTCAGCTTTATTTCATAATACACTGATGCATCCAAGGTTAGGCATGAAGGCTTTGTCATTCAGGTGGGCTCCCTGAAAAGTCATAGTAAGAGATTATTCTCTTACTGTGATGTCTCATCCCAACCTAGAACAAGCAGATTTTTTTTGTCCTGCCAAGATACGCCATAGACTAGAGAAAGAGAAAAATTGCCCAGAGTAAAAGCCCGGGGAGAGCAGTCTCCCTTTTACAAAGGTTTCCTTGCTCTTCCATCTGCCACGCTAATCTAGAAACAGCAACTTCTCTGCTTCAACTGTCTGGGCTCAGTGCATTAACTCACAGTGCTACAGATGTTGGGTAGCTCTGGCATGACCTTGCACAAAATCCTCAGGGCCTGAGGTGTCTGATTTTTAAGCAACATTTGATCATTTTTTGAGCATTTTGCAAGATAGATTTTAGCATTTCGTTTCTATGCTGTCTGTAAGCAGAGTACATATGGAATTTTCTTTCCTCAAAACTCTCAAGATTTCTACTTTTTTCCCTCCCACTCTAAATAAGGACAAAGCCAAGGTTCTCATGTTCAAAATACTATTATTTAAGAAGTATTCACATGGAATCGGTTGAAACATTTTGAAGTTGGTTCTACTCCAATTTAAACCTTGTTTTTCTTTAATATATCAAAACAGCTCAGCCAGAGACTAGTTTTCAATCAAAAAACCTCCCACTTTTTTTTCATTTTGAAAATGATGGAATGAGATATTTCAACACAATCCCAAAAGTATTTTTCACTTTCAAATGCAGAGCATAATCAAAAACAGCTCTTTTCCTCCAAATGTATTAATTTGGATAAATCTACAAATTAAAATAATAATCATTGCTTTCTAGGAAATTCTCCAAACAGCTTTTCCTGAATTCATAAAAAGATTTAAATTATTACAACAGTGCCTCTGTCTCTGCAGCTGTAACTGAGCCCAGCACAATGTTATGTAGTTCTTGTTTCTCAGGCTCAACTCTGATGTTAATTCATAGTAATTTTTGTTTAAAAGCACTTTCTCACTACTGGACTGAGTGTGATAATGGTGTCTCCTGCAGTTGCACCTCAGCTGGAGTCTTCACATGGTGTTGCTTCACTGGAGTTTGCCTGTGAAGGTCATGCATTCAGCAATGCAGGGGGTGATGAACTCTAGTTTCCCTGTCTCAGGAGGGCTGAAAAAGGTTCCACTAGAAAACAAATTACTGTTTGTAATTACTGGTTTTTGTAAAAATCCCCATGTGCATTTTTCCCTTACAAAATTGTAATTCAGTTCATTTCTCTGGGGACTGAACGTCCTGATTCCTAAAGGACTCCCATGAGGGAAGCAAATGAGGTCAGAAATAGACTGATTTGAGCAAACCCAAGTAAAATACTCCATTCCTGGTATTTGTAAGACTGGGTACTTCCCCATAACTGCTTTTGATACCTCAGTGAGTTATGCACAGAGAGAAATAGATACAAAATCTAATCACCTTCTGGTATTTCCAGCTTCCAAATATTAGAATGCAAGGAAAGAGCTGACTCCTCCAGCTCCGTGACTAATTCTCAGGGTTCATTTAGGCTTGAGCTCTAAATATATTACATATGGAAAACAGAGCAAAAAAGTAAAAGGAGCTGTGTGCTATCACCCTCTCTTTCAAATGAGAAACTAGGTGCCACAAGGGCATTTCAACATATCAGATAGGATTGGATTTGATCCACTTGGCTGTGGATCAAAAGTCACCCTGATAATGACACCAGAAAGCATCCATTCCTTATGTCGTTTATGGAGTAACTATTACACATGAGGGCATATGATTCTGCCATGGAAATGAAGCCAAAACTCTGTGAGGAGCCCTACTGACAATGCTTTCCTGTCCTCAGAGGTCTCATATACCACACTTCATGCCACCAGCAGACTTTGCTCCAGGTAGTACTGAAAATTGGGAGGGACATGGTGCATGCTTCAACAGCAAGCACGTGGGGTGTTCTTCCACTGTTAGTCACCTGTTTTGTCTCCATCCATCCATCCATCCATCCATCCATCCATCCATCCATCCATCCATCCATCCATCCATCCATCCATCCATCCATCCATCCATCCATCTCTTTTCTCCTGGACAAATGGGTGGTAATAGCAGCCCTCATTAGCCCTTTAGGACTCATTAAAATATCCCTTGAACAGGAAGGAAGGTTCAGCTCCAGACCCGTAGCCAGGTTTTAGGTGTTTGGCTGGACATTGATTACAAGTACCTTTGCCTTACCTCTGGCCAGAGGCAGGGACCCAAGCCAAAGTCCCTTATGTGTCCAAGTGCCTGTAGCCCCAGGTGATTCATTACATGGGCATCCAGCAAAAAAAAAAAAAAGAAAGGAAACATCAGTGCTGTATTTTCCCCATTTAAATACTACCTATTGAACAAGAAACTTCAAGGTGCATCCAGCTGCAGCAGGTAGGTGGAGGAAGAAGATAAATCATGGAAAGAAGATGGAAAATTAGACAGGAGTGCTGTGTCTAATGGGTCAGGTTTAAGCAAGACCTTGTGATGGAGCTGAGCAGATAATAAATCTGCAGATGGAAGCTGATTCCCAGACTGTCACTGAAAGACTGTCAGTAACTTTCCAGGTCATGCTAAGTGATCTGAAGATCCACGGGATCCTGTTGCCCTTAGTATGCAGTGAGAAGTTTGAAAAGATGGTTCATGACAGGCCAAATGAAGCTTTGAGCACTAACTAAGATACACGGCCAGTAGCTGGGAAGCTGGAATCATGTTTCTTTCCACTGACCCACTTAGTGATTATTTCTGAATTTTACATTACCTTCATATAAAATGTTCAAATCAGAAGTTTATTGGAGAGAAAATAATCACACAATTTTGGGGGGGAGATAAATCTATTAATTCTAGCCATTTGTGGTGATAATTTCAATGTTTTTTCTTTAGCACTAAGATAAATGAAAATCCAGTCTCTGCCTTGAAGAGTTTATAAATAGCACTACACTAATCTTGTGAAGGGCATGAAAGGGTCAAGGAAAGAAAGGAATTACTTAGAGTAGCCCAGGGAAGCAGAGCTCTTAGTGAAAAGGTAAAGCTAAGAAGTGGAATTTGGGGCTTAAACATTATCATAGTGCTTCTTGATATGTATTTGACCTGCACGTGGTCTCCCAAGAGATAAGAGGAGATCTTAAATGCTTGGAACACTTCGGTTAGATTGGACTGAATTCCTAAAATTTGGCAAGGAGTTAGCCTTCAAAAGAGATAGATGAGCTAATTAGCTTCTTTTCCATCTCCAGCTACCGTGGCTTTGTGTGTTGCCAGTGCTGAACTTAGAAAGGGAAGTGTGGGACATATCTGTAGAGATGTACTATACATAGATTTGTATTTTCATGCACAGCCTCAGAACCTCTGGCAAGGAGCTGGATATATATATATATATATATATATATATATATAAAAGGTACTCAAAGTACTGAAGAATATCAGGACTAACCTTTTAAAAGGGATCTGATGCAACTATCATTCCTCAGTCAACAGTATGTCCGATTTCTGAAACACCATTAAAAAATAGCAACACATTTTCACCCTGCTAGCTACTACTGGTTAACAGAATGATCCCAGCACATAAGCACTTGGTAGCCTAAGAAAATATAGAAACACTTCACATGCAATGTCGCACTGCTGATTCCTTGCTGTTTGTGTCACAACACTCTTCACACAATAAATCATCTTGTCTAAAGTGAATCACTTTCCAAAAAGATGCCTCTGTACTCCTTGCCCCTTGATATGTTTGTCCTTAAATTTCTGAATGGATCCAGGATTAGAAGTGTAGACATGGCCATGATCATAAAAGAATTAATAACTAAAAAAAAAATGATACTGCATGACTTTTATTTCTTCTTTCTGTTTTCAGTCCTGAACTTCCCAGCTCACATATCAAAAAGGATGATGTTGTCCTCTTGTAATACTACTAAAAACCAAGTTAGTCTTCATCTGTCCTGTCTTCTTTCTAGCTGGGAAAAGGCATGAGGATTTTACCATTCTACTCTTTTCATGTATAGCTTACCAATCTCTTTAAACAAAACTTTTAAGAGCTTCTAAAATCTAAATTTTCTCAGTCCAAATCAGACCTGAACCCACCCTTTCAATATCTCTGAATTGGGGATGAATGTATTCCCCCCAGAAAAGGAATTAATTTAAGACCAAGGTGAGGGCAGGAAACAAGAAATAACTGCTGTTTTCAGCTCCATGCTGATTTTCTGCACCTGGAACTTTGCACTGACCACTAAACAACTCATTAGAAACAACTTGGACATACAGACTGCAAGCTTCATGTAGCACTAAACACTACTAAGAGTTTCAACTTTTGATATTCATTCATGAGGTACAAGCTGCTGGCAGAAAACAACCTGGTGTTAGTTAATCATTCTTGCACTATGTATCAAATGGATTGTTGCACAGCAATATATCTGGATATGTAGGCTTCACAGTTTTGGAAATTTCAAACTAAAGAAGTTCATCTTGGGGACATGTTAGCCATTATCTTTTGGAAAACACTGGTACAAAGTAGCCATTAACCTGAACAGCTGGGAATAAAAACTGTGACCATCTCTTCAGAAATGACAATGATTTCTCAATCACCACTGGGGCATGCAAGTTCTCTGAACTCTTAGCACATGTTAGTCAGGTTTCCCTCTCTGAGGACAAGGAACATTCAGGTCTTGAGGAAAAGATGATGCTTGCAAAAAGAACATTGATTAGGTTGGAACTGGTCTTTGTGTGTTTGCTAGCACACAATTATTGCCTTTGGATACTAAAGAATTAATATTGGCAATGTGCATGTTAAAATATGATTTTGTGCATGCATATTATGTGACACATCAAGAACCTCCTCTGGGAGTCACCATATTTCGTACACCGTAGAATTAGGGATTCTTGCTTTCAGCACAGAATTCTAGGGTATTTTGTAAATCTCCCTGGAGGATTGGGGCTGAGAAGTGAGACATGTAACATCAGGAATTAGTTATAGTTGGAAAACCTCTCCTTCTCCGGACAAATCTTGTCTCCATGATCTTCTTTTGCCATCACAGCCATAGCAACGCTACTAGCAAAAGATGAAAGATATCTGACAACTTTGTTTCTCTGGAACCACAGAGCTTTCTACTATAAGGATAACTTTCATGTGAAAGAGACACAGAACTTTTTCCGGGAGTGGGTCCAACACTTTGAAACAAATCCTCATAGGATAGGAGAACTCTCCAAAACCTCACCACCTTCAAGTCCTTTGCACACCAAGTGATTTCCTTCTTGCCTCCTGCAGTGTAAACATGCAGAACTGCCTGCATATTTGCTTAAGCCTACCCAACTAAGATGTTCCACTACTCCCACCCCTCTTCCTGCCCTTTGCGATGCTTAATCATAACTGGAAAATGTGCCAACATTTATGAACTTTATGATGAGTATAAGAATAAAGACTAGACAACAGAAATATGTTTTCTTAGCTCAATTTATGGTAGAATATGGGGAGGGAGAGTGGAAAGAAGGGAGGAAAAGAGGCAAACTGTAGGGCACATCAACCCACAAATGAAAAAAAAAAAAAAAAGGGGAAAGTTGACACTGAAGATCTAGTTTGGTACAGGAGATTTATACACAGATCAAGCACTTAGAACTGACACCACCATGAATACTCAGAAAGGGAAAATTTGAGAATTTGCAACAAACCACAGCCCCAAGGCAGAAAAAGGCCCCTTTCTCCTTCTACAAAATAAAAAAGAAGTAAAATATCAGTAAGTCTCTGGATATCAAATAAGAGAAATTAGGATTTTTATTTCCTTGTAATCAGGCTGTATTCCACAGGAGCAATAAGTCCTTGGGTGTTAAGAAGATAGGGCATTGGGCCTGAAACCAGGGAAAAGGTCGCAGCACAGGATTAAATCAGCACCTACTCTTCCCCTGACCAAGGAAACACAGATGTCTTCAAAACTTCTGGTGAAATTTTCAACTACATGGCATATGTCTGAGTATGTCTGACTCTGACTCTTTCCTTTTTTTATTTTTTTTTTCCTTTTCTGTTTGTGGAGTGTTTGACAGCCTTTTTCACCATTATAAAAAACAATCCAGACACTCTGTGCATCTACAGTCCAGCAGTCCAGTCCCAGATACCTGTGACCTGTTTCCCCTGATTACAGCCCTATTCATGATTTCAAAGCTACGCTGTGTCTTCTTTTCCTCCCCTCATGTATCCAAGAGGATCTTTAGAGCATGAACAGCAGTAACTTTCCAGAAAATACTTTCCCAAAGACATGAGAAACTCTGGTAGGTGTGGTAATCCTGGCTTGCAGCAGCACTGGTATCAGGAACCATGGGGAACTCATCTGGAATGGCCACCATTCAGGGTGGTTTTAATTCTGCCAAACTCAACCAGCATCAGTCAGGCTGAAGAGCCACATCAGGCTTTCTGGTTTCTGTTCTCCATCCAGTTCTGCACATATTCTGCCCAGTTCAGTATACACCTGGATTTTTTTTTTTTTATTTTTTAATTTTTTTCCTGCATGTTGACAGTTCTACCTCATCGCGTTAAATTGCCTTTTCTTGGCAATGGTTCCCTTCACCAGTGCCAGTGCCAGCAGGAGGGAGGTGTGCATCAGCCCTGGGATCTGAGCAGGCTTTAATCGATGTCAGGGCAGGGGGAGCTGCTGGTACAGTCAGGAGCTCCCTGTACTGCACTTATCCTAAGGACCTGAGAGCTGGGGTGCTGCAGATAAGAGCTGGGAAAGTGCTGAGTGACTGTGCAGCTGACAGAGAACAGTTCCTGCCTTATCCTGAAGTGGGAAGTTCAACCAGAATGGATTTTGCTGTTTCAAATTACAGGCTGGTGGCTCCAGGCAAATGTAGAGGGGGCTGCCATCTCCTGAAATAGCAGCAGCACCAAGAGCAGCATGTTCAGGGCGGGAGCACTGGGTTGACATTTAGGAGTGAAGGTTGCTGCAAGATGGCCTTTGAGTGCCAAGGTCACAGCCCATCAAAATGCTGCTCATCACTGCCTGACCCTTCACTCCATCTTCTCCCCACCTTTACCAGGAACTGGGGCAAAGCATGCAAAGGCCAGGCTCCATTGCATCAAGAGCCAAGTCAAATCCTGCAGTCAGAAGCCCTTCCCTCCTAGCAGCTCCCCCTTTTCTCACTGAATCCAAGGCCTTTGGCTAAATGGGAACTTAAATATTTTGTTGCACCCTCATCATTTACAAGAATGTAGCAACTGACCCTAACGCTTTAATCCTCCCATTGTCTTTAAAAGCTTTTTATATCGTCACCAATAAAGATTGCCTGTCTCAAGGGTTTTCCTGCTTTTCTGGCTGGGTTACAGCAGAGGGGTGGTGGTAGAGGAAGGGGGGTACAGGGAAGGGAAGAGGACTGGATCATTGCCAGGCTTTAAAAGGCTGCTTAAGCATTTTTCTGTGGCTTGCAGGGTTTTACTCAGCAAAGTCTCTCAAGCCACAGAATATGCCTCTACTTGTATAACATTACAAAGTCAAGATGATTAGAGTGTAAGCCTCAGCCCTCTGGAAGCTGCCCTTTTGTCTCTGAGGTGTAACGATGCATTATTTGTCCTTGTCTAGGTCTTATCTTGTTAATGCACTGCATTATTTCTGCTCTCCCTCCTGTCCCTGCTCCTGCACACACACCTCCCTCTCCTGTATTTCAATTAATGGAACAGTCATGTGTCTCTAACCCTTTTCAAAGCTCTGGACTGTGACTCTGCATGTGTGTGTATGTGTGTGTGTGCACTGCACACATGCGTTGGAGTGAAGCCTTCCTCCTCATCACCCTGCCTTCCCTGATGAGTGGGGATCCCCTTCACTGGGCTGAGCAGCTCAGCACACTGTCACCCCCACCATTTGCAGAATCCCCCAGCAGTTGAGGTCTGTGCCCCACTGGGTTGTTAGCTCAGGGCTCAAACCCTGCCTGTTTGCAGTGCTCGGATCCACAAATCCTCATCACTACATTTAATTTGCTCTTTCATCTTGTCACCTCCTTCTCACAACATGTCATTGTCCTACTGTCCCAGGAATTGCCCACATCTTGCAGTATGTTCTAACATGGAAGGAGGGATCCCCTCTTGTGGCTACCAGAAATCACAATGGAGAACCAAGCTCATGGAGGTGGCTTCTGACCTCTGTATGTTTTCATGCACATGGGAATCACCTGAAAATATTTGGAAAAAGGATGTTTGGTCAACCTAGGAGTCACTGGAATGGGCCAGGAATACTCCAGAAGATGTTGACCAAGGGAAGTGGCTCCAGTTGAACTGAAAATCTCCATGGCTTCAGAGAAGCTAATCACTATGGATGAAAGAAATTTCAGGATGTAAGAAAGGGAGGAAATTCACTTTGGAGTTAAAGCAAAAGGAGGAGTGAGGGTATCCAGACTCCACTTTTAGCTTTCCCAATGGCTTTTATTTTATCTTTGTGAGCATCACGTCCTCCCAAGTACGACGTTGAGCAATATCCAACACGTAGCCCTCTGGTTTGTGCTTACTCCTCATCTATCTATAGAACATCTTAATCCTGCTTTTTGCTTCAGCCATAAACCCCTTGAGGCCTGGTCTGTCTTTTTTCCTCTAGCATTTCTCCAGCATCTGGGACACAATGGTCCATGGCTGAGCACCCTCTGGGCACTCTACAAATTCAAACCAGCCACTGCAATAAATAGCACTGCAGCAAAACAACGGGGGCTAGGATCTAAATTTTCCTCATTATGCTGCAGGTCCTGGCCACTAAACTGGAAAAGAAATGGTTGAGCCTGTCTGCTGGTGGGCAGTGATGTAGGGATGTCAGTGGAGTTTGCTGACAAGGTGAAATGCTCCAGCATCACTTACTAGAAGTGCCGGGAGTCAGAGCACTCAGGGACTACAAAGAGACAGTAGATCATGTGGCTGTCCTTACTGCAGCCCCTCCCAGATGATTCCTCTGATCTTTAGCGGTGGCATCTCTATTATTTGACTCCCAGAATTTCCAGGGCTCAGTGTGGGGCCGGCAAACAAGGCTTTGATTGGAATCATTAACATTTCTGAGGAAGTGCTGCCGCTTCCTGGCAATATACCCCACAGAGCACCTCAGCAGGGAGAGAAAAGGAGACAGGACTGCATTTCATTCCACAGACGTGCAATAGGGGACAGAGTGTTCTGTTTGTGACAGAGCAGCTTTAAAATGCACGGTAGATACGTGTTTCAGAGCAAGAAAGTGAAAAAAATTGTCGCCTAATGAAAAAACAAAATCCAATCAGATTAAGCCAAAGGAATCTGTCCCACAAAGTGGTTTCCTTGGTCTGTTCAGTGCTCTCTCTGTAGTAACAGAACACCATTGGCAGGGACCTCCTCACAATCTCTCTCTTCCTCTTCCAGGAACTATTACCCCCTTCCTGATTTCATTAGAAATTATAGTCTGCATTTTGTCCTGACTGGGGAGAAGTGAGAAGAGGAAGAAGAATTTTACCCAGTAAGCAAAAGAAAAAATTTTTTTTTCTCTTTTTCCCTTCACTTCCATAGAAGTTAACCCTCAAAGTTTTTCCTCCCATGAGCAATAGTTACAGACTGGTCTAGGAGCTCCAAACAAGCACAGAAATTCACTCACTCAAAATCTCAAAGTCTGCTCTTTTTTACTGCTCCTTTTCCTGTAAGAGTTTTGGGACTGGTTTTAATAGCACATGAGTGTCACCAAGACTTCACAAAAAATAAGGAGGAAAAGCTTTACCCAAGTTCTATCCCTTGGCTGTAGTTGATGACCAATTTCTAATATTCCTAGTTTGCCCAGAGACCAAATACTGTGCAAAGCAGCAATCACTGTTATGTTCAGTATTTTGAATGTTGCCATATTGCACAAAGGAAAATAGAGCAGAGAAGAAGGCAAGAGAAAAAAAAAAGAAAAAAATAAAAGCCTGAAATGGATCCTCAGAATCAACTTAAAGAAAAGGAGCATTTTTTATTTTCCTCCATAAAATCTCTGTAAACATCAATGTTAATTTTAATACCATTTTCACATTTGTTAAGTTGAGAGTCCACAAAACACAGACTAAGTCTAGATAGTCACATAGGTTACAAAGGGAATTAATACTTTCAGACAGGTAATTAATGTAGCAATTACTATAGTATTTTGCATATATACTGTTTAGTAGAAGTAGAGTATGTTCAATTTAATTTTTTCTTGTACCATTCATGGAAAAATGTAGCTTGTGAAATTCAAATATATTATTTTTGAACATATATAAATATTTGAGTTGAATATATCACTCGGGAGCAAAAGTATTGCTGGTACTAACTTTAGCTATAGCACTTGCCATGGGTAGATCTCAGAGTGCTGTACAAGGAGGTGAGGAACAGGGTTCTGATGTCTCACATGGGGAAACTGAGGTCAGAAGTACATGCAGGCATTAGTTGAGTTAGGAGTAGAATAATCATTTTTGAGGACCAGGTCTCTGTTTTGCTCATGACCTTGATACACTGTGACTGTCCCCAGCAACTTCACAATGAAAAGCAATTTCTCACCTGCAAGTCCCATTGAAATTTCAAGCATTTCCCCACATCTCTAGTGAGAGGAGCTCTGAAATCTCAGCTACACATCTTGACCCACAAAGCCTCTTGTAGCAGCTTCACTGCTTATAAGCCTGAAAGCAAATTGCATTATCAATGGCTTAATACAATTACTAGTTTCTCTGCTGAATATTTATATGCATTAATTATTGTTTCATCCAAAACATGAGCACTGGGAAGGATTTGAGCTGCATGACAGCAGATAGCCCAGTGGCTGGGCACAGAAGGGGACACTGGGGCCCGTGTCTTTACCTTACCTGAGTAAGGTCTAAATATTTGTCCAGACACTGTGTACTGTGTCCAAACTGAACGCAGGTGACTCAGACCTAGAAACAGTTTGTTTGCAAAAAGAAACATAGCCACACAAAAGTATGATGCAAACACGGGCTGATAACATCATCTTTTTTTGTTTGCCCAAGGTAAAAAGTCCTTGAACTTTTTCATGGAAGCAAAGAAACAAACACATAAATTAGTTTCTCAGAAAACACCACAGAAGTCCACCAGGCAAAAAGCTGTTGCACCAAGCGCTCAAACCTGTCATCAACAGCAGTCGTCCCAAAGACCGTGTGTGTGTGTGTGTGTGTGTGTGTGTGTGTGTGTGTGTGTGTGTATTTGGTTGCTTAGACAATAAAGGACAGATTTCCTGGCACTTACAAAGAGGGGCAATGCTGAGCTATGCTAATCGGCATCATCTGGTGAGCCTGCCCTGCCTTGCCATTTGAATGCAATCCCGGTGGATTCGCCGAGTGCCGTCCTCTGTGAGGGACAGTCTGGTTTCAAACTGGTCACCTTGCTGCAGCCCAGATTCTGGTTGGCAGCCAGCTGCAGATCTTGCCAAGAATTCTCTCTTCCTTCAGTGCATTTTTCCCTAGCTCTAAAATGAAAATCTCAGAAGGGGAGGGAGGGAGGGGCTTTATTTGCAGCAAGGCTGAACAAAATGTTTCAGGTCCTTTGCTAACTGCACTTCAGCTGCAGGGTAGGGTTGCAGCTTGCAATTTGCAGTGCTTGAAGCATCCCAAACTGTTCCCTAGCCTCTGAGACAGGTGTAGAACATGTTTCTTGTGTGTTTCACAGGCAGCAGGGGAAGCCACAACCTCCTGCTAGCTAGATGTGTAAAACACATCTTTCCTGCTGGATGTGTTAAAGATTGCCCGAGCTTCTCAGTGCACGAGTGGTACTTACTCAGCTGCACAACACTCTTATGCTCACCAGAGAGACCAGTAATGAGGCACAAGGCCTTAATTAACAACTTGTCAGATGTAAGAGTTAATTCCCTTGCAAGGCAGTTATGAGAAACCCAGAACTTGTGGGATCAGAAAGCAAAAATTAGTCCCTCTTCACCTGAGGGAGGGTCTTGTTTTGCCAGCCTGGCCTGTTGACATCTGTTTGAGACCAATCTCCAGCTTCTGGGAAGGCCAGAATGGAGGGTATTTGTAGGAGTTTGGCTTCCATCTCAAGCTCCCTTGAGAGCAGGAAGTGAACATGTGCCATGGGGGCTCATCACAGCACGTTGGAGAGGAGCCGTGGGGGCTCATGGATGACATCTGTTCCCTCCCTTTTCCTCCTTTGTGCTCCTTCCTCCTTGCTCTAGGCAGATTTTGTATCTCCATTCCCTCCCATTTTCCTGCTGGAAGCTGTTGGCTTATGCACAGGGAGAAGCTCACTGGGGGGAGGATAGCTGCCCAGCTCCAAAAGAGAGACTGCTGAGCTCCACGCTGATCTAAATCTAAATGCTCTCATGCATCCAGGGGACAAAGAAAGCAGCAATCCAAGGCTGCACTAATACCACACTTAAAAGTTGTCCTTAAAAGTTTCTGCCTTGTCAGCAGTAGGCTGCAGACCTGCGGTTACATCCCTCTTCCTTGCTGTGCTCCTGCAGACGCATGGATAAACGGCAGGAGCCATGGCAAGGCTGATGACATTTGACTGTATTGTGAGCATGTCTTTGTCATTTCTCTAATCACAAAGGTTATATGGGCAGCAACACAGGAAGACCTTGTGTAACTACAGACAGTGCTGGGATTTATCAATCCTCACCCCCCCCACCCACACGCACACTCTCTGCCTTGCCCCCAGAATGTGACAGCAAATTGCAAAGGCAGAATCCAGCTGGAAGATAATTCCCATTTGTTCTGGGATCAGAAAAGTGACAGGATGGGGTGGTGAAAAGGTAGGATTTCTTGAACTGACCTCTTCTGGAGGAAATCATCTCATCTGGTCAGCTGAAGGGCTGGAGGGGATGTATCTAGAACAGTAGGCTGACAGTATTGTCAGTGACGACAGGGAGAAGAGTTCCCAAACTAGTCTGGGACAAAGGCAGGTAGGAACATACCAGCACTAAAAGCTTTCTTTGCCTCCCCTGAGTGTGGGGCTCAGGTTTGCCAAAGCTACATCACCCCATTCTTTCCCACTCCAGGGGATTTGCAGGTACCGTTCTGTTGTAGCATCTGGTGAAACAAATTGACATTAGGCAGTGAGGGAGCCAGTGCACCACCAGTGGGGGTGAGTAAGGATTTTGAAATGTTGTAATCTGCTGTCCTGGGCTAACCTAAAAGTCTGGAAATAGCCTTCATACTTCCATAGCTGCCTTGAAGAGCCAGGTCATGTTCATAAGCACTAGAAGCTCTCCCATCTCCAGCACAGAGCCAGGCCGGGCCAGGCCAGCTTTGAAACCAATGAGCCACCAAGACAGAAGTTTTTCACTTCTGGATCCTGGAGAGAAACTCTTCTTAGCCACCAAGTGGAAAACCCCTGGCCTGTCTTTCACCTGAATCTCAGAAATCAATGAGAGATGCAGCAGAACTGGGTGTATCCCTTTGTTTTCCTTTTTTGACTTCTGTCACTGGATAATGCCAACTTTTCTCTCAGAGGAGGGAACCCTTCAAATTAAAATGAAAGATGCAAATCTCCTGGCAATGGGTGCCAAGCCCTCCTTTCCAGAATCCTTCCAAGGGGTGACACAGGGAGGAAAGTGAATGAGAAGCAGATGGCAGGAGATACACCCCAGAGGAACGATGGATATTTCTGCTGTGACCCACCAGGGAAAGGTTTGGAAGCGCTGACACTTTTATGGCATTCTGTTTTATTGTGCAGAGCATTTTTTTCTTGTTAGTTATATTTTGTCTTCTCTGGGCAACATATTTCTAAAGGGCAAGGGACATGTACCCTACGTGCCCATCTGCA
The DNA here is from genome assembly GCA_024734555.1 of Trochalopteron elliotii. NCBI lineage: Eukaryota > Metazoa > Chordata > Aves > Passeriformes > Leiothrichidae > Trochalopteron > Trochalopteron elliotii. Next base: position 6,475,209 of record JANPWX010000011.1, read on the forward strand.
AAAACAGAGGCACAGAGAGCTGGCAAGAATTAAGCTGGACATTACCTGGCCTAAATCTCTCTCAACAGAATAAATATCTGTCTTATGCTAGAAGAATCACCAAAATAAAGGCTCAAGGCTCTCCATTTTCTCAGCACAGGCATGTCTATGATAAAAGACTGACACGCCCACCTGCTGTCTGCTGTCCTGCTCTTCCAATAACATGTCCTTTTGGAACACTTGCAGATCATGCTTTCTTCATCTGATGTTGAATTTGCTTCTGTTTCCTCAGTGATGGATTATGTGACCCCTCATGAACCAAAAGTCACTTCCTACACTTCTGCAAAAGACTCCTAAGACTTCAACTTCTTCCTTATCCCTTTTCCCAGCCCACTTCAAGGACATCCTAAGCCACTTATCTGAAGACATTCAACAAGAAGAAGTGTCCCCTTCTTTTTCAAACTGTCACAAGGGAAAAGAACCCCACAACACAAACCCACACGTATCTTTGGCCTCTCTTGCCTTAGTCTCTTCCAGAAGCCCTTGCATTGTTTAGGTCTGGGATGACTGTAAAGCAGGGTGGGGATATTCTACCTGAAGCCACAACTTCTATTAAAACCTGACATAATATTCAGATATCAGAGGTGCAAACCTGAGAAGAGAGATGTGCACCAAAAACTCTCCAGCTTACGGTGCAGAGCACCTGAGGAGCACAGCAGAGCAGTGGAGAAGTCAGGACAGAGGAAGAGTTTTGGCATATACCTCACAACCAGCATCTGCCAGTGACTTTGCTAATTCATCAAAATAGCCAGATTAAAGCCTAAGGGGCTAACCTCACTGTGCATGGAGATTTAACAGCTCTCTGAAGAGAACAAAATAAACAACTGCTGCCCTTCAAAGCTGTTCTGGTTTTTCTCCTTACAGAGATGATAAGGCTTCCAGGATACCAAAAGAGATACTCACCTCCCTGTTTCTTTTAAATACAGAGTTTCCCATAATACAGACAGCTGGATAAAGGGTTTAAGGACAGTCTGACTTTCTAACTATCCTTTTTGCCCACAGGATATTTTGGCTTTGCTGCATACTCATATAGGATTCTGCATGTTACCCATTAGGTGAATGTGGAGATGCTAGCAAAGAACTCAGTCCAGTTCTCATCAGTAGCCAGTGTACTACAGCATTGTGGTCATGCCACCAATCTCCTCTGGTGCTGTGAAGGAGTCAAATTCTCTGGGAAAGACCCTTCAGGGTGCCTGTTGTTGCAGGCAACACCACGTTGAGAAACTGTGGATCTGGGCGTGCATCACATGCTCAGGAGACAAACTCACAAAGGGCCAGGCAGAGCAAGCGTGTCAGGAATGTGTGTCTACCAAGAGCATCGAACCATCTGCTTTTCTCAGTACACAAGTGATGAGCTGTCACCAGTGGTTTAGAGCAGTATTTTAACCAAGTTGTGCAAAAGAGAAGAAGAAGAAGAAAAAGCCAACAAAATTTTCCCTACTGCCCAATTGCAAAACATTTCCACTCTTGGGTTCCAGCTGCTGAATACAGACATCAGGTTTCTATGGTTTTAAAACTTAAGTGACTATGGAATAAAGCAGTTGCAGAGGCTTCATTCACATAGGTAGATAATGGCACCTGACAGACATACTGAGATTGTCTCCAACCTGTAATTCATGCACCTTTCCTCTGATGTTAGTGAAGGCATCTTCAAGTCTGGGGCTTGTCCCTTTCTACCCTGGTGACCCAGAGGTTTTCTGACATGACAGTCCTGTCACCAGTGATAGACACCTTAATAGTTCCCTTCACTGCTGGGGGATCCTTGCCTTGTTCAAGGCTTTCCCAAGACCTATAGAAAAGCACACTGGTATCTTTTGAACCCAACCACAATAAATAAGATCTGTAAATAATCTTGAGGCAGAAGTCAGTTGCTGTGGGTCAACCAGTTATATTTTCTATTATTATCTTTGACAAAGAACATAACCATGAACACGTCACTTTTGTGTTGGCATCCAGTGTATGGGGTTTAGTGCTGTCTGATGAAGAACAATGTGAACTTTGAAAAAAGATATAGCTACAGCAAAACAAGCCTGTGGGATACAGATTTGACCTTTTCAATCTCACCACTATTCCTTTCCAGAGGAGCAAAGTTACTGCCCTATTTGAACATGAAATCCAGCCCCCAAGAGCAAAGTAGGATAGAGCAAACACTGAAATTGCACAATATAAAAAATATGGAATTATACAGCAACCAGGATGAGAACATGGAGAAAAAGCTGCCAGAGGATATGTATCTCTACTCCACTAAATAGTTTATTTGAAAGTATGCTAAATTTAATTAAAGTAAAGCAGACAGGATACAAGCATTATAAACTTTCCCCTAAAAGTAAGCATTGCTGACATTCCACTTGCTTAAATTATTGCTTTTTCAAGTGCTGATTAATCCTTGCCCCCTTAGTTAAGAGAAATGGTATATTGGGGGTCTTACTTCCCAGGCCAAAGTGGAATGATGCTTCTGCAGGACTAGTTCAGTCTTTCACTTGTTTTTTTTACCTTTGGGACTCTATCTCTGTATTCCTGGCACATGACTACATTTTTTTAATGGGTGATATCTCTTGCTCGAGATCTCTTCTGACAAGTCACATTTTGCATGAGATATATGATTAAAGAGACTTCATAAGAGATTTTACATTTTACTACAGAAAGTTAATTGCCACTTACTTGTCTCTAATGGACTGTAGGGAAGAAAAATTCCCTTAAAGAGGAATTTGTGATTTGAGATTAAAAATTAACAGGTCAACAAGCAGAAAAGATAAAACAGTGAGAAATATGAGTATTTTTTTCATTAGGAAATGTCATTTTATCAAATGAGACATGCTTTGTTATGTTTTCAGAGACAGTAAGTAATTCTGAAATCAGACTTTCATTTGGACTTCATTGGAGCACTTCATGGAGCTAGTAATTTGTGTGAACTACTTTTTTTTACAAGCTAAAGCATTTAAATATTACTAACATGAATTTTTGAACCTATTTTATGTCTTTATATAGAATGTATAGTATTATGTTTGAACTATAGCAAAACAGAAGATTCCCACATAGTTTCTTTGATATTTCAGAAGTCCAGAAATTCAGAAGTTGCATTCTACAAATCATCTGAGTTTTTAATCATTTGCATCAATCTAAGATACTTGATTTAAATCCTCTCTGTAATTCTGACAGGGTGACAATTGCATTCTTGACAACTTTACCTGCAAAGCTCAATATTGATTTGGAACCTGGATTCAACTAAAACTTTACTCCTGCTCCAGACCCCAGTTTGCTCCTTTTGTTTCATCGTTGCATCCAGTGGCATTGTGGAAAGCTCATCAGCTATGTTCTTCACAGAAAGGAAAACCTGCTCTACTGATAAGGTTTTTCTCCTTTAGGTTGACATTTTGGGCTCCTTTTCCTCTCTAGTGGGAAATCTATCCAAGTGAAAGGTATTGGAGGGTGAAGTCTCCTGCTGGCACAGACACTGAGACTTGGGTTCAGACGTCGGGTGTCGGGTGTGGGTATGGGCACAGGCAGAGGAAGAGAGGTACAGGAGTTCTGGCAGGGAAAAGAGAGAGGTTGGATCCTCTCTCCCGCAGAACTGAGATATATTTTGTGAGGCTAAAGGGACTGGGGCACCACAGTCAAATTCCTTTTTCTCATTCCTTGTAAGTCACATTCTTGGCCTACAAGCCAGCCATTATCAAGATTAGTCAAAGGCAATGGCAGAAAAGTACACACTAGCTGCTGTACCTCAGTGTAGTCATGACAGGTTTTAATTTGGTCATTTAAAGAATTTTTGGGCCACCAGAATGAGTTATATTGGTTACTTCTGCGTGAAAAAATAAAAAAATCTCCTTTTCCCTGTCTCCTTTACTGTCTGTAGGGCAGGTGCAAGCTGACAGCTCCATGACTATAAATTGCTGCTGGAGCCATTGAAGCCTTCTCTTCAAACCAGATGCTTCTCTTTTCTGCATGAGTAGCAGAACACATGCCCTGACCGTCTCCATCTATTTTTAAAATATGGATTTCTTCATCGCTTGTTTATAGATTTATGTGCTGGGAAAAAAAAAAAAAGCAGAATTAACTTAAAAGAGGAAAAAAAATGTCTGTGAGTCAACATGCATCCTCTGGAGGCAATGGAGAGATCTGGAGAGTTAAATATATATATATATAGGTTGTTGCATGAAACCATAAAGCCAAACTAAAGAGTTAAAATTAAAAAAAAATCCTAAGAGGAGTTTTGAGTTAAAAGTAAAGAAGAATGTTAGCAGAAAAGAATCTACCCCAGTAAAATGTTTCAGGCCATTATTCTGCAGCTGCAGTTTTCCCAACAGCAATCATATCACGTGTTCATCAGCTATGAGGGAGCACAGTCCTTGCCAGGTCACCCAAGGATAACAGCCTGAGTCTTTGGACTCCATTTTAAGAAACCATTTCCCAGGCACCATCCTTCCCACCGCAGACTCATTCCTCCGGCTTGCCTGTGAAGACGCCCCAAGTTTTGCATCTGTAAGGAAGCAAATGAAAACCAGAGGAAGCCCCCATTGATGGCATGTCACGAATCTGGGAGCTCTGATACAAACAGCTCCCCAATGAAAGAATGACAAAAATATGGTTCTCAGAGCTGGAGAACTTCCTGTTGCTTTTTAGCTCTACCGCTGAAGAGGGAGGAAATATGTGACACTGCAATATAATTATTCTTTTTCCACTGTTAGGGACCCAGGACAACCACATTACTCATGTGGAGCCATGAACAAGCTGCTCAGGTCCTCCCAAACAAGTGGTAATAAAACTTTGCTCCTGACAGTGCCATCTCCAGAGCTGATGACACATCTTTGTTTGCTTTCATTCGGATTTATGTGGGTTTCCTAGGCCTCCCTTCCCTTTCTTTAATGTTGATCACAGACAAAATGATGTCACTCTTGGCCAGAAGCTGGCACCAGGCACAAGTGCAGCAGCAAATGAACTTTATCAGTGACATGCTGGCAGTGGATGGCTGGCCCTGGGAATCTCTCTGCTCAGGCCTGTGTCCAGGCTGGAGAGAGCAAGAACTTACTTTGCCCAGTGCAAATGTGCTTCCTTCACAAGTCTCATTCCTATTCAGTCCTATGTTGCCATCCCATGTTACCTGTCTTCCAGGTCAATCCTGTATAGCCCTGAACACCTCATGTAAGAGCACAGAAGTCCTCTACATACCCACTGCTCCACAGCACCAGGTATCTGAACCACTGCTGGTCTATAGCCTCATGCCTACCTGCCCTGACAGGATAGACAAAATTGATTATTTTAGAATTTGCCAAAATGTGGAAATACTTGGTATTTTCAGATCAATCAAGTGCAACTGTCAGTGTACAACTGCTCACCTCCATCAGATTCTGTATTAACACTCATTGTTTCAATATTTATTAAGACAGCTATTATAGTATCTAATATAACCCTTTTGAAGAACTCTGAGCTTCATTCTACTGTTGGTGTAGAAAAGATCTCAGCATTACTGTATCACAAAGGAACTTTAATTTCTTACTTCTGCATCCAGCTTTGAATGCCTGGGTCTTTGCCCAGAAGTTTGCACTTTAAAAATAAAAAGAACAGTACTGGGTGCTTTCTTGTCCCCACTGGGGTGCTCACTGGCTCAGTGGGGTGGCCCCAAGGTTGTGTGTGTGCAGCAATGCACGTGTTCTGCAGGCAGAGGGTCCCCCCCCACCTCCTGCAGTCACTGCAGCAGGTCTCGGTCGGGACCAAACAGCTCAGTTCAGCTCCAGGCCTGAGCCGTATTTGCTTCAGCTCACTGGATGGGATCCAAGTGCTTGTCACACTGCCACAGCTCTGCTGGGGAAGTTGCACGTCTTTCCCTGTGCCAGCTTTATCTCAAAGCTTTTTTTCTGTGTATAGTTCAGTGATTTAAGCAGATGACGTGGAGGCACAAGAGCTGGAGTCCTTGCATGCTGTGTGCTGCACCAGTGGATAAGGAGAGTGTGAAGGAAGTGAGTTATCCACCCACACACAATCAACACAAGGATTTGATTTCACTGGAAATTTATTCTCTTTTATTTGCCATCATAATTAAACATTTTTGCACTACCTTGATCTCCAAGCCCTCCTTGATCTCCAAGTCCCTCTATCTCCTTCTCTGTGTGTGTCCGTGTGGCTGGGTCCCTTGAATGTTTATTCTGCTGCAAAGTGCAGTGATTTCTGGGCAGGATGTCCAAAGATAAATCTGGCTTGTGGCAAGAGTTAAAAAGATTACAGTAAGGCCTTGTTTACAAAAGAGAAGGATCAGCTGCTGTTCTTGGAGTTTGTTTAAAAATTCTTTTTTTAACCATCCTTCTTTGTGTTTAGGTTTGTTTCCCTTGTTAAATAAATAACCAGTAAAGTTTCCATTGATCACCTCCTGTGCGTGTGCCTGAGGAGAGAAGAAAGTGAGAGGATTTTATGCCCTTCTGGAGAGGCCAGAAAATTTCTAGGAAAACTCTGTTAAGCATCAGGGAGTGTCAGAGTTAAATGCAGCCCAAAGCCAACCAACAAGCTGGAACAGGTGAGAGAGGGGTCACTTATGATAAACCATATACTCATTAACATATTCAAACATAAATCTTTCATCTTTCTGCCTTGCCTTCTTCCACAAGGTGGCCTGAACAGTGACAGCTACTGACCTGACGTGCCTGTGGAGTCCTCTGCCTCCTTCCCACAACAGGAACCCCAGGACTGAACAACTAGAATAGCAGCAAGGTCTCTGGTAGATAAAACAGCTTGACCAAACTCAAGGGTTTTCCCAGCCTTCTCAGCCTTTTTACCATAAAGGGCTCACAAAGAGAAAGCAGGGATGAAGAAGAAGCTAATGCTGACCTCTGTTGACAAATCAATGGAAGAAAAATTCAAAGACAACTTCTGGCTCAATCACTCCTTAGATTACTTCCCAGTGTAACTTTCCATTCTCCTACATGTTTGTCCTTTCCTAGATTCACACTTGGCAGGGGCCAAGAGCAGTGCCTGGTGTTTATTCAGCTCACAGAGTGCCCAGCAGTATTCCCTCCACAGGCACAAGCACAGCTCTCCCCTTATTGCTCTGCCTCTATGATGAAGACAAACTCATGTTCTGGGGTTCAGTACAGTTCTGTGGGACCACTTTGAAATACAGCACATAGGACCATATTTCCTTCCCAATGGTAGAAACCATTTTCTTATACAAAGAAACTGTTCAGGAAGATAGACCTGTGATTTTACATAGATGAGAACAAACTTAATCTCAGTGCAACCCTGTTTAGGGGATAAAAGTGCTTTGCTTAGTTTGGATTTCCTTAATATAAATATTATTTTTCCTTAAATAAAATAAAAGCAATGTATGAGGGAGTAGCTGAATAGGATTCATTTTAGGAGCACAGCATGAATGCATTTGAAGGTGAAGAAGGTGTTATTTTTCAAGAAAGCAGTGATGCGTTTCAGGACCTTGAAGGCTGGTTCGTTGTTAGGGCCATAATTAACTGCAGAGAGCTGAATGCATTCATCAGAGTAGATGGCCTCTTTACCAATGCTTACCAGGGAATAATAAGCAACAGGGTGTAGGTCCTAAATTAAACAGAAGCTGCCAGGATTGAAATTCCTCTATGGAACGAGAGCTCCACCTTCAAAGCAAGACTTCATTCTGAAGTGCCCCTTTCCTAAAAAAAGAGCATTGCAAATTAGAGACCACCCTACCTGGTCTGGACTTGCACTACAGTTTTTTCAAATTAAGAAAAACATCTGACAAGACTGGGAAATCTTCTGTAAAATCATCAGGTCACATAACAAGACAAGATCTTTAAGGCTGACAGTATAAACCATGAGAGTTAATGTGCTTTTGTCAAGACCTTCTCTAATTCTAGGTTAATAATTTGTTTGATCAATTATTCAATCATTCAGGGCCTGCAATAGTTACATACATTTAATATTTATACAGATAATTGTAGCAGCTTAAAGTTGAGGAATAGAAGAATGTCTAAATATATTGTTATCCATTCTTCATGTAGCCTATAGACAATTTTTTTATCCTGTTCTATAATGTCCTTGTAATGGCAAAGTGGTCAAAGCAAGACATACCTAAAGTGCTACTTAAAAGTCATGGCACTTCACACCAAATTTTGCAATAACAGAAAAGAAAATTTCCCAGAAAGCTTTATTCCCGTTTTCCATGCGGCCAGACCTGAATCTTTGCAGAGGCTTTAAAAGGACTAAAGCAATGTTTGCTTCATGCCAGCCCTTCACCTGAGGTTAACATCAATGCCTAGATTTCCTCACTCAGTGCCAGAATGAACAATTAGTCCCCTACTTGTGATCTCCTTTCAAAATATTGACAACAATTTTTTGCAAAACTACCTATGATGTCCATTAGAAATATGGCAGCCCAAGTTTTCCAGTTCCTGTCCACCCTTTTTTCCCGTGGTTTAGGACAAATGTGGCAGAGAGGCAGATGCTCAGAGCACTTTCTAGTTTCTATCTCTAATGGCACCATAATGAAGCTGACAGAACCGTTAGGATTAGTTTAGTAGGGGAATTAAGCATCTGGACAAAAATTGGATATGATGGATTTTCCCCATTAGGGTTTTTGGTCTGAGCCCAAGATAAATGATTATTGGTGTAATTACAGGGTGATTATGCTAAGTTAATTAATGGCATATAGCTTTATTTACAACATATTCTCTTTCCCCAAAGATTCAGAGAGTGCCTTCCCCTCCCAGCCCTCCCCTACTTTAGCAGAATAGCTCTGCACAGACATTGGCATGCTCCAGAGGATTTAATCAGTTGCTTACTTACAGAATCCGTAAGCAGATGCATGGGCTTGAGGACTCACTTATTAGGCCTCTGATCTGGAAACCACCAGGGTTGTATCTGCTCAGAGCACCTGAGCATGTGGTCCTGAGGTATTTCTCATGGTTCAGAGCTGATCAGCATACAGAGCTCAATGCAGGTGCAGTGCTGATGGGGACAGAGATTTGTCATGACCCGAGGAACTCTTTTCCTTTCACAAGAGATAACACGGATAGTCCCAGGTTAACGGCAAAGACCCAAAGGCTGTGTGTCGTGATGATTCCCCATTCCCCAGTAAATCTGTTTTTTATATAAATATGAAGAGGGAATAAACCAGACACATATAAGACAAAGTGTACAAGAGGGAAGAAAAAGAAGAAGCAAAACCAAATAAGAAATCAAGCACAAAATCCCTGCTGCGGTTACATTTGAAAACTACCTGGGTATTCAGGCCAGCAATATAATGCAAATTAAGTTTGAAAGACAGTGGCTTGCTTTTCTCACTCCTGCCTCTTTCCAGCAAAGGGTATCCTACCCACCAGGGAATCTTACACAAAATGAGGGTTGAGAAGGTAGCAGGTGTAAAGGCACCTCCTCTACAAATACACCTGTGTTCAGAGGAGGAACTAAGAGCCCCGTGTGTCCCACATCACTGCAGAGTGAAGTCAAGGTGCCTTTTGCCACTGTGCTTCACACTTGGGAAGGAAGTCTGAGACTGGTCTGTGCAGGTAACCTCTAAATCATGCAGCAGTCTTCAGACTACTGCTTTCAGGACAGGCAATGCAGAGGGTTGAGAAAAGGCCTCTCTTGTTAAGCACTCTTCTTCCCCCTTTCTTCAATGGCTCATACCACTGATGTGAGTACCCAGACCATACTTGCAGGCTCTGACACTACAAGGGAGCTCTGAGTTTGACCTTTTTGAGGCTCTGACTTTACCCTCCTGCAGATCTTAGTGGATGTCTTACTTCTTTTCAGATCCTAATGACTAAAATCAGCCAAATGCATACATAAATATTTACCTCATTTTGCTAAGGAGACAAGACTTACAGGATTGAGTGGTGTCTCCTTGAGTCAGTTACTAGAGAAACTGAGCAACTAAAACTGATTAGCAGAGGTCTCAAAACACTCTAAGCTGAAGATAAATAGGTGACCCATTAGAGAAGAGATACTTACTTAGTCAATGCTAAGTTACATAAACGCAACACTGTATTAGGCATCGGAAAAGTCACTTTCACAAACAGCATTCAAGTTTGTGAAAGAGATTATATCATGAGTCATGACTTCTTCACCATGTGTATTTCCTGGTATCTAGCAAGGGGGTTGGCAGCCTGTCATTACTTAGCTGTTATGGAAAAACAAGCATCAGATAAAAATTATTAAAAAATAAACCTTGTCAGAGGTTCATCAAAAGACCCTCTATCTTTAAAGGCCAATGAGATGGTTTCAAGCCTTCTGTCATCCCAATCCATCATACTTCCACAGAAAAAGTGTGAAACCTTTATTTAGAAAATCTTTTCATACCTTGTTGCCTTTGGGCTTTTTTGCAAGCCTTTTCCATCATCTGTCCCCAAAGCAAGCCAGCTCTCATTTTAAATGGGTGGAGACATTGTCATTTTGAGCTACTTTCCCTCCTGCTTCATAGTTGCTTTTGAAAGTCTTGGCCTAAGTGATTTGCATTTGTGGCAAAACTTGAAGAGACTCCCAAGTGTCCCAACCAAATGGCTGTCCTATAGAATCATCCTTCTTCAATGTAGGTTAGCAAATCACTTTCCTAGATGCCAAAAATTATGGGGTATTCCATTAGCTTTTGCATTGCCCAGAAGCCTGGCTTCATTAGGAAAAAATGCTTATTAAATTTATAATCCTGAATCTAGTTCAGACCTGAAGCCACAGGCCTTCACCAGCTGCTCAGTCATCTTTCTCATGAGTGTGTGATCTGACATCCCTGTTCGGACACTGCTCACTCTCTAGCCTGCAGACATTCACCTATGTCTCATTCCTCCTGTCCTTGGGAAACTTCCAGATTTCCCATGTAGAGTGAAGGGAAAACACAGCCCAAAGGCAAGGGAGAAATGAGTTGCTGGATGGAAAGATCTTGCAGGTCTCTAGGTGCTGGGAACTTGCAGGGGAATTATACTTCTTGTCACCTTGGATTTGGGTCAGAAGAGCAGCAAGCATGTGATTCTTCCAGAAATTACTTGAAATTGTGTCCAGTGGTGTTGAACACAAGGAAGGAGCACAAATCTCTGAGACAGGAATTGTGGCATTAAAGCTGAAAGATTTTATGTGGGAAGAAAGGAGCAGACAGACTTCACAGACATATCCCAGACAGTGCCAAGCCAATATCTAAAGTATCCCTAACCCAGGGCAGGAGAAAAGAAGCAGTTCTCTGTGTCACTTAGATGAACTAACTATTTTTAGTGCGTGAGAATCTTGTTTGATTTTACATATTTGATTCAGACCCCTGGGGTCAGGTCTGTTGTGCTCTATTTTTCCTGTCTCTTAGGGAACATCCAGAAACCAGTGACTGAGGGGCACAACACAGAGGCAGAGGACAGGAAGAAAAGGTGTGGGCAGGTGAATTGGAACCACTAGGGCTTTGGATGGAGAGCCGTGCTTCATGCAATATCAATTTGCACACAGCAGGTTCTCTCAGGGTGGATCATGGAAAGATTGGCAGAGAAAAAAATCAGTATCTATCATACAGAAGGACTGTATGAGCTGTACCACCTCTTAGGGTAACCAGATACAAATCCAGTATTGAGCATATCTCAGATGATAGCTGTTGAGCCAGCTCTGGAGCAAATGGCAAGGTCTCTCTCAGGTTCTTCTGGAGTCAGAAACTGGAAAAACTGGACTCATTAGTCTGTGGGTATGCATTAGGTCCCAAGAAGGCCAATACACTTCTTAAAACTATTTGGCAGGTCTTTCTATAGAGAAACTATAAAAGTTTGAATGGTACGTAATATTCTGGTTTTTATTCTCCTGGATGTTCATGCAAATCAAGAGAATTACTACATTGCACCTTAAAAACCTTGAAGAACCTGGCTAGGCATGTGAATAAGTAAGCACAAAAGACATGTACACCAATTTTATCTGTGGCTTTTTCAATTTTCAGTCAATGCCTCTACAAGTAATTTCTGCTGAGATGATTTTTCAGATATCTCCCTTGTTCATGGGCAGAAATGGCACACCTGTCTGGAGGCTGGAAAGGCAGGCTATCTGATTTCAAATGAGGACATATCTTCAGGTCTGGACCCAATGGACTTCCTAACAGCAGGCTGACCAAGGGTCATGGTTGTGAAGTTATTTGTCCTGTTTCCAGGCTCTCAATCTCACCTATGAACAGTCCTTTCTCTCCCAGGGCTCAGGAGCATAATTATTACCAAGGCTCAAATTATCATGCGTCAATAGAGCCATGGTGATGAATCGCATGAGTGCTGCTGGGGGCAGAGGAATTAGGGCTGGAATGGACCTCAGGAGGTCACTACAGCCAGCATTCTTCAGTCTGTGGTCCATGGTCTGGTAGGCATCAGGCAGTAGCCAGGAAACTTTGGAACAACTTAATTTTCCAGTATATAGACTCATTTCCACATGTGGGAGCAAGCAAGGAAGTCGAGGTGGGGGCCTGAGGGGGTAGAGATGACGACAGTAACTCGGTTCAGTGTTTGAAACAGGCTGGAAGTGCAATCTACTGTAGAAACATTGCACTAGGTGAACTGTAGTTCCTCCCAGATCAGAAAGGTGAAGTCATCCTTGGATGAATTGGTAGAGGAGAAGCAAGGGCTACAGAACACCAGTTGAGTCCAATCCCTTGTCCTAAGGCAGAATTCAGCTATATTAAAACATTTCTGCCAAATATTTTGCTAACTTATTCTTAAAAATTTCTATTAACACAGATTCCACCCCTTCCCTAGGCAATGTATTCCAGAATTTAACTATTCTGACTGTGAAAAAGTGTTTCCTGATGTCTAACCTGAATCTTTCTCAGTGCAATTTAATCCCATTATGCCTTGTCAAATCCATAGGAGACATAGAAAGCAATTTATACCCTTTCATAGCCCCAGGCAGCACAAGGTAAAAAATGTTAGCATAAACCTCACTAAAAAGCATACAATATGCACTGTAGAGAAAGAAATTTGTGTTGTTGGGAACATAAAACAATATCTTTGCCCTTCTCAGCAAAACCAAGGTAATTGGTTCATGGTAAAAAGGGGTAAACTTCAAGTCCCAAGGCATCCTTGAGCTATTCCCTGAAGTCCTCCTCTGGGGAGAAAAGCCCATCTACTTGCCCTCAAAATGTCTTCCATTAAAAAAAAAAGAGGCACTGAAAGCAAGGTGTCTCTAAAAGGATCCTACTGTCTCTAGAGTTCTCTTATTCCTCTGCTGTGCCAAGAAATCAGAAGGACCAATAAAAAGGAGGGAAAAAAAGAGTTAAGAAAAGATCCTTTGTGGGCAGCTGTTAAAAGAAGGTTGAATGCTTATTTATTTATTTTTCTGTGGGGGAACATTGATGCAAAGAGAGAAAAACAAAGAATTGCTTTTGGAGAAGTCCAAAAGCTCCCTGCTGACAGGTTGGCCCCACCCTCCCCTTTCCAGTGAACAAGGACCCTTTTCAAAGAGAATCACCTGGCCCATAAATTCCAATTTATGGTAATTTAAGAAAATAAATTATGAACTGCAGCCTCCAACAGTGTTTAGAAAAGGCAGGATTAAGCACACCGATTAAAAAAGAAAAGCATTTCCTTGCCACTTGACTTTGCAGGTGGGATTTCCTCCAATCCTCCCAGGTTTGTGGCTTCACTATGCAGAGCCTCCAAGGGGTTAAACTGGCTCAGATGGGGTGGGGGTTGCAAACACTGTGAAGGCTGGAGGAAGGGCAAGAGGAAATTAAATGGCTTCTTTCTTTTCACCTTCCTTTTTCCAGTTATCTGTAGCAAGCCCTCAGAGCACCTATATTTAGACTAGGATATATAAAGAGGCACAGATGCACACTTGACACAGGAACATTTCCTATTTTCTATTAAATTGACTAATTTTTAGCTTCTGCGTTGCTTTCTTCAGTGATCTGGGATTTGGCCAAGGACAAAAAAAAAAGGCTTTTTAGGGCCACTTACTGAATAAAGATCTTGCCCGAGCTTTAATTACAAATGTGGTGTTCCAGATTAGATAGGCAATGATGTTGGATTCAGCAGGGAGATGCTTCAGAAACCAGGGCCAAATACTTTGGCTTTGTGGGGCAGAAGAACAGAAAACATGGGGACATCATATCCCTTTCAGTCCTCTTGGGACCACAAGTCTTTTTCTAATAAGCATGTTGTCCTCTTCTCATACAGGGGAAAGCTCCACCAGAGGGCAAGTTGGATTCTTCATCCCTACTCCTCTTCAGGGGAGGCCAGAAATTTACTCCTCAAATGGCCAGAAATTCTCTCCTTTCCAGTTTTAGTTTATTCCTGGCCACATTTATCTTTTTGCCTTCTGGTATGAAACATTTTTACTTCAGATTAAATAGCTCTTCCCCTTCTGGCATCTTACTTTCTCCAGCCTCAGCATAGCTATGGAAACTTTCTTGACCCTTGTTTTCCTGGGGGAAAAAAAAAAAAAGAAGGCAAAGTTCCCTCTCTTCTCTTAAGAAACAGGGCCTCCAATGCTCTTTTTCTTCCCAAACTCCTATTTTATTCCTGTGTTAACACCAGTGTTCGGTGTGTAAAGAAACAGGCTGCAAGTCTGGTCATGAAACAGAAACTGACTACAGAATCCTACTCAAGAGCACCAAGTCTGAGGTACCATGGATGATCTGACAGAAAGTCCTGGGTGAGAAGCTCAGGAGGACCTTCTGTCTGTACCCCGTGTCTTATGGTCTACACCAAAGAACACCTGTCAGCACAGGCTTTCCTGGGCTAACATTTCTTCCAAAGCTCCATGGTGCATACCAGGAATCCACATCTCACCCAGCCCTGTTAGATTGTTTTCCCTAGCAAGGAAATCCCATGGGAGACCCTCTCTACTGACATACACAAGGTGTGGGTCAGGAGTCAGACTGCTTTCACCTCCTGTGGGCATGACAAAAGCTCCCCACACCAGCTAGCATGACTCCAACATTCACATCTTCCTACCCTTACCCTTACCCTGGACACCTGCTCCTGTACTGCCACCCAAAACCTGACACCATCTCAGAGCCCAGGAGTTTATTCCTCTGGCTGCATTGGTGTCCTCACCACTCCTGGCCCAGGCTACATTCCAATTCCTATCATTCCAGCCCACCTGGTTTTCAGAAAATGCAGTCTCTACCTCCCAGGTAGATGGAGCAGGTTCACAGGAAGCATTTGGGGAGTAGCAGGGTGGCCAGGGTTAGGGCAGCAGGGGAGGGTGCAGCTAATGCTCCTTGGTGCTGCTGTGACTATAGTGGTGAAGGAAAGGTGTGGGCTCCTCTGAGCTCAGAAAGACCAGACACTAGTGATGATACATGATGGAAAGTGTGCTCTGGCCAAGGCTGAGCTTGGCCAGAACATTACCCTGACATCTAGTTTCCATTATATTTTTGCTGCCATTTCCAAATAAAATTCTCTTTTTCCTGGGAGAGAGGAAGTGTTGAAACCATAAGACTTTCATTTCCCACCTGGAATTTCTGTGGGTTTTTCTAAATAAAATTGAAGGTGGAGGATGGAGGGAGGTGGGGGGGAGATATCTGCTTGCTTGCTTCTTGACTTGCTTTCTCTTCTTTCTTTTCTCTCTCTCATTCTTTCAAATATAATTATCTTTTTTCACTGACACAACTCTCTCCCCTCCCCTTTCATTTCCTAACCAGATTTGACCTGAATTTTCTTAGGCATAAATTAATAATTTAGGATGCCCAATTTAGCATACTGGACTGAGTTGATTTTCCAGAAGACAAATGTACCGCATTTTATTAAAAACCTAGTTCCTGGATTCTCTCTCTCAAGATGTCCAACAGTTATTCCATCAATGCTATTCCTCCAAAATACAAAGAGTCAAAATCTCCAATAATTTCAGAAAGCATTATCTTTGTATAGTGAAGACAGTAATCTGAACTCTAAAACAAATGAAATTTATTCCTTAAAACAACCACAAAAACTCGAGAGATGCCAGCATGTTTATTCATAAACAAAACTTCTCTAGCACAACCCTGGACTTCCCAACAAGCAGTTTTGTGAGTGAACTTTATAGTGTGACATCAGTGAACAGATGGCAGGCATAGCTGTTGGCAGAGTGATGAGAAAGCTGGCCATTTATAATGGAAAATGTCCTGATAAAATGGAATGTGCTTATTTTATTCCACGGTAATGTTTATAAAATTCCTTTCCTGAGGCTTCTTCGAGGATCTTTTCATCATTATTGCATTATTATTAATAATAAAACATATAAAGGAAAAAATGTGCATAACAAATGACATTTTAAATACCCCAGAGACAAAAGGAAAGGTTTTCAGCACTGTTAGGGTTGATTGCATTGTGATGATTTGTTACTAGCTTTACAGCTACAATCCGTGATGGCACGGACATTTCTCCCAACAGGGTTAATTGTAGAATAACATTCAATAACTGGCAGGCCTTCCCCCTTCAAGGGACAGCACTAGAGTGTGAAGGCATGCACAGATGCTGCCAAATCTCTGTACATTGAGAATCTCTGAGTGCTGATGTGCCTCAAGTCTTTCAAAAGCAGACTTTCAGCTGGATTTAATTCAGGATAGGTCCATTATGTAAGCAGTGGGGAATAAAGCTGGGCCTTCAAAAAATTGTACAGTTGAAGAATAGTTTTTGCCTTGAAAAGCCAAATCCAGGTAGTGCAATCTAATTTAAGTTAAATTCATTCTAATAATATTTTCTGGAAATTTCCAGTGATGGCACATGACACAAAGCTGGGTAGGAAGAGATTCCTCTCACAGATAACCACTGGAAATTCTGCACTAGTGCCTGACAGGAAGAGACACAGGATGAATTGAGGGTGGGATTTCTCGACCCACCACAGTACTGAGTCACAGCCCAGAGAAAGGAGACCTCCTCCCACTCCTCCACATTCTACCCTATTTATCTTAATTCCAGGAGCTCAAAACCAAGTAGGCCTTGCTGAACCTAAAACCTCTTACAAAGTGATTTCACTTTGATAAGACAGGATGAAGATGTGTGGTTTGGATTAATTCCAACACATTTCCTTCATATTCAGCCCCAACAAACCAAGAGAGAAATCAGTGACAAGGTTTAAGATAGCATAAAAGCAAATGAAGCAGGGGAGCAATTCATAATAATAATTGAAGGATTATTATCAGATAGATCTTATCTTCCAGCTTTTTATAAAAGCAGCTGATATTATTATTGTCATTGTACAGACAGTGAAGCTGAGGTCAAGAGAGATCAAACAATTGACAAATGGTTGCCTTGCCAGACAATGATAGAGCTGTGAAGCTGCCCATTCTTTACCCGCTACATTCTGACATGCTGCATCCATCAAAATAAAAATCTGACAAAACAGACTTTGTCTCAGGACAAAAAGATAGGAGACAAAAAGTTTGTCATCTTTCAGAGAAAAACCACCTCAGTAGACAGACTGCCTTTCCAATCTATTTAGCAACATAAAACAGAGAGGGCAGCTACAATCCCAAGCTATCCACTTACAATCAACAGACAGTGACCTTCTGGTGTCTTACAGCAACATGGTTAAACAAACAACTTGCTGTTCCAGCCCCCCTTGAGTCAGATTCCTTGGTGGGGGCAATCTATTTCCAGCATTTCCATATCCAGATCTGGAAGTCATTATATCCACCTATTCCTTCAGTTAGCCACCCTGAGTATATCTAAAGTCTCTATCTCATCCTGAACAACATGCCAGAGACCAGCTGCGCTGGAGGAAACTTGTTTTCTAGTAGATTCTCAGACTAAAATCTTCTTAGGCATGGAGCACCAGCCAGTCTGGGTGAACTGGATGCTGAATTCACAACAAGTTTCGTGGTCATGCCTGAAATCCATCAGATTACAATTTTATGCTGCTTCCTGCTTCCCTCTTTTCAAAATTCTGAGATGTCCTCAATTTACCTGCAGATATGTTAAGAAACTTCTTATCTTTTGGGCAAAATCTCAACTTGGAAAAGCCACAGGAACTATAAACTATACTTCAGCAAATTGCCTTAAGCTCTCCAGCTCACTGTGGTTTGATACCCTGCCTAGTGGACCATTCCTAGTCCTCAAATTAATCTGCAAAATATATTTTTTTTAATTTCCTTCCATCTGCAGCATTTTCTGTTTCACCTCCTCTATACAGCTCTGCTTCCCTGAGACAATTGTAACAACAACAATAAAATCTAACAGCAACAACAGTGTGCTTCTTTTCAGGCTCCACTGTGGTCACTTCCCTGCTCAACATGGTACAGAGACGCAGACGTGAGCACCACGTTCCATCTCTCTCCTGCCAAGGATCCAATATCCTGTTCTTAGCTCATACATTTTGGATCTGCCACTGCTTCTGCCCAAAAAAAAAGCACTTCATTTTACAGGAGAGGAATGAGAAAAAATAAGAAAGGGAGAAGATGAGGAAGAAAGATTTTTAAAGGGCAGCCAAGAGAATTCCTCCTGGATATTTTGATCTTTTTAAATAATTTGTTCTTGAAGAAACTATATTCTGGTGGCCCTCTGCAGGAGACTGCTTAGTGGAACATAATCCTATCACCTGGGAAGAAAAAAGGTGCAAGTTAATATCATTCTTTTCTAACTCTGTGAAAAGGAACTTTTGGATGAGAAAACTCTACTAGGAACAAGAGGAGATTAATCCTCTCTCAGGTCTATTGCAGTGCTTCCTCTCATACATGGACAGATGTGCAGAGATAAAAAATAGTTTCAGAAATGTATTCAGGTGAAACAAATCCCATCAGGATCCAGAACTAGCCACTGAAAATCATTTTCTCAGAAATTCCTTTTTGCTTTTATCCCCACTGCCAGAAATCATGTCACCAGTTCAGGGCACGGTACTGGCTCTACCTCTGTCCTCTGCTTGCTGAGATCAGCTTTAACCATCCTGTGTCATACCTGAAGGCTCATTTGTGTATCATCCAAATACAGATACTGGTCCCCTAGAGGCATGGTGCTCTCCTGGCTCATTTTTTACTCTAGAACTCAGTAAACAAAGCTTACAACTTCAAGGAGAAAACCAGTCAAGACCACTCCTTCCACTTTGTTCTCCAAGGTATTCCTAGTCTGAACCCTCCTAACTCGTATGAGTATCACAGACCTGCTTTGGCATGCAAGGAAGTAGCACTGAGATGCATCATCCTGAAGATCCAAGTGAAAGTCATAAAGGCTCTTTGACACCACAGTTTTCATGGAATAACTCCAGGTTTATAGCAGGTTTGGCGAGAGCAAATAGAACCACTCTTTTATTTTTATTTCCTGAATTTAACACTGCTTCCAATTCATGTTCCCAGTCTAAAACTCCAGACCTTTAAGGTCTGTTTTCTGTAGAGCTGTATTATTTACTCCATATTAGTTGGGACAGTCCTGCAAAGGTCTGCCTTGGTTTGTTGCCATTCTCTTAGTTCCAGTTTCTTTTGGAAGTAGGTCTCAAATCGTGAAATTCATTCAGGGTTATAGAAAACTCATAAAAATTCTTTTTTTAATGATAGATTTTTAGAATATATACAGCCCTTATACCTAGTTTTTCAGTTGAAGTGATTAAATTCATATTTTAGGTCCTACAGCTGGCTTGAATTTGACCTCCATTACAATGACAACCTACAAGAAGAATGGAATGAAATAACAATTACGAAACACCCTGATTTTTTTATCTTTGCTGAACAATTCAAGTGAAGTTCTGTTGAACAGATTGCAGTGAGATTCTGCAGCAGTCTCAGATCCATAGGCACTTGCCCCCTGTTCCCAGGTACTTATGTTTAGAAGATCCCATCTGGTCTTGTTATATGGTATCAGAGAACATTTAATACATATCCTGATCACTCTGAGACTGCTTTATTTATTGGCAAGAAATTTTAAAATGTTCATTAAGGAAAATAAATTCATTTTTAAATACCATCCTTAATGAAGCAGCAGCTGAAGAGCTTGCAGTCTGAACAGCATCTCCTGAAGCTCAAAAAGCAGGAGAGCTGTGATTTTGGTCACGTTACTGTGACAGCTGAGCCAGTAACCAAAAATTCAGAAATTAGTGTAAAATGATGCCACTAGACTATGAAATTCAGCTATTGTGCTGTTGACATTTTCTTGCCATTTTGAGCTCAAAAGAATCAAAGTGCCTTTAGTCATTTAGACTGTACTTCAGACACAGACTTATTTTCATTTCAATGTTGTTGATGCATGAAGCTGTAATATTGTCCACGCATATTTTTCATCAATAACATTAAGAAAAACCTATTTATAAATCTCCCGTTTAAAAATTCTCCATAAAAACTGAGTTGTTTGTTCACAATGATAATATAAATGGCTCCACTCTCCAGCTCTGTTCTAGCCCCTTAAATTCAGAAGCCTAACTCTGCAAAGTTCAGTTTCCTAGCAATAATATTCGCTGTATGCTTTTGAGCGTACAGCCAGCACTGGCAATGCCTGACATAGCCTTATTTAGGCAGAGCACAGGAACAGCCTAGAGTTGCTCATGCCCCCAAGCCTCAGACCAGATGAAAGGTTCTGATATGATACTTTGCTGCCCTTGGGAGCCCAAGTAACACAGCAGTGACTGCATTTGGGGAGGATTTGTATGCCTTGCATGACAGATGAACATTCTGTATCTTTAACACAGGAATCTCACACTGTTGTGCTATTCCTTGGCTAGGTAAATGAGCTGTACACCAGGACTGTATATACACAGTCTTTGACCACTGGGCCAGAGTATGCTTGTTATTTGTAAGTAGGCATGGAGAAGCTTCTCAACAAGATTTAGCACAAGACCTGGTGCTCTGGGTCTCTGATCTGTTGGAGCAGACAGCAGATCATTCACCAAATCATACAAAAAAACCCCTTCTTTTGCATTTTGTGGGGGTGTCAAAAAAACATAATTGTTTTTCTAATAGTGACTGCCTCCTTCTCCACATGAGACTGTGAAATGCTTTACCACAAATAAAAGCATGATCTATCATATCTCACTTCCTTCAATGTTCCTTCTACTACTTCTCCCTAGAGCTGTATTTTCCCTGCCCTGGCTCCAGTGATGATTTCATTAGGCTCACATTCAGGCCTTACATGATTCAGCCAGGTGTTACCTGTGTGTCTACATCAAAGCTACACAGGAAAGGAGAGAAATCCCTCCTTCTCCAGGGAGTATTTTCATGTCCCTTCCACCAAATTAGCACCGGCAGAAAAGGGAAGGGGAAGGGAGTGACACATTTGACCATACTGCTCTCTGCTAAGTGAACACATGTCTAAACTCCCATCCATTACAGGATTTTGCCCTGTAATTAAAGCATGGCTCAATCCAGCATTAGAAAGCTAATGTGGCCGAAATTAAGACAGGAACCTTTTCAACCCTCACTCAGCATTTATTCTAGCAAAGTCAGTCCAGAAGGATTTTATCAGTCCACGAATTTTCTTCAGTCTTTTTTAGGGAAGTCAAAAGCAAAGAGACAAATCCATTCCTGGAACTGATTATTTATCCCAGCTGGATGCTATAGAAATTGTTTCTCTATCCCATCATTCCCCTATTACCTTCTGGATCTATAATAATACACTCAGGTAATACAGCTTTCATTTCCAAGCGGGATTCTTATTTGCACATTTTTTTCTTTAATTTCAATATTTCTGATTTTACACCAGACTGTGTGAGTGTGGTAGATAATTTATTTTATATCCCATTGAGTTTGAGAGGTCCCTGTAATCTCCAAGCAATGTTCTTAGCCCTGCATTCCCCTTTCTAAAACATTAGTATAACCTAGCAGAGATGGGTAATTTGGGACTCCCACAACAGTGTCTTGCCTTTTTCTGTTATCAGTGCTCAAGGTGAAACTTGGACAATCTCCAGCCTTTTCCCCTTTAAATTAATTGGAATAAAATGGGTAGTCTGTTCCATTGTTCTTGCTAATACTTCAAGTGTTCCTCCATCCCTCAAACAGCTTTGATGTCATCTAGTTCCACTTGAAGGGGAAAGAATGTGTTTGGGAATAATTAACAGGCTAAAAATTACTTTGTCAGAACATTTGTGTTATTGAATTACTTGCAGCTACCAGCTTTAGAGAGCTGAGACAGTGGTTGGACACAACTAGAGCCCTTTAAAGGGAAAAAAAGAATGGTCATTTGGTGCAGCACAAAGTTGTCCTGAAGAGGGGCATGTTAATCTCCTGATTCTGCCTCAAAACTCTCATGTTACCTCATGAGCATCACTTAGTCTACCTACACTTCAGCCCCTCACACAAAATCCCCCTGGTGACTCTTGACTCATTATAGCATAAACAAATATTAACATTACAACAGAGCTGTCTCTTAACCTGCATTCCTACCTCATCCAGCATAAGAGTCCTGGATTTTGTCAGTGCCTCTGGGCACTGCTTTAATACAAATAATTTTCAAGTCAGAAGTCTTTCTTTCTTTCTTCTCTCTTATATAGAGCATTGTTATTTTGAGGAGATGCAATAATGATACTGCCAGCCTTTATAACAAGGACTGTGAGCAATCAATACAAAAAAGTCAGCTAACATATGGCTCTTTCTTCTGCCACTACAAAGCAGAAATAAAGACACTTCTGTTGCCCCTCTACAGCTGATTTAGAAACTCAGATCACTTAATCTCTTGTTTCATTGTGAGAACGAGCATATATATAGAGGATTGTTTTAAAAGTACACTTTGGTGTGGGATATTTTTACAGAAAAGAAGTTCTGGCCTTAATAAATTGCATTTCATGCCTGGATTTTCAAGCATTTGAGTTATCTCACCCCTGCAACTAAGATAGCTGTTCCATCAGCTGTGCCAGGATCTAGCCTAAGGCTCTTGGAGATTTAACCTTTTCAAGGCACTGTGAAGAACCTAAGATCAGATTTAGAAGCCCAGTTTACCCTCTGCACTTCTTTAAACTTATGCTGTGGTGGATCAGATGAGCTGTTTTGTGCCTGAGCAATTGTACAGACAAGAACGTGCACATAAAACACACTTACTCAGTAGGAAACCAGACTTGATAGCAAAAGAGGAGAGCCTAGAGAAACAAACAAAAAAAATCTTTTAGCAGAGCCCCATTTTCTAAAGGCTCTATTTTCTCTTCAAGCCCCAAAAGCTCCCTGCCTCCTCCATCCCTTTTAAATCAAAGCTGGACCTGGCAATATCTATGGCTCAATGTTATCTCCAGTACCTGTGGTTCATTGCTCTTATATAAACCTTCAGCTTAGGCCAGCTTGTAGCCTATGAGAGACTTTGTTAGAGAAGGGTTGGTAGTATTTTTGAGGAAGGAGCAGTGCTTCATTTGGGAAGAAAATAATGAAAAGTAAGAATGTCTTTTCTTTCTACAGAGCTGTGTCAACGGTCTATTGTAGCAAAAGGAAGTGTTTCTGTAAGAAAGCAGAAGAAATTCTGGCCTGTCCTACATGTCTGAAAGCCTAGTAAGCAAATTTTGCCTGCTGCTGTTTTATTGCTAGCTTAGTCTCTGCTGTATGACTCCTAAGGGGGTCTTGCATTTTTTTAGTCAGAATGGTCTCTTAGGATAGCTCTTATTTCTTCACTAATATGTTTTATTATAAAAGCTTTATTGTATCTGTTCATCTTATGCCTGTTTCATATCTCCATACCTTCAGTTGAAGGGAAGGGCAGAGCACACAATGTGAAGGAGCAGCAAAGATGAAAAATCCACAAGTAGCGACCAAAAGAGATTTTGCCTGTAGTGGGTGGGGAGGGAAGGGTTGTCCTTGACAGCTAATGTAGCCAAGCCTGGTATGTGTGAAAGCTACTTGCCTGCCTTTGAGTTCCACAAAGGAAATATCTGGTGTTTGAATTCAGAGGCACGCAAAACCATGCACCATGATTCAGCACCCTTTTTTTTTCTGTCTTTGAAGAGAACTGTAAGTTCTGAACACAGATCATACTGCTAAATGAGTTTACTATATGTGTATTATATTCGGTAGTGAACACACTTCTATTAAGCTCAGCTGCGTTGTATTTATTCTGTTCAAAAACAAAGGGATGCTGTGCCTTCCTAAGGAGTTAATCCCCTGCCTGTGACCCTGTGGTCTGCCTCAGAAGCTATAGTTAAAGCTCTGCCTTTAACCACATCCGCTGTGTGTTGTGTGTTGAGTTTGTGCTGCTTTGTGTTTCCTTCTCTCCTGATTGCTAGGAGAATAAAAGGTGAGAAGGAAGCCATTGGGGAGTGTGGCTAAGGAAGGGAAAATACAACATATCAGCCAGACCACCTAGTTGTCACTACCTTGGAAGGTGTCAAAATGTAAGATGAGGTTGCCGTCATGGAAGACTTTAAAAAAAATTGGAAATTCAATTCAGTGTGTGGGGGGAAAAGTGTGCAATGGGATCTGAAAACTCTGAGTGTCAGACATCATAGCAGGATGTATAAACATGAATTTCTAAATAATGTTTGTCAAGTGCTGATGTCCTGATTTGAACCCTTAATGGTAGCTGAGAGGCAGCACAAGGTGTTTGCTGTGCACCCCCCCAGCATACAGGCACTCCCAGTGCCCCCACGGCCTCTGTAGAGTTGTTCTCTCTTTCTACTTTGGTTTGGAATTCTTCTTTGAACTTTAGTTCTCATTATTTTTGGACTTGTCACTTTGTTTGGAAAGATTTATTTCCACTGTTCCTTCTCTGTTCTTTCCTTGCCTCTTCTCCTCTGGATGCTTTTTTGGCAAGGCCTATTGCTATTTTTTATGACTTTGTGTACTGTTTCAAAACAGTAAAATGTTTTTGAAGCAAGATGATCCTGTGTTGCTATGCTCATGCAGTAGCTCCTCCACTTCTGCTCCCTTTTGAAAGACTTGTGCTGTACTTCTGGTTTTCAGTGCTCATTAAGAAAACAAGACACTCCAAATTGTAAAACTAAAAAAATTTCCAGTCTTCTATGTATCATGATGTTACTGAGCTTTTTAGTTCCCTACATGACAGCAAGCCAGATATCTTTTTGTGATCACATGCTTTTACTCACAGATATGAGTAAAAAGGAACTGTCCTGATCCTTCTGCCAGGTGAAGTTGAATTTAGCTGAGATTGGTGGTGTAAGAGGGACAGCTGGTCAGTATGATTTCTGAATTGCCACTTCCTTTGGACACCAACGCTAAGACTAAAATGTTTGTCTTCGTGTATTTTAGATCATGTTGTACCATCCTAGAAACAAGTGAACCGATTTCACTTGGAAGCTGGAGGCAAAGATCTAAATCTAATTTTAGCAGCTCAGAAAACATGCCAGTTTATAAATACACATGTAAACAGATTTGGTTGGCTGAAATGGTTTTCCTTTATTACTCTGGGGTGAGGCTTGTCCTGTGTCTGCAGGCTCCTACAGAACTCTTGAAAACTCTTCATTTTATTCAGTACACTAAATGGTTCTGTATACATTTATTTCAAGATGATTTGAAGAAGTGTCTCTGTGTACTTCAACAGTATAGCTTGAATGTTAATTTTATATGGAGATGGGCCACAAAGTTGAGTTTGGTGCTTATAATGGTGATAAAAACAACTATTTTAGTTTTGTTTCTAGAGCTAATTCTTGTGCTTCTGAACTAATTTTTTTCCGAAATTGAGTTATTTTTAAAAGTAGTCTATTTCTCTTTTCTATCTGTCTTTTTTTTTGCTTATTTGGAGAAATGCTTTTTGAGGTGCTGAGGTTGCCAGAAAATACTGTTCTCTGTTAAGGGCTTAATTGTTTGGATGATTATAGAAAAACCCTTATAAGTAGATGTAGGTGCAGTCTGGCTGGTTGGTGGACTGACAAGATGCTGGAAATATATATTCACAACTTTCCAGAGATGTAGAATCAAGGGGGCACTGTGACTCTTTAAGGAGATTTGCAACAGCATCGTCCAGAAGGAGTGTAGCTTCCTGATTTGGACTTGTAATGACTACGAGTGAAGGACAGCTGAATGTCAGATTTAGGACCAAGAAAGATGTTAGGTCGTAACACCTAGTTATCTACAGAAACCATCATACAATCCAATCTGGGAAGATCTAATGTTTCTTTCTAACAATTTCTTGCATCTTTTCTGTTTTAAAGTTTTAAAAGAACTTTATTCTTCTCTCAGTTATCTAAAATTTCTCCACACTTTCCACCTGACAATCTCTTGTGACACAGTTTATCCGTATACCTTTCTCTAACTCAGTGCTGGCTGAAATGCCTCTTTTTCCCTCCTGATGGATGACTTAAATCTATTACTAAATAAAAGCTTAATTCCACTTTTAGTAGGCTATCTCCTGCACCTGCTTCCTCTTTCTTGAAGAGCACAAGCCAGAAATGTACACTCAGGTGTGAGAAGTATACAATCTAAGAAAAGACGATTGTGGACAACTCAGGAGAAAATGATGAATTCATCCCCTTTAGTTGGAAAGGGACATCCCAAAATGAGAGCAACTCTGTCAACAGTTGTAGTGCTGTAGCAATTTGAACCAGACCTATGTACACCTGCAAAAATAATTTGTCTAGCAGCCACTGGAGGGGTAATAAAGATTTTTTTTTTTAATCCAGTCATTGGTAGAATGAATGGATATTGTTGAAAGAGCCCCTTTCCTGTATTAAAAATAAGCATGTCTTGCTTCAGCTTCTGCAAGACACAAATGCCCCAATCATTTCCCCTTCCTTTCTGGAACTCAGAACACACTTTCGAGGGCAAAAAAAAAGAAGTTCAAATTCTAGTGAGACCTGTGGAATGCAGCTCACAGTGAGTACTATACAGAGGGTCTTCAGGCAACCAGGAATTTCCTCTGGAAAGTGAAAAACAACTCTCATCTGAAGAAATAAATTTAAATAAGATGAAGGTGAAAATGTAGGAGTTTGGAATGGGCTTTGTTAATGGTCTCTAGGGACAGAAGTGTGAGAGAGGAACTGCTGTCCTCTCTCATTTGTTAAGGCATTCTCCTGTTATTTTGCCTTGTGGTGTGGAGTTTTTGGCTCAACCAGTTTCAAACAAGGAAATGTCTCTATTCCCTTCATCAAACAGAACGTTTGCAGGCCTCAGACTGCAAATGGTGTGGCTGCCTGCAGTGGAAGTGCATGAGACCAGGCAGAGGCACAGTCTGCTATGGCACGTGCTTTCTGCACAGGACTGATGGATGTTGATTGGGCACAAAGGACCCACAGGCAGAAGGGAATATGTGTGACTTTAGTGTCTCCACTGTATGACCTAAAACCTTGAGGCTAAAAGCCCTCTTTAAGAACTTGTTTCTGTTGCAGAGGAGGTGTAACTAACTGGTCCTGAAGAAGGCTTGCACTTGTATGTTCATGGTGGTTTGCCTCTGAACTCCATACAGATTGTCCTGATAGAATTGGCTTTCACCTGTCTGTGTACCCACAAGGGAGAAAGGGGATGGCAATGTTTGGGATCCAACATCATCAGTCTCAAGTCTTCAAACATCCTCACGTGTTTGCAGCATGGAAATTTGGCGTGTTAACACTCTTTTAACTCAGCCCCAAAACAGCAAGAAAGTGGGTGATTAGTGCAAATACTTTTTAAAAGGCTGCTATTTTATCAAAGGTGCTTTGGAGAAGAAGAGGGTTTCCTGGGAAGAATGTTTTCTTGAACATCAAATGCAAGTTATTTCCCATTGTGCTGTGTTTTGAGCTCTGTAGATTATGTGTGGGTTTGCCCTTTGCCCAAACAACCCTCAGCTGCTGCCCTCCATGCCCACCCTCTCCTCTAGTGTCCAACGCAGCATCTGCCCCCCAGTCACTGATCCTGCTTTAAACACCCTGCCTTTAGTTTATTTCTAATCAGTTGCAGGGAGGAGGGAATCCTGTGTTTGGCAGTGCTTGTTTCAATTCTGTTTGATTTTGCTTAGCTCTCATAAAATTGATCCCAAAGGGCCCTGTCCATTGCATCAGCTTGCTGCTTGCTTTCAGCTTCCATGCCTTTGCTTGCCTGCAGGCAGTCACCCAAGAGCAAAGTCAAACAAACTAGGCTACCAGGAGGCCAGCCAGAGGCTGTTCTTGCAAAAGACATTTCACCCATCTTACCCAGAAAAGGGTGGGGAAAGAGACAAATTCTCTATTAAACTCCTGGCCAAGGGACATCCTGAATACTCCTGTCTCCCTTTTCAAACAAATATAAATAATTTATTTTTGTTATGGGGGTGGAGGGACCTGTTCTGGACACAAAAATTTTACTGCTTGTAGTTTCAATCTAAACCTCAGTTGCCAGCATTTCAGGGCTATGTAACAGCCAAAGCAGAGGGAAAATAAATAAATAAATAAATAAATAAACAAACAAACAAACAAATAAATAAAATAACCACAAATTTAACAGTAAAGCTGCAAAACTGAAACATTCATAAGTTAAAGAAAGCCAAATGTAAAGGTGTTACGGTCAAGCTATGTTTTCTTTGTTGTTGTTGTTTTCTTTTTGTTGTTGTTTGTTTTGGGGGTTTTTGGGGGTTTTTGTGGTGGCTTTTTTTGTTTGTCTTTGGGTTTTGGGGTTTTTTTTTCTTGTTGTTGATTTCTTGTTGTTATTGTTTTGGGGTTTTTTTTTCTTGTTTTGGGGGGGATGTTTGTGCTATTGTTATACAGTATCACAGTCTTCACTTAATGAAATAAGGCACACTGTCTCATTTGTATTTCTTTGACTTGTGGAGTTCTGCTCCTCTTTCGGTCTGGATAGATATTAACAAGGGAAGAAATGGGAGCAGAGAAGATGCTGTCTACCTGCACAAGTACAGTGCCACAATGTTCTCCAGGAGCTGATGCCAGCAAGCCCCGCTGAGCTCTTGACACACAAAGCGGTAGCACAGTGCATGCATAAGAGCAGAGAAGGGATTGGAGCAGGCTCCTTGCGTGTTGAAGCTGCTTGAGAATTTAGTTGCCAAACACTGGCAAATTTTCTATTAAGCCTGTGTGAGTTTTTTTAACTTTACAACTTGACCATATTTATATATATTTTTGTTTTTCACACTGATGGTAAAAGTGCCATCTGTGAGACCACAGCAGTCCTTCTGTCAAATTTTGCATTCCTATTCTAAGCAAAGGCGTTACAGTTTTTCAATGGAACTGTTGTTTATTTCTTTTTTCACTTGGACAAAAAGATGTCTTTCTTCAATTTTCCTTGGGAGTGGAACTGTTTTAGCTGAAACTTCAAATAAAATAATTCTGAAGCAGTATCATGGAAAACTTCAGGTTAAGCTATTTCAGTGTGATAGTTTTAAAAGCAATGATAAAACAGAGGCCTTTCTTCAAGAAAAAAATGTTAAGTTCTATCTTTACTGCCTATGTTTACAGAGAATGAGGTAATAGGGCTTTTTAGGGAACCCCATGCAAATATTCTCATATTTGTTGTGGGAATAACACCAATTTCACCTCAAATTCCACCACTGATTGGTATGAAAGGTGAAGAGAAATACAGAAATACAAAGGAGCCTGCATTTTATTAAACTCTCTACCAGACCATCTAGAGCCCTCAACTTCTTCAGGGGTATTGAGTACATTTAAATACAACCTTGCCTGATGCCAAGTGCAGGAAAGACTAAGGTCTATATATTCAGAACTCCTCAGTTCCCAGGAGACTCCAAAGGATGGCGTCAGGATGAGATCACCCAGGTGCTCTTTACTGACCTCAGCTGTGGCTTGGTGACCTTCATCAAGTCCTGTGAAAGCACTGAGCCTGAGCAATCCCTCTCATCAACCCACAGCTCTAGGACAGCTCTAGGACAGATGGCAGTCCTGCCATCTCTGCTTGGAAAATTCCCTTGGCTTTACTTCCTCAGAAACTTTTAAAAGCTCCACAGAGACTGTAACTCCAATAGTTCAAGTCAGCAAACGCATGCTGTTCATCCATCCCCAAACACATTGCTCATTTTGAGAAAGAAAATGGAATTAAGAGGTTCCTTTAATATATGAATACACTTTTTAAAAAGTAAAAATAAGGAAACAAGCATTTGAGGCAAGCTGAAAATATTTTTGACTTTTATTGCCTCTGCTTGAATAACACCATTTAGACTAATATTACTCTTTCCAATATATTTATGAGTATGTTACTGCCACGGGCCATTTATGACACGGGAAGTGTGTGAGGGGCATGTGCCTTAGAGCCCATTGCCTGTGGGGTCTTTGCTGTTTGGCCCAAAGAAAAGGCTAATAGCTATATTTTCTTTGTCTTCATTCTCATGGAAGCAGAAATTGGAGAATTTGAGGTGAAACATCTGGCTTGTTTTGGGTAAAAGTTATTTATCATTTCTTTCCAATTGGCTTTTGAATTTGTTTCCTTCATTTTCCCAAACTATTTCCCCTTTTTAGAGTAAGGCCTTATTTGAAGCCACTTGGATTTTTCTATCTGCTTCAACAAGACCTTGGACCAGGCTCTAGTTACCAATACAGATTTCTCTCCACACCCCTTTGTTCTTTTGTGATCCCTAGTGGAAATGCCTTGTGCATTTCCTGAAGTGTTTGTTATATCCCTTCCTACTGCATGTGAACATGTGTTTCCTTATTCATGAATGTTCCATTCATGCCAGCCACATCCTAGATAATATACAAACATTTTGGGGAGTTTGGATGGGTCATTTCCCCAGGAGATCGTGGTGGACTGAGGGAAAAGGGCTGTGATGTTGATTTTAATGCCTTGTAGCACAGCTGGGGGTATGTCAGTTGTATACAGAAATACAAAGGAGCCTGCATTTCATTAAACTCTCTACCAGACCATTAGGAGCTCAAACTATGCAAGAAATTATGTCTCCCAAACCTGCATGTGATCTACTACTTGAACAAGTTCCCCAAGGATGTGCACTTGGCCCAAGTGACCAGGACAGCAGCATTACAGACTGAACTTCTTCCTTCCTAAACAGCAGGCTTTGGACAGAAATTTAACGTTTAATACCAGCTCTACTGGCTGACAATCTCTGGCAAGCCTACAAACAATGTGCCTACAAACCTAGGACTGAAGAAATTTTTCTTTTGCTTCAAACAATGACATCCTCTACATATTAATAAAAATAAATCTTGCATGACTGGTATTCAGAATGACTTTCTACTTCCAGAATTTCTACTGGAAGACACTGATTCTACTTAAACACTAACCTCCAGCCAAATTTGATTTAAATTTGCCTTGGCATTCGGTCAATAGTAAGGTGGAAAGACACACTTTTAGGCATGTAGGTTCTGACCATACAAGGATTCCTTTCGTTGGTGGGGAGAAGGAGTGCCAGAAAGCCTTGAAATATAGGTGTTTCACTGGATATATTTGAAACCCAGTGTTGTTGAGCCCATTTTGCATATTGCTCAAGTTTCCCATCTGCCATGTGTACACACATCCTAACAACTCACATTATGTGGCAGCTCTGCGAACGGCTCAGCTGCAGGGCCTTTCACCTCTGCCCACCTGTCCTCCCTTCTTTATGAACCTGCAAAACTGTCAATGTTATTTTAAAATATCTTGCTACTTGGCTTTGTTTACACTAGTCCTCTCACGGTCTCTGAATCGATCTTAGGGTATAATCCTGCATTTATGCACTTTGTTTTTGCTCCATCTGTGCACATTTTTATTTCTCTAATCTTACCCATTAGTCATGTCCACTTTGTCTCCTCCTCCTGAACATCAAAGTGAAGTGTCACTATAGTTTCTGGTTTCTCCCTATCTTTAAGGTAAGGACAATTTGGTCTAAATTAGTGGAACTAA
This sequence comes from Trochalopteron elliotii, assembly GCA_024734555.1. Classification (NCBI taxonomy): domain Eukaryota; kingdom Metazoa; phylum Chordata; class Aves; order Passeriformes; family Leiothrichidae; genus Trochalopteron; species Trochalopteron elliotii. The sequence goes on from JANPWX010000011.1 coordinate 6,506,749, forward strand.
CAGTCAAAATCAGACTTGGTTTCTAAATCAATTGTTAAAATTCTATTCTAGGAGGCTTTACCCTCTGTGCTGGTTCACTCATGGTCTTTTTCTACCTACTAAGAGTAGCTCTGAAGCCGTGAATCCCAGTTCTCTGTCTCCAGTATTTAGCCTTTTTCCTGTATTCCTCACCCTCCTGGTGAGGACTTGGACACTTGTCTGATGTTATAAATCCATGTAGGGTCTCTGCTCATCTGAACATGAAGCCTCCCTTCTTGTTCCTCTTTATGTAGTTGAGGAACGATTTCCTATCTATGCTAGTCTTATTCAGGGGTGTAGCTTACATGACTTCTCTGGAGGTTTAAAGAACCAGAACAGTCCTTTGCAACCTGTAAAGATTTATTCCCAAAACAGACACATTCCTGAAACTGCACTGCAACAAATAGCCAGTAGGAATACCTGCAGGTTTTGCCACTGTTCTCTATTGACAGGCTACCAGTGTACAAAGAAAAGAAAATCATTATGCACTTCAAAGTGAGTCAATTCAGTGGCAGTAAACAGTTGCAGAATATTCTGTCCCTTCTTCCTTGCCTGTCAGCATAACTGAAGCCTGGAAGAAATTTCTAAAGCACATGGAAATCTAGAAGTCAGGTCCATGTGGAAAGACCAGTTAACATTTTCACATAATCCTTTGGTTTATTTACTAATTTCTTTGTGCAGACTGTAGGATTTCCCTGTCCTTCTCAGTTTTGACCCAGGTGTAGCAGATGGCAATAATTGAACCCTAGGTTATAGAAATTAATATGTTTTTGTAGAAGGAGCTATCAACACAAAGCAATGGCTAGAGCTGCCTTGCTAGCCACTGTGATAGTAAAGCCCTTTCTCTGCACAATGCTATTTGGTTTCCTAGAGAGAGGCACTGAGGGAGGGCATCCTCAGGAGTGCCCATGATCATCTGGTTTTAGGAAAATGGCAATTTCCATCTAATTTCTCCCAATCAAGACATTTATTCTTAAATAACTTTCCTCTTTCTTGGCTTTAAGTCCATCTGGTTTTGTTTCCTATGTTCAGAGGATCGTATACGAGGAAGTGGGTGATCATCCAGCTAGAAATAACACCATGCTGTCACACCATCTGACTGTTTTCTGAGATCCTCCCAAGCATATTGCCCAAAAGTGACCTCCAGACTACTTATGTGGTAGTGGGGATTAAATGTTCAGACAAAACGTGTGAGCAACAGATGAAGCTGTATTGTAAGGAGCTGCTCTCCAAGGACATTCCTCCACTTGTCTCTTGAACAAGATCTGAAACAGCATCTGGACTAGGATTTTTTGTCACATGACTATAAACATGCTGACATTTGACTTTGGTTAATCAGTGACATATTCTGATCGCTCCTACCAGCTAAGGATTTTATTTATATTTAAGATTGTATTTATTGTCTATTAATAAAGTACTGCATAATAACTCAAACCACATTTATTGGGGCTGTTGCAATTATGTAACAGGCTATTATGCTTCTAATACATAGCTGGAACCGCTCAATTACATATGAATTAAAGAAGTTTTCTAGTTTACTGAGAAGCCAGGAGTTATTAGCATGGATTTGTTGTTGGTAACCAGAACAAACTCATGCTCTGGAAATTATGTTTTTCCTAGGTGACAGCTGCCCACAATTTTGGCTCACCTTCTCCTTCTTGGCTTGTACAGATCACCTGAAAAATGAAAATGAGGAAAGGTAGAGGGTAGAGGCTGGGACAGGAGGCTGAGGAGACTGGCTCAAGATAAGACAGCAGGAGGTGTGAGGTGCATCAACATCTGAACATGGATCTCCTGAAGTCACTCTCATTTCACATTGCCTGGTAGTGAAGGTGGAAATCCTGCCCCTGCTGTTATTCCACACCCCAGGGGAATCTCTTAACTGCCTGCCAAGTGTTCCCCTGTGGTGGGGGAGTCTGTTTTTACAAAAAAAATCAAAAACTTTGAAAGGTCTTCCTTTTTCTTTTTTTTTTTCCACCTTAATGTTGAAAGGGAACATTTATGAAATCCCAGTTTCATGGGGTGGAAAATTGCTTCTTTCTCTACTCTAGAGCAGATTGATAAAAGACTCATGATAGCAATTGAATGCTGGGGGTGGGGAGGGGAGGGTTGATCTGTGCAGCTGTGCATAATCCTTATTATTTTTACAAGTCACTGGAGGTATTTGGTAGGGTCAATATGGTAAGAAATCTGGACCTGAAAGTGAAACACAGTGTCTGTCAGAGGGGCCAGATTTTAACTGGAAACTAAATTTCATTTTGGAGGAAGAGGAAAATACCACACTTCTAATGAGATCCAGGGCATTCCAAAGAGCAGCCTGCAAGGAATACTTAAATAAAAAAGTTCTGTTTATAAAGACCTTTTGTAAATTACTCCTTGATACTGTAGATAGATAAATGCACTTGAGCTCATTCCTCACAAATGAGAAACCACATATAAAACATGCTGATCACTTAAAGTAAGATTTTGAGAGTTGTTTTAACATTAACCAAGAAAAGTTGATTATTATTTTTCAAACTGCTCAGAGGAGCTAAGGTTTTCTTTTCTTAAATATTCAAAAGGGAATTATTTTTATATGAAAGTGCAAAGCAAGGGCCAAGTTAATTGTACATGAAAAAATTGAGTTTTCATTAGATGCTTTCAATTAAGAGACTAATTGAGGGGATGTTTTTTTGTTTGGATTTCTTTTTTCCAAGTTTAGATTTCTGCACCTTGAAATAATTCAGGCTGTTCAAAACATAGTAAAAATGTTGGTACTTATAAATGAACTCTTAGAAGTGGTACTGAGGATTTCATTTAGGTATTTTCCTCAAACCAGGTGAAACTGTAAGCTCAGATTTTGATCCTTAAATAGTCCTTTTGATGAGGACAGAGATTTTTTTTGCATTGTGCATTGCAACAGCCAGAGGATGAGGGCCTAGGAAAAAAGGATGGTATGCTCCTGCCGCTTCCAGCATGCAAGACCCTTGGTACAACCTGGGAAAAGGAGAAGGATGCAGTGGTCCTAAGAGGAGCAAAGCCAGAGTTCACTATTTAAATTACAAAAAGAGGCAGAAATGAGATTTTGCTTTTCTATTTCACCAAGCTTACTTACACATCTTAAGCAAGCTGAAAGTTCTTTTGGTTGAAGGATGAGGATGATATTCCTTTTTCCCCCCTCTGTTATTCCTAACCTGTGGCCTTAGCTGATTTGCTCAATAGCAGAGCCTTGAAGTCAGAGATCTCAGAAGAGAGATGATGGTATGTGAAAGGATTGCAGGCACCCCTGTTGTGTCCTCGTGTGGTAATTAAAACTAAGTCAGGGCTAAAGAGATTAGTAACCAAGTCCAAGAGGAAAAATTGGGTGAGGAAGAGTTAAAAATGTCTCTTTCTTTCTGTTGTGTCAAAGTGCAAGGTTGATAAAATAAACAAATCCATTGAAATCAGGCATTTCAAGCCAGTGACTGGTCATTCCAAACTCTATAGGGAATTAGGGCAATACCTGTCTCCATACCACACATCAAATCACACTTGGCTGTTTTTCAATTGGATTGCCCCTGAGTCCAATTTGAATGGGTTATCACTATGTGAAGGAGCATGGCACAACCCCAAATCCCCTGAACTAACAGATCCACAGTAACTTCTTTTGCAGCTGGATTGACTTTGTCTGCACTCTGGGTGTGGGGGCAGAAGGTTTAATAGAGGAGAGAAGGGAAAAAGAAATTATACATGAAGAAACCGTATTTTTGCCTTCCCTCCAGCATATATCAGTGGATAATGAAATTTTTCAACTGATTAGATGCCCCATTGGTTGGAAAATTTGGAAGCAATCATGCAATTATATCACAAAACCTCAGAGTCATGTACATTCAGCCAAGTAGAGAAACCAACTATTAGCAAAAATAGAGAGAAGAAAAGAAAAAAGACTATTTATATTGCAATACTGGTCCTAAAAAATGGAAAAGAAAACACAATGGAAAAATTTCTGCAAACAATTAAAGGAGGGGGAGAAGGCTCAGGATGGGTCTGGTGTTTCAGGATAAATATAGAATTTATAACATACTAGGAGCTGTTTTTAGTGGGCCTTAATTGAAACTACATTGCTTGCCCCTCTACTGCTGCATCCCGGTGCTGCAGTCCGTGAGAAAAAAAGGGACTGGGTGACTTTCCTAGTAAGGGACTGATACATCTCACCAGAGAAAACAATGATTGGCAATGCTCATTGCAAGCTCTTAGGGCACTTTTCTAAACAGGGGCATGGACTTGTGCTCTGCTCCACACCACAATGTCTCTGCTTGTGACAGGCACTGTTCAGCCCCCATCCAGGAGCCATATGACACAGAGTTTTGCTAAATGAAGTCAGTTGCCTGAACTAATGTTTTTTTTCTTTTTCTTTTACTACTTAGGAGGGTTTCTTGCTCCTCTTCTGCACCCCAAATCACCTAGACGAAGACTCAGAAACACAATGTTTTCATTGGTAGGAAGAGGGAGTAATTTGGGGGGTGAAATCTGACCCCGCTGAAGTCTCAATAACACTGGTTTGATTCTGGGGAATTAGAAACTGACTTCAGCATTTGCAGCCTTGTTCCTTTCCAGCTGCCCACCCTCTATTCAGGTTCTCTGGGGCTGCCCTTGCAGTGAAGGCTGGGGTGGCATCTACCAGGGAGCAGTGCACCAGTGCTGGAATGGTGTAAGTGGCAAGCAATAAGAGCAGGATCAGCAGCAACTGAAGAAGGGGCAGATGTCTCCAGCATGTTCTGTAGCAAATTGAGGACCACATCAACTTCTCAGAATGCAGGGTCCTGGCTTAGCTTATTAGCCAGTGATGGACCCAAGTCACTGATTTATACCTGGGACCCAGAATCTGGTCCAAGTCCACCTTTTAAGTCTTCTTTTTCCCCTTTGAATGGATTTCAAATTCATTTTAGATCCTTTTCCACTGAGGGACAAAAAGGAAGAGATAGGCCAGGATGGAATGATAGAGGAATTTAAAAAAATATTAACATATTGTTGGCACATATGAAGGGGGGAAAATTGTTGAGGTGACCCAAACCATAAATTGAACCTGAACTAGCTACTTATCTCATTGCTTTACCTTGTCCCCATCCTGAATGTGACAACTGGTTTCTGCCCACAGAGAGATTTCATCCTATATGCCCTGCTGGGACTGGAAATGCTCCACTATGTTTGATGCCTCAGTACTATTCTATTAATGAAAGAAAAGTGTCCCTTCCCCTTGGCATTACAGATATGTGACATTCATGAAAAACTACTAGTGTTTTTATTATTTAATACTATTATTTTCCAAGATAAAAAGAAAATATTTGGCAATTCCATGCTTGTTGGTGCTGTGGTTTGATCTGGTTCCCTAGAAAAGTGGGAGCTATTCTTTGGATTTTGCAAAGCCTCCTGGGGTGAGGGGAAATTGGTGGCTCTTTGGGAGCTTCCTGGAATGTGAAATGCTATTTAGCACTGGCTTTATGTCCTCAGAGGCTTGGGAACTCCGGTGTTGCAAAGGCCTAGGGAATGCCAGGGAAGGATGGACAATTAGATGGGTTAAAAAGGGGAATTCATTAGAAGCATATTCAGATCAGAAACTGCAAGAGAACAGTTACATTCTTTCCCTTATTCTTTACATGAATGTTGAGAGCCATTGGAAAAAACAGACCATCTCAGGGCTGGATCCAGGCCTAGCACAGTCAGGGGTATGTTTTTGTTTTCTTTTGTTTTCCACCAAAAACTCAACACCCCTATTTTCTCTTCTTCTCTTGCAGGGAAAGAAATTGAAGTCAACAAAGAGCTCTTCACCCACCAGCTCTTACTGTCCCCCTAAGTCTTTTACAAAGTCTAGGTGCCAGCAGGAGCAGGGCTTTTTTTACAAGAATTATGTTCCTGGTTGCTGGATGGTTGTACATCAAATCTGCCCCACATGGGAAATGAATGGTGATCTCTAATAGTCTCAAATTGAAGTAAAAAGACCCTGCCCTAGGCAATCAATTTGCAGCAGAGCAAGGCTTATGGTGGGAACAGTCGTGAGAAATCCCAGGTTCTTCTATGCAAGGCGCAAGGATGGTTGCAGCAATGAAGACTGAACAAGGCTTGAAGGGAGATAAAAATGACAGTGCTTTTCCCATATGTTGAAGGACCTGACATTGTCCTCTGCAAGTCTGTGAGACTAACTTTAAAATAACCTATTGAAAAAGAAAGGGAGAATATATTTATTTGAGGGTTTCACCCACATGTACTTCTTCAGTAAAAAGTGGGCATCTGTCTTGAATCTATTCAATTTATCACGAAAGCACCAAGAAGAATGCTTCCTGGTTTGAGAAGAACTAATGCTTTTTGTATACAAAAACCCATCTTTTTTTTTCCAAAAAGGAGAAGGAAGTTTATTTTCTCTCCACTTTTCTTGGGTGGATGATCTCCTGTGTTTGCTGTAGGCTGGTCATTGCCTTTGCCCCCACTAAGACATGAAGCACCAACTCGAGCCAGATTCTTTCTAGGGACCTCATGAGAATCATTGAACTGTGTTATGTCTTTATATCATGAACTGAGAATAAACTTTGGCCTCCAGTTTCTAGGTCTGGAAGTTTCATTCCTGTGCAGAGAACTGCATGCTGTCTTAAACACATTCTAGTCTTGGTTATTGCCTTATCATCCAAAAGAATCCTCATGTCTTTTGAACTGGATAGTTTTTTGGAGGTTTTTTTCTTTTCCTGTTCTTCTCAGTACAGTGGCTACTCACAGTATCCTGACAGCACCTGTGAAGGGAAACCCTTGCATAGTCCTTTAAAGTCCCAGATGAAGGTCTGTAAAATAATTGATTGTGGGTCAGTGCCCCTGTTCAACTGCTTCACCACTTTGTACTCAGTGTCTTCTAAACTGGGGTTGTTATTATATCCAAAACTCAGACTAGTAAATGAGAGGCCTGGGAGAGAATGAGATAACTTTATTATCTTACTAATTTCTCAATGATTTCATTCTGTTTGCATGATTTAAATTGTTGATTGGAGTTGGAAGGCAGTTCAGCTCCTACAGCTCCAAAAAGTCCTTTAACTCCCCTTGTAGAAACGGAAGAACCCATAGGTAGATCATCCACTGTGACTAAATTTGTGTCCATTGCTGCATCTCTGAAGGTCTCCAGAGGGCTGATCTGAAATCAAGGCTGTTTCACACAAAAAGAAAATCTGCAGGTGAACTCCTATTAAGCAAAATGGAAATCAATCTTTGAGGCTGTCTGAACTCTCTGGAGTCTTTTTGGTGATCAATGGGGTCACTTTTGCCGTATGGAAACAGACTATTGAGGGGAAAATAAAACACATGTTTACAAAAGAGAGCAAAAGTCCTACAACACTGCACACACAAAATGTTCTTCTTTATATATAAAAAATTCAGTCATGAAACCAGTTTGAAATGACAATTTTGCATGAGAAGCCAGTGCTACTAATAACTTGCAGCATAAAACTAAAAAAAAAAATTGTAGAGGAGTCCAAACTCTGTTCCGTTACAGATTTTGGTGGTTCTTTTGTCCACTCACATTGCTTTTTCTGGGATCACTTCAGCACAATTAAGAACACTTCCTTTGACCTATGCAATTTATATCAAAATTTTTTTTGGTTATAAAACCAAACTGAGCACAATTCCATTTTAAGAATTAAATCCTTCAATTACCCATGTACAAATCCTCAGTAAAGGTTTTGGCTTTACTGCTAAAGCCTTTATAACCCACAGAGGAGAGCCTGCACATAAAAACCCATGAAAATTAATGAACATGGACTTGCAGCAGTGAGAAATTTGGAATTCCTGTTCCTTGGGAACTTCCAGCGTGTCAAAACTTATTATTCTAAGCTGAAGCAAGTACTTTCAACATAATAAATTTGCACAAAAAAAAATGGAATTTCTTATAATTTCTGTAAAGAATTGCCAATACCCCAATTGTTTTTGAATAGGAATTATAATGGAGAACTATCTATATTGAAATGTTTCCTTTTATTTTCTAGATTTAACACACATGCTCCATTTTCCTAAAATTCAGTTAATATTGGACTTCGCGTTTTGTGAGGGTCTCTATTTTGACTTTGTAGTTAAAAGACCAGAACCTCCAGGCTTCCCTACAGACTAAACTTTTCTGTCCAAATTACATTTCTCATGCAGTACACATAGAGTCACATGAGTATCAAACACAGCACATAATTCTGGCTAAGCCAAGTGCATGTTATTCCTTGGGAGGCAAGCCTTCCAAAGGACTATGGGTCCATAGTAGTGAGAACAAAGTTGCCAATTAAAACTTCCACAAGGCAATGCTCAACTAATGAAACTAAGCTGAATACCATGGTGAACCAAGACTAAAAAAACTAATTATTTTGTATAAATACAAAGAAAAATATTCTTTTATGAACCTGGGTTGTGTTTCATTTGGATTGCAACACTTCATTTTGCATCATTCCCACTGTGATTTTTGAAATTCTTCACTTTGGAAAATCAGTCTGGTGAAAATTGCCATTCCTGTTGGAACCTTGCACCCGTGTAAGTAAGCACCATCTCTGCTGTTGGTATTGACCTCCACCTCTGCAACAAGGACAAGCACAATCCATTGTTCGCTGAATCAACATAGGCAGGAACAAAGCAGCCAGAGGAAGTTAGGTGATATAGCCAAATGTCACCAGTAAAAGTATGTAGGGCTGTTAGTCATCTAGAATGACTTTTCTTTCTCACCCTCTCCCTGCCAGCCCTATGCCTTTTCTGCTGACAGGTAACTGCTATCCTAAATGTGTTACTCCACAGCACATTAGCAGGAGTTCCACTCATATAAGGGGGATGATTCTCTCATATAAAGAGAGAGGAGACTGAAACCAAAAACATTTCTGACAAAGAACTGATCTTCCCAGTGTATTTGCTGTGTTACAGAGCAAGAGATTACAGTTGCAGTTGACACATGTTCCTATTTTAGCCAGAATTTGAGCTTCCTGTTGCAGTTCAATGATCGTCTTGGGGCCAGGTCCCCAGCGGGTACAAAACAAAGTAGTTCCTGCTGCTTAAATAGTTTGAAATTAGAAAAGAGTCCCCTCTCCTGTGGTATTCACTGCACTTGTTCCTGTTATACATTATACCCACAATGCATTCAGCATTGCCCTAAACACCACCCGTAAGTCTCCCCTGTCCTAATCCAGCCCACAAAATCAAGAGCTCGGGAATTGAATAAAAACTGAGTGTGCAAATGCATTTTGTAGGTCACAGGAAAGACGAAAAAAGATCACATAGAGCACATTTCGGTTTTCATTGGTGCTTCTGGCAACCTTCTTCCCCTACACATCATCATCGAAGAGACAAAACCCAGGCTCCCCATTGAGTACACAAGAAAGGGAGACTTCCCTTGTGCTTCACTGTGCTGCAAGCTGTAAATTTCTGAAGAGCTCTGCTATAATCTTTTACAGTCTGCAATCCCACCCTTCAGCTTAATGAAATGGAATGGTACAAATGCTCTCTGGACATTTCACTGCTGACAGTTACCCAAGGTTTGTTTCAGCTGTTACAATATGGCTATTTTATTGTCTTTTTTTTTTCTCTTGTACAATTTCATGACTAACTATGTGTAAAATGGAAGGAATTTGACTATCCTTTCTTCATCCAGTTGGACACAAACTGGACTGGTTCCTTTAACTCACTTTTCAGCTGGCAGGGCTTTGCTTTCTATTTTCTTTTAAATGTCAGAAAAGGTTAAATAGGCTCTTCAAATCTGCAATAGATTTGGAAGATCTCTGGGGGTAAAACCTTCACAAGAGAAAGAGTTTATATTAGTTCAAACAACAAACTCAGGTTCTGAACCTGGAAGGCAAGTAAAACAAACCCCATGCACAACTCACATAAAAAAATCACAGGATTTGTTTTTGCCCAATATCATAATATAATGAAATCTTTTGAATGGTTTTAATCTCTTTAACTGTCTTGTTGTTTAGGGCTTTTTCACTGTTGTTGTTTTATTTGATTTGATTTATATTACACTTACGTTTTACAGTTGGAAATACTCATGCAGATCAGGGAGCTGGACATGAGAAAGTGACTCCCACTATTTCCCTGTTTGCCTGGTATCCTGCTTGGCCACAGGAATTACAAGGGGGTCAAGGCAGTAGCTAGCCTGCCTCATCTCTTCCTCACTTGAAACAGAAAATAAACACAAACACTGGGTCTAAAAACTTGAAGGAAAGTTGGCGAGGATTTCAGCTTTAACAACTCGCTGAAAAATTCAGCATTCCTCACACCACTGAAACACTACCATCCCAGCTCAGCATTTGCCTGGCAGATACAATCTTCACCTCAGGTAAAGGGCAAGGAGAGAAGACAGTAAAATGGTGCTTAGATCCACAGAGCTGTCTATCAGACATACCATCTCAAGATACTTTAATTTTGAGGTAAGATGGGACAGAAAACCATATGCAGAGACTTTGAAGAAAAATCCACACTAGAGGACAGATACACTTATATCAAATTTCTGCTGATTCAAAAATGGCTGGTCTTCTACTGCCAGCTACTTGCAAGTAACTTACAGATTCAGGGTGACCATTGTTTTAAGATTCTTTGGATGCATCTTCTCTTGTTTCTCACTGCCAATATTGTTCATGAGGAATGAGAGAGAATTTGGCCAGTGAGTAAAAGTTCTTGTGCAGAACAACAAGTCTGGATTTGTTGCACATGCTCTGGGGTACTTGGCGTCAGAAACTCAGAACGTGGCAAGCATCTCGTGAGGCAATGCTTCCCTGATAACTGGACCAACTGCAAGTGTACTCCAAAGCAGAAGGACCTTTTCTATTGCCTCAGGTTTCCCACTGCAACTGGAAAATTTCAGGTGGGACATTGAAACAGGAGAATCCCTTGGTGGCATCATCAGTAACTGAGGTTACTGATAACTGGTAATCCCTGCCTGCTCTGTCCTCACCTTACTATGGAGAAGCCAACCTTGTGTCCCGACTCCAGACAGGAGCTGAGGTAGGATGTGGTGGTGAAAGCACAGGCATGTCTGAGCAGAGAGATCACATTACCATAGTGCTAAGCCCCTCACCTCAGCGCTCTTTTCACTGCCAGGATCCCTTCCCAGTGCTCTCCTGCTTTGAGAAAAATGTGAAAAGTGGTTTAATTGGCCTCAGGCCTGTTATCACTTATGACAGCAATGATCAGAAACAGGGGCCATTAACAGCCCTAGTATTTAACTCATACATTCTCTTACATATAGAGAGGTCCCTGTCTGTATGATTTATGTCATCTCAACATATTCCATTAACAAAAATATGAAATGCTTTGATTTTTTTCCCCCATGTGACTGACAACATAAACAGGTTGTCAAAAGCACGGAACAGATGGTAAGGCACTTAGGAAAGTTTGCTATCTTTAAAGACACTGGCCTTCAGCAAGCACTTAAACCACCATGGGTAGTAAGTAATAGAAAGAAGGCTGTCCTTCAATTCCAGAGTGAAATGGAGTGAAACACGGCCACTGCATCCTTCATCCAACAGTAAATCTGCATTCCCATGATGGTTTCCAGTGAGAAGTTACACTCTTATCTGAAGCTGGTGGTCTATCAGTAGAGAATGGCACAAAGAGCAGAGGATTGGCAGAGCAACAGGGTGGGACAGGAGCAGGCAGGGAGCAGGGCTCCAGTTCATATAGGAAGGAAGCTTGCCACAGTGTCAGTTTTCACTCTTAGATAATTTACAGCTGCCTTCTCCATCCTTCTTTGCAGGGAAGTATGCTCAATTTCCATTTTCTACACAGTAAGCCTTACATTCTCACCTGACAGTATCCTTGGGTCTGGCTGTCTTGGCAGACTGCTCTTTCTCATAATTTCCTAGAAATCATTACCAGTTTCACCCTCCCCAGTGTCTATTTTCACTTTTGGGTCTTTCAACAGCTTGAGTAAAAAGCGTTGATCAACATCAACTCAACTCCCACAACATGAACTGATTATTTCTGCAGAGACCTCTGCAGAGACCTCTGCAGAGATCATGTAGAAAAATCTGGAGGGGACTTTGTCTTCCCTGCTGCTACCTAAGGGAGTTTCAGATTTTGTTGTTCTCGCCATCTTCCTATAACATAGAGTGCCTTGAGCAGCCTCTCATTCTAGCAGCTGGTATAGCTTGCAACACATCCAGGATTAAAAGCTGGTAGGGTTTGCTAAAAACTGGAAGGGACTAAACTATTATGAGAAACCTGAAGCAAGCACCCCTTTTCCCACTTCTGTTTTTTACTGTGTAAGCTAAATTATCCTTATTCCTCAGGCTTTGCAATCACTTTATGAAGACATGCATTCAGAAGTGAGTTTGTTCAATTTCCTCTGAATTACTTCCCACCAATATTCTTGTCATTTTCTCATTCTACTACTACAAATATATAAAGACTTTTAAAATTCTGAATAACATTTGTTTGAGAGTTTTCTAGTGCTAATATATAACTATAATTTGTTTTACTATGCCTTTTTTTAAGGTAGATCCTTCATCCCCAATGGAGATATGGTGACCTTGCATAAAGTAACTTGAATACTCAAGCATTTTTTCATGTACAGGCACTGTCCTGATAGCTTTCTTCCTTGGATCCTACTAGTGATGAACTGCCTGAACCTGTTTCAACCCTTCTGTTTGCCCTCAGATGGCTATTAACTCACTAAATAAATATTGATCAAAAAAAGGAAGTTATATACAAAGTAGCCTGATTAAAGAAACATGGAAAAAACATCATGAAAGCAAACCTTGGACACGCTCTGGACAATAGGTCTTGTCAAACAAATTTAATGCCATTCTGTAAGGAAAGCTACTGTTCAAGTCTAACTCTAAGGCACAAGTTAAGTAAAGTTAGCAGAAAACATATTAATATTCCCACCTACCTAACCTCTCATTGCCATCCTACACCCTTTTTTACAGCATGGTGGCAAAGATTTATGATTTGGTATTTAACACAACTAAGAGCCAAGCATGGTCATGGAGGCTAGGCTGTGGGACCTCCAAAATACAGGTATTGATGCAACACACTTCTCCATCCTGAGAAAGGAGCCAAGGTGCCATTGAGGGCACAGAAATCCTTAAAAAAATTTACCTAAACTTCAAAGTTAGTATGGCTTCCAAAAACAGCAATCACTATCCAGTTACTGCTTAACAACATTAATTAAACATTGCTAATTAGAGAGCTCATTAGAAATGTTGTATGTTTGGATTGCTATCAGTTTCACTGAATTGCTAGGGCTCCATATTTTGATTTAAAGCAAATGATCGCTGAACATTATATAAAGAAGGAATGAATTAAAAACAAATGGACAGATCTCAAAATTTCAATAAGGGGAAAAGCCTGAATGACTCTTTTTTAGTGGTTAGTACTTTTAGTGCCACTGTTCTAGGTTAAGGCTCATTTTTGATCTGCACTTTCCTCACGGATTTAGTCATGGGTTCAAAATCCCTGCTGATAAAAGTTGCTCTGTGAAACAAGCATTGCTGGAGCAATGACCTATTATCAAAGCATTCAACTGACAAATTCAAATTAAATATTTCAGTAAAATTTTCTAAGAGAAAGGCAGTTCATCATACCTACAGAAAGACATGTCCTCACCACGGATGTCTTATAAGATAGAGTTTAGCAAAAAGCCTGTTCATTCCAGTTATGAATACATGCTAAACAGGGCTGATGAATTCATAGGATATGTTGAAAGAGAAATAATAACCTAACAGATGATATTATTACCTCTGCAGATGACATTTATTGGTGCCAGCTGGTTGCATCCTGTCCTGAATCCACACCTAAAAAAGGATACAAAACCACAATATTTAGTGTGACAGAATCACATGGTTGTTTTGGGTCTGTAGAAATCCCCTCACCATGGGAGAATTAAAGAAGTCAATCTGTTTAACTAATCACAAAAGCAACTGGGGAGACAAGAGGTGACTTGATCGCTCTATAATTACCTTCCCAAGGAAAAAATAGCAGTTGCTAAAGACATCCTTAATTCAGCAGAGAAATGCAGAACAAGAACCAGTAGCTTGGAGTTAACTTAAAATTTGGCACATTATTTAACTGGGAAGGGATAAGAATCAGCTAATTAGAGTAATCTGCTTGTAGAAACAAAGAACATGCCTTGTTCTCTTGTTCTCAAGTTCCCATGCCTTGTCTTCTCCAAATAAGACCTGAGCATCTTTCTAGAAAGCACAATTTCACTGAGCATTGTTAATGGATTTTATTAGGTGTTGACCAGGAGAAAAACAGCACGTATCATGAACCAGCCAGATCAGATAACTCCAATGGTCTGGCCTAGATTCAGATGCTTTAGAACTAAGAACTGCCTGGTACTGACCAGGGCTATGTGAGATGTTTCATAGTACAGAAACATTTCAAACAAATTGTATTTGTCTTCTGCCTATTGAAGATAATCCTCCTGGGGAAAAAAATGCTTTAAAAGGCCTTTGTTGAAAGTTTGGTTCCCGCTATATTGATTGGATCACTGGTAGCAGGCTGAGACAAACCTTGCAAAGTTATCTAGTACAACTAATACTTACTTATATGTTCTTTTTACTTCATTCTAGGTGAAAAAAGTCTGAAATTACACCGAGTCAAGTTCTCCTGAAACAAAATTTGTGTGGCCACTGGCACTCTGGACTGCGGTCATAAATCAAGCCAAACTGAACCTTTAATGACAGTAGTTTTTATCCGATGCTAATAAGGCAAATCTCTCATAGAAATTACTACTTTTTCTCTGTTTTGTCTTCTTGGGGTTGATGAAAATCAATACCAAATAATGGGCAATTTCAGTGACATCCATCTAGACAATATTCGTTTGTCTGTATTTTTTCTTAGCCAAATGTTTGTATGTATATCCTGACAGTAACCTCCTGCAATGAAGGAATATAACATTTTGGGTTTATCTCGTGTAGCAAAAGCTGTAGAAAGTGAATGGCTTTCTTGATACTCTTGCCTTAAAATCACCATGTTGGCTTGGCCCATGTCCACAGACAGCCCTCTTTTCCAATACATTAATATTTTTTGGAGAAGCCACATTAGATGGACTTATCTTTACCACTGAAAATTTTCTTTGTATTCTCTAGAGTTTTTTGAATTCTCATACCAAGATATGTGTGCATGCCTCATCCTTAATATCCTCAAAGTGTTATTCATGACTTACTAATTTCCAAAGCATATGAGAAAAATAAAATGACTGATTTCACTGATGTTGTTTCCTCCTAATCCATTCAGAACATTTTGAATTTGAGAGAGGAGTTGTTTTCTTGAGCAATTTAGTTTTTTCTGGTTGTTTTCCAAAAACTAGGCAATGTTGGATAATCATTCATTTTCCAAGTACACCAGTGCATGGTCAGACTGTGACCTGTCTGTCTGGAATAGTTTGCAGGATGCGTTTTGCTATTTTATGCTGCAGATGTGACACTAAGACACATCTTCCTTTAGCACTTGTTTATGCACTGTGATACACAGATAAAACTAACCAGTCAAACCTCTTTATTTTAATTTTCCACAGCATGGACAAGTAGACTTCAGGACATCTGGACATAAGAATCAAATCAAACACAAAACCCCAAGTTGTGATTTCAGAAACTCTCATCACTTAGAGCCAGTGAACATACTTCCAAACACTGGAATCTTTTCATGAATGTCTGAGCTTGTGATTCAGAGACGGACAAGATCTGTGCACCCAGATGAAGTCCGCTGATCTCTTCCTGTACAATATGCCAATATCAGAGTTGTTTGAAAATACAGTATATTTTATACATACTAGAAGGCCATTCAATGCATGCATCTTCTGCTATTAACACTAGTATCTTCACCCAGCTGTTAAAATTACATTTCTTTCAGCCAAATGTGTTCGATCTTGACATTCTCCTAAAAAGAACGTATCCATTTTTTTGCAAACTTCTTGCAATTATCTACTCTTTTGTTGTCATCTTGGTACTTTAGATTGCCAGAGGAATATGTTCCAAAGTAACACAGTGGAATTTTTTTGCTTTATTCCTCTGGAGAGGTCAATAAGCCAAGGTAAAATCAGTGCAGTTGTTTTATGAAGAAACTATGAGTTTTGGCCCTGAAAGACATTGAACAGGACTGAAAACACCACAGAAGCCTGTAGCCTCAGGTTTGAAAAATACGAGCAGTCAGTTGTGCTAGGAAATAATTCAGTGCCATGCTTTAAAAGGTAAAATCAAAGAATTCTGTGTGCCATATAAAGTTGAAAAGAAAGTAGAATCCAAAAGGGTTGGGTGACCAGTTTTGAAACACAGTTTGAATAAGATGGATGGATTGGAGCTTGCCGTACTTGGTTTGCAGCCAGGAATAATCTTTTCAAAGCTAGAAGTGCTTTTGATCTCTGCCTACTCCTCCTCATCACTGTGAATCTCCAGGGATACAACCCTACCATGCAATACAAGGGAAAGAAAATGTGCTTCAGAAGAGGGAGAGGAAAAAGGACAAGGAAGCCAATGAAACAGTATCTGAGAACAACACCGCTGCCTGTAATGACACTGACCTGCTGGTGCCAGTGGAAGAGTTTTGTAATATTTTTCCAGGTCTGCTCTTGTTTTTGATACTGGGCTGTGAAGCTGGCTCTGTGACTCTATACCATCCTCAGCACACTTGCAGGGGTATTGGGAATGGTTCTTATGAACCTGCGACTTGGAAGTTGACACAAAATATTTGCAGGCCAAATGTCCTATCAGGCAAAATTGAGCCAAATTGATCTGACATCAGTGGGAGTAGGTACACTGATGAACAGGGGTCTCTGCATCACTATCCCTATCCTAGCTAGGAGGTGGCTGTGTTGGAGGTCGAATGCAACGTGTTTGCAGTGTGCAGCAAACCCCAGAAATAATTTGGGAAGAAATAACGGGGTATAATCCATCAATTGAGTACAGCAGAGGACTCAAAGGGCACATGGTATTGTTTATAATGGAATGCACACAGCTTAGCTTGGAATGACGTTGCAGCTCTAGTTTGAAAAAAGTAAGTGTCTTGTCTTTCAAGGGCCATCAGACCTCTTAGTTATACAGTACCTCCAAAAGCACCTCGGCATTAATTTTGGTTAAGACTGTACTTGTTGAGAAGGATGTGTCCACAGAATTACTGAGGCTGCAGACCTCTCCCTGGAGGTCTCTTGTTGTATCCTGTAAACACTAGAAAATCAGAATGTCCTGCTGGGAGCATGGCAATCCGGTCATTTTGGGATGCCTCTTCTCTGCAACTCAGATGCTGCTAAGACTGAAACATAATCACCGCCTCCTGTTGGGTGGCATATCTTATGATGCATGGGAGATTTTAATAAGTTTTTTCTGTGAGTAATATAATCTCCTGGGACTGTGGATACAGGCTTGAGCCATGGAATAAATGTGGCTTTTTGGGCTTGCACTCGTCCTGAGCAACATTCTCCACTCCAAACCGCACCCTGCGCTTGCTGGTGGGAGAGTATAAACAGTCAGTTGGAAACTTCCTCTGGTTTCTTCCCACTTGACTTAGAAATCTGGGGTATGGAGGTACCCAATGGCATCTCCATGACCACCATGCAGACCATTTCTGAAAGTCACCACAGCCATGGCTCCAGAGAAGCCTACAAACTGCTGGCTTCCCTGAAGCCGTGCCAGGGACCCAGGCCCTCCAGGGCCGTGGGGCTAGGCAAAACCAGGAGGGACACAGACCATACATCATGTCAACAGAGATGGATCTCTGCCTGCTGGGTGGTTGAAGGGATGCCCAGGTCCCACTCAGAGCCCACATTCTGATCAGTTCCTTGGCAAATTTGCTATCTTTTGTTCACCACCCTGCTTCACATGCATACCCATTCATGTACTTCTTGGAGCGTACAAGACAAATGCGTATTGCTTGGGCTTCCCCTTGCTTGTCTCTGCATCACCCAGCCCCACAATTCATGTCAATTCCCCTTCACCAGCTGTTTGCCAGGACATTATTAATTTTCCAGAAATGGTTTTCCCTAGTGTTTGTCATCCTGTTGTGCTCAGGGAAAAAAAAATGTAATCTCTTCTGGAAAAGAAATAAAGAAAGAAAAACAGAAAAATGGAAAGAGGGGAGCAAGGGAAAGAGAGAGAAGAAAAGATGAAAAAACCTTTTCTTTGCCCTCAAAGGCTTTTCTTTTAAAGATTTTATGAGTTTGCTGACAATGTTAATTTACTGGCACCTCCTTCAACACCCTACCTACTCCAAAGAAACTTCAGCCAACTTTTAAAGCCAAACTGAATTCTAGGGAAAACTCACAAGATGCACAGAAAAGTAAATTTCAGCTTGTCAAGTGTTACACTGATTAGTGGTAGAGTAAAACAAAATCTCAAAGAACAACCTTCCCTCTCGTTTCTTGTCAAAACCCACATCCTCCTGTTTTTCTCTCTCACTACCACCCTCACCTTAAAAATAAAAGCAATAAAAAGGAAAATAAAATAGCCCCCTTTTTAACCACTTTGGAGAAGGAAAGCTTTGAAAGCAAAACAATTCCGTAAAAAGGTCCAACTGCAATTCAAAATAAACTGGTCTCACAGAATAAGTTTGGTTATAATATTTGGAAAAACCACTGCATACATTTCTACCCGAGGTCTGGTAAAAGGCAGCCACAAATTGTCTGATCACAAAGAAGGAATTTCCCCCTCACTGCTTTGTGGCAAGTGTACATGAGGCTGAGAGAGATGTTCAAAGAAAACAAGCTGAACACAACTTCTGCTGGATGAGTGACCCTTTCTCAGTCTCCACATTAAGTAGTAGTAAAAATGGAGTGAGCAGAGAGGAGGAGACACAGCTCCATGTGTCAGCTGTGGTGGGAGCCAGCACAGACACGAGAGGCTGAAGATCAGCAATCAGCAGGAGGGAACCCCTAAAAGATGTTTTCAAGTGTATGGCTGATAGCAACAGAAAGCCCAGACATTACCATGAAGAAGTTTCATACCCCCCCGCATCTCTGAAGAACTAACTCAACAGAAAAAATCACAATATGAGGCCCCCTTTGTGTGCCCTCAGGTACAGAAGACACTGGATATTTTCAGTTCCACTAACAATTCACTGTGTCAAGGGCAACTCAGTATCAGATAAGAGATCATCAGTTTCTTACTGAAATCTTGGTGTTGTCAACATTTATTTTCTTTCAGATTCATTCAGCACAAGGAAAAAGGCAAAAAAAGGAAAAAAAAATAAAATAAGTTGGCCACCACCCTGCCTTACAGATCTCTGGGCAAGCCCAGAAGCTTTCTCCTAGAGCTTGTATAGCATCAACCAATAAAGCAGGAATGTAAAGAAGTGAAACAAAAGCTGAGGAGAAGCATCATATGCATCGCATTTGGAATCCTTCACTGTTTTGACTGCTAAATGGGAGGTGCTGTGATTAATCTGTGATTATGTGACTCACCATAATTATGTCTTGTTGAAATTGAATTTATTGAAGCATGAATCATTCCACCCAAAGTAGAACCTAATTGCACGATTGCTGTGGCAGCCATTTAGGGTTTAGAAGAGAGGTTGCTATGTTGGGTGAAGACTTCCGCTCAATTCAAGCAATGAAAAATTCTGTCTTGTGACTTGTAAAAGGGTAGAACTCATCTGTGAAATGAGAGAAGAAGAACCTATCCCATGAAGTTCCATCTGAAATGCTGGAAAATGTTCAGCCAACCTGATGTGTAAAGCTTCCTTAGACTGAGAAGGAGCATTAAAGATCAGTTTGGGTCTGTGAGCCTGTTGTCAGTATTTGAACATTGTATCACTCAAGCCAGAGACCTCCCACTGCTTCACTGTTATTTATGGGCACATGCTCACCAAGACTGGTGTATATTCACAATAAACCTATAATTTCATCAGTAAGACCAGACTAGAGAGAGATGAGCCTGGAAGTCCTGCTTTGGATGACACATGCAGGAGGTTGAAGTATGTGGTGTGTCTGTGGGGTGTCTCCCAACCAGCAGCTCTGTATAACAGTGAGAAAACTAAGGTCAACTTGGATGTTTTCCCCCGTTTTAAAGAAGAGATCCACATTTTCTATTCAGCTGTTTGGATTTTTGGATGGAAAAGGCTTTTTTTTAATGGGAATTTTTATGGGTAGACCTTTTGTTCCATTTTTTTACCAAAAAGCCACATTTAATGAAACAGTCTTTGTATTCAGTTTAGAAGGGGAAAAAAATTTACATTTTCTCCTCTGATGCAAAATGGACCCTTTTTCCTAACTGACTTTAGCATAATTATTGCTAGCATATATGAAGGAGTATAAACAATGACTCTCCAGTGTAAGGAGTTTTGTACAGTTGTTAAATTTCCTGCTCTATTTTAAAATTATTACTACTGCTGCTGTTGTCTGTAATACAGCAGTAGCAAAGGCCCACAACAGCAGTTAATGTTGAAAGGGGGATGAAAATTGCAATTGTAAACAAAACCCAAGTTAGGAAATACTTTGCAGTCCATAATGCCCAACCAGGCAGAAGAATCAGACAGAAAGAAAAGAGTGAAATTTACACTTTTATTTCACACTTAATGCCCATTCAGAGGTCTGTCATTAGGTTCTAGGATAAAGGAAAAAATCCTGCCTCATATCATTCAATCTCAGTGCTCTGTGTACTATTGTTTCCCCCCAATTATATTTAGCCAATGGGAAAGGGGTGCAGGAGTCCCATCTGGCACAACAGAAGATGCTTCTTTGTTGGGATCACATCTGTTTTATGTTCACACTGAATCTTGGAAAGGAGATGTGGAGCCAGGGTATTTGCTTGTCTATTACAAATTTGTTACTTATTTCTAGCAATGCACCCTTGAAAGCAAATATTCAGTGCAAAATAGCTGGGCTTTATGGATGGGGAAAAGGAAATAAATATGACATTTTTTGAGAGATACTATATGAGGGGTTTTTTCATAGGTGTTGCATTAGTCATCAGGAAGCTCTCCCCTTCAAGAGGAGAAGCTGCATAAGGTGTCAGCTTTTCTTTTCTATATCCGCCTCTCCAGAGAAAGCTTTCACTGACCCTGTCAAAAGCTTTCCAATTTTTAGTCTGATACTAGAAATACTAGTTCTTGTGTATGTCATCCATGATCCCTTGATTTTTTTTTTTAAAGGCTTGTCTTGTTCACTTCTATGGAAGTCATTTTATTCTCAGGCTCCTGCAATCTGGTCGGTAAGAGATTCCTTTTCATCATGGTTTCTTGCAGAGACTGCTTTTGTTTGCTCTTAGGTTCCTTTTGGAATGAAGAGATAGAGTCTCTTCTTGTTGTTATGTTGCCAAATACAGATTTTTCAAAATAAAAATGAATTGCAGTAGTTGTTCTTTTTGCATGCAAAGGTGACAAGAGGAAACTTCTTCCTAGAACTGAAGTTGCACTCAAGCCTTAGTCAAAAGCTCTATACATTTTCCAAGGTCCAATCATTCATGGTACAAAAAACTTTTGAAACTAATCTTGAGTATGGTGCAAGATCAGTCCTGTTGCCACCTTCACGTGTCCACTCTGGCTTGACATTGCTAAATGCTTAACGTTTAAAGAAAGGCATGCAAAAAGTCATGCTCCAGGACGACCCATGACTTCTCTTCTGGGGTTTGGAAACCAGTCCCTGCAGTCCCCATGCATGGAATGGTACACAGTCTCTACAGAAGAGACAGGTGAGACATGCACAAGGGGAAGCAATCAAAATAAGTCCCCAAGGCAGGGAGGAGCACATGTTCTTTGCCTTTGAAGAGACCTTGATCTTCTTTCTGGTTCTCTGCCTCTGCCAAGTGGAGTTAGATCTGCAGTATGGACACACAGTATTGCAGGCCACTGAGTCAGAGGCAAAGGTGGTAATAAAACAGAACTTTTAAAGTCATTCCGCTACCTCATCTTCAAGCAGATTTGTGCATATCTGCCCTTCCCAAAGTGAGAAGAATGGAAAAAACAGTAACATTTCAAGATCAAGGTAGCTTCAACCATTTTGCCACAGTATTCAGTGATGGCTGTGACACCTTAGCTAAGAACACTAGCTAGGGTAATGGTCTTGTTGTTTTACTAGTAGTCTGTTCCTGATCTACACCAAAAGGTCTGAACACCAGCAGACTTATCTTCTCATAGAGCATGGGACCACTCTTGATTAGATGGACAAATGTCATCTGACCAAGAGCTATCCACTCGCTCCACCTCCACAAGAGTCAGTCTGCTCTTCGCCCAAGCAGGTTCCAGTTATTGGCATAACTTTCATCCTTTCTCTCTGTATGTTAAAATTTTATCCCTCCTGTATCCAGGAATAAACTGCTGGGTTTGTAGTTCTTAAGTTTCATGCTAGGTAAATGACACCGTTGGTCCCACAGAACAGTTGTCTGTTTGCATTAATCAAATACTTAGGTATATCTAGCTAGCTAGCTAGCTAGCTATTTACCTATCTTTCAATCTATCTTTCTATCTATATGTATTTTCTCAGAAATGTATAACCAGACATACTGATGAGCGTTTTGCTGATTTTATCTGCTTTGCTTTCTTCTTTTCTGGTATAACATTTTTAAAAGCATTTTTGAAGGAAGAAAAATTCCCTTCAGAAGACGTTTACAGACAGAAAAAAGAAACTTTATTTTCTCCTCAAGCCCCTACTGTTATTCATCTGAAAACTGCTACCTTCCTCCCCAGCATCTCCGCAGATGTCTTCACCCAATCAAAAACTTTTACTCTAGAGTGCTTTTCCTGGGAAACGGAGTTTAATGTGATCATCTTGTTTATGTGTCAGCCTGTACAACTTCCAGCTAACAGCTTTGTAACCTGACAGGCAGGAAAGAATGCCTAAAAATATCGTGACTATCATATTTCATCAAAATAAGCAAGTGGAGAAAGGAGAAAGACTTTCTTACTCAGGGATCACACCTTTTATTGAACACTAGAGAATCCACACAAGTGAGAGTCTTTGGAATGAGCTTTTGTTTCTTCCTCTACTTATGGAATCACTTTGTCTGTGAGTTGTCACTACTCCCCTTAATTACAGCCCCCTCCCCTGGGTTGTATCACTTTTTCAGCAAGTGTGAAATATTGCCTTGGAACCTATCATCCCACAGCCCACCTTGGGCCTGGCCTGGAGGATTGCGCAATTTCTGTGGTCTGCTCCAGTGCAAACAGGAAAGAGAACCCAAGCCCCAGATTTTACAATGTGCAGCTTGCGTGCAGGAAACACGGACCTGCTGGGCAGCATCTCTGGGATGTTTATTGCCCTGTTCTCCTGCCAGCAAGGCCGGGGACACTCACTCTGCAGGCCGAGGGCTCGGAGCCCTCAGCGCCCACCAGGCTTCTGCAGGCCCGTCATCCTGCTGGAGGTCAGCTGGAGCAGGCCAGGAGAGGTTCTCAGGCACTGCCTGAGGAACAGGGGAAGGTTTCTTCTTCTTCCAGAGAGGTGATGTGAACTATTGCAAGGCTACCGCCACCCCCAGCCCCAAAAAGAATGAGCTGCAAGTTACAAGCCAAATTTATTCACAGATTTATTCAACTGCAACCCTGTGTCATGTGTTAGTGGAACAGTGATCTGCAGTACAGCTGAGACCATGGGTGAATACATCTCTGCCCAAGGCATGTCCTTTGTTTACCCACCTACATTTTCTACCTAGCTCAAGTGCTCTATGTTACTTTGGCTTTGGCACCCTCTGGGAATGAAGTTTCTCTCTCCAGAAAAGAGATGGAGATTTGGGGAGCTGGGTTGAAATCTTCAGCCTTTTCATTAATTCATCCCATTTATATCCACACAGGATAAAGCCCTATCCTCCTGGTTGGTGTTTCTACAGTCATTAGTACTGCACAAATCAATCGTACAGCTCACTAGTGAGTAGCTCATGCCAGCTAAAACAGACAAGCTCTAAAAAAGCCTTTCTCCCACACTTTTCATGTTACCCAAATCCATCAAGGAATAATTTATTTTTCTGAATTAATTTTTATATCAATTGATTTGTTTCCTTCACAGTTAACTTTACTCAAAGGACGAAATGGCCTAGTCCCTGTTTTTTACTGTAGGCAAGGAATTTGCATTCTCTCCTCTAATCTTTCACACCATGAAAACAGATGTGTAGATGTGGCATAATACTTTGGGACTCCCTCTTCTAGCTTTCCAGACTCTGTGCCCTGTCACTAAGTTGCTAAACTGGGTCACTCCATCTGGTAAGTCACTTTTTCCCTCTATAGACCTTGGTTTCTCTACCTTTTATAAACTGCATTTGTGTTCCTGGGTGAGAAGAAGCCTCAGAGAACACAGTATTAATAGCAGGACAAAGACTACTACCAGGTGAACACTAAAATCCAGGAGATTCTTAACCTTGCCTTGGTTAAGGCAGCCTTTGTAGTTTGTGGTTTCCACCTACGTGTTCTTTTCACCCTTGAGCAGTGCTGGGAGATCCACATGTGCTGGGACAGAAAACTGCCTTCTGGATGCCTTGAGCATGTAATCCAGTCCTGGAGAGAAGAAGCCACCACCCATATTTGTGGAAAGCAACTGGTCCTGTGGGCAGCTGCAGATGTGTTCCTGCATAGGGGCAAGACCTGAAGTCCAGACATCATTGTCCCAGGGCTTTAGGCCACACCAGCAAAACTGCATGTCAGCCAGGCATGAGAGGCAATGAGACCCCAAGAGGGGTTAGGAAGTGAGGACGTTTGAGACACACAGTCCCTCTCCTCAAATGGGCACTGGAGAAGCTAGAGGATAACCTGTAATCTCTGAAGTGTTGAGCTGTATCAATCCTGGTCCCCCTGGACTATGAAGGTATTAAAGCAATTCCTAGAAAAGCAGCAAGCTCTGCTGAATAGAGCCAATAGAGGGGCAAGGCTTAGTATGTGATTGCAAGCTGCTTCATGTCACTGTTTCAGTGTTACAGAAATCACAGTGGTGACACAAGGAATGAACTCAAGATCTTCTTCACTTCCCCTCTTCCTCCCCCAGTTTATGTAGTGGATGGCCAGAAGCAGCTGTACAGTAGCCCTGCTTTACTAGCACAAGGTATGACATGTTGCACAACAAAAGCTTACCTGTACTGGGTAAGATTTTCCACTGGTATACAGGAATGTCAAAACTTTCTGCAGAAAAATGTCATTTTAGAGGTAGGGGGAAAATCTGATTGAATTTCAGTTGCCTAAACTCCAGCCTAAATGTGTTTTTCCTTACAAATCTCAAAGTGCTTTATTTATAAATCTGTATCATGATGTGTATCTTTATGGTACTCAGCAAAGACCCGGCGCCCATTCTCTTTCTTAGGACTGCAGATTTCCTAGAAAACTACATATCCCTCAAGGCAAACAAATGTTGGAACTTTTTTTGACACTTGATGCCACTTCTGTTTGGGTAGTTTAATGGGAGATGTAGTCAATCAGATTTCTAGCTTATAGAAGACAACATAGGCTTGGACAACAGTTCCCAGGAGGCAACACAATGATGAAGCTGAAACTAAGTGCTAAAATTACCTCAGAGGAAGGGATCCTCTGCAGGCTGTCTCAGATACGAAGTGCTTCCATTATTTACCTTTTAAATGTCAAAACAAGATGTTTTGACATTTGCTACTAATAAAAAACACATTTGACATTTTCTGCAGATTAGAAATTCTGGAATTTTTTTTCTTTTTTTTTCTTTAACCTCATGTTTGGAACCTAAAACAAATTTTCAAATGTCAGATTTTCCCTTGGGATGGAGATTCATAATTTTTTCTCAGCTCTAGTTGTGATGCTTGGAATTACCTCTGAGAGCCAAGGGACCTACAGTCCAAACAGTGAAACAGTCTGCAGGCTTAGGCAGAGGAGAATTTCCTCCCTTTGTTCTATATTTTGAAATAGTACTCTTTCTTAATTCTATGCCTCCTTTATCTGATAGAGTTTAGTAAAGTAGACAATTCCATCTAATAACTTTCTTCTTTACTGTAGAGCAATCCCCTTTTTATTTAACCCTGCCTAGATCATGTGTGTAAATTTCCTAGGAAAGACAAAAGGATCATAGTGCTCCAGTTGGGACCTGTGAATGATATTTCTCTTTCTACAGTTCAGGCTGAGGTTCTGTACGCCCCATGGCCATTCCCTGGACAGCCAACAAAGGTCTGAATTCTTGAGATTGCCAACATCTTGTCTGGATATCCCACATCCAACCCCAGCAAAAGACCGGGAGTTGACCCTTACTATCTGCCCTGTCAGCAGGAAGTGCATTACATCTGGGAAAAACTGAAAAGCAATGAAAATATGCTGACTATTGTACAGTAACCAAGACATGAGAAACACACATCTCTTTCCAAAGATTCTGCTAATATAGTCAGGTGTCAAGTCCCTGTTAAACAAGGTTTGGATGTGATACTGGAGGCCCAAAGGAACTTCCATCTGACCAAACTTGGTGCTTTTAAATAAGAGAAGGGTAGATGAGGGGATCTGAGCATGTTGCTGGGGCCATATAAAAAAAGAGTCTATGAATAAGAAGTGAGAAGAGTGTTCCCTTGTGCTAGCAAACCAAGACACTGCATTGATTGCCTTTGGACTTGGCAGTGTAAGGAAGGCATGTCTGAGCCTGTGATCAGACCCATCAGGGACTGCTCAAGTTCATTCATGTGCCTTTACAAACAGGCCATTCCTCCAAGATGGGCCACATAAAGTGTTGGTGCACATAATTATAGTGTTAGCACTGAACATGAAATAAGACAGGCCACTCACCCACAACAAAAAGCTGCTGATACTGAGGACTGCTCTGTCTGATTATGCTAACCAGTGGCAGCTGCTCTAGGATAAGTGCAAGAAACCCCATGACAAAAGTCATAGGTTATGTGAAGACTTTTGATAGTCAGAATAGCTTGTATCCTACACTTGTAGGATGTATTTTATTTTTTGTTTAGAATTAACTGTTGCAATCCCAGATGCTCAAGCTCTTACTGAACATGCCAAATCTTTGATTGACTATATCAGTGTTCATGTTCATTAATCATGTTCTCTAGAATATATATCTGAAACAAATACCCTAAATAAATCTGACACTGCATATATATCCTAAAGAAAAAGTGAGTAAAGGTAAAACAGGTCTGATGGCATGCCAAAGTGAGCAAGGAATCATCAGAAAGGGTGAGTAAAGAGAAAAGTGTTGTCACTGTCTTCCCTTTACAGAAGAACAGTGGCTTTGAAAAGAATCTGGTGTGATCTTGATGACTACTTGAAAATTTACTAGTAATGGCTCCAGAGCACATTCCTCACAGGGTGTTTAGGAGCAAAGGATGCTTTTGGACTTCAATGGACAGTCAGAAGCTCCTGTCACAGCTTTGCCTATACAGGGGTGTGCAGCACTGTTCGATGCAATTAACTGGGGGCTGAATATAAAGCTGATGTTCAAATTGAACTGGACCCCTGGTTAGACTATCTCATCTGGTATGAATGTGGCTTCAGTCTGACTTACCTTAATTCACTGTGGGAGCAAAGTTGATGACTTAAACCTTAGGAAAAGAACTGCATTCAAGATAGAATTTCAAAGATCTTAGGGACAAATGAACTCGTCCAAGTTATTTTGAGTTAAATAATCTGCTTGGAAAAAAGCTAATTCAGATTCCTTTCTTTTTTCTTAAATGTTTCTTTGCAAATAAATCTGTGCAGATAATGGTTTTCTCATCCTGTGAAGCTCTCTGAGACTTCAGAATTTTTTCATGTCCCACCACAGGATAAACCCAAACTCTTTTGTAGTGGTTTTGGTTCATTTAGTTGGGATTTTTGGGGCTTTTGCTCTCTCTTCCCTTCCTCTCTCTGAACAAACAAACAAAAACTATCTCTCTGGAAAAGAGTCAGCTGACTAAAATAGCAGAGATCAGTTGGGGAAGGAGCCATTGCTCACATGAAGTCAACACAAGCCTTAAGACAATCTTTCAACTATTTATGCTTATGAATGAGACCCCAAAACACCATCCCCGTATTTGAGACCAGGTCATACTTATTCCAAGATATATATCCCCCATATTAGCAGCTATTCTGAGCTGAAACAATCTACACTTGATCAGAAATTTCACTATCAAGCTGGGAAACTCATCTGTATTGCATGTTTGGATTTGATTCATTTTATAATGATGCTTTCTTGTAAAATGATGTGTGGTGAGAAAGTTGGAACAGAAACATTTTCTATTGAAAACCTTGCAGCCAACAGTCCTGTCTGTCTGCAAGCTGTTTTTCCTTGGTCTGTGACCTTTGTGTGCTGCTACTGTCTATCTCATGGGCTGTGCTTACATGTTTGATTTTTATGTCCTTTCTTGTTGGACAGCCTAAACAATGCCATTCTCTGAGAGGTTTAGGAAATACCATATCAAAGAGGACTTTACTGTCACACTCTTCAACTGACCCAGACCTAAACAAAGAATGTAACGAAAGTCTGAGGAAACCCAACATAAGGAACTAAGAAATGATGAGTGAGACTAGACAAATGTCATCTAAATCCTTTGACTTGTCTAAGATTGTTGGGCTTAAGACTTGAATCTCATTCCTAAATTGCACTTATTTCTCCAGGACTGATGCACGCAAAAGCATTTGGGGAATATATTTCTAATAGCAAAGTTCTTCTCAATGTCTATGTAGCCAAAAAAAAATTAATGCCAAGGATTTACATGAGTTTTATGCCACGAATGAAAAGAAGTAATATGGAGTCTAGTAATCAAACTTAATTTTTTAACTACAGTGATGAAGGAAAAGAACTTGAACGACTTTTCATTCAAAACCAGAATCTGCAAGTAACAGTAGCAAAAAGAATATATCCAATATAATTCATGACAACTTTTGACAAGTCGCTGATACAGCCTGGTGAATGAGGTTGTAGAAACTCAGTTTCTCTCCTCAGTGTGTGTAAGGAAGCAAAGATGCAACCAGACATGTCTAAGTGGCTTCTTACTAAGGATGACCAAGGAGAGCAGCCTGCCAAAGCCACTTCACTTGCCAAAGCCAATAGCTTGAAGTCAGATGAGAACAGTCAGCAGGACAGCTCCTTGGGTTTTTGATTTTGGGTGGTTTGGATTTTTATCTTGAAGAATTAGCATTACTTCAACCTCACTACTTTGAATTGGTGGATCTTTGTCAACAGGATTAAGAAATAACTAATCATTGCTCTGAAACTACTTTGGTAACAGAGTTACAAATGCTCCCAGTAAAGGAAATCAGTCAGAAATTTGATCATTTAATACTTCACCGGTTTTGAAAAAGACAGCAATGCTTTATATCCAGCAAGATCTGAACAGTGTTGATCAGAACTCTGACCTGTTATGGAGAGGAGGAGCTTGTGGAACAATGTCATTTTAACAAGGCACCTTAATGCTGTAGCCTTGATGAGCTACAGCTTTTTGATGGAGTAAAACCTGTGTGGTATATCTTTACATATTATCCCTTGGCAGTCCAGATTAAAGTCCCTTCTCTGTCCTAAACTTCAGGAATATGGGTCAAAGATGGCTTTGCTAGGGTGGCTTAAGTAAAAACACCAACATCCCTGGTGAGAAGCTCACTCAGCCAAGAACTTTTCAGGGATGCAAACACATTTACTTTATGTCACATTGCACCATGTCCTCATTCAGTCATCCTCTAAATTAGCCTATGACTACATCCAGCTGTGTGTTTTTCTCTGATTTTTCACTGGAAGAGACTTTGGGTCACTGAAAATTCAACCAGAACAGAGCATGAGGGTGCCTGTACTCAGGGGACAAAAGCAAAGGCTCCCAGCATGGGCTGGGAAAGGGGCAGCTTGTTTGGATAGCTGGGACAGTTGCTTATTCAATGTATTTCCCTCTGTCCATGGTCAGTTGCAGTGTGCTATAAGACCCTTAGCAAACTTGATGAGGAAGCAGGAATAGAAACAAGACTGAAATTCCCAAGTAGGTCAGGGAGGGTAAAATTTCAATCTGCCTACTTTATTGGAGAACACATGAAGCAACAGGACAATATTCATTACACAGATTTGGCAAATTCAGAGCCAAATTAACCACAAATAACGTTAACAACATAAAGTTTGGGTGGATTTTACCCTCTCTCTCCTTTTTTTTTTTTTTTTTTAAAGGGACATTTGGAGCCAAATTTCTGGAAAGGACAACAGTGAATCAGCCTTACAATTCCTGGTTATAGGAGTCTGGTGACCCTTCAACATACACTGGGGGTTATCTGAATGCTGCCAGCAGGAAGGTAGCTATACATCTGTCTTGCAGCAACGACGGACAGAAAAATGAAGCAGGATTTTTCTTCTCCTCCCCATAAAACTTGAGCACTCATACTCAAAGTGACTGCAGACAGCCCGGGGACCAGTAGAAAAGATTAGCAACTGCCTGCAAGCACCATAACTTAGAACACATTCCACACTAAAATGAGGACAACTTAGGAAAAACAGAAATAGAATAATAGAAAGTGGCTCATCAAGCAAATTTCCAGCACCCAGCTCAGAGACAGGTAAAAAGTAAAGGGCTGAGAGAATGAATTGAGATTTCTGTGGCAAAATGAAGAGAAAATATAAGGGAAGAATAGGAGTGTATAAAAGCAGTTGATGCCTTCCCATCAATCTTGCAACATTTGCTTGTCAGGAGCAGTTCTGATGTCTGTAATCTTCTCCTTTCTCTTGATGCTTCCTGCTATGGATGCTCACTGCATGACGTCCTTTGTTTTCCAATGGCTTATGCTTAGGGAGGAAAGCAAACATATCTTCTAAAATTCAATTATTGTGGTGGAGAAGAAAAAATACAGTATTTTGAGCATTTAGACAAAAGTAGCATATTTAGTATCCTATTCTGGAAGTGATCCAGATGAAAACTCTCCTGGGTGTAAAATACTTGCCCAGGTTTACTTACATCTCATCTTAGGTGTTTGCCTGTTCGATATCCAACTGATCTGTGGTGTGTGAACACGAATCTTAACTCTCTGCAATTTCAACTCATGGAAATTGAAACCCATAATCTGAAAATCTGATACTCTCAGATCAGCTGAAGCTTCTTGGAAACCCATACAGGACGCAGCTTTAGGGCATCACATCCAAACTTCTCTGAAATTCTTGAAGGAAGGTTTGGATTCAAGGCTCTGGAAGACTGACTGTACCCCATAAAGAGCATGTATTAAAAGATCTCAAAGGCAGCAGTGTCTTGTCAGTGAACATTCACTTTCCCATATGCCACTGAGTTTGAAGAATAAAGATTATTCCCAGATTCTGTGAAAATTCTGCTTTGAATCTGGGAAAAGATTCTCATATCCTCACTAACCACATAACAAATTTTCCAAAATTTGTGATAACAGTTTTTGTAACTGTTCACTAAAATCTGCTTCTCCCTTTGGTTTTTGCTCTCCTGTGAGTATGTATTAACCTGAAGAGCCTAAATGCAATAACCTCTGCTAGGGGATCCCTCTAATAATTACAGTCCTACAAAAGAGACTATCCATTCCTACTGAATGTGTTCCCATCAATGTTTTCCCAGCATTCTTTGTAGGCCACTTCCTTCACCAAGAAAGTCATTGCAGCTTGTTTAACAGGAGAAGGAATGAGAGTTCCTTCTTGAAATCCCTTATGTACAAAAGAGCAATTATGGATATGTCCATACAGCCTACTTATGCTTTCTTTCTTCACAAGTAAAATTCACATTTCTATAGGAAAATTGCAATACAGACTTTTGGACCCTGCAGTCAGAAACCATATAAACAAATAAGAGTTCTCAGCTATCATCACCTCCAGCTAAAATCATAACAACCAAATTATTTCCAATTTACTCAAAGGCAGTGTTAGTTGGAAAGATGAAAAGAGTTTATTTTCGTCTTTTACTTTTTTTATTTAAGTTTTTTTCAAAGAATAAATCTTCATTTGCGGGGGTGGAAATTCCTTGTAGCACTTGGTTTAGTAGACACAACGAAAAAAGTACACTTTGTCTATTTTTATTTTTTTAATAATTAATGTGGTTTGATTGGTCACTTCCCAGGAATGCTTCAGCCCGTTTGATGCTGGTGAAGTTGTGGTAAAGTTAAAGAAAAGAAGAGGTTCAGCACTTACAAAACCTGTCCAGTTTCTAAGGCATCTGGTGTTGGTATGAAAATTAAATATGGCTATCATGCACCACACATGATGGGACCCACTTTTACTGTTGTAAATCCAGATGCTATAAAACAAACATATCCTGGAAGTTGATTAAGTACCACTTGGCGAGCCTAAATCCAATGAAGAAAAGCATGATGTTGTCAGAGCAGGAGCCAGGCATTACTCCTGTGGTCATTTTTCAGTTTCTTTTGAGAAAGGACTGATGTTGGGGGTTTCACTGGGCAGAAAAAGGACACACCATTGCATAAACATGTGAAAATGCATCTTTTTGTGTCACCTGTAGCTGGAGAGTGAGTCAAGAAGTCACTGAATAGTGAGGGAAAACCTGGGAAAGGTGTATCTAGCAGTGGCAGGCTGCAAGGTGGTGGGTCTGACAGACTGATGTCCAGATGTGAGATGTGAGCCCTGTTCCCATGGGGGTGTGATTGCAGCTGTGCACCATTAGCCCTGCCTGAGAATGAGTGCCCAAAGCCAGGAACACTTATATTCCAGAAGCAAAGTCTGGTGGTTGAACACCTCCAGATGGATCATTTGAGTAAATTTCTTCCAGTTGAAACTTGACCTGGGCCAGGTTTTAAGCACATTCTTGCGTAAGCATGGTTTGCAAGCACAAATATGTGGGTTTGGGCACAGTGTGCTCTGCACATGGGTCTTTTCAGGTTAAGACCTTCTAATTGCTGCATTTCCTTCTAGTGGATCTGCTGCTTCACAAGAAGCATTTGCATCTATGTTACAAAATCTCAGCTAGAGTCCTCTCCTGAAACATTGTGCTTGCTGCAGGGCCAGAGTGACAGCTCATACAAGAAGCCAACAAGTCCTGAGTGGGTTTTAGACCATGCACCATTGTATACCAGAAAGGTTACTGATGCCACCACAGCCCATGAGGTGATTTAGTTAGGTGGAAGGCAGAAATAGATACAATATGGAGTGTGCCCACAAGGAAGCCATGTAGTTGAAAGGGATGACATTGTCCTGGCTGCTCTCTGGACTCTGGTGTGAAAACAGTGCAGGTATAGAGAAAACAGTATAGGGGAAAAGCTGAAAGATGCCCACCAGCCAATGGGCAATGAAAAGCTCTCTAAGATACCAAGATGAGTACCTGCAGCCCCAGCAGCATCAAGAAAAGCTGAACCAGACCTCAATCCATCATCCGTCTATCTTTATGAAAGCCTGAGGGAATGAGCACCTAGCATGTCATTTCAGGCTGCTACTCATGATCTCAACATCTTTTGAGTTCATAATTTTCCTTAAAATACAGTCTTTAAGAATCTAGTAATGGCAGTATCCTTTTGTCCCGTTGAGATATCTGGAAAGTCTTCTGCAGTTAAAGTAGGTAGTAAATTGCTGTGATACTCAAAAGTAATTTTTCATCAGTAATATCTTTTTTCCTTATCTGTGTGTCTCATTTTTTCACCCAGCTGTAATCATATGAGACTCATTTATATTCTTCATTCTCAGGTAGATACAGTATATTTACTGTGAAAAATTTCCTGATTTTCAAACCAGTCCAGGAGTGTCCATAAGAGTTCACAAAGGTGTTTTTAGGTTGTCAGGTATATCTGTTCGTCCACAGCTTTCTAATTCCATAGGTTGTTTGTTTCAGTGCAGAAGGGACAACAAAATAAAGAACCAAGCCAACAAACAAAAATACATGTACTCCTCGACAACCTTACCAGTTATATTCCTGGAGATGAAGAACATTCAACCCTCTGGTCCTCTAGTGTCTGTCTAAGGCATCCATAGGCTCAAACACAGTTGTCAGCTTTACTCTGCAGTGGTGACAGCGCAGGGATTGCACATGGCATCGTATTTCTGGTAGCAGTTTCCTGGAGAGCTGACCTGAGCTCCTGAGAGAAACGACTGCACTGTGCTTGCTGTGCTGCAGAGAGGGTGTCTGCTTGGGGGTGATCCAGATGTCCATCTGCTCTCAGACTCCCTGCTCCACAGGCAGTTGTCTCCCTGGTTTCAGGAGTTGAAAGATCAATGTCTCCATGAAGAATACTCTGTGTACCTACAAGCTAATCAACTTCTGCCTCATTTTACAGACAGGTGTTACTGACCCTTCTGCATGGCTCACACACAGAGTCCCACATGGCTCCTGCTTCCCAGATATCCAACATGAGCCCTGTGGGACATCCAACACTGGCTTCACCCACAGTGAGCCCAGCCAGCCACCTGCCTAAGGGTAAGCCTCCCTTCCCATAATTCTCAAGGCAATGGACCCTTGCCACAAAGGTGCTCAAAATATAACTTGGTGTGTGTTCATCTCTAAGGGACAGGAAGGCAAACAACCACAGTGGTTTAGCTGACAAGGAGC
This sequence comes from Trochalopteron elliotii, assembly GCA_024734555.1. Taxonomy (NCBI): domain Eukaryota; kingdom Metazoa; phylum Chordata; class Aves; order Passeriformes; family Leiothrichidae; genus Trochalopteron; species Trochalopteron elliotii. The sequence continues at coordinate 6,541,041 of JANPWX010000011.1, forward strand.
AGCTCTGTTACATGAATACAGCACCATCCTGCAGAACTGGAGCTTCCACACATGGATACTTTCAGGACAACGTTGGAGTCAGGCTGGTGTTATGTGTCTGCTACAAACGAAACCCATCCGTGCTTCAAAACCAGCCTGCTTTTATGCTGCCATGGTAAAAAAGGATTGTTTTCTTCCTGCAGCCTGATTCAATTTTAAACCAAATTTTTATAGCTCTTATCTGTATAGGCTTCCAGTAAGACTATTCTCATCTGAGCAAAAACTGTTTTGAGGAAGTTTCACCACAAACCCTTAAATACTTTGATATGATAAGTGTCCAATGCACTAACAAACTCAAAGCTAAAAATAGAGTTTACAGGCTTAAGTTTGGCATCCAAGCTGACTGCAATGTTGCAAACCAATTTAAACTCTGCAAAATAATGTTTAACATGTCCTGGATCCCAGATCTCCTTGGAGCAGCAAGTTTAAAAAAAAAAAAAAATCAACAAAACACACCAAAAACTGAACAACCATAACATCAGGTCAGATGGTAATGTACTGCTGCCAAGCCTCATCCATACAAAGTCATTGCAGATGCTTCCTGGTCAGTGACAGTCTAAACAAGCAGTGAAACACTTACAGCTGTAAGCCTGCATCCCTATCCAAAACAGCCTTCTGGAAGGGAAGGTGCATGGTTTCAGAGAAGACTCTGATGAAGTTAGGATCCTATGGCAGTATCAGGGCAAACCGGGGTTAAGAGAAAGGGTTAGATGAGGAGATGCATGGGTCTTCCTGCAAGGGGCAATGAGGGCAGTTTATTGACACTTTGCTGGTCCTATTTGCATTGTTGCTTACAGAGTTTATAGGGGATTCACGCCACCTAAATAAAGGGAAAAGGAGGACTTTATTTCCTGTAACTTATAGGCCCACTTCTGTCCCTTTTAACTCATTTTTCTCCCAGAGCTTCGCAGCTGAGTTGTAACTAGAGACAGGGTGTGGGACAAGCATACTGGTGTTGCCAGAAGTAGTGAGAATTTCCCCTGGAGCCCAGCAGGTGTGAGGTACTCATGCCATCCAGATAAATCCCATTGCCAGATTGGGCTCTTTGAAGGATTTTTTTTTCCATTGCTCAGATCTGGCATGGATTATTTTAGAGAGATTTTGCTTTTCCCTATGAGGTAGGGATATAATCTGTTTTTCAGGACTCTCATCATAATAAAGTCCTCCCTGAAAGAAAAGGTGCCAGGAGTACATTTTGTGCTCTCATCCTGAGTATATGATGGTCTTCACATTTCCTCAGAATTTTACAACAAGATATTACACTTCAAAAGCACACATGTGGATTGTGCTGGGAGAAAAGCACCAATTCTGAAGATGCTTTTTGAATACAGGTTTCTGCAGGGTGGCTTGAAACTATCAAGATGGGGAGTTTTTTCCATCCAATCTCCTTTTTTATGTCCAAAGTTTGTTGTAGTGGCATCACACCACCACTGGAAAGGCTCAGCAAAAATCAGGTTGATGATGGGCACAAAACTCAATGACTTTATTAGAGATTGACTTTGCAGCACTGGCCACTTGCACAAGGCTTCTATTACAACACATGCTGTTTTTGGTTGTTTATGACTTCGCCAAAGCTGAATGTTTGGGTTCAGGTTTTCCATGATGGATGTATCCCTTCAAGCTGAATTGCTCTTTGTTTTTCCTCTTCCACCCTCCAAACACTTTTCTCATCTAAGTTGACCTGAGTGACCTCTAAAAGAAGAAAAGCCACACAGTCCCCATTTCTCAGGCCTGGGTCTGAGGGGAGTGTGTCAATAACCATTGCTACACAGAACAAATTAAACCACTCAGAAGACGTCAGGAATGAAGTTCTTGGTGAAGCCAAGAACCACAATCAGGTTTCCCTAACCTACAAACTGTGTCCTAAATCTCAAGCTTTTTGCTCCCCTTGTCCCTTGCTGTAGGACTTGTGAGTTGAAGGTTAGGATGACATGGGTGTCAGAGGAATCAGAAACTCTGGGTCAGTTGGGTTAGGGGATCTTTGTTCTACAAAGAGTTTCCCCTGCAGGACTTGTGTTGGAAATGTCTTGTAATGTGGTATTTCTGTACACCTGTTCTCATGTGCTGCCCCACAGTCACCTGTGGTATCCACTCTCCCTGATGAATTTCTCAGAGATGAGCCCAGAGCCTGGCCAAACAAACAAACAAACAAACAAACAAAAAATAAAAACAACTCTTTCCCAGGAAAAAGTGATTTGGCAGCAGATAGGGGACAAGGACAGAAAAAGGAAGGTGATGTGAGGATAACAGAGCACAGCCCAAGACAGCACCTGACCTCGCCAAGCAGAGGTCCAAGGTGTCCATCAGTACTGCCCCAAGGTGTTTAACATGTCCCAGGAAAATTGACAACATAAGCTCCATGGTTGCTTTCTCTTCTTCTGTACTCTGGGGATGGCCAGCTGGGACCTGGCCTTGCAGTTCTTACTGTGACTTACTGGGAATAGGGCAGAAAAAACACATCCAGAACTATTCCCTGGTAGAAGGTCTCAGGGAGCTTCCTGGGACCTACAGAAACACTTTTTTGGTAAAACTGAGGCCATAGCCACCTTCACATCTAGATGGAGGGGTTTGAGAATGGCTAACCAACTGCTGGAATGAGGTGCCAAAATTTGGGGTGTTTCAGAAGAGAATTCTCCAACATGAGAAAAACATTGGCAATTGAAAATGTTTCAGATGGGAATGTTGAATAAAGCTGTCTGCTTTCTTTCCTGAATACATAGGATGTGATTTGGCTCAGTTTAGAAATCTGTAATGGCCCACCACCCTTTGAAACCAAAGCAGAAGTTTCTTTAGAAGTGGATTCAGAGCAGAAGCCTGATTTCTTGTGCTCTACATCTCCAATCTCCCCACTGCATCTGACAGATGAAGGCAACATGGCTAGCTGGATGCTGAGACATGAATGCCCTGTATAGATTAAGTAGCTCTCTTCTAACACACTTCCCACCAAACTATACTCTTCTTAAGGCTGTAGTACCTTTCTTCTTCTTGCTCTAAGAAGTGATTGTAATTTACACATAGATAAAGGGTAGAGGCAGGAAGTCAGGTCAGTTATTTCAGTCACATTAAATCAACCCTCTTCCTTGGGTCATGTCTTCATTATTATGTTCAGGAAGCCTCGAGGACTCAAGGCCCAACCATAAGGATACCTGAGTCAGTACATCACTACACAAAGTGAGGAGCTTTTGTAGGGAACAAGGGATTGCCCCTAAGAAACCAGCGCAGATGATGGTCTTACATGAATTGCAGTTTCTGGCTTGATCCTTTTGCCTGGTACATCAGGTCAGAGGGGTTGTTGGATACATCTCCTTGTGATCTAGTGCTGATGTGGCATCAGCAGCCATAGGGAAAGCCTCAGCCTGGTTTCTAGCCAGAATCACCCAGCACAAACTGAGGGAGACAGTCATGCTCCAGCCACATGATATTTAAGACTGGAAAGCTCATCCAACTGAAACTGAACTGCTTTTATACTTCCACTAGTTTTCAGCCAGATCAGTTCCCTGAACACATTCATCATGAGACCACAGGGATGCCTCTGCTGCAATGAGAGCAGAGAAGGGAATGGGAGAAATGTGGGGTAGGTGGATTTACCCCTGAAGATTAATGCTGGCTTTTCTTGCCCTGACTCAGGGTAGCCATCGGAGACAGGCACCTTTCTATGACATGCTCTAGCTCCAGAACAATATAGTTCTGTGAAGTTTCCTTACTTTGAAAACACATCAATGAGCTCGTGGTTCAAATCTAAGATTTTATATAAATCACAACATTTTTTGGCTTAAAATACAATGCCTTTAAAAAAAAAAAAAAAAAGTATGTTCATTAATCCAGCCAAGAATTGTAATAAATTGTCCACATCAGTCTTGTTCACTTCATTTGGGGGTCTTGTTAGTCCTTACAAAAAGGTTCTTCAGCTACAATGTCCAAGCTGGTGGTCCATGGAGAGACTTTTCTGTTCCTGTGATTCTGTTTTTTCTATCTGAATCTGATAAATCTCATTAAAAGGAGTCAGAACCCTATGGGATGAAATGTCAGACTTGTCTTCATGAAATATTGTGCTCTGAATTGACCCAACACAAGCCAGCCCCATGTGGGATCTAATGCAGTCATTTAAGTGCATTGCTGAGCTCAGCTAATAAGAGTTTTGGAGTAGATTATATTAGTTGCCACTCAGCACCTCGTGATTGCATTTCCATGGCTTTTGGACCAGTTTGGACTGTGGGCAAAACATGTCCTGCCTGCCTGGTTGCAAAAGACTGTGGATCCATGTGCATGTATACCTAATCATATAAATGAATTCTCTAGGTGACGTGAAAATCCTTGCCCATAGTACAGGAAGGATGTAAGAAGCTGCAGAGTCTTTGCCTTCCTGAAGTGCTGGGGCCACTTTGAATATAAATCTGAACATGAGAAAATTTCCTGAGGGAAGGCAGGGGCAAGTCAGGGTATTTCAGAGCTACACAAGTAATATAAAACTTCTGAAAAACCATAAAGATTTACAGACAGGATGTCCTCTGTTCCCAGGTAAAGGAAAACAAGTACTTCCACAAGAAAAGGAGGAAGAAGGAGAAAAGCATAATTCTTGCTGTAAATTTCACTTAAATTAGGGCTGTGATATAGAGACAGCACATGTGGCAGCTCAGCTTGGTTTTCAGAGTCCCATACCTTGTTTGTTTGATTTTGGTGGGGCTTTTCCTAAGATGCTGTTCTCTCCTGAGCCACCCATGCCCTAATCATCCCTGTGACATAATGCTTCTATGTTAACCTGTAGTTGCCATCCCACATATTTGTGCCTGCTTCCTGCACCCTGCGCCAAACCTACCTTGGTTTTTCTGCTACGCAGTTTCAGTCTTCACTCAGCCACACCAGTTCTTGCCAGTACAACTTGTCATCAGCTCTAAGGTCAGGTCCTCACTGACATCCCATTCACACGTCATCAGGCAGCCATGGGCTACAAGCTAAAGCCAACCCTGAAAAAGAAAGGGCTTAGCAGTGCTATTAAAATTAGAGTTGCCTTTGTTTGCCTTCATCACCTCCCAGGTGATGCTCTGTAGAGAGCAGCAGTTCCTAGCCTGAGCCTTGTGCCCATCAGGAGCACTACGTGGCAGGCAGATCTAGTCTAGGAGGTAATCGGCATGGAGTGGAGAGACCACAGTGGCAGCTGCTGTTGCAAGAGACATCATTTTTGTTCAGGTTTTTTCTTACGGCAGGCTATTTCCATGCAGTGATATTTCATCTACCACTTCTTGATTGTCTTAGGAATGTTTCAGACAGGTGCAGTTGGTTGCCAAAGAAGATACCAAAGCCATTCCTCCTTGCCAAGGTTTGACTCCATCCCAGCAGACCTGATTGTTCCTCAAAGTGAGCAGCACATTTTGATTGCATTTGCACTAACAAGAGGTTGTGGCCACCCCAAGTTAATTTCTGACTTGCAGGAGCAGGGCAGGGTGAACCATGAGGAGGCAGTGACAGTGAAAAGATAAAATCTGAGGTTTTGGCACAGGCATCAGGCTCTCCAAGATATAGTTTACAGGTTGAGGGAGTCTACAGTGATGTTTTCTTCCTCTTTGTTCCTTCAGGAGAATGTCTCGGTTAGAACAAACATTCAAATAACCACAGAGCACCAAAGGGTTCTGAGTACTTTGAGACAGCAAATGGATTCTATGTCCAGAACATTTCTCCTCATGAAGTGGAAGGAGACATTCATTTCACCAAACAGAAGAGAAACCCAGGACTATCTTGTTGACACTTTGGGTACAGATAATGAGATAAAGACCTCTCAAAGTGCCAGTCTTTCATCACCCCAGGACCCATTGTTCACATGTCTCACTCCCCTGATCAGGAGGAGTCCAACCTCAGTATATGCACTATTCTGGTGAGGTGCAAATCCCTAATCCCATCATCTCACAGGTCTGGCTGAAACAACTGCTCCAGTGGGAGTGATGGTGTAGCCGCTCCTTACTTTTCCTTCTTCCTTGAGCCCCAGGCAACAGAGATCATGGAGGGTCCCCGAGCTCAAGCCACAAAGAATCCATTTTGCTTATTATGGATAATTACCTCTGGCATGGAGAGGTGACTTTTACTCCTTACATCTTAATCAGACCTCAGATGTGGCTTCAACCCTAAAGAGGAGGCATTTCTTCTCAGGGCTAAAGATTAGAGACTTTGGTTGCATCCCAGCGTGGAGGCAGTCCCTACAGGTGACCTCCTGCCATGCACCTGCTGGTGTAAGCTCACCAAGCTCTGCACTGCAGCACATGGTTTTGGCACACAGACCTACCCTGTGCAGCCCTTTCCAGAGGGACAAGCAGGTCTGAACTTGTGAGTGACCCAATGGTCACACTGGCCAGTGCATTGTGCCTTTGCTCACATACCATTGACCCAGTCACTTTGACATCACGTGGAGGATGGAGAGCAAACAACCCCATAGTCTCCAGGTTTGCTTGGGAATGATGCCTACCTGGAAAACTGACTTGACAGCTACAGCAATTTGAACTAAATACAAGGCCCCAGAACCTGAAGAAGATGGAAGCTGGTGAATCAGACTCCTTAGTCCTCCACAGCAGCAGATGGCCTCATTGCTGGTTTACAAGCACCCTTGTCCACCATGCAAGGGGCTGCTGCTTCTGTGTGTAGTGCCTGTCACTGCTGAGCTCACTGTGGGAGTGCGGCTGTAAACGTGCTGAAAAGCCAGCTTGTACTTAGGAAGCACAGGAATGCCTGCAGAATAAATAACAATGTAAATTAGACAGGATTGGAGCTCACCAGCCCCAGCAGGAGTTATCCCCTTGTCCAAACATTGAGCCAGCAGCTGATGAGTTTCCTTGTGTGCTCAGCAGGGCTCCTGCCAAGCTCAAAAGATTAAGAAGGAAAACTTGTCCCAGCTGAACAAATAGCCCAAAGGTCTGCCTGAGACTCAATAGATGATTGGGGTGGCATCGTTAGGCATTAGTTTCTGTAGCCTGAGAGACAGATGCAAGGAGCACCCCATCCAGCAGCAGCTGCCACATCATCCTGCAGGACCTGCAACAAGCCTGAAATTGTGCCCTCTGGAAAAAATCCTCACTCAACAGGCAAGAGCAAGGTTCAATTCCAGTCATACAAATTCAAATACCATCCACTCTTAGTCATGCTCTTCTCTTAACCACAAGAACAGATACCTGGGAAACCAAATGACTCCTCCTCTCTTTGTCCCAGCCCTAGCACAGGAAAACAGCTAGTCTGTAAAAGAGACATCATGTCTTCCAGAAATGTTGACAGTCCTCCATGTTTCACCACTATTTCTGAGCCCAGGAGTCAAGTTCTTCTTGACTTATCTTCCCTAGGATGGTTGATGGCTCAGCAGGGACTGCAAATCTATGTCTTACTGCTGGTGAAGCACGGCTCAAAAAATATCTTCTAATTTACAGCCAAGCATTTACGCAAACATAAATCCAGTGTTGATCCATGGGGACCAGTGTGATCATACATTAAGAAAAACAGAGCATTTTGAAACTCTAGTGGCAGGTTGAACCCCACCTTCCTTAAATCACCTTCAATGATCTTGGCCTCATATTAGTTCCCAACTGAAATTAAACCTGCTGTCACACTACTTTTCCTGAGTTTCTGCTGCACCTGAACTCATCACCAGAGACTGACAGCAGGGAAGAGAGGGGGCTGGAGAGCCCAGTGAATATTATCATCATGGGGAGAATTTTTAATATGTTTTCCATCATATCCACAAACTGAATGATCTGGGAACTTTTATGATGCTATCCCTATGGCATCTCAAAGGATGGAAAATAAAACATATTTTTATTAAGCCTCTTGAAAGATATAACCATTCAATTTTATCTGCTGGAACCCTAGAGATGGGACGCTTGACAACTACTTCGCTTTCTGAATGCAAGAAAGTTTGTGGGATGGTCAAACTGAATGTTACTCTAATAGCTTAACATCAGGACATCCCAAAACAATGTAGACAGGGTTTGGCATCTCTAGACCCCCAAAGGTCAGTTTTGGAGGTAAGCTGTGACTTTAAGAAAAATTTGAGTCATCATTCTCATTTTCTCTGGTAAAGGAACAAAAAAAAGTTAAGGTCTTTGCTTTATGGAGTTTGATACAAGCAGATGTGACTTTGCTCTGCTTTCCTCTGCAATTCTTCTTTCACCAGAAATTGCTCACCACTTTATGCTGCTTGTGTTGCTCTTTGCCTGCATTCATTCATTCGAGATTAAAATAAGACCTAGCAATGATTCTTCTGAAATCACAAACTCTGGAGGGACAGGTAGGTTTTCGACCAAAGACATAGAAACCACAGAGTTTTGTTCATGGGAATGGTACGTGACAGGAACCCAGTGGAAAATACTGTTGGGTCTCTGGGAAGTCTTTTTGTACTGTCCTCAAAGGAGCCAGAGAAATACAAACTCTAAAGGGAAAGATCTTCATGTGAGAGAAAGTACTGACACAGCTGATCTTTTCAGGTGATGTTATGGGAACAGGAAACAAACAGAAGTCTAACTTCCATAAAGTTAGTCTTACTTCCATAAAGCATTTCATGAACCTGAATTCAACATGTCATCTCTGAGATGCTTCAAAACAGAGATAGACTAGTCATGAATGTTGTCTAGTGGGGATCCCCACCTGGACTGTAGATTATATTCACATTTAAAAATTGTGCTTAGATCTGTATTCCTTAGGAAGCACCCCTCTTTTGCTCCTAAATATATGCACAGAATATCTACAGTGATTTTGATCCCAGTATAAGCATCCATAGTTAGAGAAGGACACTTAGATGTGTTTTCACATCCCCAGTCTCAAGGAGTTTCCATCAGAGAATCACAACCCATATTAGCAGTCTTGTTGATAACACTGTCCCTGAATAAGAAACAGTAAAAAACATGATCTGTAGACACCAAGTGATTTACAGATGCAGAACACAGAAGCAGGGCAGAGGTTATAGAGCTGAGTACATAGTGCCCAAGGACAGGAGGAGATTTAAAGGGACTTATAAATATCCAGGCACCTTTCACTGGGAATGGTTTAGATATATCACCTCTGAAGCCTTCAGCAAATCACATAAATAAGGAAGTGACACAAACAAAGGTAAATCAAAAAGTGTTTTAATAATCAGATACTCTGAAAAGGCCTCTGATGTGGCAGAAAGTTGATTACAAAGTTTTAAAATGTTAACTTGGAAGAAAAAAAAAATTGCACCTTTCTCCCACTGTGCAGTTCTTTTTCTTTGTCTTGGCATCAGACCAAAAGTTGCATAAATCTTTGGAGGCATCTCACAGAACGTGCATGGTTTCTGGACTAGAAATGCTGCAAGTGCATCTTAGACAACAGAAGTGCCCCTTGCTCCACTACAAAGGGTACTATAGAGTGGTGTCCATGACAGGAAAGCCTTTGGGAAGGAAGGTCACTGTGAGCAGCTCCCCATTTTGAAGGTTCTTGCAGTGCTCATGCCTTGCCTGTATGTGTGTTCAGTCTGTATCACTGTTCACAGATAGCTGTCTAATTTGTCATTTTAATCCTTCATCTGTGGAGTTACATCAAATTACCAGGCAGAGAGTTCAGAGCTTCACTCCCCTTGCTATCTTCCCTGTGCAAAACTGACATTTCCCATGCCTTTTCAAGACTTCAGTCTCTCCTCTTTTGCACCACAGAACCCAAGAGCTCTTGAGCATCTTCCTCTAAATCCATTCCTCCTTAAAACACAAAGGTAGAGAGTGGGTTGGACACTAAAGTTTTCAGTCTTTCCTTTAGAGTTGTCTAGATACTTGGTCAGCTTCTTCTTTTTCCTCTGGATCTCACCAGTTGCTTTGTCCCTTTTTTGAAGTGTGAGGACCCTGTACTTCAGCTAAGACTTCACTGATGCTGAACTGGAAATTATTATTTTGGACACTTTGCAGGAAATGTCCTCCTTTATACACCCATTTTTCAGTGCAGCCTGAAACTCCATTTCCCATTTTGTCTGGTCCATTTTCCACCTCCTCAATCTCATATTGGGCAATGCAGAACTGCTGCTTTGCCATTTATTCCCCCAGCTTGAGTACTACCCTCTTGAGCCATTGAATATCCCTTCATAAGCAGAAAATTTTATGCCTGTCTTTGGGGAAGGAAATTACATTTATTTCAGTCTGCTCCTGCAACTGGGAAAGACCTCTGCAAATTCCTGAGTCTCCATCTCATCATCAACAGTTGAGATGGAGTTTTAAAATCTTCAGGGTCCAAGCTAAACTCACTTTCAACCTTTTGACCATTGTAAAAGATGCTTGTATGTCATGCTCTGTTCTCCAGCTGTCTTCCCATAGACTTAAAAAATGTGGCACATTCCCATAACTCAACATGTCCTTGACTTCCATGGGCTTCAAATCAGTTCCTTCTCTTTAAGAAAATAGTGATTTAAAGGATTCTCTATGTCTGTTACTGAACCACACTGGACAACTTCTCTTCCTTTTCTGAATAATAAATGAATATTTAATAAGTGTCCTGCTACTTCCAGTATCTTATGTGCAGTCATTATGGTCTATAGATCAAACCTAATGATTCTTGATAAATGTCTTAAGTTTCCTTGGTTGCTTACATGGCTGTAATGAAATCACCAGGCAAAGGTATTTGGCAAGAAATTGCCTCAGTTCCTGACCTCATTCCTCATGAATCTGCATACAGCTGCCTCTTACCCCCATCAAATCCAAAGCCTAAAGGCCTGAAAGATTACTGTACACACTTGAACATGCCAAATTCCCAGTAGATTAACCCCTCCCTCCACGCACCACATCAGAATGCTTTACCTTTGCTTTGAAGAAATCACTTCCTTAAAATGCCTCTGGTTTAAAGCAACAGATGAGTTCACCCCTGTGGCCCAGTTTTGGCCCTTGTTCTCTGCTGAGGCTGACATTTTATACACAAGCTGATGTCTTCCAAAAGCTTTAAGGATTGCAAGAGTTTCTCTATTCATTCTTCATCATATACCCACACTTCATGTGCACTGTGCCACCATCAACAGACGTGGTCACTTGCCAATGGATCCAGGTTCTGTCTGACTCTTTCAGGTACTTCAAGACCAAAAAAATTGTGGCTCGCTAACCTTCTGAGCCAAAATGTTGTGGTTTTGTTGTTAAAACCTTTCGTGTATTTTACTCTTGTGAATTTGTCTAAATATTTTTTAACCCAAATAAACTTTCCCCAGCCACATAAAACTGCAGCATGAAGTTCTACAGCTGAATTGCAAAATGCATGATAAAACATCCGCTCTTCCTTTCTTTGTCCTGCCACTTAGCTTCTTTTGGTATACTCCAGTTCTTGAATTCGAAGAGACAGTGGGAAATCATTCCCTATTCATCCTTTCAAAGATATTCATACAGATTTCTACCACAGCTTTCCTTGATTGTCTTTTCTTCCTGACCATCTCATTAGCTTCACACTGACGGACAGATTGTTTCATTTAACTTTTTCAAAGACCTAATTTTCACATGAACAATTTCTATGATGGACACCTATTCTTCAGAAATGGGCTGAGAACCATCAGCTGTATTGTGCGTCATTAAATGGCCATTTCAGTAACTACTGAATGTGCTACATTTGAATTCCCTCATAAGGCAAGTAAGTGGCTAAACACCTGTAGAATAAAGTGGCAGAACTGCTAAGTACCAGTTGTTTTCCATTCCCATCAGTGTGAATATGCCTGATCTTCTCAAGTGGCCAGAGTTGAGAGTTACCATGCCTCTCCTCAGCTCGGGCAACTCCCTCCATCTCTTCTCTGCCTGTGGCAAACACGCAGTGATTCATTTCAGCTTAGTCTGAGGTGTTAAATTACATTATTCTTCATTTGCCCAGGGATAAATTGACTCAGCATTTAGGCTAAGCATTTATTGTAAGGTTTGCATCCAGACAATTACCTCAACTTAGCTGGTGCTTGGTAACTTGTTAAGCCACAGTATCTTAATTACAAGACCTAAGGCTCTCATAAAACAGATTGGGATTTTGAGATAACTTCTGCTTCTATTTTGAAAAGTTGGAATACATTCCAGGGCAAAACTATTCTAAAACAAAGCTCAGCATTACAATCTCCCATCATGTAGTCAGAAGAGTTTTGTATATAAAACAGGAGTAGCAGCCATTTCTTTTCTAATTCAAACTGTCCACCAAATACAGAAAGAAAATGAAAAACTACCCTTGGCATAGCTAATTGCAATCAGAGACTTTTGAAAATTCAAGCTCTTGTTCCCCACTTCAAACACAATTCAGCAAAGTGTTTAAGCTCTGACTTGAATGGGATGACTTAAGTGATTAGAATTAACCATGTGCTGAAGCATTTTGCTGAACCATGAACCTGAGGAGGAGAATAATGCCTTAAAACTATGACAGTTCTTCAGCTGAAAAACACAGAAGACCCTTATTCTGAGTACCAAAATTATATTTCTTATATTTTTTTTTTTTCTAAAAAAACCAGACTCCTTTAACATGGCTCGTGCTGCAGCCTTTGGACAGGGATGAGTCTAGTCTTTTGCAAGCTGCAAAGTAACATCTCAAGGAAAATGTCTTCCGCTAGCAGTGAAGAGATGGTGCATGAACTGCAACACTTTGCTAAAGCAACCCTATAGCCCAGATATAGCCCAGTTTGGTTTAACATGTATTCAAAGGTGTGTGTCCAGCAAGGAATGCTAATTTTTGTACTTTGAGTATTACGCCCAATTCTGACAGCAGCGTAATCTGAGTAACTTCAGCACTTGCTCAAGACCAACACTGTATAATTTAGAGTAGTTTTTGGCACAGTATAGTTCTTAATACATCCTCTGTACCAAGATGCATTCCCATATGTTGCCACTGAATTTGTTAATGTTCTGTACTTAATGGACAGTTATGTTGAATAGGTCTTTAATTAGTTTGAATAAGTCCTTGAAACTGGGACTGTTTCAGCAGGATGTTTTGGTGGGGTAACATCAGAGAATGTACTTGCTCCTCCCCAGCCATTCACCATGCCTAACATGTACATCCATGATTTTTATGACCTTACAAATTCTCTCACTCATTTGCCATGGTAAATGTGACTGCAATACCAAGAAAAGAAACTGTGAAGGCTGCAGTACAAATTCAGTTCTTGTAAATATTCCAGGCATTCATCAGCTGTGGATGAAATACAGGAATTTGGGGGCTTTTTGTTTTGCTAGATGATTGCTCTGTTTGGGACAATCACTGAAGCATGGCCTTAAAAGAAATGCCTTTACTCTGCTTCTGAGAGAACAACCTTGCCAGTTAAGGTCTATGAGTTTAAGGGTGACATGTACATTCCTGCTTTTGAGAGAGGAAGTGGTAACAGGAGCATTTTCCTCTTTCCTGTGCTTTTTGAGCTCTGCAATAGAGGTAAGTTGGCTTCCACAGCGCATGTATTCTAATATCTCACTGCTACAATCTCCTTTTGGTCCCATTATCAGCAGTGAATTAATTCAGGCTAATAAACCACTCAAAGATCAAAAATAAACTCCAACAGCACATCAGAGGAGCAGACCTGATGTATCATGTGTCAAGCTTGTAACTGTGTTGAGGACCACGTATCTGTCAGCATGTTACCATCCTGACTTGTGCTTCAGGCTACTGAGAACCAAGGCCATTCCTAGATAAACTCTTCTGCTGCTAAAAAAATGTTCGGTTTATATTTTTCTTCAATTTATCATTCATCTTACAGTGGATTAAGTAAGGTTTTTATTTAGTAGAGCAAAGTCTTCTATCAATAAAGCACTTTAGGCAAATAGAGCTGGAAGAAACTCCTAGCCCATCTCCCTACCCTAAAGTAAGACTCACTCTGCCTGTGCCCTTCCTAAGACCTCCTGCAATCTCCCAAGGCCTTGCAAGCTAGAAATCTCATTATCCTTCAGGGAGTTTTATGCATTTCAACTGTTTTGATGCTGCAGTGACTCTTTGTGGAAGAACTCCTACCTCGGTGCAGTTGTGCTGTGCTGGGCTTCTGTCCTGCTTGTAGAAAGATTAGTGCTTGTCAGACTTTGAGGCTTGCTTGTCTACCTTCTCACAGAGACATATCCTCCAGAGCCATTCTCCTAAATGGCACTGACTGACACCTATGGACAAAATGCTCGAAAACCTTCAGCTCATAATCCCCCCTGAGAGCAGGTGGGCTCCTGGCTGCTGTGGGGAGTCCAGTGGTTTTGCCCCGGATGTTGCATTTCTTATCCAAACGCCTTCATTTCTAGAGGAACTAAAAATGCCTGGCTCGTGCAGCCCTTGCACATGATGTCTGGCAAATACTGCAGATGAGGTTTCTCAGTCTAAGGAAAATGCAGCAATTAACACTACATTAATTAACAAAAGAAAAAGCAAGCTATTTTTGGAAGTAGGGCCTGCCCACTAAAAAGCATTCAGAAGACCCATTGTACCCTTCTGCTAACAAAGCCTTGTTAGCCTCCCGGAACAACCAGTCCAGAAATGGAGAAAGATGATTTTAACTGGGACTACACACTGTGCAGATCCAGATTTTGAGAACCCATTTTCTGGCCTATGTCCCAAAATTCTATTGGACTGGAAAAGGAAACCCTAGGATGCCAGCAGAAGCAGAAGCTAAAAAGTAGCAGGGACTGCCCTGCTTTTTTTAATTCTGCTGTCGTGGGATAGAAGAACCAGAGCTCCAGTATGTGCTTGGCTGAGAGATCTAAGTCTGTTTTTGGAAATCCATACTCGGCTCTTTTTGGACAGATAGTGTCTCTTTGAAGTACTAAATAAAAAAGTGCTTACGGAACATGGCTTGTCTAATTTACCAGTGTAAGAAGAGGCAGAACTCTGCCCGATGTCATTTTTCACATCCAGATAAGAGGACCATACCAGGGAAGCTTTTTAGCTGTCTGTGGTCAGTGGCATGGTGGCCTCGTAAGGAAGCTTCCTTGAGAAAAGAGATAAATAAAGGTAAACCACGGGGAAATCAATTATAGTAGAGAGAGAACAAAACCAAATGCAAAAATATGCTTCCTGAAATCCTAGGTTCTTCAGTTTGGTCAGACCTGCTCATGAAGGTGATTCAGGTGATGTTTGAAAGATTTAAAGACCTCTGTGCACACTCACCAGAGGTGCAGGTCAGGAGCAAGAGCAGTGTGACACTCACATACCAGTAAGACAAGGCCAGATTGCTGCCATGCACAAGTCTCACAGTGGCTGCCACCTTCCTGGCCACAGTCTGGGTATTGCTGACTCTGGGAGCAGCTCTGGGGACTTGGAAAAGGAATAAATTAGTGCTCATCATTGAGAACTGGGGAGGAATTTTCCAATGGAAGTGTTTGTTGTCGGAAAATGTGGGTTCATTGACAGCTGCACACGTGGCAAGGGTGGACTGACTTCAGTGACACATTTTTTTTAGGACAAGAACAGTTTTCATGGCCAAGCATGGAATTTTTATTTAAAAACAGAGCCGAAAACAGCAGTTCCAGAGTGCCCATTCGTCCAGTGATTGCCATGTAAATTCAGAGATGGAAGGCATGGGTTTAAGTCCCTGTTGCATATGATTTGATTTTTGTGTCCTTGCACCTTAGCAGGTCCCCTCACTCTGGAGGTGGTTATCTGGGGAGAAGAACATGATCCCTCTTGCTGGGGAGAGCTGTTTCTGTCTTTGTTTTGCTTTGTTTGTTTGTTAAGAATACAGCATTATTTCATGCAGTAAGAGAAAAAGAAAAACAAAGTTCTTGAAATCTCAAGTGATGCCAGAACATATTTTCTACCCAGCTACTTGCCATAAATAAAACTGACATTTTATATCTTGGCCATTACAGCTAAATGAGTGCCATGATTATTTTTTTCTTCTTAATAAAATAGAAGTCATGTTAACACACACTCGCTACCAGAAAATTTGGTCTTGTTTCAGTTGGTGCAAAATGCAAATAATGAAAATATCAGTTTAGAAAGATACATGAGAGGCTTTTTTCTCCCTACCAAGCTTAATTTTCATTTGGGTGACTCGTCTGCAATCCAGATGGTATCTATGAGGGGGGAATGGAGACAGAAATGATTACTTTTTCTCTTTCTCTTCCAAGAATTACATTGCAAATAAATTTGGAAAGGGGACCACTTAGAGAAGACCTGTTCCAGGAGATCCCAATTTTAATTCTGCCAAGGTGATTAGCACAGTTCTATTTTCATACAGGTCTTTAAATTTTTCTAAGTCCTCAACTGGACATTAAGTGACTCACCAGCACTTAGAATATTTTTTTTCAGCTGAAACATTTCACTGTGCCCTTTGGCAATGGATTTTTATGCTGCAATTTTATTAAAAAGTTTGCATTAGGAACTTCAAGATTAAGAAAAGAGGTTAAAAAGTTTATGTCTCCATCTATAACTGCCTAGTTCTGCACATCTGGAGAGTACCTGGGGATGGGATCTTTTCCTTTCCTGGCACAGATCTGAGTTTGATCCAAAGCTTCCATTGCATTACACATTTTAACACATTTCTCTGCATTCTCAGACAGTGATTTTTATGAGTAAATAACATTAACAATGAATAGCTCAAAATCTTAAGCTCTTGAACTCAGAATTAGGTTGCACAGTGAAGAGTGGAGCTCACTGTCTCAGGATGAAAATAACAGGCTTGTATCTGACAGAACCAAGTTAAATTCCTGCCATGGACTTTTTCAGTCTTTGTGATGCCTCTGGAGCTAAGACTGGGCTTTGCACATATATACAAACACACTCAATGGTATGCTGCTTTTAGTAAGACCCTTTTATTTCCTCTGAGTCCTGGACTGTGTTCATGCAATGACTCATGAGCAAACAGCTTTGCAGAACTTATCCTTTGATTTGTAATGCTCCCTGCTGTGCCTCTGCAAAGTCTTTTATTTCTTTGCAAAGTTTGCACAGAACACTTTCATAACTATAATGTCCCAAAAGCTGAAATCAATGAGGACTGTAGCCATTACACTAAGGATGCATTTGTCTTGCTATTTTCAACTTTGAAAATTGGAAGCTTTAAAGCATTTACCATTGAAGGCAAGAACATATACTACTACTTAGGAGCCCAAATCCTGTTGGCTTTCAGTGGAGTTCAGGTACTAATGTCAGATTCCTAAACACTGCTTTTAGCAGCAGCCTGAGGTGGTTGAGCCTCTTTTTTAAATCCAAGCTCTCCAGCTATGTTTTTGCTGCCTCCAGTAGAAGTCCTGGACCTCAGAGCAAACCAAATGCCTTGAGATGGTGACACTTGGACTTAAGGTGGGACTCCAAGTCCCATCCAGCTTCACCACCTCAGAAATTTACGTGAAAATTCTGAATTCAGGTCAGAAGCCAGATCTGGCTAAAAAGCTCATGCTTCTGGCAAGCAAGGGAGGCTGACAAAACCCATTTTGGCCTCTTCACACACAGGCAGGGTATGTCTCAGCTAACACCAGGTAAGAGCACTAGAAGAGGCTGCCCAGAAAGGCTGTGGAGTCTCCTTTGGAAATGTTCAAAACCCACCTGGACATGATCCTATGCAATCTACTGTAGGTGAACCTGCTTTAGCAATAGGTTTGGAGTAGATGATCTTTAGAGGTCCCTTTTAACCCCTCACATCCTGTGATTCAGCTTGATTATATGTAGAGGCAGCCTGAGGTGCTTTCCATACTGTTCACCTATCTTTTATCCCCAAATCTCATTTCAGTGGCATTTTCACATCTAACTCCTCCAGTTGGCCTAGACAAACCTGGTAACTGCAAACAGCACTGGGAGCAACATATTTTCTCCCGTCCCCCCAACAATGTCTGAACAGTTCACAAATGCTAAGAGATGCAGGCTTTCCAATACCTCAGTGAAGAGCAGGTTTGTGCTACCTGCTTTTATTGACAGATGGAGAGATGAAAGATGTGACTATTTAGGAGAGATTGTAATAAAAACTCCAGCTAAGTGACGATGAACATAAATTGTTTTATATTTTCTTGGAAGCCTCCTTCTTCTTCTTCTTCTTCTTGCCTCAGAGTTGAAGGACTACTAAAATATTAACTGAAGAGTGAGAGCTAGATGGGAAATTTTGTCTCATTCATCTTTCATTCTCTCTTACGGGACAGTTTATCATGTTGGGGACTTCAAAGGACTGAACCAGATAAGCAGAGGAGAAACACAGATTAGCTGAGACATCAACAAGCATTGGATGAGGTCAATTAAAAGCCAAATTAAACAAATGGAGCTTTCAACTTCGATCCAGACAGGAAGAAACAGTCAGTTGCAAGGGTTGGAGATGAAAAGAATTCCAAAGGGCTGATGCAGAACAGGAGCATGGGGGTGGGAAGTGTATGACTAGCCAGGGGCAACATGGCAGTGTGGAGCAGAAGTACCTTCCATCTATTGTATTCAGACAAGACCAAAGCTCAAACTTATCTGGATAGAACCTCAAACTTATCTGTATAGATGATACCTGGAGGAGCTGAAAGGGAAAAGCCCTGGCCAAGTTAAGAACTGTCCTAGTGGCTACAGAAAGGAAGATGAAGCAGAGCCCCAGAGTAAGGGTCGGGGTGAGTGAGGGCAAGGACAAGCTGTGCTGCAGCAGGCAGAGCAGTGGACCAGCAGTGAGAGGAGGCAGATTTTGTGCCAAGTGGATTCTGGGTCACGTAACTGGAGCCAAGCTGCTGAGTCACTCTGCAGAGACTTCCAAAAGTCACTTTGCCCACCTCCTGCTGCCTCAGTCAAACCCATCTGAAAACAGGGGTCAGGACAGCCAGGAACTGTGCTGTGAAAACAAGGTGCTGGCTGAATATGCCAGAGGTGACCATGAAAATATATGAAACTCACAGCAAGACCCTCTGAGACAACAGCAGAGGACCCCCCAAATGCTGGAATGAAAAGACTGATCTTTGTCTCATAGAGGAGTTTTTTAAAGACTTTGCACTATTCTTTGCCCATCCAATTCACTCACTTGAAATACTTCCTCTTCTCCAAGGCTCTTTTTAAAGTCTGGACAACTAAAGCAAAAGCCATTCTTATAAGCAGTGGTAGATTAGAGTTTAAACAGATCATACTCTTCTCCTGGGCTGCTTCAACGATATTTTTCCCTAACATCTCCTGGGTTTATTCCTCTGACCATTAAAAAAAGGTACCTTTATTCAAATAACTGTTCCAAACCACTTACAGAGTCATTGTTTTCCCTGTTTTAGTCTTTCAGTTCCCAAGTTTGGCTAATACTTGTATTCCTGATTTTTAAAAGGATATCATCTTAATGATCTCACAATTACTGTCTTTTGGCTTATGCTTCCATGTGGATCATCTGACTCCACCAAGAATCTTCAACCAGTGCAGTATAATCTCAAAGACATTATGTTCCCCAATTACCAATGGCAGATTATAGAAGCTAGAGGCCAACTAGTCAACTCTCTTGACAAGTGAAAGGCTTCACTGTGATCCCAGGAACTCTCTATTGTGCTTGGCCAGGAGGTCCTGAGTTTTAAAATAGATATGTGATCACTCACTAAGATCTAGCAAGAAGAGAGGAGTTGATCAAGGGGCTACAGGACACAAACATGGCAAGCAGTCATACAGCAGAGAGAGGGCTGTTGTATGGTGAGGAATGACAAGGGAAATACCAGACACAAGTCCACAGGGAAACAGTTTTCATGACTTTTTGTGTCCAGGGAATTTGCCCTGGCCTGGATCAGAACATGGTTTACATGAACAACCTTTTCCTTGCAAAGCAATCTAGTTCCAGTAAGACACACAGCATTTCTTTTTCTCTCAATTTACCGGCATTGCAAAGACAAGATCTTGGAGGCCCCTCCAACAACGTCCCTTCAGTATCTCAGCTTATCTTCCTTTCTTCTCAAGAATCCCAGGACAAGCCTGATGTCAAACTCTTCCCTTGAGGCTGATTTCCATCACTCCCGGAGTTATGTTCAAACACTTATATAGCCTAGTAATTAATACAAACTATCATGAGCTGACATATACCTCTGTCTGTGTATCAGTATCCTCCATGCCTCCAGAAGATGGATGGATTTAAATAGCATCTTTGAAGACAGCTGAAGAAAGTTAACTAGGGATTGACTAACACAGGAAAGCTATTTTTAGCAGTCAACCGATATCTGGTTACCTTGTTACGGGAAGCTTATGCAATGCTAGTAAATTCTTAGCTAAGCAGATCGATTGGACACCAAAATTATTTCACTCTGAGAATGCCTTTAGGATTTCAAAAAGAAATACATTTGACAGAAAGATATTTACTTGCCTTCTGCTGTTGGAGCTGCAAGGGATTTATTTTTTCCTTTAAGGTTTCCTCTGGAGCTATGCAGGCTGACAATAAAAAAAAAGTGAAAATTCATTATGCAATACCTGCATCCAGGAGCAACTTATTGAAATAAATTTTCAGATCTTACCATCTTCACCAGTATTTTTTATTACCTAGTAGCACCAGCATTTTGGGGCATGCATTTTTAAAAGACTGGCGTTTTAGCATACATATATGCAAAATAAACTTTTCTGGGAAGCACTGGCATGGCCACAATAATCTGAAGAGTCCTGGGCTGACCATCCCAGCAAGTGAAGAACTGCACAGATGGAAAACACCAGGCAAAGCAAGTTGCCATTAATCTTCTGCCTCTCCTCCCTGGAGAAGGAGGACGGAAGAGGAGGTACAATTCTAATTTTGTTTTTACCTTTGCAACTCCACTAAGATTGTCCCTGGATCCAAGTAAGGACAGAGTTTGGCCCATTGACTACTGAGCAGGAGTAGGGGCTGATGCAACTGGACCCATGTGCAGAGGCAGCTGGCCAGTAACACAAACTGTCTTGGGAGCCAGGGCACGATGCTGTGAAATGCTTGATCCAGCACAGCAAGATGTTTTGCTTATTTGCAAGCCCTAATATGAGAACAAGGCACACCAAGTATATATAGCTCTGGGGATCTGGATGGAGAACTTTTGTGTCCTCAAAAACATTATAAATAAATAATTTGCTGGACAAAGGGGGACAGCACTGCCCAGCCTGGAAGGAATCACTTTTTTTGGAAGGATCAAGAGAGGACAAATGGCACCAAGCCACTTCTGAAAATTGATTAGGAGGGCAAAGCATGTGCAGGTTTCCAAGCAATGAGTAAGCACCATGACATCAAGGAAAGGTTTTGTCAGTGGGATGAAGAATTCCCACCAGTGATGTGTCTTGGGGATGCAGAGCCAGACAAATGCAAGAAGCTCCCTGGGGAGAGATTATTGAAACATATCACATACTCTAGACGATGCAGTTCAGAGTTCTCTAGAGAGATAGAGCAGATTCTTTCATAGGATCACAGATAATGGCAGAACTAGTATCTATCTATTGCCATGTCCTGGTTCAAACAGTCAGCAGCACCAGGAGAGCCCCAGAAAGGAGTAACATGTTCGAATTTACCCTCATGGGATGAAACAAACCCAGATCCTAAGCAAAGTCTTTGTCTGCTCTTTAACAATCAATATTGGCCTGCACTAGATATCAATGTGTCTAACATCCCTTTCAAAATCCTAATAATTAATTCCAGTTACTGTGAAAAAACTTGAATTCAACAGATAACTCAGAGACTTTCTGTTTTCCCTTTAACCTGGCTAAATGTTCTTGTAGCTACATCCCATGGCAAAGTTCTGGAGTTTGCCTATATGCTGTGTTAAACACAGCATTTAGTCTGCTGTATTTTATATGTTTTTAAAACGTATTTACTCAGTCTCTGGTCTGAGTTTGTGTCGCTACTTAATGTCACTGAAAGAAGTCTGTTCCCAGACTCTTATGCCCTTTGATCTCTGCAGGTGTGGAGGCAGTATCAGCCCCATACCCTTCCATGGCAGCAACTTCCCTGCTGGAATAGACTCACCTCCCAGTTTCTGGCCTCCAGCTGCAGGGATCAGTTCTGTTTTCCAAGGAAAGCAGCCCGCCTGCAGCACCTCACTAATTGTGCTCCCGTGTGGGCGTGTGGACCTAACGTGATTCACTCTGCCAGTCAACGCCACCAGGCAGGAGGCACAGGGCTCTTGTAGCGATTATCTTATCTGCTGGAGCTGATGGGTGCTGTTCTTACAAGTGAAGTACCTAATCCTCTTTTCTCTCTCCTAAGCACTGGGCCTCCAGGTAGCCTCAGGCAAGCCCAATCCCTGTATTAATTATTGGTTGCATTTTCTTAAAGCCGTTCTTCTTTTCTTTTCTTTTTTTTTTTTTAATAGATTCAGTCACTCCTAAGTGAAATTCCATCCATCACCCTTCCCTCATAACGGGTTCACATCTGTTTCTGTAGTCTTTCAGTATCATAACAAGCTCTGATTTTGCAACAGTAGGCAGATTTGGGGGTCTGAGGGCATTTTTGGGAGGGGGCGGTTAGCAGATTAAAACGAACAAACTGAATAAACCCTGGTGATGACATCAGGCTAAAAGTCAAACTCACAGGGAGCAAAGCTTAGCTTGTCACCTGCATTACAAGTGCATGCTGGGGCTTTAAATAGCCAAATGAACAAGCAAGAAGTATCAGGTGTGCATCTGGCCCAGAAAACACTTTCCCAATTCCCCTTTGCTGTCTTACTCATGGCAGCTTCAAAAACGAGAGATGTTAAGTGCTGGGGTAGGGCTCACAAGCTTGTTAAAGGACTTTCCATGGTAGCACAGCACAGGTGCAAGTGAGAAGGCCACAGGCATGTGCATTACTAATTTTCCAAATGTAAATCATATCTTTGCAACAGCCCCATGCCCAAACCTATAGCAGCTCCACCAAATGAATGTCTTTGGCTGTGCTTCCCTCTCTGCCTGCACCGTCAGCATACAGGAATCCTCAGCTTTACACCTTCTCCTGTGTGCTTTTTATCACTTTCCAACCAACCTCAGAGAGTACACACCACTGTGCTCACTATAATAGGGTCATTTGTTCCAGATTTGGAATGGATTCTTGCCCAGTTTTCCCTCACCTACAGATCAGGCAACCAGGGCCGCCTTGGTTGTTGCCAGCTGGAGCTGGATTTCCAAGGGTAACCTTCACCGGAAGACTTTGATCAAATCACCTTCTTTCCTCTGTTTCAAAAGTAAAGAAGTTGAAAATCTCTGAGGCTCTTGAAAATGCCTTCAATTTGAAGAGGCAACCCCACTTCTTCTCATCTACTTCATGCCTGACACTGACCAGAGCAAAGGAAGTCCTCCTGAGCAGGGTCAGGCCTTATTCCCTCCTATCGCTTACCCCTGAAAAAAGACTTCACTGAATTTGTACTGCCTCCAGCTTCTATTGTTGAAAACTACTTCAACTTTATCTCCCTCCACTGGCTACCCCCACTCTGAGTCGTGGCTCTGCACATCCTGGCCCCTCATGTGTCTGCAGGGAGACAAAGGTTAAGTATGACATGAATCTGTCTCTTCTTCATCTCCAGAGATCTCCTTAGCACTACAGTGGAGAGGGACAAGGAGTGGAAATGTCCAAATGTTTACAGCTTTTTACAGCAGAAAATCCAGAATATGTTCTTAGTCACCCCCCAAGACAGGCTGTTAGGGAGCATAGACATAATTGATGCCAAAAAATCTGCTTGAGACAGGACTTCAAGAAAGTCCCAAACACAGATAAAAGCAACACAGGTGTTCACTTCCTTAAACAAAACAGTACTCAAGTAATCTCCCTTACCAGAGCTTCATGTCCTTGAGTTTGCCAATTCCATAGCCCAAAACCTCTTCTGTTCTAGCTAACAGTTCTCAGTTCCACTAGGATTGTGCTGGTTCTTGAGATGTCAGACCTCAGTATAAGCCCATGTGTGCATGTGCTTCAGGTTTTGGAAAGCAGTGCTGACACATGTTCTCAGAATATCCTGGCATTGTGCTGAAGAAATGCTAAAGAAAATAAAATTCTCCTCCTCCTCATCTTTGCATCAGAGATGTTGGGTCCCATGCTGCCTATTCTTAATCTGCAGCACCATCTTTTGAGGGCATGCCGTACTCCCAAGCAAATACACTGAGCTCTCCCCAGAGGATCCCCATGGGCCCTTGCTGGCTGCAGTCAAAGCTGGCTGAAAAAAAAAAAATTGTGACAGAAGCTGTTTTCCATTGGAAAGGGACTTTTCAAGGCAAAATGTTTCTTGGGAACATGTGACGCTGAGTAAATTTGTGACTGAAAAATGTCAGGCTGCTACAGCAGCAAGAAAAACTTGCTCCGTTCCAAGTTTTTCAATTTGTTCACTCAGAGCTAGTTTTTGTCCAGCTTACGTTTATATTTGGGCAGAAGGTACCATGTGTATTGATACTTTCTATTCCATATTTACATTGTTACATTTAATATTTTAGAATAATGTTTTGGCATTGATAAAATGTGTCATCTTTTGTGTTTTCAAATGGAAATTTTAATTGAGGGGGATAGAGAAATGTTGTCCCTCCTCATCCATTCTCCCTCACTGTTGTTAATGGCATCATCATCCATACAAAAACAGCTTCACTGTCTGGACCTGTTACAGTTAATAGCAAAGAATTGCTTTTTGTCACACAAAAGCTCTGAAGGATTTGCAAGGAAGGGAGTGAATGTCTGTGTGTGCTTCCCTTCACTTCATCCTGGATTTCAACCAAGGCTGAGGGAAGACACAGCAATATGTGCAATGATGTGTTAGTAACCTGTGGTGATGACAGGGCTGTGCACTTAGTGACTGTTCTATCCATACACTGCTCTGGGGTGAAATAGTCACACCGGACACACAATGGGGAAACTGAACCATGGGGAGGGGACATGATCCTTCTACAGCTACTCTTCAATATCTTCACTTTTTCCTTTCAGAACTTAATAAAAGGCCATGGAATAAAAGAGGTCTGTTCCAGGGGAGTGATTTCTCATTCCACTTAGGTAGGCACTGGGTACTGGCTCAGCAATGCTGCTCTGAGCCACCTGAAAATTGCTACTCAGGTATGTGGAAGGGGTGGTCACCTGCTGAGCAGCAGGAGATGGGCAAGGCCACTGAAGCCAGAGCCTGGCATGGTGAAAGCTCATGGATGCTGTGGTGAAGATAATAATGGCAGCATCTTCCAAAGGCTAGCCATGTCTAGGGAGAAATATGAGCAAGGAAAAGGTTTCCACTTTCCCTTTATTTTTATTTCAACCCCTTTTATCTGTCTTGTTTTATAGCTTTACATTGGAAGACAGCCCATTTCCTGGTACGTACAGCAGCTTGACTGAGCATAGCTTGGCAACAGTGCCTGTTGCTTTAGGGAAGAACAGAGCATATTCTCATTGTGCATGTTTTCTCTTGGAAACATTTCATCCTGTCTATATAATTCTATATATGGCTTCCAGCCATGCCACTACAAGCTGCAAAAACACCAGCTCTTATACACTAAAAATGTCAGGCCTATTTAATGGCTGGATCCAGGGACATCAAGAAATTACCTGTAATTCTGTAGATTGTCTTCTTTGGGCAGATTTGAGAGTTTCTTTGCTCAGCATAGAGAAGGGAATTATTTTGCCTTTTTGGAGAAAATTCTCAAAATTCTCATTTGTGCCATGCTCATTGCATGCCTTCTTTCATGCTTTTCACAATGGTAAGAAAATTAATTTTGGTGTCTCAACTAAATTTCAGTATTGGTAATTTTTGTGGTTCTCCCTGTTCTATAGAGTTTCTTTCATCCATCTCAAACCGATCATGTGGAATGCCTGGGTCCCACTCCCACAATGGGGCTACATGCTTCTGAGGTTGAACAGGGTATGCCTGCACTGTAGGACCAAATTCAGTCCCATTCTTCTGCTAAAAAGCTAAATAGAAGTAAAAGGGAAGGAATATACCTGAGGAAGAGGGATGAGATTCTTTGGAGTCCTATCTCAGTAAAATTAAAAAAAAAATTACATGTTCTTTTCAGGCCTTGTTTCATGTCTGTCCTAAATTCATGTCTGTTTTGCTGTTAATAACCATGTCAATGTCAAAAAAAACCCAAAAAATTTGCAAACTTTCTTAATGTTGAAGCCAGAGCAGCTCTCTCGTCCATGTAAGCATTGTTCAGAACAGCTGCACTATTCTAAGAAGTGCTATTTTTCTGAATCCTTTTTGGCCCACACCATCTGAAGTCACTTACAGAGCTTAGACCTTTTATTTTCATTCTTTACTGCATCACACTGAGTGCCCTCAGCTCCCAGCATTAGTAATGGGAACTCCACACTGCTCCAGAAGTGATCTCTGTAGGAGCTGTCAGCATAGGGAACAATGCCTGTTTCAGGAGGATTTTTGCTCCCAAAATGGGCAGGTTCAGCTCCACATCTGCCCTTCACATTGCAACCCATGCTTGACTCATGCCATCCTCAGGCATAACCTCAAGTGTCTGAGACCTCTTCCCCCTGGCCTCTTTTCTGCTGAGTGCTTCAGTTCTGAGGTTATTTTAATTTTTTGATGTTCCTCAGTTCCTTGACTGATCTGTCTTCTCAAACAGCTTATGCAGCAAAAGCAAGAGGAAGGGACCCCTCAAACGTTTCCTTGATGAGTTCACTGCTGTCTCTCTGGCAGCTCTGTGGATGCCATGCTGTCCTTTAGGGGTGCCCTTTGGCTGGAGAACACCCTGGCAAGAAGGGACAATGAAAAATAGCAATAGCAGCAATGGTAGCAATAGATGGGGCTAGCAATCTTTCTCTGGGTGAATATGAGATCTGGTGCTCTTCTCAGTTGTTTGGGGGGTCATTACTCAGTTACATATCCAGTGATGTTTGTACACACCAGATTCCTCTGGTTCTTCCCATGGTTTTGCTTTAGGGTGGCAGCAGTGTGCTCAAATGCTCACCAGAGGTTCTGCAGACTCTGAGTTGGAGGAGCCAAAAAATGTAACACCCCAAAGCTTGAACGTTGGTCATTTCACAGAGCTTTAAGCATCTATACTGCATGATTTCTTG
Source organism: Trochalopteron elliotii (assembly GCA_024734555.1). Classification (NCBI taxonomy): domain Eukaryota; kingdom Metazoa; phylum Chordata; class Aves; order Passeriformes; family Leiothrichidae; genus Trochalopteron; species Trochalopteron elliotii. Next base: position 6,567,853 of record JANPWX010000011.1, read on the forward strand.
TCATCCAGCTTCATGCTGTCTGCAGACACCAGGAGTCTCTATTTGAAATTCTGTTTACTCCTTGGCATCACTGGTTGTTATCTCAGGGGTGATTCATTATCTGCCTAGATTGGTTACCAGAGGGTGTGAAATCTTTCTGTAGTGGAGTCATGGACTACAAAGCCAAGAAGGACCATTTTGGTGAACCTCAAATAACCTCTGAGCTGTTCATGTATTGAGCTGCAAGTGTTAGCTGGTGACTGTAAGGGTTTTACATGCAGAAATGGGTATTTGCATTTTCAGTGCAAGTGTGCACTTGTCTGCCTTCCCTCACTAACACTTTCCATGTTTTCATAATAAGATGGATTCTCACCATCCTTCTGTGGCACAGCAATTATGGAGTAGAAATCCTTTTCCCAAATGGCAATCAAAGGCAGCGGACAATAAACATTAAAACCGTCATGTACTTTGAATGGCTCTGATTCTCGAGACAGTCAGGTTAAGCTGGTGTTAGAATGGTACAAACAAGTGAAGGACAGGGCTACTCTTACCAGGGTCCCCAGATGTGACATACATCCATCCATACCATCAGGCACCATAGGAAAGCTGCCTTTTCATAAACTGCCTTGCTAGCACAAAGTCAATTCCAAAATTGTAAGTCCAGATTTCCAGTAAACAAAACACATCAAAATTATCCAGGGATGTCTGAGGCAGGAAGTCTTGTTGCCACTCTTGCAGTACTTAGTGTGAGTCCAGTCTCAAGGGCAAGGTGGTTTTCCTCTGTCCAAGATGACCTACCTGAACACCTGAGGTCACCGCATCAAGCCAGCTTCCCTGAATAGCACAGTCTCTCCATGGCTTGCTGCTCCTTGTCAAACCCAGCCCTTTGAGAGAATAAATGCTTGTTAGAACTGAATGTGCCTTGAACTAAAAGTGTAGTCTATTCCCAAACATCTGGATGCCATACTGCGTGGCTGAAAATGTTTCTTTTGACCATGATTCATCCCTCTTCATTTTTTCACTCTGTAAGCTTCTGTGAGTGACTCAAATCTGACACCCATGAAAAGCCTTTATTTCTTTATAATTCTGGTCAGACCACTAATTAATTGCTGTGTTTGTTCTTTAATACCTGACCAATTAGCATAAGTAAATATGGATAGAACAAGATGGCATGCAGGGCTAATAAAACTGCTGCAGTGGTTTTAATTGCCAGCTTAAAACTCTGTGAAGACTTTAGTGCAAAAGGAGAAGAAGAAGAAGAAGGAACTAGGCTGAATGGCTAAATTATAAACTACCTCCATAGGCTCCACTTCCAACTTGTGGACTACTTGTAAAAGGTCTACAAATAATAATATATTTTAAAAATCTATAATATTTCTCAGCCAATATGAAATCAGGAGGGCTGATGAGTCAACAAAAGTTGAAGACCAGCCTCCAAGCAAGACCTATAGGTGGGTCCAGATCCTCAGTACTGGGATCAATGTATTTCCAGGCAGATTCCTATGTCTGCTGTTCATTTATTTTACTGGCTCACTATATAAAATTACAGTGTGGAAAGAGCAGGAATGTCTAGGGAAACCTTAGATGTCACTGTAACAGCCCTGCTACATTTCTAAAGCTGTGTATATGCATTAACACAATATTGCTTTCAAACTAAACCATATCCTGCCTCCTAGCTTGGCTTCTTACCCAAAACTCTGGTTCAGTAAGGCAGGTACATGGTTTCTGAAATAGAATCTCATATGCCCAAACTGCTTAGCCAAGGAGTAAGGCCTGTCCAGAGGCCTCTGTGTAGAAGTGCCCTCAGTGATGGGAAAAGGTAGTAAAAGCCCAGAAGCTCCCTGGAGACATTAGAAAAGAGGGTGGGGTTTTTGATGTGTTTATGGAGAGACAGGAAAATGGAGTGGTCAAATATGAGGATGATGTTCCTCACAGCAAGAGCTAAGAAGCCACAGCTCTCTTGAGGAAGCACCATCACTGACTCATCTCAAACTAGTCCGAACAAATTAAGAGAGAAAAGAGAAGCAGGCAAGCCTGGCAACAAGATTTGAGCTACAACATTGCTTGATCCAAAAAACTGTTGGCCTTTCTCATCTTGAGTTTTCTTTGATTCTGCAGAAGCTTTTAATAATTCTATGGATTTTTGCATAAAACAGCTACAGTGTCACATAAGGTCTCTATTAGCAGCTCTGCCTCTGAAGACGTGTCAGCAGTTCTGATAGGACTGCACTCAAAGGGGTTGGGGCTACAGGCATTTCATACACCATGGATATCTTCCATCATCACTCTTGGTGGAAGATGGGTTCAAAAATGAGGTTTGTGGATTTGCACTTCTTGTAATGTGAGTTGCCTTTCTCTATTGAAAAGCAGGCATAGGTGTTATGGACTGATTCTTCCACAGTTCTCTTCAGCTCAGGCTTTGCAGCTGCTACAATGCCCAGTTTAGATGTTGAGATACAGTTCTCTTGGCCATAATTTTAAAGGCCTTGAGAGTCTCAAAACCTTTAATGGCTGTGCAGCTTACGTTGTGAGCTAAATCCATTATTTAGCATGGAAATTCCCAGATGTGAATCTGTGGTACTTTCCCTAAGCTAGGGATTTCTGGAATTTTCGGGGTGCATTGGGTATGTGCTCTTCCCTCAGTGTGTTCTAATTAATTAGTTAGTTACCTGCATACATGGATACTTGCCTGAATATGCATGGAGACCTGGCAACCATAGGAGCTGGCTACCCAAGCAATGCACAGCAGGATTTAGATGTTTGCAGGGAGAATCTTACAGGCACACGGCCTCCATACTTATGTATACAGACATCATGTGAAAGTTTAACACCAGGTTTGACCCCACAGTTATAGCACACAAGAAAGGCCGTTGGAAGCAGCAGGGCAGTTACAAGGAACATTTGGTATGAATTTTGCCTTGTTTTGCAGTTAATGAATCATTCCTGAGCCTGCCCTTCTACTATTCTCATTTCAGTTTAGACTGTTGAAGGAAAAGCGCTTTAGGAGACAGAGTAGTCTCTTTTTATGTATTTAATTTGGTTGGACAGAGACACAGGGAAGATGGACTGTGTATTAACTGACTACATTCTTATCCAGTACAAGTTTAAGCTTGCTCTCCAGGCAGTTTATCTCTAAATTCATAGGCTATTGTGAAGCTATAATGTTACAGGGGTCCCAGAAAGTTTTTTTTCCTTTGCTGTGACTCAAGCATGGAACCTTTGAATGCATCCTGCAAGGAGTTGCAAGTATGGCTCTTGCAACAGGGTACAGTGCACAAGGGCCTTCTGTTTGCCCTTTCCTGAAAATTTTCTTCAGCTCTGACCCTCAAGTGCAATGAATCTGATTCAGATAAACTCTCATGGTAAAATTCCTGTCTTCTTTACTGTCAGTTAAAAAAAAAAGAAAACAACAACAAACACATACAACACACACACACACACACACACACACACACACACAAAAAAAAAAAAAAAAAAAACACCACCTAAACACAAGACCCAGCAAAATTGCAAGCTAAGGTATCTGAAAATTAAATTAGGCACTTTAGGTACTTTGCTAGTGGGGTAAGGTACCTGGGTTTTTCCTAGATCTCTGCTGCTATCTCCTTCTTGGATTGTTGTGATGGGGATCCAGATAAGAAACAGAACAAGTAAAAGTGCGTTTCTGATAATTGCATTTTTTTCTAAAGGAAAAATAGAATTGCATTTTTGTGCAAAAACATCAGCAGAAGTTAGCTGATGTATATAACTGCTTGAAAGCCGATTGAGGGCAAACCCACAAACCAGGAATGGGTTAACTTTAGAGAACTATTGAGCATGACCATTTATGCTGGCCTTCTTCTAGGAAATTCCCTGCAAGAGAAAATTAGAGGCAGAGGACAGCGTGTAGCCATAATCAAACCTTATTTAGTTTGGCACTTTCTCTATCTATCCCATCTCTACCAATCTGACTTGCTCTGCTGTTTTCCTTGGCTGGACCACTATAGTAGTTATTCCTTCGATATATGTAATATTTCAACATATACAACCAGTGCATTTGCTGCTTTGCTCATCTTTTGTGTATTAAACTTTAGGGACTGTTTTTGAATGTGATGAATTTCCAGGTTTGGCTGGAATTGTGCCTCAGGGCTGGGTGGATACCCAGAGAAGTGGTTCTTCTAGATTTTGCATGAGAGAGGAGGGCAGAGCCTTTTCTTTCATGTCTTAGACTTTATAAATGCACACATCATCATCCCAGTTAAACTGAATAGTGCCCAGCTGAGGTAGCAAAGAACCTCTTTAATTTGTGAAAAAATGACCCCTAGGCAGAAATCTCACCAAACCAGCTGAGAATAGAATCCAGGGCATGATGGTGTTTCCTCCTATTAATGAACAAATTTTATATTTTAATATCTTTATTTTTTTTTCCAGAAGTGATTGCCAAACCCCATAAATAAACATAGCATTCTGCACACTAAGGAACTGGATTGACGTTCAGTGATATTTCATACCATGTACATTTTAATTAAGTCATGATGACCTGAATTCAGTGGGTTGACACGAAGGAGAATTAACTCTCCATTCTAATAGTTCTGCTGCCAAGGACAAATTCTCTGTTACATCGGTGTGACTCAGTTCAAACAACAAACAGTCTTGCAATTTAAAATCCCTGCAGGCCCTGGTAAAGTTTCCCCAGTTCTTGGATAACTTCCTTTTTTCTCCTTGATGTTTTTCCTTAAAGTGAGATATTCTGTTGCTTTGTCCTGATTTTCCAAGTAACGGGTGGGTCCTTATACTCCTGACAATAAAGTTGCCTTCCAAATATTTATCACATCAAATAATGTACTTTTCCATGTTATTAATCCTGGAGAATCTTCATATTTCCATTTGGTGAATTATGTTGTCTAATATGGACAGATATTTCCAGATTTAATGTCAGATTTAATCTCAAATTTCTGAGATTTCACTTTTGTAACATATATTGGAAAGTGCATAAGGAAAAGAAGGAGGGTTAAGTTCTGCTTTGTTCACTTTTTGTTGTCAACATTCATGTGGTTCTGCTCAGGTCAGTGGGTGTAACTCAGAGCAGAACCAGACACACTTGTATGAAACTGAATGGTTTAAACTGGAGATGGAAGAACCTCCAGAGAAGCCATGCATATAGTCTCATGAGAGATAGAAATTAAGTTCTTTTGGATTCTGTCTGGGCTGGTGGACTATCCATTAAGTTCCATCATACAGACTCACTTCGGTTCATATTGTCATTGTGCATCAGATGCCTTCAGCACATTATGGAATTTACTGAGTTAAACTAAAAGTAACATTAGTCAGAGTTGATCAAGTTTCTCAACTGCAGCTCCATGCTACAGGGGCCTGAGCTTGCCTCTACAAATCTCCCAGTTTATTCTGGAATTTGCCCTTGCCCTCCTCTGAGAGGACCAGAAAAGGACTCTGCACTCCTCTACTGAAAATAACATAAAGTAGGGTGAAGTTCAGTGACAGACTTTGAAAGCTCGGATGAACTTTTGCACTTGTCCCAGGTCCTGGTGCTCCAGTAATCCAGAAAACCAGAATATTTTCCCCAGATCTTCAGGCTTTATCATACAAGTCATCTTTGGTTTAAAAAGCGTAAATGCATGGAGAGATGAAAACTGAATCAGAAAGACAACAGGGTCATTGCAATGTGTCCTGTTCCCAGCATTGGGCAGAAGATCCCAAGGAAACATAAGCCATTTGGTCACTTGGCTTGCAACATGTCTGGCTATTTTGGTGAGAGCAAACATTACATGAGCTGGTTTGCTGCAGAATTTACTGGGGACAATCTGTTGTCTGTAATGAGAGCCTGGCTTCACTGACCTGGAGTGTTTAAAGGTTTTAATGCTCTTCTGGAAGGCTTTGAATCCACCCGTGTAGCAATGCCACCACTAATAGTATAAGGATGGCTTCCACACTTTGCGGCTGGCTCCATGTTTCCCAAGCACTGTTGGAAGATTGGATAATTCTAAGTGCAAATGACTTTGAAACCAGGTCTGTTCATAACCTCTGGAATGGGCTAAGAGGTGGGACTGCCCTCTCTGCTGGGATGCATGAGGAGAGAACTCCTCCACAGCATTACAACAGGTGAATTCCTTGCTCCTATACTCTCCTCATCTGCACAGATCAAAAGCTTTGAAGATACTTTTATTTTGTTCTTATGTTTTAAAGATGTAAACTTTGCAGAGGCCTTTTTTTTCTTGGCAGGTTTCTTTAAAAAAGCGTATTCCTGAAGCTCCTGTAACCCTTACCTTATCTCTCCAGGCACAGAGAGCTCTTGTACACAAGCAGATTTGCCTCTGCCAGAGATTTTTTTCCTATGGTTCTGAATACCATAGGAGCTGGCTGCTTCTGAAGGCAAAGGCTGGCTTGAAGTCCTTCCCAAAGGATAAAGCTTGTGCACAATATGATGGGTCCTGCAAGGAGCACCAGTAGCCATGCACAGCCAGTCTTCTGTTATCCTGCTTCACCCAGGTCTGAGGGGGTCATGACAGCTGATACTGTGAAGTCTGCGGAGCTCTGGAAGCTGTGGAGGGAATAAATTCTGTGGAATGCACTTGTCTCCCTTCTCCATCGATAGCTTCAGACCACACACCGGTCTTCCATGCAGGACAGCTGTAAACACTGCCTACGATAGAGCTCTGGCAAAGGCCAGTTGTCCTCCAGTGAATCCAGATGGGTCTCGGAGGAGAACAGCTGTGTGTGAACAGGAAGGGAGAGCTTCCTCCTGCCTCTTCCAAAACCTACCACTCAACCGCTAAATAAATCAACATCAGCAGTGACTCTTCACAAGGGAGAGTGAGCCAAGCCCAGGCTGGGAGTTTACCTCAGTACATAGCAAAGGGAGAGGAGCTGTCTGCAGCACACCAAGGCTTCCCCAATGCAAATCTTTAGGGCGTCACCAACCCATTTCTGCTGTGTGTTCAAAAAGCTTCTTTCCTAATGCTGTTGGTGCCATCTGAAGTTACAGCAAAGACACAGGGCGTATTACCCTATGGAGACAAGGCACTCAAAGTGTAGAACAGGTGAAACAAAAATTACTTTCAGCTATTCAACAGTAAAAATATCAAGCAGAGGCTTGGAACATTTTTGTTTGGATAACGCAGGAGATCTGACCTCTCCTGTCATTGTCAAGAGTGGTGGAAGAAAAATCAAATCTCTCTTGCCTTTGCACAGAACATGAGGCAAGTGTATAGTGTATAAGTTGCAGGTTGTTTTGTTTTTTCCTTTGCAGCACATGTTAAAAAAAAAAAAAAACCAAAAAAACAAAAACAAAAAAAACACCCACAAGAAAAAGCAAAGCTTTTGGATCTACTATTCCCCAAAAAGAAATTTACAATTTGTCATCAGACACATCTGAAGTGACAAAAAAATGGCTTCTCTGGTATCTTCATAAAGCACTATACTGATCTTTCATCATTTTGAAACAGAACTTGAGGTCCTTTTAACATCGATGTCTCAGAATCAGACCCTCAAGACTCATATCTGACAATCTCAACTTCCTTTTTTGGGTGTATTGTTACAGGTGCTTAGTTCTCACCATCATCATGATGAATATAGTGAAATTACACTACATTAAAGGGAATTCCATAGGTTTACTTTGTGTTGTGTATGGCACGACATGGCTAGAATGACAGAGTCATTTGGATTGGAAGGGACCTGACACAGCTTCTGGTCCAGCTCCTATAGCTTGGGGCACTCATACAATGTACCAAGGCAGAATTGTGCAATGCACAAAGCAAGGACTAAACTAAACCAAAGAATAAATCACATTCACTAAGCTGCCCAGAAGCGTCCATTGGAAAGGCTGGATGGGATAGCCTGGCCTTCCTAACACTGTATGAAATGGTCACTCTTGTTTGTCTGAAAAAGAGATCAGAACACATATTTTCCAATAAGATACTTTCCTACTGGAAAGCTTCATTTAAAAGAAATGCATTTTCCTAGAAATATGTTGGTTTGGACAGATGCTTGTTTAGAAAGAAGAGTGTGAAACATGAAACTTTAAAGCCAAACATTCTCAAAGTAAGTCATTTCAGCATACTAGGGTTGGGGGGGAATACATCTTGAAACAACATTTTACCCCTTTCTGTCTAGGCTGATTATTAGACATGACAAAGAGCTGGAAATAAAACAAAAATAACCCAAAGAAATTTCTTACTTCCTGAAAGCTTTGTCCGGAAGAAAGAATTTGTATAGAAGCTTTCAAATGTGTTGTTGTTTGTCCTCCACTCAGAATGCATCTTGGTGTGGATTCAGGTTTAATCCTTGTTTGGAACTTGAGATGCAGAAGATCAAGAGCTGAGGTTCCCTAGCCTGTGTACCTCTCAGTCTACGTACAAGTACTGAGACTGCAGTTTCCAGACATGAGAGGGGTTATGATGATGCTTTTCAATCCTTCCTAAATTCTATCATGAGCCAAGGTGGTCCACAGGAAAATGCTACCAGCTGGTATCACAGCTGGTTTTGGTATTCCAGTCAGAAAGCCAGGTTCTCTCTCACAGCTGCGTGAACTTGGACAAGATCAAAGTATGGCTGGAGCACAGGCCTCTGGCTTCTAAGGAGAACATACAGCTCTCTGGTACCCTTTCTCTAGCAGCTGAATTTCACCCCAGCAGAACATATTCAGGATTTCAGAAACATACAAACTTAAAATATTTCTAGGATGTTTTTGATTTTGAAACTTCACCAAACTTCACCATGTCAGTCTCCCTGTAGGACAACTCAGCAAAGAAAATTTTAGCCTTTTCTGATTTGTTTAGATAAAGGGGAAAGAAATAGGGAGGAAGAGGCTTGAACTTTTTTGGTTACAGGAAGGCATATTTCTCCAGTCAGTCTGAAGCTGTTCTTCCTCATGCATCCAAATAAAATTCACATTCAGGCATGGATTATGTTTGGAAAACTTCAACTGACTGTGTAAAAGCTCTGAAACAGAAAAAAAAATTATGAGAATTAATAAAAGAGTGGTTTAAAGTGAAAACTCCTATGCAGCCTTCATTATAAAGCACTGCCAGATGCCTCCTCTAAAAGAATTCATATAAGGTATTGCTCATTGGCCCCTTTGAGTCTACGAAAATAAATTAGGGTTACTCACATGAGTAAAGCATTGTGGGATCAGACTCCCCTTTTGCCTGAGTGTGAGCATCTGTAAAAAAACTTTCGGGATAAAAGACACAGAAGAACTATAAGACCCTTATGGTTGTCAAATACAATTTCCTTTACTTGTATTTTTCTCTTACATTTGGGCTCCAACCTCCATCTGTTTATGGAAATATTTAGATCCCACTGGTGTATTTTTAGCAGATCATTTTGCTTTTGCTGCTGCAATATCATTGCATCATCATTCTTGGGTTGCTCAGCTCTAATTCCTTTGCATTTTTTTCTTTTTTTTTTTTTAATCTTAAGCTTCAATCATTCCAGCAGACACACGCACACAAAGTAAATGCTGTGCTGTGTTAACACTCACACAAACATGCTGGCAACTTGCACACAAAGACAGACACAGACAGCATGGCTTGTTGTGTAAGTGCTGGGGCTTTTTCATTGCTATTTCCATTTGTGAATTATCCTGATAGAGATATTAGGGGATGGTTGCCCTGGGAGCTGAGATTTCAGGCCCTTAGAAGTACCTCCCATAAACAGCTGAAGTCTGAAGGTACACCAAACTGTCACTGTCCTGTGAAATTTTTGCTGTCACATTGCTCAGTCAGCCCAAAATACACATAGTCCTGACATGTTCTCTTTATCAGTGTTCAGCCCTGCATACACATGTGTACAGGAATCACCTTCTCCCTTGACTGAATGCCTTCTTTCACATGGATATGGACTTTCCTTTGTCCAGGAGTTCACAGTGCTCCTTCCCCACCATGCCTGTTATTCTGCCTGCAAACATGACACATCTTCAAATGCTTCCAAACTCAGGAGTCATTTAGGCCAAGTTGCTTACAAAGGCAGGAGAGCACCAGCCTGATGGCAGACATAAAGGAGAACACCTGCAGTCTGGAAACTCACCTGAGACCCAACAACTCATTAAATAATCCTCTTTGTCCCTCTTCATCAGGTAACACTCACTGGGTTTTACAACGTCATTACCTCCAGTCAGAGATGACCAGGCACAACCCAAACCCTGGAAGAAGTTTTTAGGTGGACCCTGATGAAAGTCTAGGTGAGATCCACAGAGATATAATTAGAGCTGATTTCTGCATGAATGTTTGAGAGACATCAAGAATTACATCTTCTGGGTGAAAAGCTACCATTTTTTGTGATAACCTTAGGGAAGTAAATAAATGACTTGCCCCTTGGATTCAATTTCATAACCCTGTATTAAGTAATGAGGGGGAAAATAGAATATTACATCATTGGGAGGCTATGTCATTCTTTGGCCTAGCTGTGTTAGTTTTAGGAGAGACAGTGATTTGTGACTCATACATAAATAGACCTGCATTCATGAGAGGTCAGGCTCCTTTTGCACACCTGAGGAGGCTCTGACTAGGTACTAATGAGCAAACCCATGAAAAGTCAAGCCATGCTCAGCATCTGCTCTTCCTAAATGCCTCAAAATTGTGTTGCCATTTGCAAAATTACAAACCACAGTGGTCTATTTATCTTTCTTAGCCTGTACAGAGAGTGTGTGATGCTTGCTCTGGATAAATCAAACAGTTGTGCCTCTCCAAATGCTTTCATCATCATCATTATTTATTATTATTTATCATCCCTGCCATGTGTTATGTTTTTTCCATGCAAAAAGAACAGGCAGATGTTTTCCATCTGCATGACTCCTTAATTTTAGATCTCAGGGAAAAAAAGAGAAAGAAAAATTAAATAAAGAAAAATAAACCATCAAGAATGAAGAAATGCACAGCATGTCTGGGAGTGGCACTGACCCTCATGTAGAGGTATGTGCATGCATGAGCTCTCTGCAACCAGAGCCAATGGATTTTCCTTTCCTCAGGCTATTGGCTGACTTGAAGGAAAGGCTCCTGGGACTGCAAAGGATGTCTTCACCAGAGCACAGGTCCTAGGGCAAGCTTCACATCATGGGAACAAAGGACCTGTTTAGGAGGTTACTCTGATCCAAAATGTTGGGCTGTACCTGGGCAGACCCAGAGCAGGGTTAAGGTCTGCCTCAATCCACATACACCCTTTTTCATCCCTTTTGCCTCCCTTCAATTTCTCCTCTGCCCATAAGCTCTTCAGTCCCCAATTCCTTCTCAGCTTCTTTCCCTACCAAGGCTCAGTTCTTTCTTATTACCTGACTACTCAGATGAGCAAAGCTCTGGACTTTCTTCTCCCCACCATGCAAGGTCCTTGTATCAAGTCCAGTGGCCCAGGACAGCCCCAAGGCAGGAGGAGCTGGAGCTGCCCAGCAATCTCACTCAGCTTTGCAACAGCTGTAGCCTACAGTGGCTTTACTAGGAAACTGAAGCTTTGACACCTCGATTAAATGTACATTTTCTTGAAAAGTGTCTTCTTTCCACAGGAATTTTGACTTTTTGATGAAGACCAAGAAAGTTTTGACCTAAACATTTAGGGGTTTTGAGTTGTTATTCAGAGTATATGGAAGACAAGGCATTTAAAATTTGCCACAACCAGATTCCAGAGGGAATGAGTTTATTCTGGTTTTTTCACAGTTTTCCGAGAATCTCACTCTTCCCAGAATCATTCCTCTTTAGAAACTTCAGTGTTGATGTGAACACATAGCTATGCCATAACCACCTACCAGCAAGAGAGCAGGCAGGATATCAAGCTGGGCTGATAGAAAGGTGGAAGGATTTGTAAAATAGTTCAGTTTCCAGAGCAATCTAGTTGCCGTAGAAAGAAATAAGGCAAAAATAATAAAACTATGATGGGAACAGGAGCTATATTAATAATAATGCTTCATAAATACACATGGCCTTTTACAACCATATTACTAACAGACCATATCAAAGACCTTGCAAGAACAATTCAATGCCTCTAGGGCATTTGGAACACAAGATTTTGCCAATAGAAACTTATGTGATTCGTGAGGTGACACTTTAAATTCAGACATCTGGTGGGTTGTGGGGAACGGGGTACTGTGACTCTGGTATTAATAGCATGTTCCCTCCATTTACTAGTTCAAACAAGTTGCTGTGTTGTTGTTAACTTCAGAAAGCAAGCAGGCTTGTGAAAAATTGAGCTGTTTTCTTTCTGCTTGACATATTGTCGTAGAACTGAACAGACACAGTAACAAGTTCAGGCACTCTGAAGTGTTTTGGTTAGTGATTATTGCTATAAAGTCCCTCTTTCTTCACCCCCACCACCCTTCTTGCCAAAATGAGAATTTGATGACAAGGTAACTTGACTCTGCCTCGCCCTTAGAAAGATAGAAAGATTCAAAAATAGCTGTAGGCTTCAGGCTACACAGAAAGCTTGCAAAGAAAATTTACTTGAATAAGTAAAATGAAAATTTGTCGCATGGAGGCTCTCAAATACATGGCTGACCTGAAAATCATGAGAAAAATTTGGCTGGGGGTACGTGCAAGTGGGGTGTCAGCGAGAGTTGAGTGTTTCCTGATCTTGGTATCTTTTTGGGCAATTAGAACTCCACCACATTGGGGTGGAATCTCTTTATAATTTTTCTCTCCAGTAAGAATTTAATGAGTGTATTTCCAGCCTCAAGAAGTGAGGAAAGAAAGAAAAGCAGATGAAACAATTTTATAAAAGTAGGAAAAAAGGGCCAGGAGGAATATCTCAGCCAAGGTGCAAGTGACAGCAGGACAAGCTGGTCAAGCCTGCCCTGAGAGATGCCTCGGTCCAAGAGTCAGAGCTTTCTAAAGGCTCCAGGTGAGGTTAGGGATTAGTTAGGGGGAGGCCAACGGTGGAGGAAGAGAGCAAAACCCTGGTCATGATTTGAGCATGTTGAAGGTCAGATGTCCACCTTGTAGCACTGGCCTTGGCAGATGTGCAGGGTCAATTGGCACACCAGTTCTGGGATAAGCAGGGAGCTGATCCTGAAAAGTGGAAAATTAATATTTCAACAGGTGAGAAATCCTGTCCCACTAAGAAAAAAAATTCTTTGCATTCATTATATGTGAAGCTTTACTCAGAATATAATCTGTCTGCACTCATTTCTCTGATTATCCCAACCAATTTAGAGAACTTTTCTTCTCTTCCCACCTTCCCCTCCTTTGCATAACCCCGTCTCTTTCTTGATTTTTACTTCTTTTGGGGCTGCTGCTTCTGATTCCTTGTGACTGGGCTTTGTGGAGTGGGTCAAGGGAACTTCTTCACAGCCACAGAAGAGGAAAAGAATCACCTTGTTTGATATTTTTCTTTTATCCCTTCAAATTGAGAGTATCAGTCCCCACTCCCAGCCTTTTGACATGATGGCTTAACAGTGTCCATGAGGGAGAAATTGGTTGATCAACCTTGTGGAATTTCCCACTTCAGTTTACCTTAGAAAATGTGGGAGGCTAATTCCATCTATTAAGTCTTTCCAAGTAATTCCATGATGCTGTTAAACCTTTCCCCATAAATGTATAATGCCAGAGTCATCAACCCAGATACAGCAAGTCTCTGCATGTACTTACTGCATAGACAGAGACCATATCTTTAAAAGAAAATGTCTGCATAAGCAGCTTTGCATTCAGTTGCTGGTGGGTAATTTCTTTCCCTCCTGAGATATATTTTCTCCTCTTTCTACAGCAGTATATATGCATGTCTGCATGTGTTTATATAGATGAAACATTTTCTATCTATATCATCTAGATCTAGATATAGATATATAGATATATGTATAACATTATACATTTCACTGGTTGAGTCACCTCAGGATAACAAGTATTACAGGTCATTTCTTAATTCTAAGGATAGGGTCCAGGCTTTGATGTTAAAGGTCACAGGTTCATCCCTTTGATCAGATTATGATAATATGGAGTGGCATGTGAAAAAAAATCTCACCTCCTAATGTAGCAAGTACAATAAAGTTATAGAACTTAAATTACTTTTCAAGTTTGTTATGCTGTTGGGGATTTTTTGTGTTTTGTTGTTTTGGTTTGGTTTTTAAATTGAGAAAAGTCTCAATTTCAATAACATAGTTTTATTGACCATTTTTTTCATTTTGATAAATATAACTGACATGAACATGATTGATTTGGGGGAAAGTAGTGAGCTGGATTTGTCCTCCCTCGTGTTCCCTGACAACAAATCAAAATATCCCTTAATGGCACAGTTCTGGGTTGAGTTTCAGATGGACTGAAATCCAATCCTGATCTTGCTACTATTTCTGGTGTGAACATGGGTATGCCCTTTCATTTCACTGTGCATCTTCTTTTCCTGCTGACCTCTGTCTCCGGTCTCCTGTTTTTGCAGCAGCTACCAAGAGCAGAGTCCTAATATCACCACTCAGCCGATAAAGATATTAGAGGTTCCCAACAGATGTTGGAGTCTCAGCTGGGATGAATGACAGTGGGGGCTGTTTGAGGAAGTCTGTTTTCTTTGCTCAAACCATTTTTTCCTTTAAGGGAAAATTCAAGGTGTGCCAAAACTCTAAATAGGGAGTTGCTCAGATAGATATATCCAAGGCAACTAGATGTTCTTGAGTCATTATCTGAACAGAAATCTATGTTAGGCCAGCTGTTTACTTAGGAATAAACTAAATAAATCAGAACTACAAAGGACAAAATCAGACTACATTCCCATTCAGAAATCTCAGAATCTCTTTTACTTTGCAAAAATCGAATAATTTTTTATTTTAGATGACATAAATGTGGATTCCTGAAGGCATTCTGTTTAGAGACATAGGAATAGAAGATTTGGTTTTGAAAACAGAAAATATTTCACATGGAAGGTTTCCCAAACAAGTTAATCTAAACAGAATGAAAAATGGTGCTCAGTGCTAATGAAACACCATGTAAGCTAAGAGCATCTGCCTGAATAACTGTTTTATTATTATCCACTGCTACACAGTTAAAGAAGATCATCCCTTCTTTTCTGGTATATTATCTTCCTTCCCATTCAATGCAGAGATAGTAATGAGCCCCAATCCAGGCTGAAGGAGGTGGGTATGTAGGACATGGGGGTGGCAAAGTAGAAGGAAAAAAAAGAATCTTTGTAGAAGAAACATCAGAGAAACATCATGCTTCCTGGACCACAGACAGGGTATGCAGTATTTTCCACATCTTAAACAGAGGAGGTTGGGGTTTTCTGGTTTGTTTGGGTTTTTTTACCAGATGTGAGAAATAGAATAAGACCAGAAGCAAAACCAGGATTTTTCGGGAAGGTATAAAAGATAGAAGTTCTTGACACAAAAAAAGTTAGTTTGGCAGAGTGACACACCTGAAGACAGACAGCCTAGGCTGAAGAATGAGAAAGCAGGAAAGAAGTAAAGCCATGCAAAGCCAGCACATCATCAGAAAACAGCCAGGGATTAGCTCCCAGTGATGTGACTGCCCTCCCTCTGGTGATCAGCTCTGGGTGATGTCATCTCTTTTCCCATCAAACATTCTAACAAACAATGCCGTGCAAAGGGAGGTTGTCCCCTTTTTCTTCCTATCATCATCATAATTATTACTATTATTTTAGTTTCAAAATTAATTTTGTAATAACAGCAATTAGACTCTCCTGCCAGCCTGCCCCTGGGGGGGGGGGGTGACTCTAGTACTAGTACAGCAAAAATTTGCTCCTAAAGAACATCATAGCAGGCATGCAATAATCACCCAGAAACACACAGCCTGTCGTGTCTTATTGCTTAATTATCCATCTTACCTTCTTTCAACCCTCTTCTTATTGTACCTCATGTGATGCCTGCTTGTTTTACATAATTTTCCCCAAGTGCCTTTCCTCCTTGCTTTAAGATTATGAGACTTGAAAACATTTTTCCCTTTCATTCTGCTGTTCTGAAGTTCTTCCTGCTTGGTTACTGCTGATCATTCCCATGAGGGATTACAAACTCAACAATCTCTGAGAGGTTTTCCCCACTTTTGAGTTCTTGAGGACCAATTCTACCAGCTGTAAGATCATTACCTTGGTGTTTCACCAAATGTGAATGTGGCCTTTTGGTTTTAGGCCTGTTGATGGTGACCTGGCTCCTAAGAAGAGCCTCTCTTAAAGAAAGGGAGATGGATCCAAAGAAACTACCATACAGCAGCCAAAAGTATTGTATGAAACTGTTGCTAGGAGTTCCTCACCTGAATGTTCTGTGGTTGGCTTGACAGGGCATGCACAAAACTGTACAAAAAACCGTTTAATGTGTATTTTGGTGTGCCTCAAGACCCCTTGAATTAAAAGCTGCTCTGGTTTAAGTTAGTTGCTAAGCTTTTCCAGATCCTGAAATCACAGCCACACATCTGAGTGGTATGAGAGTGATGAGAGTGGGGCAGCTCCTGTCCCTTCCATCCAACCATGCTGAAACAAACAAACAAACAAAAGAATCTGTCCAGTTTGCATTGTTTTCTTCTCCCAGTTTGAAGGGATGTTCTTTCCTGAGCAAAATTTGGGGCCCCGTACCACACCTAAGCGATACTCTCAAGTTAGTTTGAAAGCAGATTAGAAGGCTGAGTCTGATGCTGAAGAGAGGAAAGAGCTGAGTATTTCACTGGAAAACAGCAGTGTTGGCATCTCCCATGAAAACATGAATTGGTCTATGAAGTTGCTGGAGTAAAATGATCAAAAATTACTCCTTTTTTATCCATGTTCCAAACTCCCTTTGGTTCCTTGACTCTCTCATTTTTTATACTTTGTCTTTGGACCCAAACTACGATCAGGAATGCCTGGGTGCAGCTCCTGAGCAGTTCAGCTGAGACACCTATGCCCAGGAGACTGGAAGGGACTGGTCCAAGGCTGGAAGAACAAAGGTGCCAAAGGGAGCTGGGGAAAGTCACATTGCTCAGAGATTCCAGTGGAAGCATCCTAGACAGGCTTCACCATAGGTGAGGAGATTTAGATTGTATTTGAATTTCCTGTTCTGCTTTCTTGGTTTTTATTTTTTTAGATTGATAAAACAAAGAAAATTAAGAAGGGGGCTGGGGGGGGGAAGATTTTCTTTTCCACTTAAATGAATTTTTAAGAAGATTTTTACAAAATAAGAGTGCAAATAAATAGGCATTTTTATGTCGATATTTTAAATTCAGTGTTTGCTATCTTTAAACACATGTAAAAATACAGAAAGGTAAATTAACTAATTTATTTTTAAATTAAGACCTATCTCCAAGGCAAATAATGGAAAACATTTCTTTTCCAGCCTAATGGAATTAAATGATTGGATGGGAAGGGACTTTGGTATTATTATTGGGTGCTTTTTCCCTGTCTAAATGAACTGCTCAGGGGAAAAGGCATGAATTCATAAAACATTTTGGTACCACTAAATCAGGAGGGGATTTTTTTTTTCATTTTTTTTCTCCTGGTATAAAAAGCCTTAGATGAAAAATATCACCTAGCTCAGTTTTGGCACTGTGGCTGTCTAGTATTTGTTGGGGTTTGTACTTCAATTGTTACCCACCATGTTTGCCCACACTGAGAGCTGGGAGGGGAAGCCCACAACTCTCCTTGGCAAGTCTCTCCCTGGCCCCCCTGAGGAGCAGGTTTGCTGTGGCAGGAGCAGAACCCCGGGGCTGCAGGGATGGCCACCCTGGATGGCAGAGCCAGCCAGGCACCCAAGGCAGCTGGGTGGCCAGCCCTGGGTGGGAGTGGGAGCTCCTGGTGCTCATATCTGCACCCAAGGCAGAGCTTTATGGACAGTGCAGACACAAGCCCAGCCAAGGAACATCGCTAGTAATTCTTCCCTCCAACCTACCAACTTTATTTTTTTTTCCCCTAAGATATGCAAGATACATCAAGGCACAGCTTAGGAAGGGCTTTTAAGAGATCTTTGCTGTTCAAGGCAGGCTGTGGTTTCATTATTTTTATTATTTTGGTGGAGTGAGTAACAGGAATAATAGTAGCTGAGGGTTGTTTCTCTTCATTGACTCTGTGTTAGGCTTGGAAGCCATTCGACCAGGACAGTCAAAACACAGACAGGAAATAATCTATGATAATGTCCAACTGGGGTATCAATTACAGTTTTGAAGTTTCATGCTAAAGGGATATTGTCAGATCAAATTTAAACCAAAAGTTGTGGGTTGCGTTTTTCAAATATATAGATATACATATAGATATGTATATATATGAGAGGGAGAAATGGAGACTGCTGGAAACACTTCCAATTCTCTTTTCTTTTTAAGTAAAAAAAAAAAAAAAAAAAAAAAAAAAAGTAAAATTTCTAAAGCAAACAATCTCCTCCCTGCCACGTGTGAGCCTTGACTGCTGTCCTCAGCCAAGCCTAGCCTTAGGAGCTTGCTGGAGCTTTTTTAACATCCTCTCCTAAAAGACTCTGGTAGGTGAAGAGACCCACTCCCCAGAGACTAGAGAAAACACTGGACTAATCTACTATGGTGGCCCTATGGCAATCTCTGGAGCAGGAGTGGGCACACGCCTGCGAAGAGGCTTGACAAACGCATTCCTGACCAAGGTATGGTGGGTGCATCCAAGCACAGATGTCAATGGAGCCTTTCCCCAGTTCTTGAGGGCTGAAAGAGATGTTCCACAATGAAAACCATGTCAGGGTTTTCAACCTGGGCATTTCAACCCCACCTTGCTCAGCATAGTCAGCCTTTCTTTTGGCCAGGGTGTGAGAAATAGACAGCACTGATACTGATGCTGTTCAAAAACAGCTTCTTTCTGGACATCTGCTGTTAAGTCTCTAAATATGAGATGGTAACTGCTGGTTGGTGTTGCAAAAAGAATCTGGGTGGTCCCCAGAAAACCATGAAAGATTCCTCCATGTTAGGATCACATAGTTATAAGAAATATCATACGCTATCATTTTCCTTTCCCCTCTTCCTTTTGTCATCAAGAACTGGCAGAAATAAATAGAAGGAGATGTATTCACAAATGAGTTTGTGAAACCAAACTCTGGCCAACATGTGAGAATAAAATCCTATGTCCAGTTCTGGAGCTGGCACTTTAAAAAGAAAACTTGGAGGAAGCTCAAAGAAGAGCTGCCAGAAAGATTTATAGCCTGGCAAACTTGCTTACCAGCAAGAGAGGAAAGGAGAGCCGTTTGTGAGATGGCATATGGACTAACAGGTTAATAAGTGATCAGGGGACTCATGGAGTGAAAAACTCTGATATAAAATGGATCTTTGATGTAGCAGCCAGAGGCATGAGAGAATTCACGAGCTGCAACTTGGAAATCAGAAAAACCCACAGAGGAAATACGCCGTGCGTTTTTGTGCAGAAGAGTAATGCAGTGCAGGGGGAGCTGCATCCCAAGGGACAGGGTGGATTTGCCATCATTTGGAACCGTGGGATGACATCCCTGGTCCCGGCCCAAGTGAACATAAAATATTACATCCCATATTAAGCACAGGGCCAGATAAACTGGTGAGAGAGATGTCTTCCAGATCATCAGCTTGAAGAGTCTTCTGGGAAGTAACCATCATTGCCCTGGTGTCCTGGCTATGTGACCTCTCCAGTGTCGGAGCAAAGTTGTTTCCTGCATGTATGGAAGGAAAGGCATTTTCACATATGTGAGCAGAGGGAAGGGACTGAGTCCCCAGGTGACGCCTCCATCCATGACAGGTCACAGCTGGATCTTGCTGGCAGGCCTGAAGAAGATTCACAAGCATTTGTCAGGCACAGAGGCCAAATGGTAGGCCCTGAGGAGAAAAACGACACATTAAGCCTTCCTGGTAGCTGCTAAATATGGCTAGCACAAGATCTTTGGCTCACAAAGAAAGGACCTGAGGCATTGTTCAAGTGAGGTCCTGTGCTGGCATGGTAGAAGTCTTTGGCCTCACACAGTGACTTGCATGGATTTGGGACTCTGCTGAAGGAAATGAGAATCATTTTTCAGCTCCAGGGCATTGATGTACAGAAAGTGGTTAGCAGGCTCAAGGTGAAGGATAGAACAAAGGAGATTTTAAGTATACAGTCACATATATAAGACAGAGATTTTGAGTAGAAAAAAGCATCAAAATGAGCTTTTTTTTTTTCTTTCAGTTGTCTGAGAGACTTTTCACTCATATTTTCATTAGATCTCATTCTCATAAAGATTGTGCTACAAAAGACCAGTAGCTAGCACAGATTTACCTCTCACACATGTGCACCAAGTTTTGGATAGGACCCACCATCCTTAGAAAGCCCTTAGTTTCAGCATGGTTGCAAAATTCACTCAGCCTTTAAGAGGGACATGTGAAATTCCAGGGGCATTCCAGAAAAGCTGACTCATGTGGATCCAGGTTTTGACCCCAGGATTTGACTATGCCTGAGGATAAGGGAAAGAATTCTTTATATTGGAGAAATGCAAAGGAAAGCAAATTTCCTGATTCAAAAAAAGTCTGGAGTTTATTCTGAAACCTGTGTACTCTTCCCCATTCCCTTCTCACAGGTACTGTTAAAATCTCTGTTAATTCTGCAGGCAAGTAACCCAGCAGTGGCAAACTGGGAGGTTTTGTGTAGATGATGACTGAAAGCTAGAATTGTGTTCCAGGACTTCAAGGTAGGTAGCTGGACCAAGACATAGAGACTGGACCCAGCTGGAGTTTAAGGGCAGATGTCATCCATCCTGTATTCTCCTCAGTCTTAAGGGCACAACTTCCCCAAGCCACCCACTGCAGCATTCAAATCTCTGACCTCAAGGCAAAAGACTCCTGTTCCACTGCCTGGCTCTGAAGCTTTCCTGTTCCAGTGAGGAAGCTTTTGTCTAAGCTCCCCGTCTTTCTCTCATGCTCCCTCTCTCCTCAAGCTCTCTTAGGCAGTTCATGTTCCATGTGACTAGAAACTGGAATGATTAAAAAGGGAGCCTCTGATTATAATAAAACAAAAAAGGCAGAGTTTGTTTTGTTTTCCATGAAAGAAGATCCGGTGGCTGGCTATTCTTTAGAGAGTTGCAATTTGGACAATTTGTCAGTGTGTTCAGGGCAGAGGAAAGCATATGACAATGGATTCAGGGACCATGACCATAGCTTGAGACAGTGAGGGGATACACAGTTGACTGATCCCCACAGCCTAGTCTGCTTTTCTCCAGAGCCAATAAACAACCCCCAGTGATAATTAAGCAAGTATCAAAGACACAGTTTAAAGTATTTTACCAATTCTTTTTCCTTATTCTTGATCCAGGTAAAGCTTTATGTCAGAGCCCTAGGCAGAGGTGCTCAGGGCATTTCACACAACCTTAAGGACCATCCCCAAAAAACACCTGCTGAACTGGGACATCCCAGACTGACCAACAGAAGGTTACGTTTCAACCCTTTCCCCAGAGCCAGAGTGCCTTCAGGATAGGTGTCTTCTCCTCCAGTTTAATAAATAAAAATCAGGCTACTAGCATAGGTTGAGCAACATCTGGAAGCAACTTATCCTATCTGGAATTATCTACAGAAAACTAAAGACTGCTTTCCATTGACTTGCTAAAAGAAAGGGGGCATCTAATTTTAGCTGGCTGAGGTGTAAATAATCCCATATTATTCTGATGTATGCAAATACATACATAGATGTGTGCATTATTTGAAAAATGCAACTACTCTAAGTATCAGGAAAGATGGGCAAAAGTTGTCTGAAATATAAGTTTGATGATAAATATAATTACAGTACATTCTGGAGATTTTCTGCAGAGCAGAGTTGTGGCATAGATTTCCAAAATAAGATACATAACCTGTGGCCCTTATTTCCGGATCTAGACATCAGTTCAAAAATGCTGAGAACACCTGGATCTCACAGCAGTCACACAAAAAAGAAAGTGAACAATGTTGCTTATTACAAAGAAGAGATGAAATAAAGTAATACCTCTTAAACATGGGGACAAATATGAGACAATGTGTCTCCTTTTCTTATGATAAGGGAAGGCTCAGACAGAAGAACAGAAGAGTGACAAATTCCATTTTAATGAAAAGAATGTTTTGTTTTCATGGGACATCGGGACTCATTGCCACAGGAAGACTGGAATGCCAAGAGCTGAAATTTAAGCCATTGCCTAGTTGGGAATTTGTCAAGTAGAGAGGGAGGAAAGGGCTGAACAGACCATCCAACAACTCTCTGTTTTGGATCACATGACCTCCCTTCTGGTGCCAATCATGACTGGAGACAGTTTCATGTTCAAATTAATCTGGAGCACCATGTCACTCTGATTTCAGCAGAACGAACATACAAATGACCTGGCAGACAGAGAAAGCTCTGAAAGAGGCTCTCAGATGCCCCTGCTTTAACTGCCCCATTCTCACCACTTGTTTACTACCACCAGACCCTAAAGTTGAGATCCTGTTCCCAGGGTACAAAGGGGAGTAAAAAATGGCAGGATCTCCTTCAGGAAAGCATAGGGGTGGGACACAAACCTGGCATCAACAGAAAACTTGGCATGGATTTTCAAGGAGCTCCAAAAATGGCACACATGCTGTCATTGAAAGTAAGAAGAGCAGGGCAGAGCAAAAATATATAGGTTTTATGGGGGATCTGGAAGATTAGAAGAATAAATAAGTAACACAATGGCTGGATATTGACTCAGAGAATACTTGAACTGCATTTGACTGGCAAACAGTCCCAGTATCTATTTGCCAACTGCTTGGAATTGTTTGAGCAATAACCTTGAAAAACATACAGCAGATTCAGACTGGGAAGCCAGAAGGCCACACTGCACTGGTCTGATCCAATCCTCTGCGCAACAGAGTCCCTCTAATGTCATCTAGCCTCAGCTCTGGTAACTTTTTAAGCCAGCAAAAGTGGCTCAGCCACTTTAAGATATTAAACTGGTATAAAGAATTAAGTCCTTCTAAATCTTAAAAGCAGTTTAGCAGATCATGCTGCTTTTAAGACCCTAAATTCTTAAACCACCTTAACTCAGATGGAGGAGCTGAGAGCTTAGTACAACTGAGGCGTGCCAACTTAAGAGTTTAAACTCTTAAGACACTTTTCACATTATAAGCCAAATTCAGGATCAAGCATAGTGCCCACATTCTTGGTTGGTGTCAGTTCAGTATCCAATAGCTTCACCCCACACCAGGCTGAGAGACTCAGGGCTGAATGTTTTAACTCATCACCTGCTTTGCCAAATGACTTGACGTATCTTCCAAGAGCTTTTGTTCATATCCATTAGTTTTAATCTATAAAGTTTATCTTTCTCTGCAGAGGGATTTTTTGCAGTACAAGAGTACTTTGGGGTAAGGTTTTCTAAGTTCAACTTATGTTGAAATTTTGTGATGACAAATACTAATATAAGAGCATATCCAGAGCAGCTGAAAAATCCTAGAAGAGGGGCCTTGCCCCAACGAATTTTAAGGAAAGGTTTCTGGTGGGCCTTTGTGACTGGAGCTGCACCTTTACAATTAGGTTTAAAGAATGGGGTAGCTCAGAAATTTTAATTCCTCAACAAATACCAGCCCATCAAAATCACTTTTCAGCAGAAAGTTTTATGACTGGTCACAACTACCTTCTCCCTGGATGTACAGGGTTCGTATTTACATCCTCAAAGGTGATCTTTGTTGGGCAGACATGCAGACACGCAAAAGAACATAGAATCCAATTTTTCACCTAGAATTTAACTCACTTGGGATGAGAGAAACATCGTGTGGTTTAGTGGAATAGGACAGCTCCTAAAACAGTAGCTAACTGTGGTAAAGAAAAAAACTGCAGTTTACCAAATAGTTAACATATAGTGCACAAAAAGTCTTGTATTGCATTTCTGATGTCTCTGTGTTGTCTAGAGTGAATGGTTTAAAGAACAGGGAGAGGGACTCTCTGAAAGGGTGGTTCAGAGCAGAAGTGTACTCAGACAATATTAAATTGGGGCATGCAAAAGCATGCCCAGAAAAAACTGGGCCATGTGGTTTGGAGAGAGATTTGTGTGTGCATCAGTCCTCACTGCAACTCCATTTCCACAGGAAGGAAACCAGGCATATGGGTCAGGAGGGAGCAACAGTGTTCTCAGTTTGGACCATCAAGGAACAAGGACCCCATGTGTCACTCCATGTGTAAGTACTCCTCACACAGAGTGCCCAGAGTACCTCACACACAAACACACACACTGGGACTGACATCAAAAGCACCCCTGGAAATGCTTCACTGTTAAATGGTCTTTTGGCTGAAGAGCAAATGGAGGTTTCTTTTCTACAGGCTGGTACTGAATCCCTCAGATGACACTTGTTGTGGTCGTATACCGAGTAGCTCAGCCCAAAACCATATTTTCAGCTTGTTCCTGCTGCACTGGGGTCAGTGGTGTAGAGCTGATAATCTGTTCATCCATTTCTTTCTGTCCATCACATACTTTGCAGAGCTGTTTAAGAAGACAGTTAAAGCAAGCCACATTTAAAAGCAACTTTGTTTTCTTGAGGTAACAGGTTTGCTCTGTACAAACACTATCTCTTATCTAATAGCCCTAGAAAGGCACGTAGCGTCAAGCTGATACTGTCTTCATGCTTGGCTTACTTTTGCATTTCAGCCCTGAGATATGCAGGCAACCTGCCATCAGCTGTAAAACCACAAACCCCAATCTGTGATGGGGACTGATAAGAGAAAATATATGAAAACAGACTCCTTAGAGCTTGACTCCTTTCCAACAGGCTCTGGACTGAGTTCTGGCATTTGAAAGTGATTGTTCATGCGTAAGAAGCAGCATTTTTTTTTATGTTTCCTTTTTAAGGCTGCAGAAAAGTTAGAAGAAAAGAAAAGAAAAGTGAGTCGGGGAAAATCAACATAATATTGTTAAGTTCCCATCAAGATATTAGCAAGCGCAACATCCAGTAGAACAATGGCTTTGACCTTTGAAGCCCCTGTGATCCCAGGAGCCTTCTCCCCACTTCAAAATGAGAGGAAACATCATGTCAGCAGGCTGACGTGATTCTCAGGGACAGAAAACAGAACACAAAACTGTCAGCTTTCACTCTAATAGACTGTTTATCAGTCCATCTTTGCCTTGCTTGCTCAGTCTAAGCAGCTACTTGCTGACCCTAAACTTTGGAGTCTACAAGTTTCCCAGACCTCCTGCTTTCGAATAATACTTTGCTTGTTGATTATAGGAATCGGGTAGCATCCCTAGGTGATTGCTTGAGATGCTGTTTGTGTTCTAACATTTCAAGACCAAGAGAAAACACCTGGAGTACCATGGTGGACATATGTGATGGTGTGCATGTTCCCAGGCCCAGGGCTCAACCGTACCCACCAGCTTCCTTTGTACTGCTTGTCAAACTCTGCTCTTTCTCACAGGATTTCTGCCTGAAGACAGAACCAAGGTAAAAGAGGAATAAGTCCTCTGGGTCTGTCTGAGTCTGAAAGTAGAAACAGCAGGTACTGCTGCCACTGATGTGTGAAATCTGCTGCCCAGAAGGAAGTCTTTGTAGCTGATATTTAGCTTGCCTCCATCTCAAAACACCAGATCCCCCTGCAACTTAAGCTAAGAGGGTATTTCAACCACCTGTTTGTAGAACAGAGCCTGAGAAACACTCCCAAGCTGTTGTGCTGCTACCTCCAGGCAAAACCACCCCCACACTCCCCTCTGTCTATTAAACATTTTAAGTCCTTGCATTTCTTTCTGAGAGCAGGGCCCAGCTACGGATGAGGAGTAGATCGTCCTTCTCATTGAACTTATGGCATTGACCTATCCCCATACTTTGCTTCTCCAAAGTTCTTGGGAGAAGCACCCAGCTGTAAAGCAATTTAAATGGATGAGGAGCCAACAAGTACACTAAATGGCTTATCTGATTCTCTGGAGTGTCCATCTGGAGACAAGAGCCTTTCCCAATCTGCATAACAACAATACACCACCTTCTCACCCTCATCCTCCATAAATGCTCCTAATCCTCCATCCTTTCATCCAGACAAGGGCAGAGATTTTCTCTGGAGCAAAATGAGCTTGCCAAGGGAGAGCTTTACCTTATCAGGAACACACCAGCCCCCATGTTTGGATAAAGGACCACCACCCAAACAAAACCTCCAAGCAGAGTTCTTTCTCCCTCACAGCAGGTAAACAAATAAATGAGATTTGTTCTAAGAATGCTCTGGATGCACAAAAAGTATTCTGAAGATTTTGATGATTCTGTGGCAGCTGCAACTTCCTGGCACCATTCTAGAACATCTTTCCTGTATGCCCTGAAATCTTGAATTCTTCAGTGCATTTCTTGGGACCAGTGCAGAGGACTGACACCTACTCCCTATTGTGTATTTCTTTCAAGTGTTAAGGACATGTTCTTGACCTCCACTGCACTGAGGAGAAGCAGTCATTGGCATCTTGGCCCATGTAACTCTATTTGGTAGGTTCTCTTGAATGTCTTCACTTGCAACAACTCTGAAGAAAGTAAAATGTAAGCGAGAGGACTCAGAGTTAAGGTGAGGAAACCAGAGTTGAGGATACTACCAATATATGGAGCCTAAGAGGGCTTTTTTGTGAGAATGGCAGAAGCTCTCCAGTGCCAGCTCTGGACTACTCTCCAACAGCCCATGGGCAATGAAGAAACCCAAGAAAGAGTCACAAGAAGAGAGGAAACATGTGCTGACACTTTCCTAGAACACTACTTCAGGCTCCTGATATTTCAGGCTCGTGGACTTCCAGAGCCACCTTTTTTTGTCTTCCTACTGAACAGCTCTTGATGGATTCAAGGACCCTTTGAGGAAATTACTGAAGAAACATCTTTAGCCACATGGGTTTATATTTTCCTTTTGATTCATATGATGCCCCCAACTCTTCTACCTTTGAGTAACTCCTCTTTTATTTGTGGTGCTTTACCCAAATAAGTTGTAGAAGCTCTTTTTAATTCATTTATATAGAATTATAATTTTTATTTGAATGTGGAAGTTGCAAATAAAGACACGATCTGGACTGATTTCCTCCAGAAAAGCCTATGGTTGCTCAAACATACCTAATCACTTACCTTCATCTAGCCCATATTTTTCTTATTATAATGATCTTCTGTCTTTGACTGTAAAAGACTTTATTTTTGTATCCTGGGGTAGCTAAATGAATTTGAAATGAATATGTATTTCCTGCTGATCTCATTTAGTTTTGGTCTTCACCCTGGAACTGAAAACATCAATGCCAGGGTGTGTTAGAGGTACGCTTCTGGAAAGGCAATTATCCTATAAATGCTCAGCTGTAACTTATATAATAATTATTTCTTCAACTGAAGTGCCTTTTGAAGTACTTTCCAAAAACTTACAATAACCCTGACCCATAAGCATTTTGGTGAGGCAGGGAGACCAAATTCTGCACTCCATCTGAAACCATTGTGCAAAAAGCATGTCTGAAGTGAGCTGGCATTGAGTATAGCTGGATCTCTCACATTAGGTGTTTGGAAATCTGTCCTCAAAGACGTATGCTCTGCAATGTTTACTTTTTGAGTATTACTTGGAAATGATATGATGGATGACTGATACTTTTTTTCATCCCCTCTTGGCTGAGGGTTTCTCTGGAACTTGAGACATGTCTCTGTTGAAAAAATCACTCAACATTTATGAAGAACAAAAGAAAGCAGAAGGTTATTCAGTGTGCCATGTAGTTTCACCTGAACCCCAGTGGTTTCAGGGTATACGAGACATACCAGCCACCTTGTTCAACTAAAAAGCAAACTGCTTGCAAAACTTACACTGATTCTTGTGATGCCAGTCATCTGCATGAACGGGCTGAAAAACTTCTCTCTAATACAGTTGTTATCCGAGGGGAGAAAGGTATGGGCTAAAAATCAGCAGACTGGGAGAAGAGTAATATTTGGTGATTCAAGTAATCTTGGGAGCCTCCCTTCATATTCCTGGACTCCCTCCTCTCTTTCCTTGTCTGAAGCTTCTTTAAGTCAGGGAGTTGTTGTGCCTTGTTCTTACAAAGCCCATGACACTGGGGAGCCCTCAGCCATCACTGGAAACCTTTGTAGGCACTGGCTTAGTTTACAAATGGTGTTGGGCTGCAGCATTTGGGTGAGTGACATGGGAGAAGTGCAGCCATTGGGGGAGGTTGGGCTGCAGCATGAAGCTGAACAGCTGGAGCAAAGTAGAGTCTACTGTTTTGGGAAAAGGCCTTTTAAAAGCCAGCATGTGCTTAGGATTCGGAAAACAGTCACTGAGGGGCAAATTCACCCTTGGCAAAACCCCAGCCTGGGGTCACGTTGGAGGTAAGGGTGCTTCCCTACTATCAGAGGGATTTGCAAGCAGAAAGAATTTTAACAAGGTCTTCAGACGTGACTAAAGACCCTGCTTGTTTTAGATCAAGCTCACTCTACCCCAGAGCCCCAAGTATATCTCTTGTTCATAAAATATCACAAGCTCAGATACTTGTTGTTTTCAGGGGAGACTCCTCCCCCACACTCAGCCTGGTTCACCTGTTAAAAGCTTGTGAGAAATTGTATCCATGGCATTCCTGTTCCTGTAACACAGGCAAGCTGGTTCATCTCAGAGTGTGTGAATATGCTGTCTTTCAATCCTCCCTTCTTCTGAAGCACAATGACTCTTTTCCAGGGCTGGAACTTATGCATCTCAAAACACACACACAAAAAATAAAGTTTTCAGAGGGTGTTTAGGAAACAAAATAATAACAACAATGATGATGATGATAATCATGATGATGATGATGATGAAGGTGGTGGTAATAATAATAATAATAATAATAATAATAATAATAATAATAATAATAATAATAATAATAATAATAATAATAATAATAATAATAATAATAATAATAATAATAATAATAATAATAATAATAATAATAATAATAATAATAATAATAATAATAATAATAATAATAATAATAATAATAATAATAATAATAATAATAATAATAATAATAATAATAATAATAATAATAATAATAATAATAATAATAATAATAATAATAATAATAATAATAATAATAATAATAATAATAATAATAATAATAATAATAATAATAATAATAATAATAATAATAATAATAATAATAATAATAATAATAATAATAATAATAATAATAATAATAATAATAATAATAATAATAATAATAATAATAATAATAATAATAATAATAATAATAATAATAATAATAATAATAATAATAATAATAATAATAATAATAATAATAATAATAATAATAATAATAATAATAATAATAATAATAATAATAATAATAATAATAATAATAATAATAATAATAATAATAATAATAATAATAATAATAATAATAATAATAATAATAATAATAATAATAATAATAATAATAATAATAATAATAATAATAATAATAATAATAATAATAATAATAATAATAATAATAATAATAATAATAATAATAATAATAATAATAATAATAATAATAATAATAATAATAATAATAATAATAATAATAATAATAATAATAATAATAATAATAATAATAATAATAATAATAATAATAATAATAATAATAATAATAATAATAATAATAATAATAATAATAATAATAATAATAATAATAATAATAATAATAATAATAATAATAATAATAATAATAATAATAATAATAATAATAATAATAATAATAATAATAATAATAATAATAATAATAATAATAATAATAATAATAATAATAATAATAATAATAATAATAATAATAATAATAGCCTTTTGAGTCTGTTGCTGTACCCCCCGCAGCTCCTTCTGTTAGAGGGAATCTTATTTCATGGGCTCAAATGAGGAGTCACAACCAATTCAATTACTCGAGAGTAATATCCTTCATAAAGAAGAGCCCCTGCCTCTGTTCCTTTGGAGGGTTCCCCTTTCCTGCCCTAAGCAGCTGTGTTGGTATTTAGACATAGGATACCAGCTCAGACTCTACTTCCAGCACAACCTCTACTTACATCCTGCAGGCTTTATAAGTCCCCAGATGGTCCATAATGCTTGTGTAGCAGTTAGCCAGCCAAACAGTGCTTGCTGCTTATCTGGTGTATAACTCTCTGGAATGCGTGTGTGGGGAGAATGAGAAAAAATGCCAGATCATCTTCCCACAGAACATTTCCTTTCTTGTCCTCAGCCTCCCCTTTCTAAGCCCAGACAGAAACAAAACACCAGCTAGGGAATCGGCCACATTTGCGTTGCAATGGACTTGATCCTCGAGTCTTTTCAGAAGCTGCCTGGTCCTTTGTGGCTGTGAACCTTTGATGCCAGGGCATTTATGCTGATCTCTGAGCGTGTGACAACCCGTTTAGCTCTAGCTTAAATGACAGCACCAGATGGAAGTCAGTAACAAAGCATGTCCAAAGCTAGCAATTTTCAAAATAATGGAAATTCAGAGGACTCCTGCGGGAAACAAAAGGAGGACAAGAGAGGAAAGCTTACTGCGAAGGGTCCACCACACTCTTTAATTTTCAGAAATGTTTGTGAGGGTCTTTTACTAGATTACCCTTCAGTCTCAGTTCTAGCTTGGCTCTTCCTTCACCATATGAAGAGCCACACTGGTAGCCTAGATCATCCCTGGTTCAGTTCTCAGCTTTGGCCAGCAGACATGTCTACAGTGAAGGAAATATTTTGGGCAATTAATAAATCAGGGATACCTTCAGTGAGCATGAAAATTTTTGAAGGTGTCTCCAGGGCCAGTTTACTCTGCTTTCCCAGCAGAGACCTGGGTTGGCCTGTTTGTTTGCTCTATTCTTGAATTTAACAACAATATCAGCAAAATTTGGATGATCCCCATCCTAACACTGTGGGGAAATGATGCACTAATTTCTCTTGCCAGTGTTGATCTGTTCTGATATTCAGCTAACCTGGAGCATAGTGGAGAGGCCAGGGGAACACACGAAGACACAGATGGAGATTTTCCTTTCAGATTCACAGCTTCAGAGATTCCACACTTTAATGCAGAAAGGGAAACTTCTGTTTAGTGTGAAAAACAAATTAGTAAATGTTGCTGTTGTTGCTCAGTTTTTTGTTGTCATTAACTGCTGAATTCAGAAAGTGTTGGTCTTGAATGTCATTTCTGGCTGGGCAAGTGGAGTGAACAGATCTCACTGGTGGTGGACACCTCAGGAGAGAGAAGAGGTTGTCATGGACCCCAAATTCTTTATGTTTTGTTACACTTAAAAAAAAAAAAGAGAAAAATATACATATATATTTTAAAAAAAAAGTCAGGGTCAACACCTTTGCTTTGGGTTGCACAAACACTGTGACATCCCCAAGTAGGAACTCTGGGCTCTTAAGAGTATGACAGCAATTAATAAAAACTAAAAATGTATTAAATAGAGGACAATAGTGACAAAAGAGCAGTTTCATGTTCTCTTGGTGTGATGGTGACAATATATGCTGTGACACTCCAGTCAATATCCATCCCCAGTCTCATTACCAGGCATTGGATAAATAAATGGAAATGTATTCAGCCATATATTTCTTAATGGGAGCGCCTAAGTTTCTTTCTGACTTTATCTTCTCTGATAAGAACTTACACAAAAGGACTGCAAATAAAGGTAAGATAGAAGATGTAACAGAAAGTTCATGGAAAAATTTTGGTTCCTTTTTGCCCTGCATTTTCAAAGAGCTTTAGGACAACATTGACCTGATATAGAACGTGGATACACCCAGCTATAGGTCAGCAAAGATACTTAGTCACCTAACTCCCATTTCACTGAGTGCCAGAATGTCCCTGGGGTTTGCTACCCAGAGCCCAAATGTTGGGGTGTTGGCCACCAAACTCCCTCTGGTGTCAGTTGTTCCCCAAACAACTGGCTTGACAGAGCTTACTGAAAGAGTTAACTCAAAACATTGTCTTCCCACTGATTGTCCCTTTGATGGTGTTTCCACTTTTTCTTGTAACTTTTTCTTAGTGCCTGCCGGGCGTCTGTATATGGTCCCTTTTCTTCCACACTTTGTGGCCCATAACTGATGTCAGACAACTGACCTGGCCAATGAGTGTTGTCTCCCAGCAGCACGACACTCATCTGACAATACAAGGCTTGCACTACCATTCAGGAGTCCTCTTGCCATGTACTGCTGACATGCTTTGGGAGTGGCTAATTACTTCTCCCTTTCCCCTGAAATAATTGCACAGGCTCTAAGCATCTACCAGGAAAACAGAAGGGGCTGGGAGGCAAAAAACCATGACATTAAAATTCAGATGCCAAGTTCAGTAGCATGAATCAAAATTATCTTAACCTCTGAGGTCAGGAGGTCACCAGCTGGAAGCGGAAAATCACCACCAGTAAATTGCTGTGGGTTGGAGTGATGAATGCTAGTTAGTACCAGTGAATTTCAGAAGAATCTCAGCTGTAGGGATACAGGGCATCTTGGAACAAGGCTGAACAATTCCCGTCTGTGTTTTCTTTCTTCTTCATTCTGTCTTGTGCTCTTTCTGCTTCCACGGATTTCTCAGTTGAGGCAGCAAAAGATTAAACTGTTGTGGGAAAGCCTTGCGGCGCATAATAGGGGCGAAAGCAGTGAGATTCCATAGGGATTCAGTGGTGTTTAAGAAAATTGCTCTCAGATTCTACAGATGTCAGGAAGGGGGGAAGTGCTTCAGTACTTGTGATTTGTGAGGCTGTCTGCTGCACATAGGTGCATCCATTGCCCTAGCAGGCAAAAATCACTGCCACTTACATCAAACTACAGCCCAGTCCAGCAGCAGACACCCTGTTCCATGCTTGCCAGAGCCCAAGTTAGGAAGGTGCTGAGACCATCTTTCTCTTGCACGTGGTAAACACGGGCACATTTTGTCTGGGTTCCCCATTATCTGACCATCATTCTTTCTTCCATTGCTATGAATGTCAGCTTAGAGTCTCACAGGGTGTAGTACTGCTTAGCCACTCTCTAGAATAATGGGTTCTTGCTCTGTTCATAAGACATAAAGCAGTGAAGTAAAACAAACTAATAAATATCTATAGGAGTGTGTCCAATAGATGTGTCTAATTCACCCTGGCTAGTCCAAAATTTTAGGGTGGGGAAGATTTCAGGTTAAAAGATTGGACCACACCACAAAATGCTCCAGTAATGATACAATTCTCTACAACACTTTATGGGACACTTGAATATAAGCCCCTACTATTAAATTTGGTTTGAGGTTTCCATAATGGAAAGAGGCCAGCTTGCATTTCAGATGTCATTTCTGTAGGGGAAGCTGGACAAAAAGCAGAAAGTTGGCAGCAAAAAGTACCAGGCTTCTTTCTACTTCCATCCAACCCTCTCCAACCTCTTTGGCTAATCCCCAAACCATGGCAGGAGCTGAACACTGCTTTTCATTGAGTGACATACCTGGCTCTAGAAGAACACGCCCTTGTGGAATTGGCACCCGGGCAACATTTCCATTCCCTCTGCACAACACTTTTTCTTAATGCCTTCCAAACTAAAACAAAACCAGGAGGATTTGCTACCATGTTCTGCTCATTATATTGGTTTTATGAGGGTGTGGAGTTTTCTTGCACCATGGCAGGATGGATTTGTCCCTGAAACTTAAAATTCAGCGCGAAAATATAATAGATGGGAAGATTTTTTCTTTTTCTTCATCAGGCTTTTTACGGTTTTGGTTTGTTTCTTGAATAATTACCATTTCACCCCAAATCAATCCACAATCATTTCATGTGCTTTTTCAGGAACGTGTTCAGCCTTTAGAGCTAGAAAAGCATTGGGAAAATCAGACATCCTGGACTCACTATGTGGAAAATACAAAGGAACATAGCAAACAAGATTGCCAAAGTCTCCAAAAGTCACTGGAAAAAGTCATTCCAGGGTAAGATGGTTATACCTGTGCCATTCCAGATTTTATGACTTGTGATTCCAGAAGTTCTGATGGACACATCTGCCCATGTGATGGACATATCGCCCCAAGTCGCTAAAGCTGTTTGGTTCAGTTTTAACCCATTGCCTCTCACCCTGTCTGCATTGACAGGCAAGGCAAGTTGTTCTTTTTGCTCCTTTTTTTTGGTCAGCTTTGTGTGTGCACAAAGACATCTATCATAGATCCCTTCAGCTTCTCTTCTCTAGACTAAACAACCCTACTTCTTTCAATCTTTCTTTCTAAGTCTGATCTTCAATCATTCCTGTTACTTTCCAGCTGGTTTACATCTTTCCTGAAAAGCAGTAACCCAAACTGCAAACAGTATTGAGCCCTTACTAATGGCAATAAGAGTGGAAGAATTACTTCATACTTACAGGCAGTTGTCCCACTTATCCATCACAATATGGCACTTGTCTCTTTCCCAATACCATGATTACATTGGATTGTGCCCAATATCCAACCTGCTCCAGGCAATACTCCTCCATCCTCTGGCAACTCAGACAATCATTCTACTTTAAGGGCAACATCCTGCATGTTTCTTTATTGAAATGCGTCTTATTTTCCCTCCACAACCAGTCCTTACTCAATCCCCTCTGAAGGCAACAGAAAGAATACTCTGTCCTTACACTGCAATGGGTACTGAAGATGTGATCTATCTGCTCTGTAAGGGTTCTCCATAAAAGCTTAATTTTACATTCTATACACATATTGCAGCATTTGCTAAATGGATGTTAGAGGAGCACTTAGAGATGTAGGTAAGAAAGCCATGTTCTTGAACAGGATACACCACTCTGCTGTTGCATGGTACTTCATTTTGTTATCCTTTCCAAGAACTTCTGAAGGCTGATTCAACCATAGGGAGATTAAGAGTTCATAGGGACATAAATAAATTACTTTCAGGTCTTATGGATGACAAGAGGGACTGAAATAGTTCCTTGAGTTATTTGAAGGAATCTCTCTAGTAAATCCCTGAAATGTGCATCTCTACTGAGACCTTGAATTTTGAAATTAAACTCACAGTTCCACATAGGGATTCTGTTGACTTTGCCACTTCCCACGCTGTGCAAAGGGCTTTGAGATCCCTGGGTGAGGAAGTCGATGTGGGAAACCAATAAGTTCTAATTCCTTCAGCTGGCTGAAGGCCTGGACTTCAGTTTAAAGTTTTTTATGGTACATATGTTTTTAAGGGGTGGGGCAGGTTATTCCAAGCTCCCACATGAGTAGAAGACAGGAGTAAAAGCAAATTGAGGCAGATGGTTTGCTTCCCTAAGCTGGCATTCCTAACAAACAGCTGTGTTTGCACAAAGCTTCCACAGACACATGGATGGGGAACAATATAACTGGAAAAATGTTATATCAGTACTGCCACCTTCCAGCTCCTCCATGGGTTAAAGAGTCCATCACGCTCCATTGCTCCTCCTTCTTCCCTCTTCCTAGAAGTCTTGTAATGTGTTTCACAGAAAGTACCTTTTCTCTTCCTTTCAGTGTAATATTAATCTTGGGGGGAAGGGAGGAGGGGTTGGGGGAAGGAACATAGTGTTTTGAGGTTCATATTCCCCTTGCAGTTAATCTCTTTAACAAACCCCTTTAACAAACGAAAGGTCTGACAGGAGGCAGAGTCTTTAAAATGAATTTAAATGCATCTAGGAGAGATTAGTAATGAAGCCACTCACCAGACAATGCCCCTTTTCTTCTCCATGTGGACTGCTAGGAAATATCCCAGATTACAGAACAAAAGGTTTTACAGTTGAAAATGCTGATCTTTGAAAGATGCACCATGTTCTCCGCTCCTCGACTCCTTGCTCTACACAAGTACATCTGCAACCAAGAGATCCAAGCATAATCTCCTCAGGGGGAGGGTCAGAGGATTTGATTTAAGTACCATGGAGCCTGCAAACCCTCACACGCACTGAGGATAGGTCAGCAGGCAGTGATAGAGGGCCCAGCAGTACACGACAGTGTCTATCACTCTGGTGTGGTGAGACACCCACACATACCTGCTTCCACTGGGGACCAGAGGAGTTCCAACCAGGTCCAAGGGTTAAAGCTGGACAGTATGGCACAGGAGGGGGCCAACATGGGGTCAGCAGTGAATGCTGCACACAAGCTGCAGATGGGAAATTTGGGGGCATGGGATTAAGGAGGCAGGGGAGGAACAAGGGCAGTCACCAGTGCCTCGGTGACAAGTGGGAAATAGACAGTGGTAATGCGAAATGCAGCCGTAGGGGAAGAATCTAACTGGATTTTGAAAGCAGGTTTTCCTAACTCATACAGTGGTCATTCAGTATTTCAAAGGAGGCTACATAGATCCTCTTTGCTTCAAGAAATCTGTTTAGTTATTCAGCTACAACTAGGCTGTTTTCTGGTCCATCATGGAGAGAGTCCTCAGAGACAAAGCTACATACCATATGCAACACTGCTAACAAAGACAGGAGTACCTGGATGATCTTTTCTTCCATCTGCTGTTGGAGGCAGAGCCATGTGACCAGGTGTAAGAGTGGAGCCTGTGCTCCCAGGTGTAAGTCAGGCAACCTGTGATCCACATGGGCATCTTACCATCAGCAGCAAGAGAGACAAGACAAAACTCAGCAGGCTAAAGCTGGTCTGCAGGGCTCAAGCCTTCACAGAAACTGTTGAGGGGTCAGAAAATCAACAGGACGTTGAAAACAACTCCTCTAAGTGAAAGGTAAAACAATAGGTAAGTAAAACCTGGATGGCTAGAGAAAGAAATCAGATTTTAAAACCTCCTAAGCTTTTAAAAATATTATTCTCACTATTAGGAGGTTCCTCTACCATTGCTGTATCTCATTTCCTTCAAATCTCTTCTGCTTTTCATTCCAGTGGGAAAAGGATGCAGAAATTAATTTGTCCTTTCTACCCACCAAAGAAAAACCACTTTCTACTTCCTAAAGTGGCAAAATAATAATTTTGAAACACAACAAGAAAAATATGTTTAGTCTTAAAAATTTGAATTCAGTTGATAAATCCTCAGTTTCCCAACTAGCCCACATATATGTCTGGAAAATGGCAGCTTCTGTATCTCGGGTCAAGACTATGGATGAAAAAAGATTCCCTTCTGCATCTGGAAACTCAACAAAACTTCCAGGGAAATAAAAAGCTGTAATAAGCTACTCCACTTACATGAATGAAACTCTGAGTTTTGTCAGCTGAGACTATATCCCAAAGTTTGCTGATGACAGAAAAACAATGAGGTAGTGAATTGATGAGGGACCCATTTCACTTGTGGTCTGACAAGTTATTATATCAAAACATGTCCAGCAGAGTTTAATAGTGTCAGCATTTAATGTTCAGCATAATGTCATTCCTACAGACCAAGACAGACACTTCCCATAGGTAATTAATCTTTTACAAGCAATTTAGCCATCGTAAGCAAAAGTGGATGAAAAGTATTAATAGGGGAAAGGCTAAGGGCAAACTATGCATAGAGAAACATTTCTCTGCATTAGTCCCACAAAATTACAAGTGAGTTACAACTGATGGATTTAGGACAGTTCCTGCTGAGTAATTGTATTCCATGAGGGTTTTCAATACAATGTGATATTCATTTTCACTTTATACAGTAGAGACAATAATGGCTACAGGTGCACAGGCTGTCTTGCTGGGAGAAATAAAACTGTGATTGTTTAACATCTGACTTTTCTCACACAGTTACAGCCTTTAGATTTGAGCTATATTTTGCACATATCTCAGACTTGAATTGTTCTTTTTTTTTTTTTAATACTCCAAGAGCCTAGCTCTAAAAAATGCAGGCTCTAAAGACCCATTGTCAAATGAAACACATTTCCCTCATTTGATTTGTTTTTTCCTCTCTTGCAATATCAGCTTTCACTACAGAAATGCAGACAACCCCATGTTTGGGTAGAGAAATTAAACCGCCAGCACACGCAGGAGGCACAGCTGCCAGCCCGGGTTCCCAAAACCCAATTCCCAAAACAGGAACTTTCGTGCACAGTTTTGAAAACCTGGACATCCCTGTAAATGCCTCTCCATTCTGCAGGACTTTATACCACTGCTTTTATGCTCTGGCATCTCATCACAGCTCCTCTGTGTCCTTCTGGGACTTTTCTGGTCTCTCAGACAAGAATAACAACAACAAACCCAACGAGCCAAGCAAAGAGAGAGCCTGAACTTTCTCCTGGAGAAGACAGTGTGGCTATTCCTGGACTTTGCCTGCCAGCTGCCTCCTGTCTCAGAAATGAACTCTCCTTCCTTTTGCTCCCCAGAGAGACACCATGTTTACTTATGACGTGACTGCTGCTAACCACATCCACCTGCCAGGGCGACTCCACTTCCTTACGAAAGATGCAGCATCTGAGCTGAAGGTGGGATGGGAGGGAAGTCCAGCAGTGTTTAGCAAAAACTTACTGTAGGGTTTTCTCTCCACCAGAAAGCTGTAGGTTCATTCTGATCAGGAAGTAATTCAGGTAGATCACTTTATTATGTTTCTATCCAATATTTCATTTCAGGGAGAAAGCTGATTGCCCCTAAAATTGTTGTGGTTTCCTGCCATGAAACATTGAATTATTTCTTCCTTCATACTTTAGAAAATTAAAACACATATTTAAACACTAACCTTTTTTTTTATATACTTTGCTGGGGGAAAAAATGTGTGGTAAAAATCAGGTTAAGAAGAGTTTCATTTTTTTTAAGAAATAGTTGCACTGTTACAGCAAAATTTTTTTTTTACTTGTTTTTTTACTTTTTAAAGAAAACTCCCTCCCTCAAGTCCTTAAGTCCTTTGATTTAGGGAAATACTGAGTTTCAACAAATTTATCTTTTTTAAGTTAAGTGTCTCCAGGTTAACTGACTCTGGACTTTGCTCTTTTGCACCTCTCCAGGAAGAAAATAAATCCTGTCAGTTTTTCTTCTAGGGTTGTAGGGACCAGCAATAAAACTTTCCAAATCATCTTGGTGGCC
This sequence comes from Trochalopteron elliotii, assembly GCA_024734555.1. Lineage (NCBI taxonomy): Eukaryota > Metazoa > Chordata > Aves > Passeriformes > Leiothrichidae > Trochalopteron > Trochalopteron elliotii. The sequence goes on from JANPWX010000011.1 coordinate 6,606,461, forward strand.
TGGGAACATAAGCCCCCCATCCACCCACTGGGCTGAGTACTCAGAGTGCCCTTTTGACCATTTTCCTCCTATTCTTGTAACTCCTGCAACATGCTGCTCACAGCAGTTCTGTAAGAACTGACACCAGTGATGATTTCGTGTACTTTTTCTCTTCATCTCTGTTCCTTACAGTGCAAGTTCTCATCACAGTTTTCCCTGAGGATGAAACGAAGTGTCTTTGTGGTGTGTGAGAAGAGGCATCCTCACACTCCCTCCAGCACTGCCGTGAGAGTCCTGGTGTCCAGCTGCCAAGTTTCTCAGAACTTTTAAGAATGTAATGTTGTGGGTATCTGTGCTTCTCTCACAGATGGGAGGCAAACCAGAACACAGAAATTGCTGGGAATGGCAAGGATACACAGCCATGCATGAATAGAAAGAGCCGGGTAGCATACACTTTGCTTCTTTAGGAAGCAAGGCTTAAAACAACCAGTAAAACACATGAACCCAGTGTAAATAATCAACAGCATCCACTTGTGCCAGCATTTCTGAACCTGCTTTTATTCCATTATGCTTAGGCCCAGCATTAGCTGAGGGATTTTTTGCTCATCTGAAACAATTAAGCTGTTCCCCTTGTGAACCTTAATCAACATCTGAACCCACGGACCCTGAGTACAATGTGTCACCCTCCCCACTCTTGGGAAATGAAGTCCTCCAACGAGCACTGTGGGGATGAAATGTGGATCACAGATGTGGAACCAGGAAAAGAAACAGAAACAAGTTTGCAGAGCTGAAATACAACTTCCAAAACCTGTATCCTTTGACATTTTGGTCAGCTGTTCCACAAGTCTTTTGGTGAAAAAGGACTACTATTTCTTCCCTTCTTCTTCCTCCCCCTTTTGAATTTTGTATTTTTGTACGGTTATTTATTCTGTTTTATCTTTAATTATTTATATTCTGTACTTTGTCATCTGTACATGTTTTGGAAGGCATCTCCGAAATTTAGTTTTGTCCTTGCTCATTGAAATCTGGGAACCTTACACAGATCCACTGTGCAGCAGGCAGAGAAAGTACTGGCTCCTCCAGATCCCATGCATTTTTTTGTTTTAACTCATCTTTATGTTTTAATTCATCTTTTATAGAAAATAATTCTAGTGGGCATTGAAAGACACAGCTGGGCATGTGTGGCAGTAGAAGGCTCCTGAACAGGTCAGATGTGCCCACTCACACAATCTAAAAGCATAAGCCATATTGAGCAGAGCAAGCTCTGGAGCCCAAGCAAGTCATTAGCAGTGTTTCAGCTCACTTTGAAGCAGGTCTCTGAGACTTAGTCTGTTTTATATGGTGGAATGTGGAAAAACAACCACTGCAGCTAATAAAAGGAAGGGGAACAAAGCAAAGTTCCTGTGCGCCTGCCAGTCCCTGCTTCCCTTGCCCCTTCTGTGCCTGCAACTGGCCAGACTGCACCCCTTCCTTACTTGACTCCTGTAATTTTCTGACCAATTTAAGCATGACCTGTAACTTCCCCTTTTACATCCCTCATGAATTTGAATGCCTTCTAATTTTGGTTGCACCTTATAAATCCAATGGAAGTGATTGTGTGATCGTAAAACCTTGGACTGGCTCCCAGAGGAGCTACTCCAGTTGTGAGCAATATGCCTGACACCAAAAATTAGTCCCGTTGGAATTAACCCACAGGTGCACACCCTGCACACTGTCTACATGAGGACACACATGCACACTCACATGAGCTAAAGCTGCAGCAAAAGCTGAAGCTGCAGGTATGAACCATGACTGTGTACATGCAGCTTCCATATCATACACACAGTTTTCAGTCTCTGTCCATTTCACAACCAGTTCTCTCTAGACAACTTCACATTTTTTCAAAATAAAGAGCATTTTAAAATAGTTCTTGTGAAGGCTCCCCTGAATAAAAAAGACTAAGGCTGAGAGATGATACAGATCAGAGGAGCAGAGGGAAAAGATGCTGCCTTTCAGCCTCATGGCCTACAACACACAGGGAAGCATCAGCAGTTGGTGCAGGTAGCTGGAGGCTGACGTTTATTTTGGCACCTGCCAAGGTGACTTTGTTGTTGGGATCTGGGCTTGGCCAGAAAGCTGTACTGGTAGGACAGCATCCAGACCAATGCAATAAGCCATGTCTTGAGGGAAGCCAAAAGACAAAAAAGACCACACACAGTTCAGGGTTGGAGCCTGGATTTTACAGGAGAGTGTGTAGGGGTTTTCTTCTTTTTTCTTTCTTCTTTTTTTTTTTTCTTTAAACTACTTTCCTTATTTTTATCCTTCTTTTGAAAATACTTAGGGACCTGGGAAAAGATTTGAATCATTATGAAAATGTAATTCTATCTCACCATACAGCTGTAGTGAGCCAGGGCAGCTAGGTCTGGGGGAGTCAGCAAATCAGGCTCTCTGATTAGGAAGCAGGGAGGTTTTTGGTCAAATTTAATAAAAATAGTCTTGTTATATTTGGAACATTTTATCTGAGAACATGTTGTCTCTTTAATGCTGTCTTATATCTGCTTGCCAGGCAGTGGGGCACTTCCTGAGAGAAGGGCAGGCTCTCAAGAGGACTCAAAGATGTGGCTGGGAGGGATCTATGGCTGCTGGAGGCAGAAGGAGCTGTTAAGATGATTTCAGGCTATCACAAAACTTTGTCCAGCCTGAGGGGAAAGGTTAACTTCTACACAGTATGAGTTGTCCATATGAATCTCTCTCCCTCCAATGACACAGAGGAAAAAAATCCTTTTACTTGTCTCATCTGTCAGCTAAAAGCAAAGCAAAACACACCCCATATTTACAGGTTAGGTTTTAGACAAATACCTGGTATCTCTCCTCCCTGGTGAGTCGCAGCTATTGATTTAATGAGCAATAATGCAGCATACAAACAGCAAAAGTCAGCCCAGATAAACCATCATACCACTGAGAAATCCTCAGGTCTTTGCAGTGCTGTTGTCAACCTGTAACAATGATGGACAGGTACTCTCTGGCAGTCCAGTTCAGGGGCAAATAAGAAAAGATTTGCACAGTGCTTAGCAGCTCTAAAGTGACTTTCTATGGAAAGGAGAAACAGCCAAGGAGACAGTGAGGCAATGGACTTTTAAATTAATACAGAAAATTATCATTTCCTTAATTCTTCACTCAAGAGGCTCCATCTGAAATACTTTGACAGTTATGGGCCCCCGGTATGAAAGAAATCTAGAGCAGATGAAGAGTCAGCAGAGAGCCCCTGAGATGGCCAGAGGGCATGAGCACAATGTGCAAGGAAGGGCAGAGGCAGGAAGTTGGGCTTGAGGCCTCCATCAGCTTCAGAGCATAAGAGACAGGCTGGTGAGTATCCTTTAATAGGAGGAGGATATCTTCCCAGACCCCAAAGTTCCCACTGGATGGATTATGTTGGGTTCCACAATTCCAATGTTAGGAAGTTTGGAGAACTTCCAAAAGGAGAGTTTTCTGATCTGATTCTGGTTTTGTTGTCTCCCATAGCAGATCCTCATGGAGTCTGCCTGTCCTGTGTCTCAATCTTCTGTTTAGGTAGGAGCCACCTCTCTAGACTTGCCATCCACTCTGATCTCACAAACTACAGCAGGCTTCCTTTCAGCAGTGTTCTTACAGAAGCTCTCCTGTGAAAACTTCTTTAAATAGGATAAAACTGATGAACAACTGCAACACTTTCCTCAGAAAATAAAACTAAGATAAATGAGGATAAACAAACAGTGGTTTTCATCTCATGATAGATAATCTATCCACTGCAAGGAGCTGCTTTACAATCACTGTATTTTACAGAGTAGTTGTCCAAAATGGAAAGACTGAGAAACATGATGAACTCTTCATACGGACACATCTGATAACTGAGGTGTCAGAATGAATCTTTCGGTATTTTACTCTTCAGGGCTCCATCACCTTCAGGCACAAACAACAGGACTTCTCTTGGAGTCTGGGACTTTCTCTAATCTTCAACAGCAATTGCCTGCTGGATTCTTTATACCATATATGAACAGACAGATACTAACAACTTTCCTTGCCTTTTCTTTCCTGTCTATTTTTACCTGAGTAGCCTGAAACATTCATTACCTGAAGATATAAAAAAGTTGCTGGTAAACCTGACTGTATGTATTTCCATCTGTTGTTTCTTACACATAGACATTCTGTCTGTTTAGGGTTAATTGTACCTTGGCTCTACTTCCCACAGAGGATCTAAAGGAGCTTGACCTTTGGCACTTACACAAGTTTTTTAGTGTTGTCTTATGCACATGGATTATGCAGTATGTGTGGAAAGGAAGTAGTTGACTGAACCTGGCTTTGGAAGTCATGAACTCCAGAGCATGTACTGGGATCTGAGTAGAGTCTAGGAATTTAGCATTTCCATCTCATTTTGCAACATGAGTATCACCATTCTGATACAAAACACTTAGAGACTTAATCTACCCTTGGGTGAAATGAATTCTCTCATAACTGTAGCTGAGCCTGAATAATTGTATGCACTGTAGACACTTGACACGGTGGGGTAGATTTAATAAACCTGAGCTACATAGACCATTCCTGTGGTTTAGCTTTGGAACCTCTCGATTGAAAACTTAGGAAATGAAGAGTTAAAAAGGAAATCCACATGTGTTTATAGCCAAATGGTCTGTAATGAACGTGTGAAATTAATTACCAAGGAAAGTCTTTGGTAAATTATGGTATAAGCATCAGGGCCTGTCAAAAAACCAGACTGAATTTGAAAACAAAAGGTATAAAGTTCATATGGTGAGAGTTACAGGCAGCTGATGGGCTTGTCAGAACCAGCATCCTTCTTCTCTTAAGTGGCTCATGGTTTTCACCTCTGTTACCACGTGTGTCCTCTCAGAAAGAGAGCAGACCACCTATGTGATGCTGAGCTTCCTCTCCACATGCATAGATGTGCCCATACACTTATAATCAGAAAGTTGTGTGGTCTAGGATTTCAAGGGGGAAATAAAAGTCGGATTCAAGATCCTGAGTTTTAACCCCAGTGGTTCCCAAAGGCTCATTGCACCAAACCTGAGAAAGTCACTTGCTTCTAGCTGCAATTAAGGAATATGACACCTTTGAGGAACCATACTTTTTATTGAGTAGATCTTTCTTGTTTCCTTGCTTCTTTCTGAGGAGGGCAATAAATACAAAATGGGCCTATTTAGATGGTCCATCTTTATGTTTCCATTCATTCACTAGTTTGCTTGCTTTGTCAACTGGCCTAGGCTGCAAGTAGCACCATTAAGAAGTTTGCTCCTGAAGGCCTGAAAATAACCTCAAGACAAATTTTTAGAAGACTTTAAGAGATGCCCAATAGAACACTTCTTCCCAAAGATGTGGTTGCTGCTTTTTAATGATTTTTGCAACCCAAAATCTTACAACTAGCACAGACATGTATCTTTGCCCTGCTGCTTGACTCTCCTGGAGTCAGTCAGGGCTGCCCACCCTAAGTCCTGAGCTTCCTGTTGTTCCTGATGGCTAAAACCTGGTGCAAGTCCCAAAAGAAGCAGGGTAAGAGACATTTATTTCACTTTTGTGCTAAGGCAATCTTGTTCCCCTTCAGTCCTTTCTTCAGGCTAATTTTGAATAGCTGAGTAATAAGGAATTTTCATCCCTGTGGATTATAAAGCTGCAGACTGATGGCATCTTCTAGCCCTGGCTAAGCAATGTAGTCTTGTTATTCCAAACTGTCCTTACTCCTGCTTTACATCATTTTTTTGAAACTGATGACCTCCAGAAATATACAGGTGGCTTCCCTGACTGACATACATTGGTGGCTCCCAGGCATGCTGAGGTTCATAGTATGTGAAAGTCATACTGGAAGCAGAGATGGTGCCAGGCTTGTATTTGTGTTGGAAAGGACAATTGTTTCTCAGGGCACTCTTCTGCATCATGCAAAATATTAATTTCTTCAAAACTTCCAGCAATGGAAGGAAGAAAGTTTTTTTCAAAAGAAAGTTTTTCGAAAACTTTCCATTAAATGCCAGATTGTGTGATAAAAAGCCCTGATGGCCCTCTGGCCACAGCTGCTTCTGTTTAGTCATAGTGTGAGCAAAGAGACACTCAAATAACACATTTGCACTGGAACAGTCCCTGCTGTAGCTTGCATTACTGCAGCTGGACTCACATCAAAACCCAATGCACCGTGTGGAAAGCAATTACCCACTGCAAAATGGTGGAATGAAAAGCACTCTTCAATATCCCCTTTCTTAATGGTGCTGAACCAGATCCGGGAACACAACAAAATAGTTGAGACTCTTTCTCTCTCCCCCTCCTCCTCTTTCTTTCCCTCTTTTCCTCTGTTGTTCAAGCTGCATTGCAAAGATCCAACAGGCACACTAAGCTGAGAGCTTTTATCATCACATCCAGGTTCTTGACTGGCCTGGCAAGACTTGCGTAACTGCTTGTAAAACTGTGAGGATCTTGGTTAGGGGCCACATTGCACTAATTTACAGGATATAAACAGATATTGTGAGACCAGCCATTGTGAGGATTCAGCTAAGCTTCTTGCACAGACTTTGGGGCCCAGCTGGTGTCCAGACGTAACTCGGACACATAGTTTTGAATCTGGGAAGGGATGAGCCAGGGAGCTGTGGGAGAAAAGGACTGCAGAACCCATGGCAGAAAAAATCACTGTGTGCAGCCTATTACAAGAGATGAGTGAATAAAATGTTAGAGGTCCCATTTTGCAAAACAGGTGCTTGTTTTAATTCAGCAAAACACATGCATGAGAAAACAAATCACTGGAGACCAAAATGACAGCCTTGTGATGCAAAGGAGAGAGTTTGCCGAAACAGCTTTGCATTTCCAAGTGTGTCCAATGGTGTGCCTTATTTGGGAGATGCAGCCTGTCAAGTTCAAGTGAAATTAGATCATTGATTTTCTGCTGCAAAAAGCACAGCAAGTTTTCCCGGCAGTCAGGAGGGTGGTTTGTTTGGGTTGGTGGTTTTTTTAATTAGAATTCATATTTTCCCTTGCTGTTAAAATTTATGTCAGAATACAATGCCATTTGTAATACAAATAATTTATAGTCTCTTTTTTTTTAATTGTTCCTGTTATTTTGTTTGTCACCTATCTATAGGAAAGAACCTCACATTTGGAATAAAACATCTCCATTCAGTAGTTTGGGGTCTTCTTTTGCAACCTTTAATACTTCCCTTTCACCTATGAACAGGCTAGAAAGTGTCTTATCAAAACCCTATACCTAATTTTAGATGATACATGACCTCAACTGAAATAGTAGTTCCTGCTTCAGAAAGCTTGCTACTTTCCCCCCCAATAAAAAAGCACTATGGATGGGCACTAACAAAGCAAGGAGGACACAGGATTATTACCCACATGGAAAGATAATACAGGTCACCCAAATTCAGACACTGCTCCTTGCTGTCCTTCACTGCTGTCATCTCAGCACGCACCATGAAAACACTCAGATTTCCCAGCCTGTGGCAATTGCTGGTCTGCCAGTAGTGTATTGTCTTTTTGTAGCCTTACTTGAAAGCACAGTGGTTGTAGCACCCCAAATGGTATGGCACACAAACCCCACAGGTGCCACAGACTATGTGCCACCCACTACCAGTGACAACCCAGGGTGGCAATTTGCAAAACACACACATTTTTCCTCACCAGTTTAGCAGTGATAACCAACTGATGAGTATGAAGAGGATCTGCTTTCTCTGGGCCACTGTGGAAGCAGTGGCTGGTAAATCAAGGGAATCTCCCCACTGAGAAGTGTCTGTGTCATTTGTCAGGCAGAGCCACCACCAGTAAAGAGATGTGGGAGATGCTAAAGGCATTTTAAATGAGTGGGACACAAAGAATACCTCTCTGCCCTCAGGATGTGGATACTCAGCAGTTTTGGAGACAGGACATGGAGTAAATAGAACACAGAGAGATGCTGTGTCTCAAAAGCTGCTACTGAGAAGCCCTGCTGCAGCAAGCACACAAGGACTCGAGGGGGGTTAGACGGGGAGTGTGCTGGGAAAGCAGAAGGTGCTAGAGAGAAGAGCAGTGAACAAGCGCGCTAATTGCAAGAGCAGCAAGGAAAATATGACAGGGAAAGGAGTCAAGGCACAGCCAGAGGGGCCCCAGCAGCCTGCTGCTTGGTCGGGTGCAAATGGCTTCAGCAGAGGCAGCTCGCAGCTGCAGGGAGCAGGTGCAAGGGCAGACGGATGCTGACCTGAACCTGGGGAGAAGGCTGTAGGCAGGAAGGAAACTAGTTTTCCCTAGCTCCAAACAACAGCACACGAAAGAGGGAAAAGGAAGGAGAGCAGTGTTCAGACAGAGGAGAAACATTTCTGTCACTCTCCACTTCAGGAGCATGATGGGCAGATGAAAGATGAATTTACTTCAGCCAGTCCTGTCAGATGTTTCTGAGATGTGGGACTTATCAGCTGTCAGACCAGAAAAGAATAAGCTAAACAAAAAGCTTTCACAACCCTCATTCCCAAATCTGTGCGTCATAGTGTGCCACAAAAAAATGATTTCTGGCTTTTTCTTAGTTTTTTTCTTTTCACCCCCTTTTCTCTGCTACTACTAAATAATTTTCCCTTTCTCTCACTGGACAGCTGGAGAGAATCCAGACAGCTGCTGTTCCTGTGGCTGCACACTGAATGCAATGCAGGGAGGCTTGTAGATGGCTTTCCAAGTAGCCAAACACAACGGTGGCAAGGGGCAATCTGTGTGTGGGTAGCAGAGGGCTTTCTCTGGACTGAAATGGCAGGGGCAATGACAGTGTGGGAACTCAGGGCTTCCTGTCTCTCCACTCTTCCATTATCTACCTCAAAACCTTCCACTTCTCTTCCCTTGTGCCACCTCTTTTCAAGGGCCAGCCTGTTCAGATTGGTGCCACCACACAAAGCCTGGATGTCTCTGCACAGCAGTCTCCTTGCTGGATTCAGCTGGTGGCTCATTCTAATTAATTGCTTTTAAACTGGAGTCTGGAGGTAATTGCCAGTCCAGATACTCTTGACTAGCTCAGATGAATACTCAGTACTGGGCTGGAAGAGAAGGATGTAAGAGTAGCTCTGCTGTGCCAAACCAACACCCCACTGTTGCCCCTGAATCAACAAGTAGATCTACAGAACTCCTGAGGACATTTCCAATTGAATCATCTGATGATCCAGTGAAATGTCTTCTAGAGGCCTAGGCAGTTTGCTGGGGAACAGGACTCACATGAAGTGGTCCTTCCTTGCAAGGTTCATGTCTCAGCAGATAAATCTCACACCTCTGAACCACACAGGTGCTCATGCTTCATGGTTATTCCTGACTTTTCTGATAGTGTTTAAAAATGTGTCTAGATTATTTTGTATTCCTCTCTGAGTGCCCAGGATGGTCTGAGGAGCAGGGCTGGAGAAGCAGAAACAGGTTAACATCTTGAACCAGTGGTGAGAGTGGCTTGAGGAGAGAAACCATGTCTCATGTTCTTTATCCACCAAACACAAAGAGATTATGTTTTCTTCCATTTTATCATGGCTTCATGGATTACTAAGAATCAGCTAAACTACTCTATCAGTCTACATCAGCAGTCTCAGTTGTAACACAAGGGAATATGGCAGGGCACCACATCTAAAAGAAGGATCTCAGATAAGCTGTTACTGTGTTTGGTTCAGGACAGCAGAAAATACCCAGGTGGTTCCTTTAGCTCTGCTGATGCCTGGTAAATTGCCATGCTCTTTATCATTTGATTATGACCACCACACTCACCCTATGGACTTGGTTGACATTTTTCCCTCCTTGTTTTCCTCTGCACTTTGGCTGTGTCTTTGCATCCTGTCCCTGGTTTGTTTCTGTCAATTCTTTAAACAGCTGCTGGGTTCTGCTCCAGAGGTGGCTGCATTCCAGCAGTGGGGAATGTGACTCCTGACATATGGGAGAGCTGGTGCCGTGTGTCAGGAGCTGTGAAGCTGAGAGATGTGACACATCCAGGTCAGCTTGTCAGCGCTCTGCAGCCCCAGAAGAGGTCCCAATTTGGACATCCATTTTATTATCTTCACGTGCTTCAGCTTGGTTTCTAGCAACAGCTTCTTGCCTTCATTTCCCAGCCTTTAACTTGAGTCACGCCCTCTGAAAGTCTCAGCAGTTGCTGTACACTGAATAGGCTTCACACATGAAATCCCATGCTGGAAATGACCCTCAGTCATCAACTCCAAGCAGCACCAGAGAACAGAGCTGCTGAGTGTGATCCTGGTGTCAAGTATCCAAGCAGCTGGGATGCTCTTTGTTTTCCCCATGCTGTGTTAGGAAGGGTCATGCTGCATTTGCCATGCTGGGTTGGGTCCCCATTTTCAAAATATTTTCTGGACTTCTCAGGAATCTCCCTCTGGCTCCCTCAGTTATTGGCAGGCACTTCACCACATCCCTCTTGCTTCTCCCTTGCACTCAGATGGTGCCAATGTTCTCCACAAAGAAGGGTACCTTGACCCCTTCACTGCTGGCCCTTGTGTTTAGCAGGTTCCAGTGTGTCTGAAGTTTCTTCTGCTTTTTTCCCAGGACAGAATGTTTCCCAAACAGAATGTTGGCTGTGCAAGAAGGCATCTGTGGATTTGCTGTATTCCTTTTTTTCTCTGCTGTTTCACAGGTCATCTTCTGAGTTCTTGTAGATCACCAGTGGTCTGTGAGCCATCAACTGGGAGAGTCAGACGTAGAGAATATAATCTATGACTCAATTTCCCACAATCAATTCCCTTCATGCCAGAACTGATGAGTATCATGAACTCCAAAACTCCACACCCTGCTCCCAAGCTGTGGACAGTGATGCTGCTGGCATGGAGGAACATCCCACTATGGTGAAGAGGCTGAGAACAAGGCAGCAGAGCTGAAGTCACTATATCTAGCAGGGCTTTTCTTCTCCCTACTTACAGCAGGAGAACATGAGTTTGTAGAGTTTCACTCTTTCCAGCTGAGAAGCATCTGCCAGAGTCCTTTTCCTTTAGTCAATATACTGCCTCTGCTTTGCCTTCCCTCCAAAAGATCTCTTTTCAACAGATGCTTTCATGGACCCTCTACTTAGCTCCTTTTCCAATCCTTTCAGGTCAGCCTCACTGATAAAGCCCATCAGTAAAGCCTCAGAGAGCCTCATGTGCTTCTCCCTGGGAGGTGAATGGCCATTTTCGTGGATTAATATCCCCACTCAACTGAAAGATCAGCCTACAATTAAGATGTTTAGGGCACATTTTGTAGCAGACCCTCATGAAAGCTGTTGCTGGCCTCAACTCAGCTGAGGGGAGTGGAGAAAGAGGGTCTTCAGCTTGGCCTACAGAACAGATCCTACTGCCATTCCCTAGGGCCAGGAGCAGACTTTGCTGAGATAGTCCCAGTGCCAGGACACATAGCAGAGAAACAAGCCTGCACAGCAGGATCAAACCAGGGCCTAAGGTCTGTGCACCTGGAACAGGTTCTAAATCGCTGAAAGTTCAACAAGGACCATTTTTCCTCCCAAGAAGGATTGTGATTGCCAAGCACTGAGGTTGCAACCCACAGAAATTATGTGGAGTGAGAATTCAGTTATGTAGAATCAAAATATGTAACTTTTCTTTCTTTCTTTCTTTCTTTCTTTCTTTCTTTCTTTCTTTCTTTCTTTCTTTCTTTCTTTCTTTCTTTCTTTCTTTCTTTCTTTCTTTCTTTCTTTCTATGAGAATGTTTCCTAAGTTTCATTTTCATCCTTTAGCTGGAACAGGGCAGAATGGGACAGGGTAAAACAGGCAGGCACAGAACCAGGAGTCACATCCACACTTAGACATCCACCACCTACTAGTACCGCTAAAACCTAGTACACTTTTACAGCAGGGGGAGGAAACCCATGCCTAGCCAAAGCCATTCCTTGGAACATTTCTGCATGAGCCTCTCATCCATTGAACCAGCACAGCTTCTTCCTTCTCATTATTCTCTCATGAAATACCTTTACAAATTCTGTTCCTTGCTTGTTTCTTTCTCCTCTGTTCATTCCCCTGCATCATGGGTGGCAAAGCCCTAAGCTCCAAAGATAATGCTGTGCCAAGGCACTTAGACACGGCTGTGTCTGGACACAGAGCACTTCTCTCTGATTCTCAGCAGTATTGTCTGAATATGTCACTGCTTGCATGGAGACAAGACTCCTCAATGCCTTTATGAAACAGGAAAGGGCTTTTTCTCACCCAGGGAAGTTGAGGCATTATAGGACCTGTCCAAATTGCTTCCCACAGCACCTAAAATAAACTTTAAATTCTACTGTGATGTGAAAGTTCAAGAGACCAATTGGAAGTTTCTGCCATCAGGGTTTTGGGGAACTTGAATCATGTCTGGGATTGCTGGAAGGGCTGATGGTTGCATTCAAGGTCCTCATACCTTGCCCTGCTGCCTCAAACACTCTAGAGCTGGGAGACTATTAACATCTCCTGAACATTTGTGTATTCAGGTACACAAGGAAACACATAACTTCAAGATGGCCACAAAGCCAAACAGAAGCACCCCTGCTACAAAAAGAGATGAGAAAAAAAATAAAATCAGCCAGAATTAGTTGGAAGCTCTTGTGGACTAAAAGGCTAAGCACATGATTTTGCATACGCCAAAACAAAACAAAACAAAACAAAAAAACAAAACAAACAAAAAAAAAAAAACAAACAACTAGAGAGTAGTGACACCTGTGTCTTATCTTAAAATTCTCTTTACACTACTAGAGTGTATGTGGATTAAACAACTCCATATCACAAACCAGCAACAGAGTTGTTTGTGATACAAACATGATTAGTATTACATTATATATACAGCAGTATTCATAGAACAAGAACAAGAGGCTGAAACTACTAAAGGAAAGGTGTAAATTGAAACTATCAGCACAACCACAAGCTGCTGATTTGTGTTCCCATAGCAAAGATGAAAAAATCACTGGCTCACTGCTAAATATGCACAAACCCTCGCCAGAGGTAAAGTTGGTGCTGTAGAGTGATGCACCTGTAGTGGTGGCAGTGCTAAACAGTCTTTCCCTCACCCATGAAGGAATATGCTATTTCACATCAAAGGACCAGGAGATTAACTGTATACTGCCATTGCAAAGTCCATAAGGAAACAATAAACCATAGCACAATGCTGTTCTTGTCCTGCAGCCAAATGGCAGTAATTGCTTGCCAATGAAATCAATCCTCCATCTACAGGACTGCTATCTTGGGCAAGAATGCTCAAGCATGATATTAGACAACCAGAGATGTTGGGGGGCTTTTCCTTGTCCTAAGCCAATGCAAGGATATATTGCAGTTTATGCATTATTTTTCCTGGCTTGTCTTTACATTGGCTTATCAAATTGTGAACTTCACCACCTGCCAAGATGGAGATGCTTTCACAGACAGATCATCTAATTTATATTTCCTAGATTCATGGATTTTAGATCCACCGCAAGAAACTATTCCAGTTTCATTAGTAGTACAGACTGTAATCAAGAATACCATCAAAAGTAGGACAAGCGCATGTGTCCAGAGCTGCAAAAGGGCATTACAGAGGTCTAAACAAGGAAGATTAATAGGAGATTATTGTAGCTTGGCCCTCATAATGTAAAGCTGAAAGGAGACAGACTCATAACAAAGAAAACTAAGCCCTTTACACAATTTGTCATTGGACAGTCCAAGTCTGACACCAGACACTGAGAAAATAAAAAGCTTGCAAGGACTTAAAAACTGAATGGATAGATTAATGGAAAAACAATCCATCAAGGACTCCCAGTCACAGATACAGCACCTCTGAGCCACCAGATGCTAGCAGAGTTACCTATGATGGATCTTCCCTGCCCAGGCACCCACTGTTGGCTTCCGTCAGAGAGAGGATTTGGGAGAGCTGGGCTTTTGGGTGAATATGGCCCAGTCTCTCTTGTGTAGAAATCACTGACAGGCACAACTGAATTTTCAGGATCATTAAGAGCCTGAGACCATGCTTTTCATCTGTGCCTATAGGCAGTGGATCTGCCAGCATGCTCCAAGGCTGTACTGAATCTAGGGCTGGGGCATCATGTGTTCCATCAGACTTGATCCCTGCTTCCCTCAGAAGTGGTTGAACAGATGTGAAGTGGGCTGATCTGGGATCATTCTCCCAATCATTCCCAAAACCACACTTCAGAGCAATGTGGACACAGCCCTAGGGACTCATGCTCCCCTATTTGAAGTACAAACCCTTCATAGCAGTTGCCTTCTAGCCTTGGAAAAATACTTAAGGTGCTTAAGTGTGAAACCAAGCAAATCTTCCCCTTGGTCCCTGCCAGGAAGCACTGCAGAGGGGTGAAATTTGTTTTTCCTATTAGGCTTCACGCAGCACGACCTTTGCCATCTCCAAGCCGGGTCAGGCTGATTAATGGGCTGTCGTCCCAGCACAATGAGGACCAGAAGGGTGTGAGGTTGCTAGGACATTTTCCTAACAGCTTCTGCAGAAGAATCACTCTTGAATTGCTCTGCACCATTAAACAAAGAACCTGGGGGTCTTTAATTTATCAGGTGGGAAGTGAGGATAATTACTTTTCAAGCAGCCAATACAGCCGACGTGCACTCACGGCGGAAGCAGAGCAGGGAAGTTGGGGGATTCAGACACTGTTTACATTCCGGTGAAAGTGGATCTTGGAGCTGTACACCAAAATTGGGAAGGGAGTGTCGAACTGGGATGGAGAGGAGGACAGGCTGTTATATAGAGTGACTGACAGATTAATCTAATACTCTGGACTCTGAGACTCCACAGGTGTTCAGATCAGTGATCAGACCAGCCAAATTTGCAGACAATAAATCCAAAACCTGCATGGGGCCATTGTGACTAATTTTGCTAGGGGCAATGTCAGGTGTGTGATAGGATACAGGGACCCCCTCCCCCACAAGGACTGAAAGGATCTAATGAATATTGAGGGCATTTTGAAAAATTAATTTCTTTCTACTTTCCAAGCTCTCTGGTTTTGATATCATACTTTATTGTCAGGATCTTCGATCATTACATAAACATAAAAGGAATCAAAGCCCAATGGGGGACAACACTTTCCCTTCTGAGCAGAGGACTGGAATTTTTTTCTGTTACAACAGGACTGCAGTTACTGTTTATTTAATTTTCAGGGCAGGGATTGAAAGCATCAATGTTTTACGGTGGTCTCACCCAAGAAAAGCTTGGCTTATATCTTAGCCTGGGATCCAGGACCTCTCTCTGCTCTTTTCCAAAAGTGGAGCAAAGGTTTGACCAGGGACTGGTCTGTGGAACTGATGTGGGTCAGCTGTACTGAACCTGGGTGATCATTTGGGATGACCATGGACAGAGAGGGATGATAGATTGGTCCCAGGTAACTGTCTAAAAGTCAGGGTCAGTGAGGCTTGCTGTCATGTTCAAGAAGATAAGAGCTGGGAAAGAAGCAGCTGAAAAAGAGAAAATCTAAACATGCCTTTAATTCCCTAGGAAAGCAGCTCAGGAGCTCACACTTTTAGCAAGCAGGCAGATCTTTGTAGGAAGCACAAGAGGGATGAAGCAAACACAAATCTTTTACCTGAGAGGAAGAGTGACTGAAATCTTGCCATGAATGATGCCAATAAGCCTAGTACACAGCCTTTCCTCACATACGATGTAACCAAAAGACACAGAAGACTCTGATTTGAGTCTGTGTGACATACCACTTTTGGATAAGGGAAGCTATCACTGAGCAGCATTTGATTCCCCTGCTCTGCACCATCCCACAGGAGACATGTAAATATCATACCTCTTTCAGCCTTTAGGTGAAACCAACTCATCAATGATATCTTCATAATATTTAACAGATGCTTGCACCTCCCCTGGGCTCAATAAATACATTCTGGGATCATCTCCTATCCCTCTTAAAGGCCTTAGTTAAAAGGACAGAAGGGGGGGGAAAAATAACCCCAGGTGCAGAGCAGTGCCCTGTGGAATGAGGCTTGGGTCTCAGAGCCTTCCTCACACTGAAACCCCCCACGAATGAAACATGTCTCACTTGGGGAAGAGGTAAAGAAATCGTGATCTATCAGCTGCTAAAATGCATCAGCACCAAGCAGGGAAAGGGAGAATCAGGCCCTAGGGGGACAGGCAGGGATCACTCAGCAGCACAGGCAGCAGTGCTAGAGCAAAGGCGTTTACAGAGACCATCAATCCTCCCACTTCTAGGGCTGGGAAATTCAGCAAGAGTTTCCTCCCCTGCACCATGCAGAGCTTATGCCAAGGACCTGAATTATTATGAATAGTATAGGGGGAAAGGGCTTTGTCTTTCCTAATATCCAGTGTTGGCTCACCATAAAAAAACAGTGTAACAGGGTAGACACAGCACCAAACTGGGACGTCCAAGACTTGAAGCAGCAGAATGGCTGCAGCTGGCTGCAAGACAGTTGTATCTAAAAACATTGCATTTCTCTTTCCAGCTCCCTGGGAGGACAGATAGGATGGTCCTTTCTCTGGAGTTTCACAGGGAGAGGTCCACAGGGATCAATCCCTTGGATGCCAAGGGAGCCCCTAATTCTTATATTTTCCTGATGTGGTGAAAAGAGCTCTCAATCCATGACAAAGACTGGGCTGCAGGTGACCCTTTCACTCCTTTTCCTGTTTCCCCCATTTTCCACAACTGCCCTGTGCCCCAAGTGTTGTATTGTATGTGCAGTCTTTAGGCAGAAGATGAGGCTTTAGCTGTGTGCCTTTCAATGCCTGGCAGCTAAAGCTGTTCCCCATGCAGAGCACAGAGGCACTGGTTCCTCAGCACTAGAAATAGTAAAATACCACACGCACTGTGTAGTTTCAGTAAAGAAATGCAACCACACATGAGCAGGGGGAATTCAGCTTTCTGGTAGAAATAAAAGGGTAAAGCAATGCTCTTAAGACTAATGAAATTTTCCTGGCTGTCATCAGGACTGGCTGGAAAAAAAGGGCTTTTCCTGTTGATTTTGCTATTTCCTCTAGCCAGTAATTATTTCCTTCATTTTATTTAAGCTCTCACACCTTGTCCTAGTAATCTCAGTGGCTGCAAGGATCCCATTCTCTGTATTTATTGGAGACATTTTGACAAGGTCTGTTTAGAGACAGGAAACATCTCTGTACTTTTATATGGGCAAAGCCACATGGGCAAATTGTCAGTTCCTTAGGGAATTTATATGAGCAAAAGTCAGTTCCTGGTACAACGGCACTAGACAGGCATCTTTAACTTCCTCAGTTTTTCCTCTTATTTAACAGTAAGCTGCCATATTTTCAGGTGATTAGAAAGACACATCATTTGTAAGCCTTAACTTAACCACAAACTTACCTGCATCTGATAGAATGGGATCTGGACTTGGGACGTGGAACTTCCAGGGACTGGGCACACATCACAAATCATTATGGTACGCAAAGATTTAGAGATTCAGCTCACTAAATCACCAGTTATCTCCATATTATCTCTGGCATTTACAGATCCTTGCCAGCTGTGAAGAATGTGGTTGGGTAAGGCTGCAGATAATCTCTCTGCCTTTTGTCTTCTGAATGGATTTGCCACCTGGTCAAGGTAGAAATGAGGCCTCCACAAAGGCATTGAGAATGGGCATTGACAGGGCAACATGGCACTTGACAAGTCAGAGAAAAAGACTATTAAAAAAGGCATAAAATGTTTGTAGCCTAGTCAAGAGTTTTCGTTGAGCAGATGGCCTGACTGCAGCTCTACCAAGTCAGTTGAAATGGTTTCATGGCTGTGAACAACCTAAAGGAACTGTTTGCAACACCCACCATGGTACATATGCTTAAATAACACCATTTGACCTGACAACTACACAAACAGAATCCCCTTTAGAGGACTGTCTTGTAGCACCTGTCAAAGATCCTCCTGATCCTCTAACACAGGGTCTGAGTGAAGAGATGGGGAATCTAACACCACACCCACACGCTGTCTAACCCCACAGAGAAAACACAGGCGACGTGAAATCCTTCCCAATCTGTCATCCATAATCAACCTGCCAGAAAGCAGCACATATCTGTAAATACACTGTGGGAAGGAAAATGCATTGTTACTACACATAAAAACATGCTTCCTTCAGGAGAGAGGACTGAAATATGTTCAAGGCTAGTCAGCAATAAGAGGGTCTCCAAAACATGTGCTTCCTAAGAGCCCTCAGTCCTTTCCACTGCAAACTTTCAGAACAGCTTGAATTAATATTGCCAATGTAAAATCTCTTCTTCATCCACAGCACAATGTTGAGGTGAGCCTATGCTTTGCCTTGCCTTGCTGTAGGGATGGATGTCAATCATCAGCTGTTAGGATTGCAGCTTAATTCTCTGGAAGAGAGTAATGAGATTCCTGGAAGCAGTTCATTCACATGGGAGTTTTTCTGCATTTGTCACTGGACAGAGGCAGACTTTTGCAATAGATTGTATATTTTACAACCTTACTGTTCCCTGGGCAAGCGCTGTTCCTGTCAGAGCAGCAGAATTTGACAGTGCTGCTCTGAACCTCTTTCCCTCTGGCTCCAGCAGTCTGAGCAACAAATGCTGAGATGAAGAATTCGGTTTCTTTCTCTAGCTGGGTTCAGGGTCTAGCACAGTGGGGCTTTACTGATCACTAGAGCTTTTAAGTGTCATGTAAATACTGTAATACTTTATCATGTCAGTGACTGCTCTTGGGGATGGTCTGGGTATTTTCAGGGTGGGTTGCTACTTAGAGCTGTGAAGCCTAAGAAGTGTCTACAAGAAAGGCATGAGACTAAGCTCCCAAGTAATTAATTGAAATATAAGAAGTACTCTCGATATCTGACCAGAAAACTGTCCAGATGACCAGCCTGAGGTGTCTACTCCTTTTATAAGGCATACAAATACATCACTTAGAGAAAAGAAAGAGGGGATGTGATGTCTAGGATACCTCAAAGATCTGTGAAACAAATATATTGGCTGGATAGAGACATGGCAGCAGAATAATTCTCTCCCTGAGAAGATGAAGTTCTGTCACAATAAAAAAGGGGAAGATGTGATATCCTGAGATAAGAGAACTTTGCCCATATATTTGGCCTTAGTAGAATGTACCTCAAAAATTGGTATTGTTGATCTGAAAATGCAGGGCAGGCAGAGTTCACTGGGGAGACAGTTCATTCATAGCAGAGGATGTTACATTATTTCTCTGCATTAAGCAGTAATGGAAAAGGTCACCCTTAAGGACCGTTTGGAGGCATCCCTATGAAATACGCTAAGGAAGAGATGAAAGAGCTTACTCAGTCCAGATCGGAGATACCTCTATCACCAAAGATGTGAAACCAAGCCTGTGAGCTGAGCCTAAGAAGGTGATCTACCCTTCCTTTCTCGAGGCTCCCCACTGCAATGGGAGAAAGACATTTCCTTTTTGAGTCTCTTTGCCTGGTCTATGAATTAAGGCACTGCTCTCCAGGGATATCCATCTGGAATGCATCTACATATTTCTCTGGTGTTGCATTTGGCTCACGGGAATTGCTGTCCTCCCAAATAAGATCAGGGGTCCATCTACCCCATCTGCCTGCCTTCAAGAACAGACAACACCAGATGCTGGAGGTGAAGCTGGAGGAAACCCCTGTGGTCAGGAGTTATAGGATATCCTACCTAGGGAGACATTTTCCTTCAAAAATCCTACTGCTGAATGTTAATGAATAGGCAGGAACGTGAGGTTTCAGCCTTCTCTAAGAATATGTGCCTGTGAGCAAACACGAGAAGTTGCTATTTATGGGTTACTCTCCCCCAGCTGAGCTGCTGTAAATAACCATATATGTCGATGGCCTGCCCCTGCTGAGAGAGAAAATGTGTTACCTTAAAACTCAATGAACTCCTAGTTCAACTCTGGTTCTTCCTGAAGAAATAAACTGCAATAAAATAAAAAGAGTTTGGCTCATGTTTGATCCATCTGAACACACCCCACTGTTCCTGAATCAAGTATGCATTGAAGCAAGATCATACTGGAATTGCACAGCAAGTGAAACTGTGAGAGCTGGCTGTGTTAGGTGCAGTGCTTTCACAACAGGGCATAAATCTTTTCTGAGAGCAAGAGGACAAAGGGAAGGTAAAAAGAAGTGGAAAAACAAGGTGCTGCTCTTATTTTCTCTAAAGGATCCAGACAGAAAATGCAAGCTCAAAGTCTTGACATGATGTGCTTAGGTTCATATTTTTCTTTTGCAGAGTGAAAAAAAAAAAAAAGCCTTACATTCCACAGCAGCAAGTCAGGACAAAGAGGAGGCTGAAACCATGTCTGCAGGAGAAGAAACTGCAAAGATGCAATACAGCTACTAAGAAAGAAAAGGAGCCAGCACTGTGGGGGTGTGGGCTGTACCTCTGGGGCTGACTGCTGAGAGACTGAAAATAAAGGCCTGGTCCACAGAGCAATGCAGGTGTCTGAACCCAGGAGCTCCCACTGACTAATTCCTCACTCTGAAAAGGAGCTTGCTGAAGGTAAAGTTTAGAAAAGATAAAGAAAATGCAACTTTTGCATTTCTTCTGCAACTCCATGAACTTCCACACTAGATGATGCAGAAAACACCCCATAAGATTCATCAAACTCTGACTGTCCGCATCTGCAATAGGGCATTAGATTCCTGAAATCTTGTCAGCAGCAGTGAGAGCAACAGCTGAGATTTTCAGGAGAGGTATTACATACCTGATGGATGAGAAAGGGTTAGGTCTGATACAGTGCTGTTGGACTTGATCAAGATTATTTGCCTTGTGCCAGTTCTGATCATGCAAAACAAAACACAACTCTGTGGCTTTTCAGGCCCCAGCAAGTGTCCTGTCCTTGGCACTGCTGGATGGAGTCAGGCTAGCTTAGCTAGCAGGTAATGAGTAGCTAAGCAGGTCATTTGGCAGACAGGATGACTGATGAATCCTGGGTTCCTATGGCTTTGTGCCTTGTGAGTCATCACCCAACCCAATTAGCCGGTGTTAGAAAAGAGTGAGCTTTCCCCAGACATATGAAGTGAAAGAGATTCCCTCTCCAGCCAATTTCTCATGTCATAATTGATTCAGTACACATGACATGGTCAAGCATTGGAACAGGCTATCCAGAGAAGTTGGTAGAATCATCATCCCTGAAGGTATTTAAGAGACATGTAGATGTGGTGCTTAGGTACGTGGCTTAGTGGTGAGCATGGCAGTGGATGGTTAACAGTTGGACTTAAAGACATTTGAGGTCTTTTCCAACCTTAATGACTCTGTGTTATGGGGGAAGAAAAACAAACCCACGCAGTGCAGTCTTGTTGCTTTGGGAACCAGGGCGAACAAGATAACAGCCCTCCCTGAAATCACTGCCTCTGAGAAGTCACCCACACCTGGTCTGCAACCAAGACAGAGACAATTCTGCAAACCTTTGCAAGACAAACTCCCTGGTCTGCCCTTAGGGGCTCACAGACTTGATGCATTTCCAGCCTCTCCCAGCAGCTTGTAAAATTTCAGTGTTATCCTACCCACCTGAGGAAGAAAACATAAGACTGAACACAACAAGGCCATGAGAAACCTGACCTAATTTTGAAATGAGCCCTGCTTTGAGCAGAAGTTTGGATTAGAGATCTCCTGAAGATCCTTTCTACCTAAACTGTCCCAACAGGCCCATGGCCCTCCAAGGGGACACACCACCACTGGAGATGTGCCACAACGTTCCTCCAGTTAGGATGCCATCAGGCAGTGATAGGATGAACCTCCACAGCAATGCACAGGTTTGACTGCTGAAAAGACAGCTGCCTCCAGCAAAGGTGGAAAAGGGAGTCTCCATTCATCGGGTTTATTTAATCCTTCCAAAACTTGTGCCAACCAACACAAAAGATCTTCTCTCAGCAGGAAAGAAAAGGTTAAAAAAATTAAAAAAAAAAAAGGAAAGAAAGACAGAAAGAAAACTACTAAGCCTTCATTCAAGAGCTAACCATCCTATCAGCCTAACACTTGAGGCTCCTGAGGACTACCTTGCACCTCATCTCTCCTCCTGCCTTTCAGATTCTGGATTTCTCTTTTCCCCCGTCCCATTACAACAGTCTTTGAGCCAGTCCTGGCATCTCTCTCCCTCTTGTGCAATGTTTGCCTACTACACGATCTCCTCTCCAGCAAGAAGCTTCCCCCGCTGTAATGAAAGCTGACAGCAAACAGGGACCAAGGCTCATTTTCTGCAGAAGTGCACACACCTCGCAGATTTCTACATGCTTCTTGCTGTTGGCCATAATAAACTCTCCTGGCGGTCCTAAGCAGAATTAATGCATATTTGAGTCCCCAGCTGGGGGGGCTGATGGCACAGCAGATAAAACAAAAACAACTATTGTATTTCCAAAACAGCACTGGGGGAGATGTCTTTTCATGTGACACCACATTGCAAGAAATCACATGGATTTTCTCTGATGTGAAGCTTCAGGGGATTATTGTGTGAAAAAGAGAGGCAATGGCTTTCTATGGCTCTGCATCTGAGTAATTTCCAATTGTCCATGCTCTCACATGTATCATAAATTAATCTGGAAAAATCTGGGCAGGATATGGGACATTCAGGGTGGACATATTTCCTGGAGGAAATAGGTATCTGAGACCAAATCATTGCAGGAGAGCTTTACTAGGTAAGTCCTGTGTGGTCCAAGATTGCTTTATGCCTTGTGCACTCACGGCAGAGTTGACCATGAGGCAGGATCAGTGTTCCTCTGCCTTTCCCTTCTCCTTCCAGGCTGGAGAGTGAACTGAGCTCCCACAATACCTTCCTTGCCAAGAGATCCCACAAAACATTTTTGATGGCAACCGTCTCCTCCCTGCTGGATACCAACTATCTCATGCTCACACAGCTTGATGGGTGTTTAAACATAGTCTTGACCTTATACAGCAGATTAATGCAAGGGGTCAGAAGTACTTCCC
Source organism: Trochalopteron elliotii (assembly GCA_024734555.1). Lineage (NCBI taxonomy): Eukaryota > Metazoa > Chordata > Aves > Passeriformes > Leiothrichidae > Trochalopteron > Trochalopteron elliotii. Next base: position 6,629,225 of record JANPWX010000011.1, read on the forward strand.
CAGACAAAGATGCAGGAAGTCTTTGGGAAGAGCACAATGCAGTTATCCAAGCAGGAGTTAGGTAAAGGCAACAGAAGCCTTTCCTGCAAGACTTTTCTACAATATTTTTAGGACTGAAAGGAGACTGTGTCTCTTTGCTATGTATTGATGTTTGCTCCTAAGGCAAACATCTATTTCTCTTTCTCATCCACTGCATGAATATCTGAGCCTGCACTACAAGGTCATAACAACACAAACTGCAGAGCTCTCAGAGCTGCAGTGAGATGCTGAACACCCATCGACATGAATTAGATGCAGAAAAACAATTCAGCTCAGAGTTCTTGGAATTACCTGCTGTTCACTATCCAGATGAAGACACAACTACTTTCCTTGCAATCTACCCTGAAAATATTTATCCAGCTTGGGATACTCAGACCATTCATAGTGCTATACAGTGTGCTACAAGACTCTTGGAAGACAGCACCTCCTCTTCTCCAAACCACTGAGCCAGTGATGCACTGACTTACAGGATAGTGCAGCCCAGCAAATCTAGCACTCATCTCCAGCAGAAGTAATAGCTTTTAGGGAAGTAATGGCAAGATGCCACCAAATAGCCAGGGTCTAAACGAGTTGTGCACTAAGCAGACGAAATGAGAGACTATCTTTGCACTGAAGGCATTACAACAATACAGAGAGGATAATTTAATGAAAAGATTATGGTATTTCCCCAAGGGAAATGCCCCACTGTAGGAACAGTGGTGAGAGGAGGTTCTGGATGTATCTGTCTCTCTCTATTAGCTTGAACTCAGAGTTCTCTTTGAAGTTCACCCATCCTACAGTTCTAAAAGGAGTCCACACTACTGGCTTAGGTGAGGCACTTGGTCTGTAGACAGCAGATCCCATGGCTAAGTGACTTTCCTGCGCTCAGATAATGTCCCTGGATGAATCACAAACTGAATCTCTGCTTTTCACCTCTTTCTAAGTCTGTCCATCCCTATCATCACATGAGTTTTCCAGTTTGTCAAAGTTTCTTGGAAATGAACAAAACTTAGCATTTAAAGGCCTGTCTCTTTAAGCACCACAGCGTTCCCAAAGGATGAAAGTCAGTCCCACACAAATGCTAGTACCATGGTTATATGGCTTGCTGAATTTCTGCTAGTTCTGTTTTCATGGCTGACTTCCAACTCCAAAAGCTGAGCTCACATAGGTCTATGTTTCTGCTCACAGTGCCAACACTTTGCCTTTTCCTTTTGTTCAAAACCACTGGAAAAGGAGGACTGTTTCTTCATCGGTTATTTGAAACCTTGGTGATTGTATTTTTCATTTCACAAGAGAAGGGAGGGGGTGGAGTTTAGACATTGCCTATAGCAAACTAGCAGTATTTCACTAGCTCTGCGATGACAGTGTTTCCAAACCTCCATAATCTGCTCATGAAAGAACACACTGACTGTGAACTTATTTCTTCCAACATCATTTGCTAGCTTTGACCTTAACCCTTCCTCCTGGTTTAGGATATTGGCTGAAGTCTTGCTGTTGGGATTAATATCTCTCTCTCTCTCTCTCTCTCTAACTGAACTCTGGAAGGGAAAACAAGGTTTTACTTACAGGGAATTAAGAAAAGTTTTGCAAAGCACCCAGAAGACAATTAATGAGCCTTTTCTCTAAGCACAGCAGTGTCACTGAAATAGAGATGCATCATGTGATGACTTGCACTCAAAGGATCAGGAAGCATGAAGCACTTTTTCTGTTGGAATCAGTTTTCCCATCTCTATGTTTTACTGGTTTGTCTGGGAGAGGAGAACAAGAGGCAGAAGTGATGTGTCTGTAGCCATGGAGTGACTCAGTTCCAGATCTAAGACTATGAATGCCCCTTCTTCTCTTAACCTTTTGTCTCAGTCAAGGCCAAACAATGTCCTCTGGGCTGCTGACAGTTCCTCAGCAGCTGAGTTCCAGTTTATTCCTATAGGCTTTTATGGCTACATTTATCATCCTGAGACAATTTAATCTCTAAGTATCATCAAGTTTATTTTTTTTGATCTTACAAATCCAGCCTAGTTTTTTCTTTTTTTTTTAAGAGTCTTTGTGGTTAATCTTTTGCCCACTGCAATGTTGTTGCTCTGCAACTGTAGCAAGTCAGGGAACTCAGCAGCTGACTCTGCAAATATTGTTCTTAATCATTATTTGATGGTTTTTCATCTATAATGACAGCCGAAAAACCATGAGCAGGGATCCTGTTCCATCACATGCATTACCTTAGTTTGAATAGCTGGATCAAAAAAAAAGCTATACACACACAAATACTACAGCAATGACCTAAGTGGGTGTACGAGAAAGTCACTTTTTCATAGCAGAATCCAACCAGGGAGCTTATGGCCAGCTGGTCAGCTGAATTCCCTTCTTTTCAATGACCCAATTTACTCCTATCACTTGTGAATCAGAGGCATCCTCCAGGATTTGGCAAGGGAAGGAGTGCAAGATTCTTGGTCCAATCCCATCTGATGAACCCATAGTCCATTCTTCGTCAGCCCCAGCCCAGCAAAGCCCTTAAGCACATGCAAAACCCCCCTTGACTTCAGTGGAATTTCTCACTGGCTTAACGCTGAGCATATGGCTGCGCTCATAGCACCGCCCCCGACGGCTCACCAGCGTGCCCAGGACCTGGAAAGCAGCTGACACATTCCACCCTGCAGCAGTTCCCCACTCTGAAAAAGGATTCCTGCATCCACAGACTGGGAGATCCTTCAGCACAGGAAAAGCCTAATGGTTAAATGTCTTTTTATTTATTTCTTGTCTTTGTGCCCAGTCGTCAGCAATATATTGCTGCCAGAAAGGAGGGAGAGAGAGAAAATTCCTGCTTAGTTTGCTTCTTATTAATTGCTGAAACAGGCTTCTAAGAGGAGAAGGAGTGTGAGGACCTGAGTAACACACATCCAAGTTGGTCCACTACATGCAAGGATCATATGGGTGTTACATGAAGGAGGGAGAAAGAGACTTAACAGCTTGAGGAAAAGATACTGAGTTTAGAAAGAGCTGAGACCAGGAAGGAATCTGCCCATAGGAAACTCGCCTGACAGGTGAGAAAATTCTGTCAACAGATGACAAATCCATGGCCAACACTTCACATCTCCTTGTTCCTTTCCTTTAAGAGCAGCCATGGTTTCTCCAGCTGCGTTTCTTCATGCTTTTTTTTCAAGGCCCTTTTGGCCCAAAAAGAGAACTTTAGGCAGAGATGTTCTCACTTGAGAGAGGCTTGTCCTTCTGTCCTCTCCCATGGCCATGTTGGACATAGAAACACCACACTTTGGAGGCCAGCAACAGAGATGCCTGAGGAAGCATTGCATGGAAATTGCAAGTAGGACAGGATGGATGGGGCAGGATTCAGAACTTGATACAGAGAAAAAGACTGAAAAGTTCTTCCAGGAACATTTTACTTAAAACATTGGTCTGCCTGCAATTTAAGTCCATGTATGATCTGTCACATTTCCAGTTCCATCTCAGCAATGCACTCAGAAGGATCACACTTAGAAGGTTCTCTAGTAACCCAGACGAACAAGATTTGTTCAAATGTTTCCCATAGGAGAGAGCTGAACCTGGCCAACTTTTATTGATCTTTCACCTGTACCTGTGTCAGAGGACTTAGTAAAATACACTGACTTTGTGTTGCCTTTATTTGTTGACCTCAGTGGATTTCATTGCTACAGCTCTGCTGTCCAAGCCATGTGTGTGTTTTGGCAGAGGGTGAATAACTTCAGAAACGTTGACATTTGCTCCGTGTTTCCTTAGCAGGGTTTGGAGTTCAAGGACAATCTTTACTTTTGGAAAACTGTGAGGAGAAAGCTGTTGACTGAGACATAATGACTCAACAAACAAAAGGTTTGAGCTAGAAATGTGAGGTATACTGAATTCTTCCCTTTGCTAGAAAGGCTATGGTAATTTTGAAAAGGTAAGAAAGGGGGTAAACATGTACAGCCCATCCCCACCTTCCTTCTATTTACTTTGCAATATTCAAGTTTTAAGTATTTAAAGAACTTTGTGTAGCAAGAGCAGTCACCAGACTTGAATTCTTCTAAGCTTTTATGACTTCCCACTGACCAGTTCATCTAGAAATCATTTTTCCTTGGGAACAAGCATCTGTCATTAGCCAATACTGGCAAAGTGGTGACATGAAAATGGGGAAATACCCCATTTTGACATGGTGCTTCTACAAACAGAGGGAACAAACGTATTGAACAAAAAGAACAAGACTAAGATAGGAAGCATTCCCTTAATCAAATTTCTTCTAGACAAATAGATACAACAGATGTCTTTAAGTCATGACTTAAGCCTCCTTAAGCAGTTAGAACCCCCCTAGAATTTTGGCTCTTATCCATCCATGCATCCAACTACCAAAAATGCCATACTTTTTTCTCAGATCCTGCACTGGTGGTTCAAAGGTCCACTTATTATTATAAAGGACACTGAACAGGACTGAGCTACTGCTTGGGTAGATATCCATGGGAAATTTGTATTTCAGATCCAATCTCAGAATGCTAAATTAAGACTTTCCAGCTGAAGACTGTGATATATAAAATTTGACAATACAAAGGAGGTGTTTGCCCTGTGTAGGTTACTGGCTACAGCTCACATGATGGACAGAAAGTTGCTGAGAGAAGGTAGGTGTGACAGTTTCTGCCATAAATGTGTGTCTGACTTGGCAAGAAAACAACTTTTTTTTTCTGCAGTAAAAGGATATAAAAGAATATTTTGTCATAATATCTGCACCAGGATGGAAATACATAGAAATAAATCCAAATGGAAATTGCCAGCTGGTCAGAGCTGACAAGAAAAATTTTGGAGGAGAAAAATGGTTGTGTTAGTTTTTCAATTCCTTATTTCTTCAAATAACAGCACGTTGAGAGTGTGCAATGGACTAGTGGAAGATTCAAAAATCTAATGTTGGGCTTCATAAGAATCCCCTTCTCTGGAAGGAGTATTTTTATCTGTCCCACTTACAAAATGGATTAACCAGAAGTAGCATAGTGTGCTTCCTGGTAAAAGATCTAAGACAAACATCCTTAGACTTAATGACTTAACCTTAGATTAGTGTCCCAGGAGAGAAAAGAATACCAATCCCATTTTCTAAAATATCCTAAACTAATCATATAGCTGTGATAATTACTGATTTATCTTTTCAATGAACAGAGGGAACAGATGAGAAGATTTATAGTTTCATTTATAGTGTTATTACATCCCCACTTTGATATCTGTAATTTCCTAAACATGGTACTCATGTTGAGTGTTCATCAAAGTAAATAATAATGTGTTTTGAAATCATGTAGAAAAATGGGTAAATGTTCCATGACCACAGGTCTTCAGGGGATGGCAGAAAGCAGCTTGCTTTCAAGGGCTAGCTACACATATTACAAGTTCAAATGATGCACAAGAGATTTACTTGGTGACTGCGGCTTTTTGTCTTAGCAACTGGTCATGACCAAGACTTCAGTATTCTCAGAATTGTTCAGTATAGAAGATTTATTTATGAATTTCTTAGGCAAGCAAATTCTGTTCCACAAATTATGAATATCTCCAACTGTTTTAGAATACTAACACTTTTTGACTGCTTGGCTAGCCTGAAATCAGTGTATAGGAAGCCTTATGAATTCTGCAAGTCTGTTCTGTAAAACAAAAGAAAAATAAACGAGAAGTGACTGAATTTCGTTCCCATTACCATCTAATTTAAAAATTTGCCTTAGAAGGGAGAAGATCCTCTGGGACACCAGTCCTTCACCTTTGGTTATAGCATGAGGCTAGAGAACAAGAAAAGATTACATCTGCTCAAAGCTCAGGATGAAGTGTTGTGAAACAAATTCCACTTTTAATTCCATCCTATGCTGTATTTTAGCCGTAAATGGATTTAACTGAAGGAAAGTTTTACTTCATGGCCATCAAACATGACTGTCCCTAACCGATTTGAGATCTTTGTGGAGAACCTTTCCAAGAAAGGCTGAGTCCCCACAGCTCTCAGGGAAGCCCTCAGCAAGTCACCACACCAGCCCCTTTGCTACTTGGTGTCCATGCTGCCAGCAGCATTGCATTTCAGTGGCATGTGCTTTTCCACAGTAAGAAACACAAGTAGCAGGTGCACACAAAGCTCATTAAACCTGTCTCCAAATCAGCACACAGATACAAAACCCGACAATGATTTATTGTTTACTAATTGTCGTGCACATGCACATAATGGAGGAGAGAAAACCCTCTGTCTCTTTGGTGACTGATTAGCCATGAGGAATGAGAAATGTAACCCAAATACTACCACCAAAGCAAGAAGAGTAAAATTATGGAAGAGATGGCCTGGAAAGTTTGTGAAATCTCCATCACTGGGGGATTTTGAGAGCAGCCCAGGCAAAGGCTACTTCCAATTGAGCTGCCATTGTCATGGGGAAGGTCAGTGCAGTGAACTGCCTTTCAGGATCCCGCCCATCTGTTTTCTGTGGCTCCAAAAGTTTCCTGTTCTCTGAAACATTTGAGATGTATTTGCACACAAGACCTGCCATGCACTGAGGTGTTCCAGAAGCAAGCAGCACATCAAGTAAATGCTTTCTCGACAGATTGCCTTGTCTGCATCTCTGTGCCAAGCAGTTAGAAACGCTGAGGCACCCATGGAATGCTTTAATAAACACCCTGACCCCAATCTGGTTCAGCAACAGCCTATTTCTCCTGCAGAGCAGGATGACAGCACAACAGGAGGACACCCTCAGCCCCAGGACTGAGCTGCCAGGCCGAGACCTCCCACGCCAGACGTGAAAGAAGAGCAGCTCTCCTGTTGCCCACACCACTGCTGACAGCCTTTCCCTCCAGCAGCAGCCTCCTGCCCTCGCTGCCCGGCCCCATTCATGCAGCCCCTCCAAGTGCCGAGCCCGACCCCAGGCTCCCCACTCAAGCAGGGAGGGGCATGCTCTGAAACGGCTCTTCACCGCCGGCTCCTTCGTTCCAAGGCAGAACTCAGGTCGCAGCAAACTCGTTTGTTTGCTCTTATTGAGACGGAGGGGGTGGAAGGGAGGGGATGGGACGGGAGTTACCCAAACGTTTTGTTCTCAGGCAGAGCAAGAGCACCCTCTGCAGCTGAGCGCTCAGAGAACAGGCGGGCTGGGAACGGGAGGATGGTGGGATGATGCCTCCGGAGAAGGACTCAGACCTGCTAAACTGAGGCACGGGTGGGCTTCCAGATGTCTCCACTGCCAGGGCGCCTGGAGTTCAGAGGAGGGTGACAATCACTTAGGTTTGTGACAATTCTGACCTGGAAAGGCATTTGTACCAACTTCAAGGGCTAAGAGCAGCCCAAGACTAGTCTGACTTTCCAGGTTCTGGAGTGTTTCCAAAGATAAGTGTTGGAGCATCCCAAGGTGGGCTCTCCTACACCCAGAGTACCAGGAAATCACAGGGTTGTCTTGGATGTCATTCACAGGAATGCAAAATAATGTTTCATTTGTTTACTGGACTCTGGGTGCTTTTTTTTTTTTTTTTTTTTTTTACTAACTTGGGCCTTTCTGCCTTGTTGGAGAAGTTAGAAGTGTGTTTTCTTTCTCAGAAAGTGAAAGCAAAGAACCCTGTCTTATGAAGAACAGATGATTCTCAAAGCTGCAGCTTCATGGTAACAACCAAAAGCTATTAAGCTGAGGGAAGAGGAAGACAGATATTTGTCTCCCCCCACCACTTCCCATCTTCTCTTAGGAATATAGTTTTGTATCCTGCTTGCACTAAAGATAAAATTAATTTGTGTTTAGAAACAAATCAAAAGTCCCTCTTCTATCTTTTATCTAACCTTAGAGACAGGAATTTCTTTGCTAAAGGTTTGCAGATCTTCTGTTGATTGTTGATTGAAGAAAATACTGTGAATTTGACAGCCAGGGCCATACTTGATATCTGCAATAGCACAAGGACATGAGGGAACCTATTGTGATGCAAAATCCAGATCTCTGCTATTGGCAGGTCATCAAATCATATCCTCACCATAAAATCATCCACATCCATCACACAAGAATATCCTAGTTCTGATGAGAGAGCTAAGATTTTTTATGATCCTAGTGTAACCCTTTCTACAGCCTTTCCTGACAAGGGAGCATAGGGCAGTTAATAAACAGATTAGGGTCTGGTTTATTCATTTATTATGGGTTAAATACAACCAGAAAAACCTGTTTGCTTGAAAGTGGGGGCCAGGGGAGAGAGTTACATCATTTAATATTTCAGTTTAATGGTGCTGTAGATATGTATAATCCACTACAATAAGAAAGTAGCAGAAAACTTCCTTATTTGTGTTTAAAATACCTCACAGGATGGGTCTCCAAGAAGCTGATGTTCATTCTCCTGATTCAAATCTTGCTATTAGAGAAGGGTGAAAGGAAATCTCCTACAGAGCTTAAATCTCATAGAGACCTCAAATAATGTCTCCTTGGCAAGTATATTTATTGAAATGGCTTGGATTTTTCTGTTGAATTCCAAGAATTAAATTATTTGGGGTCAGTGAGGAAAGAAGAATGGACAACAAGTAGCTTTTGGCTTGGAGCAGAATGGATATGTTTCTCTATTTTCAACAATAAAAGAGGCAAAATGGCACTTTCAAAACTCCAGCTCCTCACTATGAAAGAACCAAACCTATTTTGACATTGTTTTCAAAGACACTCATTTCAAAACACCCAACATCTCTGTGATCAGCTACATGTCCCTAGAGCAACAAAAAGAATCTGTGTTCCTTGCCAGCATCTTGTTGTACCTGGTGACCTGTGCAAAAGTCTCACAGACATCAACAAGCTTTTTCTTGTGAAAATGTGTATCATCTCATATCTATTTCTAAGGGGAAAGCAGACTAATGAAAAAAATAACCAGAAAACCCATTTCTGTGGATTTTTAGAGCTAGAATTTAATCCAGTTTTTCTCTCTCATTGTAACAGACAATTACAGATAAATAGACTGTCCTGTCTCCTTAGTCAAAAGAAATATAAACTGAATTTTGCTTAGAGCTGGGACCCATTTGGCTTATTTGGAGATCTGAACCATATGATAATAACTAGAAATGACACAGCTGAACCCAGGGACTCCAACTTTCTAAATTTTGGAATCAGACCTGACTCATGAGTTGGCTGGTCTCATCTCCAAAACTATGAACAGCCCTTGCTCTCTCACAGCTGAAAGGATAGGTTGACTTGAAATGGACCAGATTCATTAGGTTCCACTGATTTTCCTCCTTCATATCAGCATTCTCAAACTGCTGGCATGTGTTCTCTCCCAGCTGCAGAGCCTCTGCCTCTGAGCATGTACTGAAAGGCCCTTATGACTCCTTTTCCACCTCGCCTCTACACACCTTTTGCCTTAATGACAGGTCTTGGAATGATGGACTATGCTGCCTGCTGCACAGCTGCACTTAAAAGAGACTTCTGTAGTAGTGCTGTGACACATGTGAGCATCTGCAGAATGTGGCAACATCTCTAAATCCTCCTGAGACCCCCTTCCTGTAGGTGTTCTTGCTGCTCTCCCACAGCAGTCCCCAGAAACACAGAAATCAGTCCAGGAGGAACAGAGAAGATGACTTGAGCGCAGTCTCCTGCTTGCTCAGGCAAAAGCACCAGACTTTCTGGAGGGACATAATGCCTGTTGCTACTGGGAGAGTCAGGAGGCCTCTATGATTTGTGTGTTACAAGAAAAGTGCCCCAAGATTTTTTTCAGTGCTGCAAAAAGCCTGCAGCTGTTTTGCTCAAACCAGGTTCATCAGTGCTCTGCTTATCTCTTGCACACACAGAGAGCTGCTTGTCCCTAGTTAGTTTGCTATGCAACTTAACCCTTAAGCAGGTGCTCTGGTCACAACTCCATGCAGGACAAAGCCTCTCATCCCAACAGGGAACAGCCCAGACAATCCAAGCAAAGAAAAGTGCCCCTCAAACCACAGGCATCTGACTGTTCTTTTTATTTAAATTCTGTGTTCTTTCTGCAAAATACATCATTTTGCATTTCAAAAGCCTAGCCTTTCCTCTTGCAAGTTATTAGCTGGCAAAATGCCAATAGGTCCCAGTGTACTTTTCAGGGCACAAAAGGAGTTATGATATTCCTGATCCAGGTCTCTGTACCTCCTCATTAACCTTGACACCTGTACAGGGCAAGTTCTCCTCAATGTGTGCTTTAAATTCCTGATTTGGAGGTCATGCCCTGGTGATGCTCTGCCTACCCTTAGGTGGAGGAGCACTTTCAAGGAAAGCCATAGAATCCCAATGCCACCATCATCTAGACAAGGCAAAACAGCAGCTCCAAATGCTCACCCACAAAATGTCATCTGCAGACACCAAGCAACCTCCATCTGAATTTCAGCACTTGCCTTCAAAAAGGCCTGAGATTATGGTGCTGTCTGTGTGGCCCCAGAGGTGGCTGCTGGGAGGATAGAAAGCAGCCTAAAATCATGAGTGGCTATGCTTAAACAGTAGCTACATGAGCTTCTGTTGCAACTAGAGGGGATTATAAATTGAAGAGAAATAGAGCCCTTCCAAAGGGAAAACATGACATTCCACCCATCTCTAGGCTGTGCCTAATTGACAAGGCTAGTTAGGAATAATTACCTTCAATTTTCAAAAGGGAGAAAAACATGGAGGTTAAGATTTTTGCCCAAGGGCGCTTATATTACATAGTTTCAAAGACCAGCATTTTGAGTTTGGACTCTAAAGCACTGGTTTCAAAACTGGGATTTGAAAGGGTTTTCAGGCAAGTATTTTTAGTAAACCAAAGAACATCACAGCCCAGAAAAGTCCGGGCTTTCTCACTCCTGACAAATAGTACAACCCTTCGGACCAACCAGATCTTCTCCAGGATGCTTAATGTTGGACACAATTGAACAACTAGCATAGTCTGGTCTCTACTACAAGTACAGGTGATGAAAATAAATTCCCTGTTTTACATCTAAGTAATTCTGATAACTTTGAAGCAGTAAGAAGAGCAATTAGATGTGCATTTGCACGTACAGTTGCACGTCTGTGCTGTCAGAGAAGGTGGTTCCAGGCTAATGCATGCCAACATTACATTGCCAACATTACATCCGTGTTTGAGCAGGATGCAATGTGACTCAGATTCAGAAGATATGTCTAACTTCTATACAGGTAGTTTCTTTTATATGTCCACATCCAAACAGCAGCACTGCCAGATCACCCAAACTGCAGGCCCTGCTGTCCAACAGCTCATGTGTCTCCTGGTCATTCAAGGCAAGAGCCCTCTCTCTCACTCCAAAGCCAACATACATGCTCCAAAATTTTGCCCTAATTTCCTTAAGCAAACTGGTGATGCGTTTGGATATGATTTCTTCACTCTGAAGTCCCTCCTGTCATGGCCACATGCTCCTCATTTTGCATGACATTTTTGCTTGCACAAACAATCCTTTGTACGTGCAAAATCTCGCATTTGTGCTTGCCAGTCAAGCAAGCCATTGTCTGCTCAGCCTGTCTTTGTGCCTCCAAAAATTCTAGGGCAAATGCAAAGGCTGAACAGAAGAGCCTTTGGGACTCTCAATTTTCTAACCAGCCAAAGCCAAATGCATTTCTAACTCACAATTATTTCATTGCAGTCCATGCAAGCACGCATCCATCCATCCATCCATCCATCCATCCATCCATCCATCCATCCATCCATCCGTCCATCCATCCGTCCATCCACCCGTCCATCCATCCCAGCACAAAGGCTGAAATCCTGGCACTCTCCAAGCTGATGAGAGCCCTGCCTCTGATTCCTGAGAGATGCCTGAACTTCCCTTGTGTGGATTCTTTATTCCAAGTCTCTCTTTAGCAGAAATGATGCTCCTCAGTTGCATATCCTCTGCCACTTGCAGCCACAAGTGGAAGCAGCCACATGACCCAAGTAATTAAGGAACCGAGTGCTTCGAGCAGCTCGCTCCCGCATTCTGCTTGGTCACAAAAGAGCAGTCATGGACCTGAACACAGAGACCCCATTGTCCCCAGGCCAGGAGAGATGGCTGCTGGGAAGAATTTGAAAGGCATAGGTTTCAGTATATATGTTGCTTTTCCATGAAACTATATACACTTTTTCAAATTATAAGCTGTTTCCTGTCTATGTTCCAGCACTTTGAGCTCAAATTAAAATCTCCTTAAAATTGGACCAGCAGGAGGGGGAAGAAGGAGGAGGCGTTTGCTGGAGTTCTTGAGCAAATGGGAGGAATTTAAGGTCTTGTCCTCTGTAATTCCTTCCCTATAAAGGAATGTACTTCACCAGGTTGCCACATACTGAAATAAACTTGGCAGAAGTGAGAGAAGCAATGTTTTCCTGCAGGTTTTTAATGCTTTTGGCTTGGATTGCATTCTCGTTGCTTCTTCCTCCTGCATTCTCCTGCCTTTCCATCCAGGTGCCACTTAACACACTGGCCATTTTGCCGAAGGGACACAGTAATAAAAGAAACCATTCCACCAGGCTATGGTGTTTTCCTTCCCCTTTGCCACCGGCGACCAGCAGACCTCCAGGCACCGGCCAAGGGATAGGTAATGTTTTATATGCCCCTTGCATGGGTTTGCTTGCAAACCAATTACAGCCTGGCATGCCTCTGCCCCCCCTCCCCCAAGGATTGAGAACATCTGGAAGCATTCACAGTCCAAGCACAATCTGGCTCAAGTCCCAAACTGGAGGGAAAACAAACCAGGGAGCCTGGGAAGTCAGAGAGAGGTTCACTCAGGCACACCAAGGACCTGCCTCTGATGTTTCTTCTCTTGTCTCTGCTGTGTGATGGGAGTGCTATGAGGTGAAGGGTTTCACCTGTCTGCTGACTCCATGCTGTGCCTTTTTGGCATCACCAGGGACACTATCATCCATGCAGTGGATCTCTTTTGTGGACTACTCTCCTTCTGTCTTCAAGAAGGACTGTGTCCTGGTCTCAAACTCCATATTCAAATATTTCAAGACTTGATCTTTTCCAGCCTTCTAAAACTGGTCTCCTGTTTCCTAGAATCAAATTTGCCAATGCATCCTGCATGCCTTGAGAGAGCACTCAGCCCCACTGCAACTTGGAAAGGCACTTCATCTCCCGAGGAAGGGCTGTTCTCTCTAACACCAATGCTCAGCCATAGCCCATTTTCATACACCTCTTTCAGCCAGTGGAAATAGTTCAATACCTGCCAGAGGAAAATTTAGGCCATGCACTTCACACACTGGCAGTGTCCTGAGGCACTGGTCTGCCTTTGCTGCCTTTGTTCTGGAGGCTTGGGCACCACTTCCCAAACTGATGCTGCAGCAGGCAGAGAGGTCAGTGCCAGCTGGCTGAGACAGCACAGAGCTCAACATAATCCACCCTACTGCTGAGGTGGGTTTTCTAGGATATGGTCAGTTCCATGCTGGCCTGGCTTGATTAGTACTGTGCTCCAGATTTAAAAGCTGCAACTCAAAAAAAGTGAGGAAACCAAAGAGAATGGCTTGGTGTAGAAGAAAACATGGACTTGCCTTCGCGAATTTTTCCTGATCATTGTGTTCATAATGAAAGATGATGCCATGGCAGAGTCATCTATGGACCAAATATGTGCATGATTTATAGGCTAAGATAAGTTCTCCATTCAGATTTTCATCCAACATTACAAAAAGCAGGAATGACCTTTCTAGGTGTATCCTTGGAGAAAAACAGTAGAAAAAAGATGTGTAGAAAGTTTTGGATTATTTTCTTTGGCTTCTGTTCTGTTCTGTTCCATATACACATAAAGTCAAAGAGATAAAGACAGGAAATAGGCCCTCACTATGTTGGTTTGCTACTCTAATTGAAGTAGCAGAGACCCACAAGGCATGCAGCACAACTGTGGTCTGATTCCACCCCATTTTTCTGGATTAAGTTCACCAGCAACAGAGCATTCTTTCATTTGCAGATGGCTTAGAGTAAAGTACATATCAGAGGAAAAACAGCAGAATGTATGTCCTAATCTGGAGTAGGGAGAGGAGATGGATTTTGCAGTGCCTGATGCCTACAGCTCATGCTCCCACAGGATGCTGGCCTTGCTAACTCCAAGTCTTGAGCAAGATCATTGGCTTTTCAACATGGTGGGAACAGCAATCTCTGTTTCTTTTAGTCATGGGAGTCAGGGGTGACTCTGCCATCTCTGTTTGACTTTGCTAATTTACCCAATTCTCCGCTTGCACACCCTTGTTCACACTGAATATTGTTCCTTACTCTTTTGACATACCTGAAAATTAGAAGGCAGAGAAGATGGTTGCTGTCATGAACCCATCCCAGGACAGAACCAAGGAAAGAAATCTGGTGGGGAGAATTTGGTATACCAAAAATAAGTGGGGTAAAAAGTTCTCCACCAGGACACAGGTATCCTGGTAGACAAGGACATATATTCATTTCAGACAGTATAAATCAGAATTCAACTGTGGCTTCATAGGGTGAATTTCATGGCAGTAGATAAGCCTGTATTCCGGGAGACCAAGACAAGTCCATTTATGAGGTAGGTAGAGAACCAGCAAAAATACCATTTCCCTTCCTGCTCTCTCAGCTCACTTCAACTCTGCTGTTAAGGTTAAACAACACTGAGAATAAAGAAATTCTTTCATTTTTTCCAAATCCAGCTGGAAGGCTCTCAGATCTGAACTCAGCTAAATAAGCCAATTTTTCCAAAGCTGAATTTTATAAAAGAGAAAAACTAATACAGAAAAAACTAATGCATGCTGTCAGTCCTCTATGCCATGGTGTGCCTTCTGCTGGAGAACGTAGAAGTGCAGACTGGATATGCAGAGCTCAGAGGAGGAGGTCTCCTTCCTACTGATACACGTACAATTGCCCTGCCAGGGTACATCTGTCAGCACAGGCCTGCTCTGGTCCCACCTCCATGCTGAAGGCAAAGGAGGCTGTAGCTGCACTGGGCAATTTCAAGTTACCCAGTCCCTAGCTGCTTTTGGGGCCAAGTTGCTGCTCTGTTCCCCCTGTTAATGATCAGCTCCTTGGGATGTGTCATGCAGGTTCCCTTGCTTTGCACCTCATCACAACCTGATGTCTCAGTCAGTCCCAAGAGAGTTAATAGATCCGCCCCATTGCTGTGGCATTTTTCCCTCCATACAAAGCAAAACACAAAAGCCTGTTTTGAGAGGCCTGTCACAGACAGGTATATTTGTTAGGGTGCTCAGAAAAGGTACTGACAAAGCAGACTTTTGCCTAATGAGGGAAAGAAAGAGAGGCAGAAAAAAAAAAACCCCTGGGGAATCCCCATTCATTATAATTTAATTATCTTTTCCACTCAAAGAAACAAACAAGGTAACTTTTGATACAGCATTTGGGATTTTTCTGATCAGGATGGTTAGATGCTGTCTGAAGTCAAGGCACCCATGGTTTCTCTTTGGTCTTTTGGCAATGCTTCATATGCCAACCTCAAAGACAACCACAGTGGCTATTAAGTGTGCAGTTGAATTTGGTAATACCCTTCTCCCACTTTCTGAGAGCTCCAGGATAAAGCCTAGTCTGTGCAGGCTAGAGAAGGCAGAACCTCTAGATGTTCCAGTAGAGGCTGAAGGTGAGAGACGTTTAAAGTCCCTGTTCCGTGTCCCTGATCACGGCAGAACTCCAGAGACCTAACCTTGGCCAGGGCAGGACTGATTACTGGTATATCTGGCTTGCAAGCTCTCTTAGTGGATGGGGAAATGGGCATCTCCAAAGATCAGTTTATCCAACCTTTCTTGCTTCATTCCTGAAACGTAATGAACCCTTCTAGCCTAAAAAAGAAAATAAATCTTTTCTCTGTTCACTGATCCCAAGCTTTCCTACACTAAGCATCACATGCTATATACTCTTAATTTTATTTCAAAAAAACAAACAAGCAACCAAAACACCAGTGGATGCATGTATTGACTTTATCTTAATCCTGATTCCCCAGCGTGGCAGGGCCCCTTTAATATACCTCTGTTTCCTTATGGAACAGGAACACAAGTTGGACATATCAAGTTCCAACCCACAGGGAGGGTTTATGAGCCAGCCATAAGAGTCTGAAACATGACTCCAAGATGTGTCTTTGAGAATATTGCCACTGAAAGCTCCTCAACTGAAAATGCTTCATATAAAAACCTTAACTGGAACAGCCAAAGGAGAATGCTGGTGTTTGAGTACAGACTGAGGAATCAGCACATTCATTTAAAATTCAGATGCCAGCACTAAGACACATATGGAAACAGGCTCTATCCCTTCTAATGTATATGATCATGGGGATCAGGTTCCTTGCAGGACCCAAGCCTCAGACAGACAGGAGATTTAGGCAATGAATGACCTTGAAAATGCTGCAGCATAAATCACCATGGAAATCCAGGAGGGTGGGTCTGTTTTCCCCATATGAATATTTAAAGAACACTCATTTTTTTAAGTGATAGATGACAAGCAGGTGGCCTGAAAACTGGAAGTATTCTTGCCATTTGTTCTGGGAGATTTCTTCACAGGTTTTGCATTTACTTCTTTATCTACTTATTTATTTATTGGTGACTTGCCATTTTATTCTCCAAGGCCAGGAGTTGGTTTTGGAAACTTTCCTGGAGAACAGCGCTCCTGCTCTGGGATTGCTTTCTAAGCCTGGTTTTGATTTTAAGCAAGCAAGATCTGATTTCCCTGCTTTGCTCCAAGCTACCTTGCAGACCACGCTTTGGACCAGACCCTCGGCACTCACCACATGGTTGGGACTGTGCTGATTTCATTAGTGCATGAATACAGCCAGATCTGATCAGCCCAAAGGACCCAATACCTTTTCTTTGGCACTATGCAGTAACAGGTGCCCAGAGAAGAATATAAGGGCCAGGCAAGTGCACAGTGATACTTCCCTGGAATATTCTCCCACTCCCCAGTAAGGCAGTAGCTCTGTGTTTAAAAGCCTTTTATTTTACCCAGTTAGTTTTTGAATCCATGCCAGCTTTTTGCCCTTCCTAGCCTCCTGTGGAAAGAAACTCCTTTGGTTAATTTTTGGGAGTTTATATTTTTCTCCTTGCTTGTTTGTGTTCATGCTTTTCCTGCTTTTACAGATATTTATAAAATCTTCTCCTGGCCACCTTGTTTCCCAGCTGAAGAGTTCTACTCTGCTTATTTCTCTTACAAAAGCTCTTCCCTGCTTCTGACCACCTCTGTCAAAGGGGTGTGAGACACAGGTATGAAATCCCATCAGTCAGTCCCACCACCTGATGCATTTGGGGAGTGGGGCAAGACTGTTTGTACCTCTGCTGTGGCAGAGCTTGTACACACACATCTCTATCCAGCACAAACATGTGCATCTTTTTTAAAGCCTCAGTGGTTTTAAAACATGGATAGGAACTGGCAGGAAAACACAAGTCATAAAGCAGAGAGCAAGATACTTTCCTCAGATAACCTGGTGACTGCAAAGTCCATCTGCAGGGTAGGTTAAAGAAACAAATGCCTAAGGTATATTATCCAGGCATTAAGGGGGACATCCACCCAAGCCATTTCCAGGACCCAAGCACAGGCTTAGCAGCAGGCAGATGAACAGCACTGGGAAAGCACTCTCCACTGGACAAAGCAGTACTGAGACAGGGTGTAGAGAGATACTGGCAGGGAGAAAATGTTCCTGAGCCTCAGTCTACCCCGGTTTATTTCCTCCCACTCCTCATTAGCATTAATAATAATGAGGTAACACGAGGAGGGGGCGTTGCTGGCAAGGCTGGTGACAAACCTAGTGAGTCTCTAAGGAGAGTGCATGCAATTATCTGAATGAAGTAAGACTTGAAGGCAGAGATAACCAGTACAAATAAATGAGCAGAGATGAGATCAGGGTGATGTCATTCACCCCAGGCAAATTCTGGATCTCTCTTCAGGTGGAAGTTTCACTAACCAGCACAGTGGAAATAGGAAATTGAAAACAAGCCTCCGACCCATGAATTTCACCACTGACTGCTAACACAACTGTCTCCCCAAAGCCAGGGAAGAGGCCAAGTGGGGAAGAAAAGATCAGGTTCCCATTTATCTCAGAACTATCTTCTAGTCACCAGCAGTGCTTTGACATGATTGAGTGACTTCCAATGAGTCACTTCCCTTCAGCCTCCCCTTCCAACTTTCCTCCACCTTATGTTAGATGTTGGGCTTGTGGAGGTAAGACACAAACCACTCTCCAGTGGTCAATCTAACAATCCAGATATTTGCCAAAGCTCCAGCAATTGTGCTAGCAATTTTTTGGAAGTGTTAAGCACCACTTGACAGCAACAGGAGTCAGAGAAACTCAACAAGCTTTTAAAGCAAAGCCAGAAAAGAAAATTGAGCTACTGCTGTCTTTTTTTTTCCCCATTGGAAGCATATGTATAGAGAGCAGAGCCGCAGACTGGTGTCCCAGTGACTGACATGCAATCTCTCGGTGAAGACATTGGCCATGGAAGCACAAGGGAGCATTCTTGTGCATCGTTTCCTTTGTTTATCTCACCAGCTGTATTTATAGATTTGCAGAATGCTCTCTGCAGTCTGCAAATGACTGCCTCATACAGCTCACTCCATCTTCAAGATTTTTATGATGTGGACCCAGTCCAACGTCTAGACCAATAATGACAGCTCACATCTCAGCCAAGCCTTTTCTTAATTGTCCACAGGGCTGGCAAGGAAATACAAACATTCATAGAAACAGCGACATTACTAAAAAGACTTTGACCAGCTGGCATCTTTCCCTGCCAGTCTTGGGGCAGCTTCTTACTGTATATTTCCTAGAGTTCAATCCAGTCTGGTCTTAAAATAGCTCAAATGATGGTGGTTCCCTGAAAAACAGAAAATGTAGTGGCAGAGATATGCCTTCTAACTCTGTCCATTGGGGTAAAACTTTGTTACTTCTTAACTCACCTGATGATCTCTCAGCTTTTTTGACACAGTAAGACAGGAACAGGGTTTTGGGGTGTCTATTGGGAAGGCTTCTCTCCCCCCATCCTTATTCCACATTGATGGGGCCACATCTCACATGTTGGAGCTCCAGAGCTGTGGGGTGTTCCAGTGTCAGCAGCAAAGTGCCCCTGGTCCCATTTAGGATCTAAAGGCTCAATCATGGTGCAAAAATATTGTCCCAACAGATGGCACCTTGTATGGGAGGAAGTTTGGCTGTCCCACCACAGTATATGTCTATGCAATCCTTTCCTTAAACTGCATGCTGTTTTTCTGGACACTCAGCATCTCCTGAAGGTTATGTCCTTTGTTTGCAGCACAGATTTCTGTTACTTCTTTCCCCAGCCAGCTGTCCTTCAATTTGGTGGTCTTATCATACTTCCACAGTTTCTCCGGCTCACTTCCAGATTTTTTTGTCTGTTCTCCCATTTTGGCTATGTACCATTGCCAAAAGCATGTCCAAGGCCAAGTGTTGTAGTACAGGTGTGACTGTACCATCAGTCCTGACAAATCCTTCTTTACATTTCTCCAAGACTGAGATCCCTGCAAAGATTGTCATGAAACCCTGAGACCATATGGTCTTGTGCCTTTACATTCATCTCTGTATATCCACCTATTTTTGTCTTGCAAGAGACTGTAAATTGGCTGGCTTACTCTTAATTTTGCAGTTTAAATAGCAACAGGCAAAAGGAGAGAGGAGTGGGGAAGGGAATGGGTCTGGTTCCTCAGTGTTCCCTCCACATCAGTGAACATTAGTAAGACAAAAACACAAACTGTTCATCTCTCTTGCACTTACAGGAAGGACCCCACCTCACCAGCCTAGACCTTGGGTACCCCATCCCAGCAGGGTCTAAGCTTCACATGAAGTACAACACAAGCTATACTTTGTGGCACTTAATGACAGTTAAGTACTGAGCAGGCTTTATGAAAACTCCATGCAGAGAAGGAAGTTTCACCACAGCAACATTATCAGAGATCGCTGACTCAGCTGCTGCAACACCTCATTTTCAATTTCACAAAAGCTGCAGGATCCCGACTCCAGTGCTGGGGGGCCTGGGGCTTCAGGATTTTGGTTGGGGCCTTTGTCCCCTTGCAAATTACCCATCGAAGACACAAGCAAAGCTGTGGGCTGTCACACGATATGAAGCATTTTACTGCAGATGGGTTGGGGTTTTAAAATAATATGATACCATGCAATGAGCAGTTGGGAACCAGAGTTAGAGAGAGTGCCACTCCAAGCCCTGCCCACTGGGAGACAGCAGCAGAGCCAAGAATTAAACCCATGGCTCCCAAGACCCAGACTAGCAGCTGAGCCACAGGATCATTCCTCTCCCCTTCCTGCAATTGCCCCAGCTGAGGGTCTGCAAGGTCCCTGTCATACCAGAACCCCACAGGCAGAGTAGACTTCCAAAACATCCCTGCCAGAAAGACAGAAGCAATGCTGGGGCTTGTCCCCTGCAGCACCGAAAGTGCTCTCACTGCCACCCAAGACAATCTTTCTGTGCCATGCTTGCTGGCAGGGCCCAAGGAAGCTGCAGTTGCTTCAGCCTTCCAAGTATCAGCTTTCTTTCTCAGATACTAGAAACCCAGGGAGTCCAGTTTCCTTCATCCTGTACAAAGATTCTTCCCACACCACTAAGAAATGCAACCATCCCATTTCATATGCACAGTAAGAGAAGGAGCATGCCAGCCCATCAGGTTGTCAATGCCAGAGTTTGGGAGGTGCAATGGGAAGTTGAAATGCACGGTACCCTGGATAGGAAAGCATCAAGCTGGGCCAGTCCATCAAAAAGAGCTTCCAGCAGCAGTCACCATGTGTTCTCTTTGGTTCCCAACAGCCCCATTGAAGCACTCAGGTGCAATGGCAAGTGCTCATTCTGCAGCTGAACTCAAGTGGAGGTGGATTTCAAATGTACCAGTGAGCAGTGTCCACTGTGCCCCAAGTTATTCAGGAACCTCACCAGAGCAAAAAAAAAAAAGCACATGCCACCATGTCTAAATGAATGGTGCACAGGAAGACTATTTCCAGATATTTCTGATCTCCTGACCTTGAGTTTGCAAGCAGAGCACTCTATTCATTTCCCTTTTTTTTTTTTTTTTTTGGTGTAATATCAGCAGAATTCCTTCATGCCTCTATTACTCAAAGGATTGTGTGAGCTCTTCTAACCACATTGTTGCACTAGAAATGTGTGTTCATCTGGACATTCACCATAAACTCTGTCTTTTGCATGGTCACCATCTTTGGGAGAAAGCTTTTCCTTTTTTTGCCTTTCCTTTTTGTTCAGAGATAATATGGTCATAGATACATGCATGTAGCCCTGTTAAAACCCACTTCCATGTGCAACCAACTATCACTGTTCAGCTGGTTATTAGCAGCAAAGGGACTGAGCCAGATGGACACATCACTGCACACTTGTGGTAATGACAACATTGCCCTGGCACACAAATGATAGGGTTTCTAATGTCCTCTGCTTCATCATTCCCTAGAAGTCTGGGTCTTCCAGATTGGAACACAGTGCTTTAGGCTACTTGGGGCATTGGTACTGTAGAAAGAAAATAGATGGGTGACTAGATGGTTGGAGACTTGCCAAGCCAACAAAAATAGCTGAGCAATACCACAGCTTAAGCCAAGAATGGATAACTCCTAAATTTTTAAGAAATTCTTATATTGCCTGCCAGGTGTTCAGGGATCAGGTAAATGCAGCTTAATGTTGCAACTTTATCAATGTACCCTACCAGACCCAGCATGGGTTTGCATTGCTCCCAAAAAAAATCCTCCCCGGGATGGTAGGCCCTCCTGTGACTTGGATACTGGGACCTGCATCCACCTTTTGGGTTGTCTGTTAGTTAACCCTAAAAAATCTAAACAGAGAAAGCGACCATGAGATACAGCTTCCTCTCTCATTTTACAATGCTCGTCATCTTGGATAAAAACATCAAGATTTCCCAGCTCCATAAATCCTTTCTCTTTGTAAGGACACATTAAGCAGATGGCAAACTGCTCTGGGCATTGATTCCACACAAAAATTCTCACTTTTGGAGCATGACATCAGTTTGGCCCCTTGGTCACATGAACTCTCAGGCCTGAGTTTCTCCTCTCCTTTTTTGCTTCTTGGGTTGTTGCTTACAGAGAAACCCACATTTCCCCCATTCCTCAGAGACTTTTTGCAAGGACAGGAGTGTTTATTCCCCAAGGCTGAGGCAGCTCCGGAAGAATAATATATAATATTCCATAACATAGAATGGACAAGTTTGTTCAAGTGAGAGGAAAGAAAGATCACAATTGCTCTGGGAAAAACCTGGCATAGCTGTTC
Source organism: Trochalopteron elliotii (assembly GCA_024734555.1). Classification (NCBI taxonomy): domain Eukaryota; kingdom Metazoa; phylum Chordata; class Aves; order Passeriformes; family Leiothrichidae; genus Trochalopteron; species Trochalopteron elliotii. The sequence continues at coordinate 6,651,356 of JANPWX010000011.1, forward strand.
TTTGTTTGACACCAGTGTCCAGTCTACCCAGCCTAGGCAGGACTTTCCTGCAGGAATGTTTCCTTGCCTGTCTGCCCACACCATGGGCTACAGATCATGGGTCATGGAGATCACTGATCATGGGTCACCTGCTTCTGGGGACACAAGACTGAGGTTTAGTAGGTCTGTCCCTCAGTGGGCCACAAATCATTTTGAGGAATGTAAATAAAACCCATTTCCACTTGTAAACTGTAGGTAATATTTCTTTTCAGACCTTCTTTGTCTAGTAAATTTGCTGCTCCTCCAAAGACAAGAGACTCATAATCCCCACCACTTCTGACCTGACCAGTCAGAGCCACAAGGTAGTTCTTTACTCACAGTTTGGTAGGAAGCTTTTGCTGAAAGAAAATTTGAACTCAAAGCCCTGCACCTGCAGAAAAATGCTTGATTTGCTTTGGTGTCTCGTTCCATCTGGAAACAGCAAATTATAAACTATAGAAAAAGAACAGTGTCAGTTCTACTCTGTGTATACTCTTGGAAAAATAGAACCCACAGGTCTCCAACAAGTGCATCTCCATCTAAAGTGGCAGTGACAGACTATGAGTAGCTCTACTTCAACCAGAGCTCTTAAAGAAATGCTATGGTAAAAGCAGCAAAGTGGGACAGTCATTCCTAGAGCTAAGAGCAGGAAATTAAATTTGACACCTCTGTGGATATAAAATGCAAATTTAAAAAACTGTACACTCAGTTTTGGAATAGTTTCATTGGAACTGCAGCAGATTTTCCATCCTTTGAAGTCTTCAGGGGAAGACTGAACCCATATTCAGATGACCTACTCTAGAGGCTTCATTTAGTGTTTGCACACACTATGCACTAAAGAAAAAAAAAAGGCAAGAAATTCTGGTTGTCTTCTCTCCAAGACTATAAGATCATTGGATACCTATGCAGTCAGGGAAGAGAGATAGTCATGACATGAAGTCAGTTTCCTGGAACTGCTGGCCTGCATTTTGTTGTGGCAGCCTTTCTCCATGACAGGTTTTGGCTTCACCTCAAACCGGTGAATTCGACGAATTAATCACCAGAGAAATTTCTACAGAGTTTGGTTTATCTGCCACGTGTCAGGATTTATCTTCATAATTGTCTTTTTCAACCTTACTGTGCAGGGACCACTACTAAAATAGCCTTTGGGAAGAACCAAGGTTCTTGGATAAAGTAGAGTATTTATTTATTTAGAGTAAATATTTTCGACTAGATAAATGGCAATCAGCTAAAAGTTTGTTAGGGGACTTTCTGCTAGAGCAATAGCTTTGGGGTTTTGTCAGCTAGGACAGAGTAAAGGAGAAAACCAGAACCATCACTTCCCCCTTCTGTGGGATGAATATATCCAACAGTTCCCTAATCTGTCTCCACTGGTGACCATCTCTTCACTCCATGCATGAACACCATGACAGGAATAACCCAATCACCATTTGTATTCAGCATAGAAGGGGTTAAGCAGGGCCAAGAGCACCTTGTAAACAGACTGAAAGAGTAACCTTTGCTTATAAATCATGAGTTCAGCCCCAGAACATGCCTTTAATCCTGTAATTACATTCAGAACTCACTGTTTCAGTCAAGGGAATACTAGCTCCTCTCCAAATGGCACTGAGGCTGACCCTAAATGACATGTTAGCTCCCCAAAATGGCCACAGAGCTCCAGTGCTTCCAGCATCGCATTCCTGGTCAGTGGAACAGGGAGGGGGATGTGCCCTCCTGTGTCACCCTGAGTCCTGTGAGGCTCCCCTGTGGGGCCCTGCTTCCCACCAGCAGTTCCCTGAGAGAGGAAAACTGCCCGCAGACATCAGGTTGGCTTTGCTCTTGTGGCTGAGAGGAGACCAGATCCTGCAGCTGGGGAGCAGTCAGGACCTCAGCCATGGGCAGCAGGGCGGGCATTGCTGGTGGAACATGAACATGGTGTGCCTTCTTGCAGCTCTGCCCCTTTTGTGGGCACAGCCTATCCCCACCATCCCTCGGGAATAAACAGTGGTCAGGAACAGTGTGAGGGCAACCAGGCAGCTCCCTTTCCAATTCCAGCTCTTCTTCTGCACCAGCCTCTCTCTACAAGCAGACTGAAGTCTCTCTCTGGTCACTGAATGGTTGCAAGAGACAACACAGCTCAACAGACCACCCTCAGACTAGTCCCCTGTCAGATTCCTGGCTGTGCCACTCAACTCTTACTCACAGATGAAAAGGTGGGAACTTCAAGAGTTTTCCACCACAGCAGAAATGGGGGCTGGTCATCTGCCCTTGGGTAACTCTATAGTAGCAACTTGTGCAACCAAGGTTTTCATTTATTCCCACAGCATCTATAGTATCTTTTCTTAGTGAACTCCAGGATTATTGTCATCCCTATTCACCCCCTCTCCATACCTGTTTCCTGCAGAAAATGTGTGCCAATAGCTTAATACACATGCTCGGGGAAGTTTTTCAGCCCTGATCAGAAACCTTCCCCAGATATGTTTTCCTCCAGTAATTTCAGACTCTCTCCAGGTAGATCAGCAAGAAAATAAAAATTATAAAAAAGGGGACCCACAGTGGCAGTATTAGCACCTGGCTCCCAGCTGCTCTTCCCTGGAATATTTACTTGAGCTAAAACTTGCTAAATGTTATCAGGGCTTTCAGTTTCCACTGGGAAATGGAGTTGCTTCTTTCTAGACCCATTAGTCTTAGGACATAACAATGTTCTGTTTCTGAGGCATCTAGACTGGACAAATGAAGCACAGATCTATTATTTCCAAAGAGCGGCTGGCAAGATCCTACAATGAGCAGATGTTCTGCCAACACCGCCTGAATTGCTGGAGTTCTCAAAGTTGTAAACAGGGTTATCACATTGCAGTGAACTCCAAGATCTCTCTGGATTGGATCCATTTTCCATCCCCTTCATGGGAGGGATCCAGGAGCTGGATGATTCATTAGCGGCTACTGGCCAGAGCACACAGCAGCAGCACATGTCCTGGGTTTTTATGGAAGTAGTTGTGTTAGTAGTAATGTCCTCACTGCACAAACACTGGTGTGAGTTTCACCTCCTAGCTGCCTCACTGCTGTCCTTACTGAATCTCCACTTGGAAGATCTTGCCTTCCCCCTAAATTTGCTTTGCTCAGCATCCCAAGGACAGGAAATACCGAAGGCAAAGCTGGACCAACAGGTCACGGTCTATTAGTGACACATCAAACAATAGAGTCTCAAATGTCAAACGAAAACATACACCCATCATTCCTCTTTAAATTGTTTATACGTCACACTGGGCAAGAAATTCAAATATTCATACCCCTCTGCCAAAAACCTACATCTGCAGAGATGATGTGGTGACCTGACCATCTGTCTGAGGTCAGATGAGAGGCAGAGAACTACCACTGTCTTATCCAGGGTCTGTAGGTAAGTATATGTTTCATTGTTTGTACCTGCAGGGACACCACAACAGCCTGTCAGCCCAGATGGAAAAGCAAGCTCCCTGGCTCTTCTGTTTTGGAACTATTAAGGACAGTAAGTAAGGGCAAAGGGTAATACTGGTTGGTATAGTTGTGTAGAACTGGCTGTTGAAATCATATTTGGTTTTCAAACCTGCTGTTGAAAACAACTCTTGCAGTTGAGCCAGTTCATATCAATCTCTTGAGTCCTAACCTCTAACTCAGCGACTAGGAATCCACTCACTTCCTCTTAGAAAGCTTGAGCATAGTAGTTCTGCAAAGATCCTGAATTTCTAAATGTGTGATAATCTTACACCTTTGCTCACAGTCAAGTAATTTCTTGCTTGAAAAAAGCTCCTTCAGCTTTTAAAACTCACATCTCCAAATACACTCTTATTTTCTCCCTTCTCCATTGCAAAATGTTAGCATCCAGACTACATATGTGCCATTCCAGCAACATGTGGCTGATAGCTTTTTAGGCTTGGCTCCCTCTCTGGGGGAAGATTGCCCAGAGCTCATCTGTCCCCCAGTGCTAAAGAGGGATTGCAGCTAAGAAGCATTTTTCAGAGTTACATCCCAACTTTTACAGGCCACAAATAATCAATCTTGCCCAAAGCACCATAGAAATCTTCCATCTCATGCACGAGATACATGCCACTGAGTTTTACTATTTCTCTGCAATTTCTTCTAAGCCCATATATTCCCGGTGACAGCAAGGCAGATCTGTTCAATTTAGTACAGTGAAGGGAAGGAAGAACAACTTCTTCTTTATTTGAGAGTCTTCCTCTTGTCACTGCTGCTACCACAGAATGCATTTCAGCAGGTTAAACTGACCTCCATTAGCAGCCTGTGCTGCTGAGATAATACTACAGCACCATAACAATTTAGATTGTCAAACTTGGCTGCCATGGTAAGGCAGGACCATTGTAGAACTGATTTATGTGACCAGATGGATGTGGTGTGGTTGAATTTGCCTTCAGAAATCACAGCTTTTCCACACGACCTCCTCCTCTCCCCTTGAGGTCTGCAGTGAGATTTTAGCAGAACAGATAACTCCAGGATGAGAGGAAGTGGACCTCACATTATGGGTTTTTGCTGCCATGCAATTTGGGGAAGGCTGAACCAAGGAAAAGGAGAGCTCAGACTCCATGCACTGACAGGAGTGGAAAATTGGCTGCAGAGCAAGAACTGTCAGATAATTCTCAATGGAATTCTTTCTAAGCGGGAAGGAAGTTGCTTATGGAATACCACAAGGATTAGCACTGGGCCTGCACAGCTTTTAATTATTTATAATGCATAAATTAGAGCTGGGGAGCACTTGGAGTGGAAAAACCTCCTTACCTGGCAAGCCAACTCTTCTTCCTCCAAACCAATCTTCTGCTTTGTTTCATGCCTACTCTCCATTCTTTCTCCTTTTCAGACCTCTACTCTCCAACATTACCCAACCTTTTTTTTTCCTCCTTTTTACCTTCTTTTGCTCCAAGATTGAATGACATGATGCTATACTCCAATATGGTCTGTAGATATTGCAACTCCACCAGCTGGTGAACTCGAAAGGAGGCATAGTCAAGGCTGTGCTGGTATTTTGACCTTTAACCTGTTCATTGTGAATCATTAGTGATATGAAATTACTTAGAGCCTTGCTTCAGTAGGTCACTGTGCCCTCCTATAACAGAAGAGTTTCTGCCCCCAAAATCCAAGGAGTCATGAGCCAGGTCAAAGCAGGAACTTCACATTGCCACTGATCTCCCTGTCCCAAGTTCTGCTCTAGTTATGCTTGAGATTGGTACCTGAGCAGGACAAAGTCCAGACAGGAGTTTTACTGGCTTGTGGCCTGGACAGCCTAAAGGGCTACACCCACCCACTGCAGCAGGCATGGAACTGGGAGCAGATCTGGGGTCTGCTACATTTGATGCCCAATCTACCAATGACCAACATTTTGGATGAGTGTGGTACCCAGGCTAAGTGGGATCAGACCCACGATGCAGGTTATTTTCAGATTTGCTATGCAAGGGATTTCTGGTGCAGTGACACCTGGGAGGTGACAGAAGACAAGCTCACTTCATGCCACCATCACTGCCATAGCCTTGATTCTGAGCTGTGCAGAAGGACATCGCCACTTTCAAGGGGCATTTTTATATCCAGTCCCACTGAAATGGGGGCTGGGGACCTGTTCTTTAATTAAAAGAAGTGACAGAGAACTGGCAGCCCCTTGGCTTTGCAGAGGCAGGACCCGTCCCACTTCAGTGGGTCAGCTGTCTGAAGAAATTGAGGCTGAACATGAGCCACCTGCAGTGCCTCCTTTCTACCATTCACTCTCTTCTTTCTCAGCTGAGGCACTATCACTATTTACTGATGAAACCAACACGATCTGCAGTTTCACAGGGTAAGCATGCATTTGGGAGGAAAAGTCAGGACCCATTAATTTTGCAGTTAAAAGGAATCATCTGAGCAGTCATTTGCATTTTTCCAACAAAGCCTTTTTTTTTCTTTAAAGAGCTGAACTAAAACACATGAGAAGAGGATACACAGCCTCAGTTTACAGGCATATGAACTGCTTTCTTCAGATAAGACTAAAGAAATAAATGTTCAGCATGGGAGTAACTCCATCAGCTCCTACACAATCACACTAAGTCTGAATCTGATTCACAGAACAGAAGAAAACAAACAAATTAACTCCAAAAAGGTCAAACAGCCAAAGAAAGTGAGAGGAGTGGAATGGGAAACCCAGTCAGTGGTTTCCCTCATGTCCTGAACTTCTCATAGGCTTGAACCCTGAACCCACAACGTAAGCACAGACACTTTTCATTACAACAGAGATATTTCAAAGCATTGGGAACTTTGGCAGTTGAGCCAAATTCTGCCCATACAGCCCCCACCAGGAGCCAAAGGGGATCAGTTTCATTGCTAAGGTGGCTAACTAGGATCAGATGAGGACTGAGGTTTGGGGTTGCTTGTTCCCATGCTCTACAGTCACTCATCCAGCAGCAAGGCAGCTAGAAAGTTATGGGGTGCAAATGGATGTTCCCTTCAGACTGACCTTTCCTGGGAAAAGCAAATTCATTGAGGCAAAAGCTTTTCTGGCCCCAGTACATCCTCATGCAATGAAATATTGGCATTTCCACTCACAGGAATGAAGATTTCCATCCCAAACCAATGTGATATCCTTTCTCTGACAAGAGCCAAAACTTAATGCCTCAGAGGAAAGCAATAAACTGCCACAGCACCCCAGGCCAATTTTGTGTGGCTAAAAGGAGCAGAGGATTGGGCTAATTCCTTCCTGGCTTCCAGGATGATCTCTTTGCTGATGCCTGAGATCTCATTACTTCCCTCCTTCTCTTGCATGACTGCAGGCACATCTGCATCTGCACTTCACTGTGTTGTGAGCCACTACATTTCTGAAATTTCTGGTGTCTGCTCTCCATCCTGCATGCCATGCAATCCCCTGCTGCCATGATAGCTGCAGCAGCTAAACCCCTTGTGTAACCATTGAGGTGGGAAAACAAGCATCCCATGTGTCTGTGTGGACACAGATTAAACAAAAATCTCCATGGCTTTGCTCTGCTTGGACAACCACCACATCACCTCCAAGCCCACAGGACTGTTGTACAGTCATCTCAGAGGGTGATGCTCACTTTGTGATGTGCAGTCACAGGCCACAGCCAGGACTTACCTGGTTTTGTCTGTCACCCCCTGTTACCATGACTTTCTAAGAAACATGACTGGTGTGATGCATGTCTGGTCTGTCATGTGTAATTTTTAACGCAGTCAGTTTCTTTCAACCAACTTCCATAATGGGAGATCGGGGATGATAGTCCAACACTGACATTTGGGAATATGTGCCTAAAACTGAATCCTGCTCTTATAAGAGAAATGTGATTAGCCACCAGAGCATCTACATGAGACACCACATACTCTTTGAAGGGCCTCAGCCATGGGACAAGTTTTGGCAAGAACCTTCTGAGTAAACAAAATGAGCCAGATGTAAGACAGAGCTTTGCAGGCACTTTGGTACTCACTGTCCTGCCGTGTCTCCTTCCAACACAGAGCAGAGTAACCTCTTAGAAGGAAGAAGGATGAGGCAGAGCAGCAAAAGCAGCAGTAGCACCAGAGCATACTCAATCAGTATGAAAGAAGAGCCATGCATGGGAAGACACAACCTACTCTCCAGTGGCTCAGCCCCAGAGCTGTGTAGAAGGACAAAAAACCTCCTAACAGTCAAGTCAAGCTGCAGTGGAAAAGCTTTGGCTAGGAAAGGAAAAACCTTTTGTGTGGAGGCTTAATTACACGCATGATGTATCCTTTCTGAGGAACATTGAAGAGGGCAAAGTGTTTCCACTGAAACAATAACAGAAAGGGAAAGTTTCCATGACCCTGTTCTCAGGATAAACAGAGGGATGGGTGGCAGGAGCTCATAGTCTATTGTTTGCCGACAACTTTGCTTTGTATTTCTGAAACCAACCAATCAAGAACCCAGAGGGCTGGCAGACTGCCTGCAAACCCCACCTTCTCATCCCTCCTATTTTACAAAGTGCCTTTTATTTTTAACATTATTCCCTAAATGAACAGGCTTATGCAATCTCACTCATCCTCCATCTGCCCCTCCCCTTAGCAGCTCTGAAACCCATAGGCCCCTTCCACTGAGTTTGCTCAAAGGGAAGAGGTCTCAAAGACAGGCAGCTACTGTCAGACTTGTGAAAAGGATTTAGAGAGAGGATACAGTGTGTATTAGGGATCTGGATGTTATTAGGGATCTCACACTGAGAGATGAACTCAGCCATATCAATCCACATCCAGGTGCACCATCACTTACTACACTACATTTAGGCTCTAAGGCCAGGCTGTCCAAGGGTCACAGCCTTGATCAAGGATTAGCAAGAGCATTAATATGCACCAAGCCAAAATCAAACCCCACTTCCCACAGCATCTGAGGTGCTGCACTCCTCTGAGCCCAGATGTTGTTGAGCTTGGAGATGCCTCTGGACTACCCTTGGGAACACTAGAAAGCAAGAAAGCTTTGCTGGAGTAAAACAGCTAACAGAACCTCACCAGTAGCCACAGGCAGAAAGTAAACTCAGTGTCAAAGAAGTCACAATGAAGTCAAAGAAGACTTCATCTTGAGCATCCCAACTGTTCTGCTAGGGCTGTCTCTGTAATCCCCATGGGAGATAGAAAGGGACCTATGCCTCCTTACAAAGAGACTGGTAGGACCTGGTAAATGGTTTTGGGTGGCCACACTCTTTGAGAGGAGATCATCTCCAGCAGAGCAGAATCAAAGGCATTACAAAGCTTTGCATGGGTGCAGTGTTCTGGGGTGTGTCTCTGGTACAAGTCCCTGGAGAAGAGAAATAAGGACTTGTCACTGAGTTTCTGACCTGGCCCCTAGGAAGCAGTTCACAGAAATGTTCCTCACAGCCTGATTTAATGTTCTTGTACCTCGGGGCTGTGTCTGGTGGTCTCTTGTCTCTTTGATGGGGTGACAGTTCCCCTCTGTTCCCAGAAGGAAGATACAATTATGCAATGTTTCCATCACCACAGAAGGGGAAAACGCGAAGCTGCTCCATGGATCTATGGCATGGCTGGACTCAGAGCCACTCGGCCAGAGGTCTTACACTGTTAGCAACAACTTGCCAGCCCCTCCATGCCTCATTTTTCCAGCAGAGCCCTCTGAATTCTATTGCTCCTGCAGCTGCAATAATCAGATCCCAGAAACACTGGGATTGACACCAGTAGATTTGTTGCAGCCTCCCTCATTTTGCAAGACTCTTTCAGGCACTCTCATTTCCCTGGGGTGCATTATTGATGTGTCCAAACAGAATCACCAGCAGAGACCAAGTTTCTCAGGCTGCCACCCCCTATTGCAGCAGCAAGAAACCAAATGAACAAGCCTTGGCTTCAGGGAAGGGACTGACCCCATCAGCTGTCTCACACTATCATGGGGGTGCAAAGCTGAGCAACCCTGCCCTTTCCTCCACACCCAGCAAGGAGTGGGTGCTGTGGGTGTGAAGCATCTCTGTGGTTCAGAGAAGCCAGCTTCCTGGCAAAGGGTACCCCTACTCACATGGCATCCCAATGTTTTCCCCACGCCTGCCTCTCTGCCAGCCAGACTCCATCTCCCTAGTTGTCACTTTGTCACGTGTCTTCTCATTCCCAGCTGTGCTGAAGCTCCTCCATCCACTATCACGCAGTGGAGCTCACCACAAATTGCTGACTCCCTGTGTCTGCAGAAACATGCCCCATCATTGGGGGGTGGGCGAGGAGAGGTCTTTAGCTCTGTGCCAAACACACATGCCCTCCAGCTCTGATTGTTTTCCCTGCAAGGCTGCCACGGCTCCAAGGAAAGCTCCCTGAACCCACAGAGCAGCTACTGGCTCAGACAACACAGCCTCAGGGCCCTAAGCCCAGCTGTGGCTCTGTGCCCCAGCCCCTGTGCTCACACACATTTTCCACTTCACACAGATGCTGCTCAGCTAACCAGAGGCCAGGCTGCAGGAGTCAGCAAACTTCAAAAGGGGAGGCCAGGAAGGAAGCAGACTCGGGGGCAGGCAGCTATTTGCTCTGGGGCAAGCAGCCCCCTCTGGCCTAAGCATTCCTCTCAGCAAGGAGCAGCACTGCCTGACAAGGTGCCTGCATAGGAGCACTTCTCACTATCTTCCTGATGGTGTAATTGCAGGAACAAACCTCTATCTGCAGCACTTTACCTCCCCACTCTTGTTCCAGAGCAATTTTCAATCACCAACAGTATTTACGTTTCCTTGTCTTTCCCTGGGAAAACTCTGCAACCTGCTGAAACCCACCAGCCCTTTCCTGAAACTTCAGGTACCTGTTGGCCTCTCTAAGATGGAGAAGGCCAATTTTTTGCTCCTGCTTCACCAAAGAACTGTGAAAAGATTCACTGCTTGGAGCTTTGTTTCTCTCCTGTCTCCTCAAAAAATGGCACTGGAATTGAGGCTGAGGGCAGATGCTTCAGCTGGGACCCTTGGAAAGACAAAACAACCATTTGCCTTCAAGTACTGTTATGGAGAAACACTGGGCAGACTATTCTTCCAGAGATTACCTGGGAAGATCTATGGTGGTTATCCTACTTTACAGACTAAAACTGAGCAGCACCAGTGACTCCAGATTCTCTTCCCTTCTAGGAAGGACCAGGTAAAATGTCTTGCCTGTGAGTGTGACATAGCTAGGGGAGTTCTCAACAGATCTATGCTTTTAATGTGTTCACAGCCTCCTTCAAAATAGATAAAATGCAAAACCCGGTGTCTCCCCCAAAACCACTGAAACTTTTTATATACACATATTGCTGCCAGGTCCAGGGTAGTCAAGATGAGTGTTAAGCAGCTGGATTCACACCCCAGATTCTCCTACCTGCATTGTGTCTTTCACAAGTTGTTCATGCTCCAGCATGGCTATTGCTCAGAGCTAAATCAGCAAAGCCTAGGTTTCTCCAGGTAAGCTCCTAACAACTTGGGGCTCTATGCTGAGACTTGAGAAGTGAATACACAGTGATCACCTGAGCAACACTTCTTTGTGTGACCAAGGTCACATTTGAACTTAAACTCCCAAGTAAATAATCCCTTACAGATTCTTTTGTGCTTCTTTTGGCTTCTGCCCTACAAAAGATGGGTTTCTTGGTGCCTCCCAGTGTTTACCACAAGAAATCTTAAGTACAGAACTGACATGAAAACAGGGTTGAGTCTGGTGCAAGGGGAAGATTTATTTTGCTGGAGTTGTCTGGGTGAACTATTTCAAATACAGGAAAGGCTGTGAATGCCCCCCAAATCTCAGTGTCATTTACCAGCATGCCTTCCCCTCCACTCCAATAAGTGGAAACTGTCCAAGTTTGCAGCTGCTTGAAGGTGACTGGGTAAACATAAAAAATACTCCCCCCAAAAAAACCAACTAAGCAAATAAAATTGTGAAACATTGATGTCATTTAGCCAGCACAGTCACAGTCTCAGTGTAAGCTCCACCAAAGGGCAACCAAGAATGCGGGAAGGAAAGCAGAGTTTGATCTCATCTGCAAATTCATAGAGCCTCTGACATTAACAGGAAAAATGAAATCCCCAGACAGGCGAGAGGTGAAAGTCCTGCATTGTTTTGTCCAGTGTTTGCTGAAGTCTCTAAGAGTAGGACAGAAAAAGCCCCACCATTTTGAATCCTGACAGCAGACTTTTTTACAAGAGGGTATTTTTTCTTTACTGGACTGAGCAACAGCAATGGGAAACACAATTCATGTTGATCTTTACTGGGAAGGCCATGGAATGAGTGCTTGGTTGGCTGGGGGGCTGACACAGATCATAAAGGTGAACACAGGAACCCACGTGCCTCACACTGAGATGTGAACCAGGAGAGTTCTGCTCAGCTGGGGTTGTCATCAGGCCATGTTTCCCAATTCCCTCTTCACACATCCCCTCCCTGCTCAGATGAGTGAGCAATTGTACATGTGGTTACCATAACTAAGCTCTCAGAAATGAGATGAGCTACCAGCCTACCCAGTATCTAGCCTGGTAAACAAGGAGTAAAGCAGCACAAAACCCAGGTTTCTGCCCTGTTCTCACTTGGGCAAGTAACTCACCTTGGTGCCCTCACCTAAGAAGTGCAGATAATCTGCAGTTACATCCCCCTCCTGATGTGCAAATACAGCAAGAGGTTTACATATTCCCTCAGTGATTCCTCATGGCTTATCACCATTGAAATGTCTGCCGTGTGTCTGGGCTCTCAGACATCCTCTGCAGCATGACCACATGGTGCTGCCCAGGGGATTTAGAGGCACCATTCCAAAGCAAATGCTTGCTTGGCTTCATAACAGTATCTTTGCAGATAAATCACACCGCTCCCTGCCTTCCCCATCCAAGAGCAGCATTTATAATCAGAGCTTTTATTTTGCAAAGCAGAGCTGCACCCTGACCTCAGAGGGAAGGAAGAAGATGCTTTCTCTCTCCTGGAAGGAGGTCTGTTCCCAGTCTCAGTCTGGAATAGCATGGATGGGTTCAGCAGGGGCAGCAACCAGCGCTGAGAGGAACAATCCCTCTGACACAGCCCATTTGAGGTTTGGGGTGAGGAACAGTGGTGGGAAGGAATTAAACACCATAAAAACGTAAAAGGAGTGCTAAAGACACACACTGCCATTTAAATAGGTCGGCATGATTAAAACCTGATGTGTTGTAAGATCTTATGGGCATCTCATTAAAAACCTATTACTTAAAAAACACAGCTTAGATGGGAATGTTGTTAAAGGGCAACTTAAAATAAAACTGACCATCTGGTCCTCATTAGGCAATTGTCTATAACCACCATGTTATTATAAAATCCACTGTGTGCTCCACATCTGCTTATCTCTGCTCTCCCTGCCTGCCCCTAAAAGGGCAACACCGGCTGAGACTGGGAGTCTGGAAGGAGCAAAATCTGGGGGAGATAGAGGGGGTCTGTGCTGGTGTAGGATTTCTAGGTGATAGTGATCAGCTCTTCCCACATTACAGGTCCGTCCATGCAGTCCTTATTATTTTATTTATCCCCCTGCCTTCTTTCCATCCCTGCATGGTATTTCTCTTGCAGCGTCCACATTTTTTTTTCTGTCTCCCAGTGTAAACCACCCAGGTTTCTATCTCACCCCACTTTCAGCTCTGGCCACTGCCCCCAGCATACTTACAGCACACTCAGTTAGTGAGCACCATTCAACCAAGAACTCCAGGTTCTTTCACCCCAACCCCCAACAGCATGATCCTAAGACCCATGCCCTGTGCTGCAGCCCCAGACCACCCACACTGCAAAAGTGTGGAATGGGTCAGCATCAGAAGAGGAACATGAAAGACAAGAACCCACCTCCAGTTAATGCTAGACTGAGAAGTCTAACATTCCCTGGAGGTGTTGCACTCCGACATGGTGTTTAGAGACCAAGCATGGACTCCACCAGACATTCCTTGTCCCAAGGCAGCTCTGGTGGAATAACATACCAAACCTGCATGTAGAACTATCAAGGCTTTTTGTCAAAAATATTACAGGAAATCCTACAAGTATGCTAATACTTTCTAGGCAGAAAACAAAAGTAATCAACACCACAAATATATACATATATATATATATATATATATATGACTAGGCTTTGTGCTTGCTAGTGACAGAGTTTGGGATGAAGGGGCTTTGTAGGAACAGCTGAAGGACTATCCACCCAAGGAAGATGCCCCAGAGAAGCTTGTCCTCTGCACTATGTCCAGGAGCAGGGCCACCTGCTGATCACCAAGTGCAACAGCCCCAGAGAAGGCAATCATTTATTCAGTCCCGAGCTCACACAAAGAACTCAGTCAGGAACAGCTAATAGGCAAAAGACCTACAATCCACCTCAGAGGACAGATGTGGGATAGAAGTTACCTGGAGCACAAGTCCAGTCTGTCCAGAAGGCAGGATCAGAAGCAAGACTTCAGCCAAGCACACTCACAACACAGGAGAGAACTAAATCCCCTGGGACAAGCTGAAATTGGGCTCCTGGGGTGGGGGCCGAGGGTGTGGGTGGAGGTCCCAGGAGAAGTTAGGGTAATTAGTGCCTATAAGTACCCTGAGGGAGCTGCCAGGAGAGTTTCTGTACCATGGGAGGCCAGAGACTGGGGTATTGTCAGTGGAGTAGTGATTTCAGCAAAAAAGTAAAGCACTGAGTCTGCACTGGAACAACTCACAAAATCATTTCCTTCATCTCAGCATAATCTCCAAGCACTCCAACTAGACTTGTAAGAGACAATCACTTGCCTGACTTGTCATTAATGTAGCTTGTCAGACCCTCTTCACAGAACCCAGCCAGCATGCTCCTCCTGCTGAGGAGTGGGGCCACACTTCCATGGTGCAGTACATTGGTCCATCCAGCATACACACAATCAAACCAGTGGGGACTCCTCCTTTCAGGGACCTTGGACTCAGGAAGCAGAGACAGGGCCATTTTAAATGTCTAAACTATCTTTCCAGACACAAGGATGGGGCTTTCTCCAAGAGGCAAGGTCCAGAGGAACAATTTGCCAGACTCTGAGCACCTTCTCTACAAAGCACAGGCAGTTCTGACCAGGAGGAACACGCAGGTAGTCCAGAGACATGGCATGTGAGCTTGGAAGTCCTAGGAAACACTGCCTGCCAATCCTACCTGCAGTGCTGGAGAGGCAGCTTTCCAAGAGAGACCAAACACCACTGAAATGTTTTTGTCTTGCTTACAGAGGAGGAAAAGAGAAGGGTGGAAACAGACACTTGTTGGGTAGGAAATGATTGTAGGAACAACATCCTGACTCCATTCTTTTTTAGAGGGACTAGATGCGCAAAACAGGTTTTGCTGGAGTTTTCATCTTGCCTCCCCAGGGGAGAAGTCAGTGATTTGCAGTTTGCTCCAAGTATTCACCCTGACACAGTGCTCTGTGTTTACCAGCAAGGTACACCTCCTGTCCCCAGGCTCCAGAGAGCAGGGTCAGATGCTGCTTCAGGAACACAGGGGCATGTGTGTGTGCGCTTGTTTGTTTGTTTGTTTGTTTGTCATTGGGATGTTGTGAAGGCTGCTTGGTTAGTTTATTTGTTTCTTAAATCTCCCTGGGGAAGTTTCTGGCAGAAAGCACCTCCTGAGCAAGCTTGGATCAGGGTGTGCTTTGGCTGGGAACTGAGGAGATCTGCGTATGAAGAAACAAGAGGTGAAGAGGAGACGTATGAGGCCAGAGGGCTGGGGATTTGGCTTTGCTATGTAATGTGCTCATCAGGCAGGGACAAAAACAATCAGAAAATCAGAAACAAGCTTTGCCCACAACACAGCTCAAACCTCAGCAAAAATCATTGGAAATACTTTCATTTCAATTTTTTGCCACTGTTGGGCCTCCTTGTGTGTTTTATGTGACAGGCACTACTCTAGTTCCTATTGAGATCAGTGGGAAGCAGCCTACTTTAGGCTGGAACACTGTGAACCCCCTGCTTTGAGAGAGATTGAGAGATGTTAATGCAGCCTAACGTCCCAGAGATCTTGGATGTGGTTTTCTCTTGGAGTTGCATCCAAGGCAATTAACATTCCCTACAGGAGCACCTGTCAGCCAGCCTTACCTCTGCCACTTGTTGGACCATTTCTGCAGGGACTTTCCTGCAAAGATACCCACATGGCTCAAAAATACACCTGATGGGGAAATCTGTAGACAGAAGAGAGAGCCAGAGGGCTGGCTTATTGCTGTCACTACAGCCAAAGAAACACGCCTTGCGGCTGCTGAGCTATCACAAAGCCATAGGAGCTGTGGTGAGCTGCAGTTTTCATGCAGGCTGGGTCTGCAAGCCACCTCAGCTGACCATGTCATTGGTTTCAGAGTAGTGGGACATGTGGAAAATAGAGCTACCTTTCCTGTTTACTGTTTCCCTTGGGATGAACGAATATTGCACAGATCACTACAAAGAAATCTTTCTAACGAGATGCCAGGTCCCATCTGCTCTGGGAGAAATCACACTCCTGCATTCAAAAAATGCTGATGGAAGTAACAGATGATGTACTAATGATCCTTGGGGCTTTTAGACAGGTTTACTTAGGAAACCAGGCATGTGAGATCACATTGTCTTTTAGTCTGCCAATATTTGTCTGGGTCCTTCCAAATAGCTTTTTAACTCACAGGTCAGTTTTAAGAAAATATAACAGAGGAGTATAAGTCTCCAAAACAGAAACTTCCTCTGACTTTTATGAAAATGACTGACCAAGTGTAAGAAAAAAAGAGAAAAGTATAGGTCTAATAAAAACACCTACTGCTTCATGAGCTCAGCCCTTTACAGGGCTTCGGAGAATCCACAGAGATGCTCACCTTAAAGTTCTATTACAAACAAAGCTTCAATTTTCCCGTTTATACAATGATTTAGGACAACTTTAGGCTTCAGGTTTTCCATACATGTGTGTCCTTGCCCCCTTTATCATACTATTCAGGTCAGGACAAAATGTGCTGACAACAAGCACATGTGTGTGTGCTTGTTGGTATAGATTTTGCCCTGGATAGTGAGGAAAGACACACAGGAAGTGAATGGAAGCTGCAAACCCCAGTTCTCAAGGGATCAGCAGGGTGTTGATTTCTGCAGCTGGTGCTAACACAGGAAGGCTAAAGCACAACTCTCCTGGTACCACCTGGCACCACCACATGCCTGGGGAGGTACCAGAGTGCTGATGCCAAACAAAACTCTTTGCTTGCTTTTAAAATGGCCTCAACCCTCATCCCTTCCCAACACCTCTCTTTTCACTGGTCACATCACTGGTTTGGAGGACAGGTGTCTGCAGTTTTCCTTTCAGAGGCTGATGCAAGAGGAGATCCACCAGAGTCAGCGGGTAGCTCTACCCAGTGAGGATTAATCTCTTCATCCCACCTGCTGTATCTCATCACACACCCGATACTCCTCATGTATTAACGTCTGGAATGCCACCTCTGCTACTTTATCCTGGGCTTCCTTGCCCAGCCATGCCATGTGCAAAAAGCCTTTTCCTTCCCTGCTCTCCTTCTGGACCTGGCACAAATATGTGGAAAGAGAGGGGAGGATGGTGAGATACTTGTTTTCTTTTTTCCTTTTCTTTGGTTATTTTTTTGTATCATCTAAAGATTTCAGTGGTGAAAGACGTTCTGTCAGTGTGTGCCGTGAGTGGTTAGCTGTGAACAGACGGCAAGTTGTGGTCACTGCCCCTGGCCAGCTGGGAATTGCACATCTCCTATCATATTTATTGGTCACACATATTCTGTCACCTCCCCCTTTCCAT
This sequence comes from Trochalopteron elliotii, assembly GCA_024734555.1. Taxonomy (NCBI): domain Eukaryota; kingdom Metazoa; phylum Chordata; class Aves; order Passeriformes; family Leiothrichidae; genus Trochalopteron; species Trochalopteron elliotii. The sequence goes on from JANPWX010000011.1 coordinate 6,668,511, forward strand.
TTACCCATTGTCCAGCTGCTGTCTCTCATCTTTTAGATCTCTGGGACATGGAGATCCAATTAAGATGATTATAGCCATGTATGAGCTTTCAGCTGCCTCCTAATATACATATTTGTAATAGTGTTTACATGCTCATTTCCATTCAAAGGCATTGTCAAACTCGACTTCATATATTGATATACATAAGCAGAAAGTCAGAGATCTACTCAAGATTCAGCAGCCCTAGGAAAATGGATTTAAGGAACTGTAAAGTACAGATTCACACCACAGGCAGTGAGATACCCTGAGATATTCTGTGCCCATCCAGTGTGTCTGATGATGAATGGATCAGCCTGCAGATCCATTTCAGAAAACCTTCTGAACCTTTGTTAAGTATTCTTGCAACATTATACATCAAGACCAGTTAAGCAAATTTCTAGAGCAACTCAAAAAACCACTCATTTAGCCTGTTATGAAAACAATAAATAAAGTAGAAAAGCATATTGCATATTATTTCCCTTTAGACCCAAAAAATTAACAGAATGGGGGACATTTTATGATTGTTTCTATTTGAAAAATTGATTACACAAATGCAATATATTCTGGATGATATCTTGTAAATATTTTTGTTTGTTTTTTTTTAAATCCTACTTTCCTTTAATAACAGTGGTAACAGTGGCATCCCATTTTATTGCTGAAACTTCCCTAAGTTCCCTGTGTTACTGTGAATTTTGTTTCTAGAAAACCTTATATCTTTCTTTGCTTCTTTGCATGTTATATCCTCACTCCACAGGTAATTCAGAAGTTGTCTCAATTTTAACTTACTTTCTCTATTCCATTTCTACAGAAAAAAAAATCCTCTACTTGGGTTTGGAGGTGCTTTGAACCTGGACAGGCTTAGCTGGCTGAAGTATTCTTAAGAGCTTTGAAGTGACAGATATGACAAAATCACAAGGGTGCTGTTAGTCCTCTCATCCATGTTTTCCCACAGTTGTTCCTGAAGGACAGACAAAATTCTTCTGAAATGAACATAAGTAATGGGGGAAAACACACAGCAGAGAAGCTGGAAGGAATTCACCTGCCAACATAGTTATAAAGAAGTTGGGGTGACATGAGCTGCATCTTTCACTGTGCTCAGCATACCATCTAAAGCTGGAAGACTTTTCCCCAAGGCAGCTAGTCTTCTAGCATACCCAGGTCCCCTCATGGCCAAGAAATGGAGACTGAACCTCTGAGGGCTGAGGTGCAAGACCGTTTTATGGGAAGTCTGCAGTCAGGAGATGGTGATAGCTGTCCAAGCAGAGAAAAAAATGGGAAAAAACTGAACAGAGTGTGATGCTGGATCCAGGGCAATCCAGAGACATCTGGGTTAAAATATACAGAGGTATTTATCTCTGACTGTCTTCACATCAAGATTTCATATCATCAATATGACCCAAGGACAGGTGATGCTAAACCTCCACTACTTCAAATGCCGCCTCTTGTAATACATGCAAGAAACAAAGCAGGTGACCTTCTAACAGCCACTGGAGCACCTCAGCCTGGATGTGTCTGAGCACTCAGGAGCCACGTGAGCATCTGTAGGAAGGATCTAGCAGCAAAAGGCTGTTTAAGAAAAGTGCAGCGATGAAAAATACTCAGGTGCATTGCAATCTGAAGGAAGAGTACCTGGAGGAAGAGACAAGCACTGTTCTTCCACACCACTGAAGTGTACAAGTCCCTCAGCCTAGACCCAGCTTATTCTTGCAAGCTCACTTCAGGCATTATGTGGGCACAAGGAGGACAGTCAGCATTTGGCCATACATGAGCCTACCCTGGAAATTCAGCTGTATAGGAGCAGCCAGAAGTTATCTGTGTCTGCACTGCTTTTGCTGTGTGCAGACAACCTGCTCACTGTATCCCTGCAGCTTCCTCTCTCCATCCTGGAAGAGGTGGAGGAGAAGGGGGAGGTGTTTTTTTCTCCCAGTCCTGCTTTGGAAGCTGTATTGTGCCTGTGCACAGCGCTCCCCTCCCCCTCTGCCAGCCCCTCCCCAGGGTTGCTCCTGGTGGCCACAATAAGAGGTTAGTCAGCCTATTTCAATTAGTGGCAAACCGTGTGGCGTGACTCCAGGGACTCCATATGTTCATAAGTATATGCAACCACACTTTCCTTGACGCATTCCTCATTCCAGGGAAAGGCCACATCTCCACAGCTTGCTGGCACAAGTCACACAGGCAACTGCAGAAGAGATGGGATAACAAATACACACTCACATATATACACACACATATACGTAGGAAAACTTGGCACCCTCCCACCCTCTCCCGTGTTGACTGCCACATGGTCCCCATCAATTTTTGTCAGAGCCAGCAAGCCAGCCAACCGCTCACAGATGCTGACAAGGCAATTTCAACAGCTGAGGGACTTCTCTCCTTTCCTCCTCCAACACGCAGGATTTGGGTTGACTTTTTTTTCTTTAAAGTCATCTGCTCCAGCCCACGGCATTGCCATCTTCCTGATGCTCCTTGACTAGAGTGCCCCTCTCTGCATCTGAGGGCCAGCAGGTTCCACTTCACCCTGTGTGGAGACGGGGTCTGAAAGCAAAGAGGTCATAACAACATGCTGTCTCCACTGTCTCGAGCATCCCCAGAGGAGAATAAAGATCTTCCAGTCCAGTTGATGCCATTTCCCCCAATACTGACTGCAAGAGTGCAGATTATGTCTACTCTTCCTCCCTGAACACGGTTGCTACCTTCAGGGGGGTTAGAGGGTTAAGGACACATCTCAGTGTCCAAGAGATCCTCTTGTAAAGGAGCTAATTCTTCCATGTCATGTTTTCAGGGCTTTCTGCAGGTGACTGGGAGTTTGTGTCTAGAGTCAAAATCAGGCCTGAATTAATGAAGACCTCCAAAAAGACATTTGACACATTTCAGCAAGTTTGCTAATACCTAACAACACAACACACACTAACAATGGTCCCTAGGCTTAGGGGAAGGGCAGGAACTGTGCTCAAGAGAAAGAGACACAGAAGTACTTGGGGGAGGAAACAGAAAGCAGTGGTGGTAGAATGAGGCTTTCAACCTCAGTGAAATCCTGGTCCCACTGAAGCCCTGGCAAAATCTCTCATGGTTGCTCACTTAGACCTTATCCTGGGTAAAGGCCAAGAACGTTAGTCTGATGTCATGTAGATTCGCATTTTCAGTCCCATGAGAAGAGACATTTTTGTGTCCAGGGCCTGAAGGTTCTCACTTATCACCTCTGCAAATCCCTCATATCTGACAGTTCTTGCCCAGCTCAGTCCTACCCCAGGTCAGGAGAAGGGTCCGTCTTTGTAATGTGGTTCAGCAAAGGGAGAAATCCCCTGGTCAGGCACTGTCATCCACCCAGCTCTTCTCAACACAGCTGTGGGGCTGCATTTTGCAAGCAGGAACACGAGGCTTGCTCAGATGCCCAGAAACATCTGTGCAGGCAGTGAGACTGACAGGCACATGGTGGGAGGGGAAACAGAGGGAGAGCAGGACTGGAGGGAAATGACTGAAGTGAACTACTTCAGAAAGTTAAGTCCATCAAGTTTTTATAACTGGGGTGCACATGCAGGTTTGGCAAAACTATGCAGCTAGCACAAGAGCACTCATCTTCCTCCACCCCAGCCTTGTGTCAATAATGGGCAGCACAACTGAAACCTCTCTCTTCATTGCTTACTGTCAGGTCACGTCAGCCCTTGCCATGCAGTCAAAGAAATTACACTTCTCAAGCAGCCCCATTTTTCAGAGCTGGAGGCAGCTGAAATAAGGAGATACTTGAGAAAATAATGAAGTTCAATAGGCAGCTCAAGCCTAGATGGGTTCATGGATAGAGTCAGGGCAGTTAGGAGGAAGTGCTCTGACCACAAGCACACTGCCTGTCACATCCACCAAAAGACACATCTTGTGACATGAACAGGGATGTTATTAGCTGTTCAGACCCTGAAAACCATCCAGAGTTGACGAACCTTTTCCAAACCACTATCCTGGGCACAAGATGCATCATCAGAGGATTTCCCTATTACCATATTATCATGCTGCTCAATTCTATGTATTATGGTATTTCTGTCCCTCTCTCAGAAACCCCGGGTCCTGATCATAAGGGATGGCAGGAGAAGGGGCAAGGATAACTGTCAACTTGGAGCTTGTGACTACAAGCTTTGGGAATTGGGTTAGGCAGCCTGGTCTCACAAAACAAAAATATCACTGCTTCCAAGGATGCACAAAGTGAAAGATGCTAAGGTGCTGGGATGAGCTGAGGAATTGTAAACCTTTGCAACCCTGTATTTTGTTGAGTGCTCTGTCTGGGACTAGGGTGGGATGTAGAAATGGCAGGAAGAGGGAGTACAACTGTAAAAGGAGATGAAGAGTGAAAGCTGTGAAGACTGTCAGTCCACAGGACTTAGGCAGCTTCCCCAAGCTCTCTGATGGACTGCCCACCACAACTACAGCCATCTCATCAAGCCAAAATCAGGTGTATCAACTGTGATTTGAGAAGGATTAGCAGGGCAGAGGAATCTGACAAGAATCTGTCTCAGAGAGTCCTGGCAAGTGACCATGGGAAGTACTATTTCATCTTGCAGCTGGCAATGAGAGAACCATGCTTGAAGAAACTTATTGCTCCTACCATAATTCAGGATTTCCAGTCCTCTTCCTGAGCATGGATTCTGCACTGGAAATGAAAGAGAGAGTTCCCAGATTAACCCAAAGAGTCTTCCGAGGAAGACAAAATGATGATATGAAGTAGAACCTGTACCCTGTGTCTCACTCTTGAGATATTCTTTCTCATTCCTGCCTGCACATCTAGGAAGATCAGAAAAATAGCACTGGAAACTAGAGGATATTTTAGAGAAAACACCATTGTTCTCAGATTCAACCCAAATGTGTAGGGAGCTCTCTCTGTCCCATATTTCCAGATGACCAGTGATTTCAAGAGCTCACTGCTGCCTCAATGCCCCATTGCTGCTCTGCAGGTTAACAGCAGACATATGGTCCAAGAAAGCATGGATGTGGGACTTTTACTTCTATTGGTCCAAGTCTTTCTCCAATCAGAAATATTTGCATCCTTCTGGATCATAGCTGACAGCAGCAAATATCATCTGCAGGGAGGGAGGCAAAACAGAAGGAGTAAATTGATTTCTGAACCTTGCCAAACTCTTTTAAGGCTAATTGTCCCTACATCTGCCTAGGTCAGAACTAAACTTCATCATCAGTTTGAAATCTTACTTACTGGCCATGCCTGGGTGGCTGCAGTCATCTGCAGAGTAGGGAAAACAGACATCCAAGCAGGGCTCAGGGAGAGATCTTGAGTTTCACTCTTGGTTGAATAAAATGAGCTGATTTTGCCAGTTGTCAGGCAGCAATCACAGCACTGATGAATGACAGAATAAACCAAATTCCTTCTGCAGCCAAATTCCATGACACCTCCTCAAAGTTGACTTACACCATCCATCAGGACATCTGCTATTGTCCATGGGAAGAGGAGAGGGTGTAGTTCACCATCCCACCCTGGGTTATTTTTACAGCTGGGAAAGGAGGTGATGAACCTGGACAAGAGGGTTGGAGACTTTTCTAAGACAGCTCACAAAAGCTGTGAAATGAGAGCCAGAGCTTAAAAGGCCCCAGGTCCCCAGATCAGCAGCTTCAAATGTGTCACTGGCAATGGACACAAGAAAGGCCGTACTCCCCAGAAAGAAATTTCCCTGGTTCTGCCCAAGCAGACAAATAAAATTTCCCAGCAAAGTACCTGTCTCCCACTGGTAGAAAGTTGGAACAGAGGCTTAGAACTCAGAAACATCTCCAGCCATCCTGGAGGACACAATTTCAGGGGGTAAAGGCAGGACACTGGGACATAGAGACTGCCTCTGACATGCAAACCTTTTGCCTTCATCGACACAAGACTTTTGGAAAAGACCCAACCAAGCAAAGACGATGGAGCTGTATTGATTTATATCAGATGAAGATGGGTCTCTTGAAAATCAGTTCCAGGTGAGCTATGTGGAGCTGCTCAGAAGATGTTTGCCAGTTTCTCTCTCTCTCCATTCCCTGTTGCCAAAATACATTCAGGTGAAGATTCACAGGCAGCACAGAATGGTTCCCTCAGGAGGAGTCATTCCACACATGCCTTCCCAATAAGCAGAGTGGCAGTGTTTAGAAACCAAATTGGTCATCGCTGGCAACTGAAGAAACAGACAAAAATAGCAGAAAAAAAATTTCACAAATTCCTGCATATTTTTCCTGATTGTTCCACAAAAAAATGTTGGGTTATCCAAAAGAGAAGAATGGCTTAAACAAGCAAAACATCAGTAATCACCTGCTTTTATAAGTGTTTGTAAATAACATAAGCTTGTTTTCTTAGCCAACTGTCATTCCTTTCCACAACCATCACTCCCTTCTCCCAGTTACTCACTGTGACTAATGGGAGGGGAAAGAGATTGTTGTCCTTTTTTCTCCCCAATGGACTTTTAACCAAAAAACTTTCATTTTAGTTGGAACGCGCTCTCCCCGCCTCCTCTTTGCCCCCCCCAGGATGGGTGACACCATCCTGTCTGCGGCACAAAATCCTTTGGCTTTGGTCACTTAAACATTCTACAAAAGTAGAAGATAGTATCTAAGTCCCCAGTGGCAAACTGGGAGTGGTAAGACAAGACTGCTGAGTTTATAACACTTCTCCATGATGGCCAAGGTTCCTCAGCACATCCTTCATCAAATTCTCAGTTCTGCTAATTAAGCTATCAAATTCATGTTGGAGGGGACAATTGTTTATGTTTTTTGGGGGTTTTTTTCAGAGCTGTAGATTTTGCCAGTAGAGTCTTCAGAATAAGAAAAGAAAAACCCTCTGAATCACTGCCCAGAAACTCAATCCCAAAAGCCTCCTCCCAACCTCTGTTTACAAAATTATAAGCTTTCTTTGTCCTAACCATTTTCCTGTTACAATAATATTCTTCATTTTCTATCTGACTTTTTTTTGGTGCATGGAAAATGTGATTTCATTGTGAAAGGATTTCTTATGAATCAATACAGCAAAGAGAACACAGAGATGTTTGCAGTAAATCACTCTCGAAGTAGAGACACATAGAAAATGAGTTACAAGAAAAAGTAGATAATCCCAAGTCATTTCCAGATGGAAGGAGGTTATATTTTCCATACAATGTATCTGGGTTTTGTGTCACAAAACATGCTGGTATTTATTTAATGTATTTTTTCTTTGTACCGTGGAGTTATGATTATATGAAATGAGTCTCCAAAAATGACAAACATTGGCCTGGTTTAGGTAACAAATGGAGGAACTGAGATACTGAGTTCAAACCAGCTAAGGCTCAGCCCCTGTGGAAGTTAAGAGCCAAGTCCAGCAGCAGAATGCTGACTTCCATCCCCTGAGATTCTCTCCACTTCTGGGACAGTAATGACAAGGGGAGAGGTCCAATTTTCCAGTACTTTGCCATTTCTTTCACCCACTTCCATGTGGCTAGCAGGGATGACATTTGGAGGTAGGCTGACTTCTCCCCTTCAGTGAACTGTGTCATCACCATCTCTTCCGAGAAGGCTTGGCAGGACTGAATGTCCAGTTACTAGAGGAAGCCACTGGACCTCTGAATTCTTGGAAGCACTGGACAGGGATCAGCCTGTCCAAGCCATGCATCCAAGCAGGTGCTAAGTACCAAGCTATTCTCCTAAAGGAGAGACACCTGAGAGCCATTTAGAGAGGGAATCATTGTGGCTGAAGGAGGCTGAGTCACATCCTCCTAGTGATTCACTCATGCAGTGACCAAACACTTAGACATGTAAATAAAGGAACTACATCCCCCTTCCCAAAAACTCCCTGAGGCCTGAAAATCTGGTGAAAAATCATGGAACCATGGTTCATCAACAGTGCTGGAGTTCTGCAAGGCAACTGAGAAACCTGTGACTCTAGTAGATACAACCCCAGACATGCAACCAAACAAGCAGCCTATGAAGAAACAACCAGACTCTTTAAACTTGAGTCTAGCTGCGGGTAGACAGTATAGGAAAGCTCCTGTGCAGACAGTTGGGGCTAAAATGTTCTATACAGGGGAGAGAGATCTTGAATTTTAAAAACTGGTGAGGAAGATCATTGTGGTGCTCACATAAACAAAGCAATGTGGGTCTAGGCTGCCTATGGCAGTGACCTTCTCCATCCAGGTTGGAAGGTGCCTGGGTGCTGGCCCAAGAAGTCACTTGCACTCTTGCTGGTGTTTTCTGCCTTGTTGTACTTAAATTTCTGGCTCCAACGGAGCACTGCAGCTCTGCTGGTCATGTGTCATAAGTTATTTAGATAAAGTACCAAGAAAAAGAGCTGGGGTCACAAGAGCCAGCTGGGCAGGAGGATGAGGAGGGTAATACAAAAGCAAGTTTCAGGCAGTAGTCGATGTAGCAAAGCTCCCCTCCTTCATTATCCAGTTAATGCAACATTCACGACAAACCTGTTGCTGGCTGTTCACAGTTTTGTTGAACTGGAGAAGGACTACAAATATTACATACAGATGCTCCATAGAACTGAGCAAAGGAGGAGCTGGGTCTTCATTAGAGCCCCTGGCTACTCCCCTGCTCTGAATTCCTAATCCTAACAGCACTGACAGGGGGTGGGACCCAGAGCCGGTGGTTGTAAGAGTTTCATGCTCAACGAAACGTCCTGAGGGCATGACCAGGTCCTGAGCTCCTGCAGGTCACTGAGCAATGGAGGAGCACACACCCTTTTCCATGCGATCGGGGACAACAGTCTTTGTCTTTACGATGGCTGGGGCTGCCTCTGAGGCTGCCAGAGCTCTGTGTGACCAGCTGCCCGCTGCTATTTTTTTAATATTTTTTTTCCTCCAGAAAAAGCTGGCACTGGCTATTCCAGCCCGCTCCGGCCCTTGAAGACCTGACTATTTTCCTAGAGTGTCAAATAAATACACCAATCGATAAGAGGAGCAGCACCAAGCCTGGAAAGGTGGCCCCGGGCCGGAAGAAATGCCTACAGGAGAGGAAGTGTTTGTCACATAGACACACACACACGCAAAACTCCATTAGCCAAGCTGTTTGCAGTCATCGTTGGATTGCTGCTCCCTTCTCCTGCTTCCAGCGATCCCATCGGTGAGGACCGGCCGACCTCTAGTGGTATGAGCCCACAGTGCTGGCAAGGAGGAGCAGGGAAGGAGCCTGCATTCAGGGCACAGCACCTTCTGCTTGCATGGGTTCTGTCCCTGAATTATAAAAAGTGCCACAGAACTGAAGAAACCAAAAAGAGTGGGAGAGCATCTGGGAGACCAGGGGAAAGCAGCCAAAAAAGCTCAGATTTCCAGCATCACCTTGGGACTTGTGTAACCAAACCCTTCAGCATCTCCACCACAGATGTTCCCCAAGGACTAGTGGCTCTGAGAGGACACTTGGTTAAAAGGTTAAGAGAGAGAGCAGAAATGGGACAGCAGGATGCTGACTTCAGAGGAGGCTTGTGAGACCAGGAGGGTTATATTTAGGGTCCCTGAGTTCACACCCCTTTCTCTGTACAGTCATTTTTCCTTTCATTCATTTCTTTCCCTCATGCAGCAGTTTCTGACTCGTTTAGAGAGGGGGTGTCTCCCTAGCTCAGCAGTGTGAAGAGGAAGGGAGCCAGGAATGACCACCAGAGCTCTGAGAAACCTCACAGCCAAGCATTTTCTCCTGTCTGGAATGTATTTAGGATCTTCCTCTGGGAGGGGCTGATGCTGAAGCTGGGGGTCCTTGGGAATGAAGGAGAGCCATTGCTTGGCTGAGGCAGAGAGGAGCCTGATGGGGCAAGGCTGAGGTTTCTCTCACATGGAAGTGTGAGCTATAAAGACGTGTGAAACCCTATCTCCAGTGCTATCCATATCAAAGATTTCAAGAGGGCTGCTTTAAAATAGGACCTTGGCACAGGTTCCTGCTTCTCCTCACGTCTTACTGAGCGGCACTCTGCCAAAATGTCAGTTTGGCTGCTCCACATGTCCCAGATATCCCAGGCATGTCCTACAAACCTTTCCGGTGCTCCCAGGGAGATTGCTGCTTCCACAAACAGCCTCTTCTCACAGCTGTGGAGGGTCCCAGTGGCCCCTGAGCACCATTTCCCCAGCTGAGGAGCAAGAGGAGTGTCTTCCCTGAAGTGCCAGAAACAAGGGCTGAACACATACATAAAAAGGTCTCTAAAAGCAACATTAAACAAATTGTCCTCAGGGACTCACTTTTCCCTCCCACCCTGAATGAGCACAAGTGAGGCATCTCCTAGGGACCCTCCAAAGTACCACAGTAAAACCCTAGAGGTACTCCCCCCTCATGTCCTGAGATCAGTCCAAGCTGTCTCAAAGGGAGAATAACCGTAATGATTTTCTCCCATTCCACCCAGACTTTCCTCCTTGTTTTGCCCTTTTCAACCTAGTGCACTTGCAAAATCCAAGCCCAGAGAGGGAGCCCACAAGAGCAGAAGCCTTTCAAGATTACCCCAAGGCTGGTGGGGTATCTATTTAATGTGCTTTTCCCCTGCTCTCCAAGCTGGAGGGACAGGCAAGATTGATTCAACAAAGATACCCAGCAGCACTGGAAAAACTGAGATCTCAGCAAAGTCAAAGGCATTTGCTAAGCATCTCCTATTAGGAGAGTGCTCTCATGCAGCCAACCCACAGACAGCCAAGACAAGGAGGTGCCTCATCAATAAACCACTCTTCTCTGCCCTTCTGAGTGAGTGCAGTGCATCCCAGTAGAGCTGCGCTATGCCAGGGCCAAGGTCGCTGCTGCACTCTGCTTTGATTCAACACAATCTCCCCTCCCACATGCTGTTTTCATTAGAGCCTGGATCTTCTGGCAAGGGCACTATGCACAGTCATGAGAAGCTGCTCACTGGTGACTTGTTTTATCCAGTTGTTGGAGGCTTAAAACAATGAGCTTGCAAATATTTCATTCCTCCTCCGCAGTCTTGCTTGCTTGCTTCTTACTTCCTCTCTTTCTTTTCCTTCTCTCTTTTTTTTTTTTTTTTTTTATTTTGGAGGAGTGAGAGGAGAGGTACATAGGAGATAGCACTGGATCTTGGAATTAGGAGGGATGAAGGAAAAGAGATCAGAAAGGGCTTTATTTCCTGTTGTGAATACACATGCATGTGAGCACACTTGTGTGTGTTTCACACCTGCACTTGCCCAACTGTCCAGCACCATCACAAACTGCACACGTTTGTTGCCCTGACATGAGCAGGAAAGCTCAAAGCAGGACCCCTTGTCACCACCGCTAGAAAGATGCCCCATGCTAAAGCCACACAGCTGTCACAGTGTCATCAGGACAGAGGCACATTCCTCTGTGTTTTCACTCTGGCAGGCACAGACATGGAGAGGAGGGAGCCTGGAATCCAAAAGGATAACCCCTATTTTGTGGCTAAATGGTCTGTCCCTGCCTTCAGCTGGGAAACTTCTGCTGGGACCAGCTGTCATTTAGACACGTTGATGCCCCAAGCCACAGGTGATGTGATGTGTGAGGAAGGATTGGCTTTGACTGGAGACAAACTTCATGCCTGGTTCTGCCTGAGCTCTGTGTAAGGATGGAGGGTTAAACCAATGGAACAGGGCAAATTTGGGGTGGCAGCCAAGAGGCAAGAGGGTGTGACTCATCCTGTGACTATCAAGGCATGAGGAGGCAGAGGACAGTTCCAAGAACATGTGGGTACAGCCAGCTAGAGGCCATCAGTGAGGTAATTGGAAGCAGACACGAGGCAGAGCATGAGTGAGGTGAGAAATTAACCACTGAGCATGCTAGAAAAAAACCCCTTGCCCTGTGCTGGGGCACAGAGATTGTGAACAAATTGCTTCATATCCCTTCCTGACTCACTTTGCTTTCTTTAGCCTGGCTGTATCATGTTGGGACTGCCTGGACTCTTATTTGTCACTACTTCATGTCTGCCTAAAACTGCCAGCACAAGGGGCATCCAAGGAAGGACAATGACATAAAATCATAGAATCATTTAGGTTGGATTCTGAATGATCCTAAGATCCTAAAATCCTTAGATCATTGAGTCCATTCATTAACCCAGAACTGCCAAGTCCACCACGTAACCATGTCTCTAAGTGCTGTATCTACACACCTATTAAATATCTCACTGGATGGTGACTCAACCACTGCCCCGGGCTGCCTGCTCCAATGCCTGACCATCCTTTTAGTGAGGAAATTTTCCACAATATGCAATCTAAACTTCCCCTGGGGCAGCTAGAGGCCATTTCTTCTTGTCCTGTCACTTGTAACTGGGGAGGAGACTGCTCCCCACCTGGCTATAGCCTCCTTTCAGGTAGTTGTAGAGTGATAAGGTCTTCCCTGAGCCTCCTTTTCCCCAAGGCAAAGACCCCCCCAGATCCCTCAGCTGCTCCTTGTAGGACTTGCACTCCAGACCTTTCACCAGCTTCACTACCCTTCTCTGGGCATGACATTGGACATGGTGAGCATCAACTAACCAGGGAGAAGAGACCTGTCTAGTGCTACTTTGACTCATCTAAGCTTTTGAATTAGGCTGCCTGCCTGATTTGCTTGGATTACATGGTCCTATGGGAGCCAAGGCTGCACGGTACTGCTGTGGGGTGGTAAGAGTTGCTGGCACTGAAGCCCTGCACAGGGACATCTTTGGGCTGCACTCATGTGAAAGACAAGCAGGCTCTGGCAGAGGCTGTGCAATGCACACAAGTCTGGGACCAGCAGTTCTGGGAGTGAGTGCTCTGCACCCAGCTCGAAGTGCCCCAACTCCATTTGCATCCTGTAGCCACCGGGCTGGCTCCCACCCCTTTTATCTCCGGGGTGTACAAACCCATCTGCCTCTGAGCACCTCTCCATCTCAGGACATCTCCTTATCTCACCTGTACAAACCCAGGTGTCCATTGCAGAGCAGCAGGAGCACAGTGCAGAGGTGTGCTCAGGAGAGGAGCCACAGAAGAAGCTGGCTGCAGGCAAGGAGACATCACCTCCTGCCCAGCCGGCTTTGGGCATGCAAGCAGTCCAAGGCCTCCATCTCCACTTGGAGACACATCCCTGTAGATGGAGCCAGAACCTCACAAAGTAGGACTGCCCAGTCCTACCCATCACCCTTCTCCAATCGCTCTGCACTGAACAGAGACTAGCCCAGCCCCTCTCCTCCCTCCCTCCCTCCCTCCAACACATCCAGGGTTTTGTCTCCCCTCCCTCTCCAGACCAACCATGCCCGAGTGTCACATTGTCCCTCTTTATTCCATATTTAACGCAAATTCCTTTCTGTTGTCTTTTCCTGTCTGCCACAGCTATGAAGAGTGGCTAATTCCTGCCCCACAGGCTGCATGTTGATGCCCTTCTCTGAGCAGTAACATCCTCCTGGGACAATGATGATGCCCCCAGAGTCATTTCTGGGCTGTCTTTTCTCATCTCCTTTTTTTATGATGGACTTCTCCAGGCCCTGCTGGTTTGGATGGCAGCCCTCGTCCTGGTCTGGTGGTGTTCAGCCCCAGTCTGTGAGAGCTCCATAGGGTTCCACCATAGGAACCCCAGACAGTTGGACAGGGGGCCTTTTGCCTTTCCATCAATTGGTCTCTGTGTCCCATTGCACACAGTGGCTGAGCCAACCAGAGAAGCAGTAACTCAGCAGCAGCATCCTGGACACCACAGCAGGGTTTGCAGCTCACAGGGAGACACTCCTGTTCCCATGGGCATTGCATGAGCACAGGTAACATCAACCCCAGGGTGGCTTTTGCCCACATCAGATCTGCTCCACCCTTCCCATCCTGTGGAATTTGTCTGGTTCCTGGCCTTTGCCCAGACATGATATTCAGGAAAAGCCACGTTGTATTATACTTTCTTGTTTCCCTTGAGGACACTTCTGAAGGGTACCTAGCACTGCTGAGAAGCCTGGGAACGAATAAAAGATGTGAAGGGAGATGAAACCTCTCTGTCCCCACCACCATGACCCTAGTTTTGCTCCAGATTTGAGGGTTGCTTATAGCTTAGTCAACCAAAAATAATGGGGAGGGAGGGGAGCAAACCCACCACCAGGGTCTCTCAACCCAGGGTTTGCTGATTGTCTGATAACATACCCACCCTTTTCTCTTGAAACATCAGGCAGAGAGGAGGGAGAAACTTTGCCACCTTTCACAGCCCCACAAGAATCACTCCCTGAATGGCCCCGGGTCCCCAGAGCTGGGGCTGAAAGGAGAAAAAAACACTGATTTAGGAACCTGAAGGTGAGGACTCGATAGACAAGGGGAGATGCAATGGGGGCAAGGTTTCCCAGCATGAAGCCGGTGGGACCTGCCTTTCCCAATGATCACACCAGAACCACATGCCTGGCCTGGGTACAGCAGCAATCTGCAAAGAGAGAGACCCTGAAAAGCCTGTGCTGTCAGAACTGGTGAGGGGAAATAGGTGGCAGATAAGAACATGCTGACGAAAAACACAAACCAGAAGTTCCGGAGGAATTTTGGAAAGGAAATGGGGAATTAACTGCAGAAAAGGCGGGGTGGGGGAGAATGAGAGGCAGTTGATGGCTTGCAACAAATAGCCTGTGCGCGCCACCTCCACCTCGCCAGGCACACACCGCCTCTCCTCCCTGCCCAGGGATACTCAGCAGTGGCCATCACAGCCAGGCAGAAACAGCAAAGTGGCTGGTGCTGGGTCCTGGGGAGTTGATTCCAGCAGGAATCAGGGAAGAAACAAAACTAAGAGAAGCTAGAAAGAAAATACCATTCCTGCAGTGTCAGAAAGGGCGAGGAGGCTGCAGGTCCTGTCTTGCCTGCAGGTAGATAAGGGACAACTGAGGCCAAGGCTGGCAGACGCCAGGTACCTCACAAGGTCCCGTGGTGCAGCCTGACTTGGAGGGCACTTGGTCGCTTGGGTGCCCACCCACAGCCCCACAGCTATTTCAGAGGGGCCAGAAACTATTCCATCTCCGCCCCTTTCTTTTTTTACCTCTCTTGCCTTTGCCTCCCAGCACAAACCCCACAGCACGGGGTCCTCACGCAAGCAGTCCCCACAATCCGCCTCTCGCCCTGCAGCTATTTTAAATAAAGGCAGGAGGTATTTTTAGTGCTGCCGGCTCCCGGGAGAAACTCTGAGCCGCAGCAGTGCTGGCGCCAGAGAAACTGCCGCTGCTCTGGCTGATATTTCTTGTATAATTAAACTCAATCCATCCAGGGGGCTGGGTCTTGGCCACCAACTCAGCAAGGAGGGGAAGGAGTGGAGCCAGAGAGCCAGGGGCTGAGTGTTCTGACAGATGCTGGGAATTGCTCTGCAAATGCTGGAAAAGCCTGGCCTGAGACTTTGGGGGAAGTTTTGCCAGGCACAAGCAAGCAGGATGGCTCTGAAAGGCACAGGGAGTGGGATTTAATGGGAGCAGAGCCCAAGCTGCCGCCTCGGCGGAGACTCCATACCAGCATCATCCTATCCTCTTCCCCTGCGGGAGAGGGACCCAAAAGGGATGCCCAAGGCTGGACAGACAGCGCTAAAGGCAACCCGGGAAAAAGCAACAGGACTTGAAGAGAACCCAGTGACTGCAGGGCAAGCCAGAGAAATCCCTGCTGGTAAACAAAAGCCCAAGCTGGAGCTGGAGCCATGTCGGAAGTTTGGGGGCTGTCTGGTTAGCCAGCATCTGGTGAACACAAGCTGCGGCTGGAGGCTGACAAGCAGCAGCACAACCCCTCCTTCTTCCCACACCCACCGCCCGGCGTCTGTCCGGGGGCCCCAATCTGCCATCGAGGAACAGGGGGAACGACAGCCCAGAGAAAACACAGCACCCGCCAGCTTTTCATACGGGTTTGGGTTTTGGGTTTGTTTTTTTTTTTTTCCCCTGTGCAAAAAAAACAGAGCATTTATTCCTTTTCTCCCTTAAATTTCAAGATACATTTCCAGCAATCCAAACACCAAGCTGGCATTCCAAGCAACAGTATATTTTATATAACTGGTTCTTTTTTTTGTTGTTTTTACCACTTTATAAAGCCATACAATGAACTGCAAAGAATCCAACATCTGTACAATGGGAAGACAAGAGCGGAGTGACATTCACACGCGGACATGGTGCGACCGAAGTCATCCTTACAGGCACGACAACATTATGGGCATAAAGATACAAAATATAATGTATTTTTTTTTCCATCTATATAAATACACAGAAATGGGCAAGTCTAAAAGTTTGAAACGGTTTGTTAACACTGATTAGCAAATAAATCTGTAACATTCCCAAAGTAACAAAGACAACAACAACAACAACAACAAAAAACCCCACGCATAACACGGCGGCACAGGATCCGCCAACAGAAACGTCATATTGCTTCCTTTTTTCTTTTTTTTTTTTCCTTTTTAAGGAAAAGAAAAAAAAAATTAGTAACCCCAAACCAACCTCGCAATTTGCAAAACAAACGAACAAAATGAAACAAGCCCCTGCGGGCTCCTTTGCTGTCTGATCATCCTGCCTGCTCCAACGGGAAGGGTTGCCTTTTGTTGATGCTGTTGTCTGGGGTTTTTGGGGCAACTGGTTTCTTTACCTGCCCAACCTGCTAGGTGGGGATTTACTCTGCGCTTTGGTTCAGGCGGTTGAACTCACTAAAAAATCAATGCCCAGAGGCTGGGTTGGGTTTTTCTCCCTACCTGGTTTGTTTTTCATGTGTAATTTGACCAGGAGGCAGCCAGCAAATGTTGCATTCAGAGCAACCCCAAACTCTGCTCAAATCCATGACCCCTGCTGTCTCCATCAGTGATGAGGGACGGGTGAAGACCATGCAATGGTACATCCCATCAGCAGTTGATGACATGGATCATCTCCCAAAATGGCTCCCAGGGGCAGAGCCAGAGGCAGCCCCATTGAATGGGAACCCCGTATTTTGTGCATTGCAGGTGCCACTGAGCAGGATAGACAGCAAATTACCACCCCAGGGAGCATTTCCCAATAGACAGCTATATCAACAGCAAAGGCAGGACGGGCTTCTCCAAAGAACAAACTGACACAAAAAGGGCACGTACAATAAATTTACACACACACAAAAAAAATAATATATATCTATCTATATATATGTGGGGAAAAGTGCGTTTTTAAGGATATCTTTGGCAAGAATATATGCAGTTCTTTGTGCAGGAAGAAGGGATGTGTTTGTGTGTGTGTGTGTGTGTGTGTGTGTGTGTGTGTGTGTGCGAGAGATACCATCCGGCTGCTGACAACGGCAGTGTGATTACAACAAAACATATGCTGGGCTTAATTCATGCGAGCTTGAATCTCAAATAGCATGACTGCACTTAAAAAAAAAAAAAAAAAAAAAAAAAAAAAGGAAAAAAAGCCCCAAAGAGTATTTTCTATCCCTTTCAAAAGGAAAAAATACCAGCACTAAGTCCCCACCAGCCCCAGGACCTGGGCAATCCTAAATGCTGCTGATGGTCTCTCCTGGGGACAGAAAGGGTTGATACACCTTAAAACCTTCTTTTAAAAAGGAGCTAAAGGGAAAAAAAGTGCCTTTAAAGGGAGCTGATGAACACCCAGCCACATCATTGGAAGGTGATTAGCTGTGTGTTAAAAAAATAATACAATCATCAGATGATTTTGTTAGTGTTTGAGATTTGGATACAGTCTAAATTTTCAGCTAGTGGGTTAGTGGGAAAGCTGGGAGAGGCTCAGGGCCCGAAGCGGGCGTGATGCTATTGGCAGGTATCTGCTGGGGTCGGTGTTTATGCAACATCTCTGGGGTGTTTAGATCTGCTTCATTTGTATGGGGAGAAAAAGAGAAATAGGAGTTCCAAGCACCAGCTTCCAAGGCAGCAGATTAAAATAAAATTACATTATTATCATCTCTTTTCTTAGCAGTGAGAAAACCAAGTCTGAAAAATAGAGGCTTTCAAAAATATATCTTTATATATCTATAAACACAGTGTTTTCTCTGATGGGTGAACGGCAAGGTGAGGAGATTACAGGTGAGATCATCTCTTGTCTCACTTGAATTTCGCAGAAGGAGGGAATCGCTTTTTGGAAATATCAAAAATTAAAAGATCTCTGCATCTGTGCAGCCAGGGAACTGGGGATGGGGATAGCCCCCACCCCAGAACCTCCTGTCCCACCACCATCTCACAACCAACTCCTTGCTACCCATCCTTTCACACTCGAGTACATCAGCACAGCCTCTGGCCCCCGCAGCCCTGTCCGGCCGCCCACGCCGCTCACTCCCCCCCACACACACACACACCACACACCAGTCACACGCAGACACCCCAACACAGGGGCCCCCGCCTCTTCCCCCATCTGTATTTTGCCTTGCTCTGGATTTTCTTTTAACATGCAGGTGTTTCCCCAGGGCAGGGGAAGGGCGGGATATACTGTGGGGAGATATGATGCGCGGAAAGCGATATGGCAAAAATAAATATTTTCGAGTGTAAATTTAACCTTTTTTTTCCTCCTTAAAATTTCATTAGCTTACAGTATTTTGTCAGTATAGCTTGTATATATATTATAGCTATCAAGGCAAGGGTGGTCCACGGGAGACAAGCTCTCCAGGGGACTGCAGTGCTATGTTTCTAATTTTTGTCCCCAAAAGACTATCTGGGCCACTTTGCACTGAAAACTTTGCCCAAAAAAGCTCTCAGGGGGAATATTTGCAGCAGAGGGCTCAGCAATGACCCTGCGGCTCCAGCTGGACCATTCCCCCCTGCCCTAAACCTGCACATGTGACTGAAGCATCCTCTGCCCCCTCCCCAGCACCATAGGGCAAGGATCTCCACCTGCTGCACCCCCACCATGATCTCTCCCCCTGCACAGGGGCCCTCTGCCCCTCCCTCCACCCAACTTGCCCTCCTCACCTACCAAAGCTAAGGGAAAAGCCAACAGCACTGAAATCACTGCAAAACTATGGTGCATTTCAGGGGCACAAGCCTTGAACCAGATGGTTTTGGGGATACACATGTGCCAACCAGGGTGGCTCTCAGAGGACCTGTTACCTCCCCACTGAGCCAGAGTTGCCCAGCCACTGCAGGTCCCTTTTTTAAAAAAAATTTCTTCCTTCTTTATTTTTTTAACGTGGCCTCCAGAACAAAAGGAGAAAAAAAGCGCCTGAGTTACTTGTAGTTGTTTGCCTTTCGTGCAACTTGAATGTCCATGCAATTTAAAAACCGCTTGCGTGTCTCTGAAAAGCTAGATAAGGGGTAGCCACGGATCTGCTGCTTTGCACAGGGAACCCACCTGTGCCAGCATCCGCTATTATTATAATCATTATTATTATTACAACTATTCCTTTCCTTTCTGTTTTGCTTTTTTTTGTGTTAAGAGAATGTGACAGGCTGCAGGAGAAAACTGCCAAAGAGGATTAGTGATGGGAGGGAAAAGGAGAAGATGGGAGAGGAGGCGACTTTCTGCACCCTCCAGGTTCCTAGGGAGTATCCACCTTCCCCAGGCACAGGGTGGCAGGAACCCCCACACCTCCTCACAGGCTGGGGGGCACCAGAACCTCTGGGGAAGAGAACAGCATGACCCGCCTCTCTGGGTGGACTCAGTGTCTCACCTGTGACTGGTGCTGGGCTCTGGGTCAGCAAAGGTCAGCCCATGGCTGAGCTCCCCAGGGACTGGAAGGTTCAGGACCAATTTCCCCATGCTCCCAGCAAGCTACCAGGTCATGAGCAGGTTTTAAGGGAAGCACAGGGACCAGTGAGGACCCTCCTGTGCAGCTGGACAAGGGAAGGTTTCTGAGAGCATCTCCTCTGGTGTCCCATAGACCCAGCGCATGTCATTATCTCCTACAGGTCAGTTCAAACACACAGGATGGTGCTGCTGGGATGAAGCTTCTTCCATGGGTTTTGCCAGTTGCCTCTTTTTTTCCAGATGGAAAACACCAGTCATGGTCCCACATTCAGTCCCAAATGGATGTCACCACTTGAGGCCATGATGCTGAAAGCTGGAAACACACTTCTCACTGCCGCCTTTGCTTTGGTCACCTTCCCTGCAATGGGACATGCATCCTGCCTGGCGTGACTTTGTGGCTCACTTTTGTAGGTGCGTGGCTTTGGTTCCTCTACGTGTGTGTTTGGCTTGTGTTGAGTTTTTAGGGGTTTTGTTGGTGTTTTTTTGTTGTTTACTGTTTTCCTCCAAAATTCCAACCCTTTCCCCCCCCAATTCACTTCCCTCTCCCACAATGCACTTCCTCACACTCCTTCTCGGATCAGCTCCAAGTCCTTCTCCAAAATTCAAGAATCACCCACAAGTGCCAGCTCATCTCTTCTGGCCGGAGCCAAGCATGACCCTGGAGACAAAGTTGACGATGGCTGCAGCTGGCTGGTCTGGGTCCAGCTCAGCAAAGAGGTGGCAGATGTTGTCTGTGGTGCTCCCTTGCTTCCTGGCCACAAAGCCAAAGAGCCTGTGTGGGGAGAAGGCAAGAGCCTCAGTATTGCTCCTGCAACGATTGCCATCACCCTCTTCCAACATGGTCTTGTCCCACTTCCCCTCTTTAACATCCACCTCTCACAACACAGAGGGA
The DNA here is from genome assembly GCA_024734555.1 of Trochalopteron elliotii. Classification (NCBI taxonomy): domain Eukaryota; kingdom Metazoa; phylum Chordata; class Aves; order Passeriformes; family Leiothrichidae; genus Trochalopteron; species Trochalopteron elliotii. Next base: position 6,688,937 of record JANPWX010000011.1, read on the forward strand.
TAATCCCAAACCAGCCTGCATGAAGGCCCATCTCCTCTTCTCTTTGCTGCAGTTGCTTTGAAGGCCAGCTTTCAATCATTTCTTGACCAAACCGCCCTTGCTCTGATCATCTCTGCCACCCTTCCCAAGCCTGTCCCAAAGAAGGGACCTTCCAATGCCCACAGCATTGCCTTGGTTTGGCCTCTTGAAGCCAGAGGTTAGATGGGCTGGCCATTGGGGTAGACCCTCTAAGAGATGAAGGCCATGCAAGGACACAGGAAGCTGAGTGAGACCATCTGGTTATTTCTGTCTGTCTCTCCCCTGATGAATAAAATGTCCCTTTTTTTTTTCTTAATTAGAATGTGCAAACTCAAGTTATAAATACAGGGGGAACAGAATGTGAGACAGGCCCAGGCTACGGCATTTCTAATTGGGGAGGAGAAATATCCCAGCAGCTGGACATCCTAATAAAAACCCCTTTGCTCACACAATGGCTAAAATTAGTGGGAGCTGGCCCCTGGAAATGGGCTCAGCCATGTGCTGTGCTCCCATGGGTCAGGACAGGAAGGACAGGAAGAAAGGGAAGAGATGACCAGTAGCTCACATGCCATCAGCATAACCCCAGCTGTGCTCCATAAGCTAGTTCCTAATGACTCTGTCGGGAGAGTTTCCAGTTTGGTCAGTTCAGCAAGAGCCATGCCTGCTCTAACCAAGAATTTGGGGCTGAAAGATGCATCCAGAGTCCCCAGTAGCTGAGCCCATCTCACACACAGCCAGCATGCCCTGCACAGGGCATCTCCCAGCCAATGCCCAAACACAGGCAGAAGCCACCTCAACAGCAGCTGGGAGGAATCTGCTGGGAAGCACAGAAAGTACTTACTTGGCTGGGCCACTGCCATCACTTTTAGTCCATCTGCAAGGAGAAGAGAAGGTGTGAGAGATGGCCCTTCCCGCACCCCACAGAGACAGGGCCATAATGGGGGCCACCACACCAATGCTGGAAGGCTAGCCTGGCTTTGCACAGGCTTGGCTTTATGGAAAAATGATGCACCTCTCCCTCAGCACAAAGGTGCTTGCAGACACCAAAAAGTCACCAGAAGAAGCTGGCATTGCACCACAATTTCCAAGGGGACCTTGCATTCCTGCTCTCTGCAAGAGCATGGGAGAGAGCAAGCAAAGACCCTGCTCCAAGCATCCCAGGAGGCTAGAGGAGTGGAAGGGCTGGGGGTCACATGCTCCCCCCAGGTTAGGGCACTCACTTTCGTTCCTGGGGGTCCAAGTCACAGAAGGTGACAGTATTGAGGGGGTAGTGTCTTCGGAAGAACAATCTGAAACATAAAGCAGGGAATGTCAGGGCCACCTCAACCCAGCTCCACCAGCCCAGGGGACACTGCCATAGGTCTCCCATAGGATGTTCCAAGAGTCAAGGACAAAGCTCAGCCATGTCCATGACCAGGCTGATGCCATCCCGGGGACATCCTTCACCAACACACTTCCTGAATCACAGCCCTGTTGGCTTTGGGAATGAGCCAACACTGGCTTTTGGCCAGAGATGTGGCCACGGAGGCTCTTACTTCCTCTGGTTGTCTGTTAAGGTGATGCCTTGTGCAGAGACTTTGAAGTGAACAATGGTAGCTGTGGGCGTGGGGTCAGCCACCAGCGTCTCAGCAACAGCCTTCGAGATGGCCTGAGGGCCTGTCAGAGACTCCATCTCCACTGAATTGATGAAGAGGACATTGCAGGCTGGAAAGGGAGACAGCAGACATGGGGTCAACCAGTACTCCAAGCCAAGTTCACCCCTTGACAATCCCTCTCAACTCACCTGCACCCTGTTTGAGGAGGTCTGTGGCTGAGTTGGTGGTTGATGCAGAATCTTTCTTTTCCTCCATGGGATCTAGAAGACAAGGGATGGTTACTGGTGCTCCCTGCTTGAAAAACTACTCCCTCCCTGCAGGCTGTGGGGACAGATGCAATGCCTTGTGATCCTAGCTCTTACCTCGGTCAGGAATGACCAGCTTGCAGGGCAAGGCCAAGGGTGTGATGGAGTGCTGGTACACCAGCGCTGAGAGACAGCCTGGGGAGAGAGGGGAAGATGGTCAGCATAGGGCCACTGTTGCCAGATGAAGAATTATTTGTACCTGCTGGATTAATACAATGATCCTTTTGCAAAATCATTAGGCTATGAAACTGCACAATCCAAAGTACAATAATCATTAACCAAGGAAAGGAATAAGAAACTCTAGTTTTCCCTGATTAGGTCACCATTGCTCTGGGTGGATGGAAACAGGCTTTTAGATGGGTTTCTTCACTAATAGGCCTAATGCCACATGTGGCAATTCCTCTCACTGAAATCACTGAATCCACAGAAGGCTCAGGGAGGGGACAGAGGTGCCAGGCCCACTTTAGAAACAAAAAATGCAACAAAGGTCTTTGTGCAGCTCCTCAAACAACGTTATTCGTGGAATAAATGGAACAAGGGGAGCCCCTGCCCTCCAACCCCCCAGCAGCATCAGCTGTCCTATACATGTGTGTAGAAAGGTATGTACCTATGCATACAGGCATGTTTGTGTGCTCTCATGAGTGTGCATGAACGTAGAGGCTCCAAATGCCCACAGGATTCAGTTACACAGCGACAAGAGGCAATAACAGGTTCTTCCAGACACCTGACAGTTCTGCTTTGACAGTATGCTGAAAGCAAAGCTCTCCCAAACCCAACCCCACGTGTGGAAAGCACGCTGGGGACACTTACCAAAATTAGGCTCGTTGGGACATCCTTTTAGTTTCACACCTCGTGAGCTTGTCTCAATGAGGAAGTGCCTCACCAGCTCATTGGTCAAGTCTCCTGGGAAGAGATGAGATGTTCTCACACCAGAGCGACCCTCCTCCTATTACTATGCAGTACCATTAAGAAACCAGCACTCCAGCTCAAGGGAGGGGTCCCCAACACTACACACACCCTCCTCAAATCTGTCCCTTTGCACAGGGTCAACCCCAAGCCAAACTCCCCCACAGTGTTAGTGGGCTGGAGAGGCTGTATCCATGTTATTATACCAAAGTCCAAGATGTAAGCGCTCCTGAGCCCTCCACAGCTCAGGGCAGAGGGTGTCTGGTGCTTCCCTGTGCCCTGGGAGGCAGGGATCCTGCCACATCAGCACATACCCAAGGGCACAACTGGCTCAGCATCCCCAGCTGCCTGCTCGCCCTGGCTGAATGATGGAAAGCATCTGAGCGTGGGAAGGAGAAGGGCACACAATACCTTTCTTGTTCTGCTGCATGACCGTGGGAGGCGGAGAAGCAACTTTCATGGCGAGGCCATAGGCTCCCCGGAAGGAGTGGCTGTCTCGGATGATGAAGGCCCCTGGCTCCCTGTCCTTCAGCAGGGCAATGGCTGCAGGAGAGAATGGCAGAGCTCAGAGATGGCATAGTGAGAACCAACACACCCTCAAGACACCAGCAGGTGTGGGTTGGGATGGGGTGCCCCAGCTCCACATCTCATAGCCAGGCACCATAATGTTACCGTGCCTCCTGCATGTCTGAGTGGGCTGCCAGGCACAGGCTCATCTCCCCCTGACCTCCACTGCCCTTGTGTGGGCATCTCCAATTCACACCCTGCCTATCTCTGAGAAACCAAATACTGGAGAGCACGCAGGAACCAAGGTCCAAATGCTGGGACCACGCTCCTGAAGGCATTCTGCCACCTCCTTGCTCTCCCCACTCATTTTAGCCATGTTTCCAAGACACCTCTGAGCATTATCAACTCAAGATCTGGGGTCTTTTGCACCCCAAACTGCAAACACAGAGTCACTGCACACTGCAGGGACTGGAGATCCTCTATCAAGAGGAAGGTTTGAAGAGCCCATATCACACAAACCTGCAGCTGAATGGGGCTTCAACCCCCATCTGCAACAGCCTGAGCAGTCATTATTCACCTTCACTCTCAAAACAATCCATAACAGAAATCCTTGCTAATCCCTGTGATCCCAGACACATCCCAATTCCCAACCCTGTGTCATCTACTTACCCTGCTCTCTGGAGATGTCTGGTTTGTACCAGTACTTGGAAGTATCCTGCACAAACTTGACATTGGCACGAGTCTCAGGACTGATGTCTGCAGGAAAGAGAAGAAAAGACAAGAAAAAGTTGAAAGATGCTGTATCTGAAACTCTACATCCAGCCAAAGCATTATTACGTCCACCTCCTTTCAGATCCAGCACACTGCACTAACCTCAGCCCAGTTTCCCACATCTAGACAGGCTGATCACTACCTGGAGCTTATGGGGCTGCTGGGCATCTAAAGCTAAATCCAAGCTCAAGGGCCCTCGAAGGGCTGTGCATCAGATGAGCCCCTGTGGCACACAGCCAGAGACAAAATGGGAAGTCTTCATTTAAAAGAAGTGGACCAGGTGAAATAAAAACTGTTGGAGGGAAGAGGTATGTCTGGAGGTGATGGGGAGATTCTGACTTCAGACGACCTTAATTGCTCTCTAATGTTCAAGATTTGGATCACACTTGATAAAAATAAATTTCTTCCCTTATCTTTGCTCTGTGAAGAGGAACTGGACAGGTCGATCTACCCTGGGCAAAGCAGCCCCAGCCTCAGCCTGATTGTGCCTTGTTCAGTGCCCACCAGTGGCACAGCCTCAATGGGAGCTGGTCCTCTGGCTGTGAAGCTGTCATTTATTCAGGCAACACTTAAAATCACCTGCCTTCCAAAAACAACCAGGCAAACAACCAAGAGGACTGGATAGCATCTCTGCTGGAGACATGTTATCAGCCCTTAGCAATCTGGTCACCTTGGGAGAGGCAGGGGGCTCACACCCCTCTCCAAGCTGCTTGTTAATTGTTAAAGGTTTAAATTGCTCATGCTTCCCCACTGGGAAAGGTCCCTGGCCATAGGAGTCACGGGGCCAGGACAAGTGCCAGAGTGCCCACAAAGGGCTGCCTGCTCAGCAGAGAAACTGGCCCAGCAGCCGGAGCCACAGCTGCCCCACAGCTTTATTCTCCTGGTCTTATCAGCCCCATCTTGACGTCACCAGAGTGTCTGTAACCGGAGCTGGCAGAAGCGTTCCAGGCAGGATGGCACCTGGGGCACGGCACCATTTGAAATGAGGAGGCAGTGCTGCAGCAGGGTCTCAGTGGGGTAAAGCTCTCTGGGAATGGGGCCAAAAGGTCAGTGCATCCCCACGGCAGAGAAAAATCGCCTCCAGGAGCTTTGATCTCTGCATACACATTTCTGGAAGCTGTTTATGCCAGAGATGCTGGTCGGTGTTTTTCCTGTTTGGATTTGTCAGAAAGCGCAGGAAATGGCCCCAGCCCCAGCGGTGCCTTTGGTTTGCGGATGGACAGGAGGAGTAAACCAGGACATAGCTGCAATCCCTTTCCTGATGGCCAGCAAGGAGGAGGAGGGGAGAGCCTTGAGTAGGGGAGGGGGACACGGGGACCCCCAAGAGCATCCCTTACCTGGCATGGAGAACTTGGAGAAGTCCGGCAGCGTGTGGGAGAAGGCGACGGCGCTCCCACCGCTGGGGCTGGACATGCCGCTGGAGAGGGGTGAGGACACCTTGCCGTTGACAGTGGCATAGTTGGGGAGGCTGTTGGAGCGGTCCCCGGCTGACATCCGCCGCTTCTCAGGCAGGGCAGGCTGCGACGTGGGGCTGCCCTGGCGGTAGGCAGCTGAGTCTGGGGAGGAGGAGTGCGGCGTGCTCGTGCCAGGGTAGTACGCTGGGGAGACAGGGAAGGACGGCGTGGAGGGAGGCTGGTAGCCGGAGGAGCTGCTCTGCCGAGACAGTGTCAGGTGCCTTTCCTCTGGGCTGGAATAGCCATACAGGGGGCTGCCAGGGGATGTGGCTGCCGCTGCTTGGTGCCTGGACAGGCTGGGGCTCCCTGGTGGGGCCACCAGGTTGCCATGGGCCATCACAGCATGCCTGCCCAGCCCGGGGCTGCCGGGAGCACCACTCATGCTGGGGTTGATGGCTCTTCGCCCGAAGCCGGGGCTGGGCGGTGTATTCGTAGCCACTGTCCGGTGCAGGCTGCGGGGGCTCCCTGGCAGGGTGTGGACCCCCACCACATTGACCTGTGGCTGTGGCTGTGGCTGTGGCCGAGCTTGGGGTTCTGGCTGGAGGCCAGCTCGGCCATCAGGGTAGTCGGGGCTGCTGTATGCCGAGCCCGGGACCCCTCCTTGGACCATTGCAAAGGAAGATGGAGACGAGTTTTGGTAGCTGCTGTGAGCAGAGGGCATCTGCGAGCTGACAGGAGACCGGTACAAGGGCTCAGCTGAGGCATGGGGAGGTGTAACCGTGCCGTGGGGGCTGCCTTCTGATGGGTAGCTGCGGAGGGAGGCCCTGAGGAGAGACAAAGAAAGGCAGAATTCAGCTCCACCACTCATTCCTGCTGCTGACCAGTATTGGCACCCTCCTGCATGTAGCACAGAGGGAAACTGAGGCACAGAGCCAGTCAGCTGCTTGGTAGTTCAGAGGCAACCATGGGATGGGTCCAGCCAGCTTCATAGAAGCAACTAGAGGCAGCTTTAGCTCCACCATGAATTCCAAATCCATCTCAAAATATGACTTTCTGGGGAACATAGCCTTTTTTCATCTGCTCCCAGCAAACACCTGATTTATTCTGCCCTTCCAGCCTGTGAGGTTGCAGAACACCTTGTGGGCTGGGTGGACAGGGAACAGCGACAAGGGCTCCATCTCACCCCAGAGGACTAATGCTCAGCCTAGCCCAGGGCTAGGGGTTAGCACAACCCATCCCTCCTCCCACTCCAGGGCCCAGGTTCCTAGTGAGAGGTTTCTGAGGTCCAGTAACCACCAAGTGACCAGCAGTGACCCAAATTTGTGTTCTCAGGGCACTAAAGCTGGCCAGGATACCTGCATGGAGAGATGTGTGTCTTTGCAAAGGCAGTTTCAATGTGGGAACAAGCACCATTCCTGGAGATGTTCAAGAAACAACTGGACATGGCACTTAGTCAAAGGTTGGACTCTATGATCTTGGATGTGTTTTCCATTCTTAATGATTCTGTGACTCTGTGACTGTGATTCTAACCCTGTGCACCAGGCAGGGTTCAGCCCCAGCCCCATCAGTCCCTGGGACCTGCACCCACTGCCTTACCCATCCATGCTGTGAATAGGGCTGCTGGTGGAGACAGGGCTGGGAGCAATGAAGGAGTTGGAGAAAGTGCCGTTCCTGGTGGGCACCTCTGGGCCTGTGGGCTGGGCAGCGGGCTGGGCAGCGGGCAGTGTCCCCCCCCTGCCCGTTGTGGCCGTGCGGGCCACTGACTCAACATAGCTCCTGGGCTCTGCAGAAAAAGAGAAGTGAAAACAGATGAGCCTACAAGTTTGCATGGGAAGGGGGTCACACCCTTCCCAGTATCCACACTTCACACCAGTGAAGGTGCCTGAGCTGACCTCCTCCAGCTGAACATTTCCCCCTACCTCTTCCACCAGGGGTTGTGCGAAAACACATCTGGCTCATCCAAGACCTTGAAGTTGCTTCAAGAATGCTGAAGACCCCCAGCCAGGGCACAGGGAAGGGGGTCATTCCTTTCCCTGAGGGGACTGGACATGATCCCTTTGCCTGCCACAGCCCCTTCACCCTGCTCTGAGTCAGCATCCCTCCCACCCAGGATGCCACAGAGAACATGTCCTGCTCCCTGTTCATCCACGGCCCCTAAAAATAGAGCCAGTGACTCTGCCCAGCCTGCGCTGACTCACACAGGACTGATGACAATGCCCTTTGGTCCCTGCCTCCTGTGGCCCACCTCTCCCAGCCATCTCCAGCAGCAGACCAGAGGGCAACTCCAGCTATTTCCACTGCAGCATCCAACACTTTCACTCCCAGCCCAGCCTGAAACCAGAGCCTATGAGCACGACCAGGAAAAGCGATTTTCCTTTAGAGCCGCCAAGATGTCCCGTGCCAGGAGCAGCAGGCTGGGCTGGCCATTACTAGCCATGGCAGACACCAGACCCAGCCCTCTCTCATACCTTGCTCCCTATCTCCTGTTCCACCCAGGCTGGTCCCCATCCCTCTGACAGCCCCCACAGCCTACAGCCCCCACCAAAAGCTGCACCAGAAGAAGGAGCTGCAGCTTTAGTCCCATTTCTCCAAGCACCACAGTCATGTCGCACCTCAGCTTGCTCTACACAAGATTCACTGGCATCAAATCCTATGGGCTGGGCAGCCTTGCCAGTCTCTGGCTCCAGGCTGGCCATGCCCAAAGCAGCTCTGCAGCAGTAATTAGCATGACAAACATTATTAATGTTATTATTAGTCCTAACAGCTGGGCTCTGGCTCAGCCTGCTGGCAAGCTGGCCTGCTCACAGTCAGCAATGCCACTGCACAGCTCCACGTTTGAAGATGGAGCAGAGACATGTAAGGAAAAAGACTGTCATAGGTCCCACTCCTTCCCCCGCAGCATCTCTGTGCCCCATCTGTCTGTGGAGAGGGGAGGATGAGTCCCTCCTCTGGGCTGATGTCCCTGGCCAACAACCCCAGGAAAGATCTGAGCCAAAACCAGACGATGGACCTCTAAACAGGCTGAGTACCAGCACCCAAGGCAGGACATCCTGAGTGACAGGAATAAGGCACTACCCAGGGCAGCTGCAAGAAATTCATCGCAGCTTAGGTAATTAAATTAATTTCACAGCTACTCACTTTTCCCATTCCCAGCTCCCCAGCCCAGACTAAAATTAGCCAGACAGTACATATGAGTCAGCCTGCAAGAGGTTAAGACCATAAGGCTGTGAAAATGCCAGCCCCTCCTAAGAAGGCAGGACCAGGGGGCTTGGGGGCTGTGCCACAGTAAGGTGTGTGACCACGGGCACAGGTTCCAGTATACTGATTCAATACAGGACAGGAGAAAATTTAGGGAAGTTGCAGGCAGGACTTTTTTAAGTTGAAAAATCTGATCTTGCCTCCTTGTGTTTTCTTGGAAGGGACTCTGGAGATGGGAAAATGGGTGGGAAAACAGAGAAGCTCTGAGTCACCAAGGAGACGGGCATTTGTTTGGGAATCCCAAATCCAAGCAGGGCTGCACTCTGGCCAGAAATCCCCAGCACTGCATCTGTGTCAGGCTGTTTTAAAGCCTCCTCAGAGCTAACAGCCACATCCTGAGCTCCCACACTGCCAAAGCATCTTCCAACCCCATATACAGGGCAGCCATTCCAGCTGGGATCTGCTAGGCAGAGCACAGAGGGGCAGAGACTGCCCCTCCCAGAGTGTGGCTCCTGGAATGTGTGGCTAAGTGCAGAGAGTCCTAAGCCAGCAGTAAGCCAAAACACCAGTCCCTTCTCAGAACTGTAGATTCAATGCCCAAAAATATCATTTTAGAGAGGATGAAGCAGGGTAACAGGCCCATGGTGGTCACTCAGCCTAGGCAGTGCAGGGTCACTGGACATCCTTGCTTGGGGGTCAACCATCATGCAAGGGGACAGAGATGCAGGACAGCTTCAGCCCCTGAGGGTTTGGTGGGAAGGAGAGGAGAGGCAATGTTTCAGTCTTTGGAGGCTTAATGCTGCACAGAAATGGTAAAGCTTGGGGGAACTTACTGGGGGGAAAGCCTGGTTTTATCCCAGCTTTGCTTCCTTTAACATATCCAAAAAGCCATCATTGAAAAATCAGTTCTGAAAGTAGAACTTTTTTTCAAGCAAACACTTTCTCCAGTATCACACAGTCTTCAGGTTTTGGTTGTGTGCATTTTGAGAAACTTCCAAGGAGAAATGCTGATGGCTGCTAGAGCTAGAGGAAGCACCGCACCCACCAAGAGACACCCTTTCCCCAAAGCCCATCCTGAACACACAGTTCCTCATCCCAGCTCTGAGAGCCCAAAAATTCATTTAAGGAGGAAGCAAAACCACCCAACAACCGTTACCTAGCAGGCAGCACTCCAAGGAATCACAGCCACTCCCAAAACCACTGTCCCCACACGAGATGTGCCATCCCAGAGCCCACAGTGCCTGCGCCATCAGCACAGCCACTCGTGAATTGATGGCCCAGCTCAGCCCCATCCTTGGCATCCCCAAAGTGGCACAGCACAGAGGAAGGAGAGGTGGGGGGAATTTGGGCAGCTGCCTGGTGGGCGGAAGATGTGCCCCAGCTGCTGGTGCTGCAGCACTGCCCGGCCGGCTGAGCTGGCAACACACTGGTGGCCTCTGCGCCTGCTGACCTTTTGTGCTGCACTTTGGTTTATTTTCACTCTGAATGGCAACAGCAAAGCCAAAAGGGGAGGGAAGGAGACTAAAACTGGGGCTGTTGCTCCCAGATCCCTTCCAGGCTCATCCAAAGCTGGCTGTAGCGTGCCAGCATCCCCAGCATGCCACCAGTAAGGATGCCACTCACTGACAAAGAGCTCTCAGTCCCCACAGATGACTGCCACACAATGTGACAGACTTTCAGGTCCAACTTGGACACTGAGAAATCCTACCATGACACAAGGCATGATGTGCCTCTCCTCTAAAAGGAGCAGGACAGGCAACTCAGGCTCCTACATTACTGAGGGACAGCGCAAGGAAGGGCTGCTGGAACTGTCACCTGGGCCTGCTCTGAGGCACAGTCCCAACAGTGAGGTTCCATGAGGAAGAGAGATACAGAGAAAGAAAAGCCTTCCTTACCTTCTTCAGTGTCACCGCCCGCTTCCCCTTCTAGCTCTGAGAGATGGAGGGGCAGGGGAGTGATGGGAATGGGAAGAGGAGGAAGGGAGGTGTGAGACAGAAAGAGAAATCAGAGTTAAGCAGCTCTACCTTGCTCAGGCAGGGCCATACAGAGCACAAAGCAGAGCCTCAAACCTCCCAGCACTGTGCTCCAAACTGAAAGCCAGCCTCAGACACCCCCACATCATGTCCATCCCAGAAATTATGTCCAAAACCCAGGAGGTTGGCTTCAAATGGGAAAGAGGGAACAGTGCAGCAGAGAATAACCAAAGGGCTCCTCCAAGAAGCCCAGCAAGCACCAAAAGAGCATCAGCTCGCCCTTGAGGGCAGAGGGAGAAGGGTCCTGCAGTGTGAGCTTAATCAACCTGTGGCCCCCAGACTCAGATAGGTTAGAGGAGGTTACACTCAGCCCTGAGCTGGCTCAGGAAGGGGCCCTGGGTGCTGGGAAGCAGTAAGGTCTGACTTGGCAGGCTATTCCAGGACACATCCCCAGGACAGCAGGGCCTTTGCACTCAGAGACTGCTGTCCAAGATGGAAAGAGCTCTGGATATTGTTCTGGCTGACAGGCTCAGCTCCCAGAGAGCAAACTGTCTCCAGCTGTCCTAGGAAGAGAAGGAATGTAGGGGGTGGGAGAGGGAAGAATATGGGGCTGGGCAGGAAACAGGGCCACAGGGTTATCTAGCCTTCACTGCTGAAGACCCTACTGTGCTGAGCCCCCCACGGCAGCACCAACATCCCCCACACTTACACAGTCCCAGAGTCCCCACAAAAGGCGACAAGGACCCCCATGGCCACCTGGCCCCAAAAGGGAGGTGGAAGTGCCTTCTCCAAACTAGAGACCCTTCCAGGGTATCCTCACAGATGCCCCCACAAAAAACCCTGCCTGCAGTCCCCGTGTCCGCACTCACCTCCCACTGGATGCAGCAGGATCTCAGCCGGGTTGTGGGGTTTCAGCCCCAGTGCTGAGAGCGGGGTCTTGGCCAGGCCAGGGGGAGAACGCACTGTCAGCACAGTGACACAAGAATGTTAGTGCAGGGGTGGGAGGTAACGCTGCAGAAAGGCAGGAGCTGCCCATGGGTTCAGAGCCCCCCACAGCCCATCCCACCCACTGGCTGCAAGGAAGGGCTGCTGAGAAGATGAGATGCCCTCGTATGAAGCAGCACCCTGCAGAAGGATACTCATCCCCCTCTTCATTTGGGAGAGGACACACGGGGGGAGGTGACTGGGTACAAGCCCCTTGCCCCATTGCAAAGCTGGCAGGATGGAGAAAGGGGACAACTCCCATCAGGACAGGCCCAGACCCCATCTCCCAGCACCATCCCCATGAAGTCCCACCATAAAGGCATGAGGCCCTTTTCATGTCCCCTAGGTGAGCAGCCATCCCAACCTAGCTCTCCCGCACCTGAACTCCTTTCTGCCAATCCCCACATCTGGCTGAGCTGGAATCCAGCTGTCCCAGTGCAGCTCACCACCCCCACAAAAGGGACAGAAGGATTGCCAAAGAAATCTTGCCCTCCAGATCAGCTCAATGGGTGGGTGAGAATGTTCACACAGAGGGTTGGCAATGTACATGTGAGTTCTGCAGCCCTGTGCCCAGACATACACACCAGGAGCAGCTGCATACATATGTATGGCTATGGTATGGATGGCAGTGCGGTTTCACAGGGCAGGGCAGACTACCTCAAGCAGATTACACCTCCTCTCCCCTCCTACCCCCTGGGTTTGCCCCATCTCCCTGACGCTGTATTTTCCCATGTCAGGGGAAACCTCAGGGCATCATCTTCAGCAAGAGAGACCAAAGGGCACAGGCCTCCAGCAGTGTATGAATGTCTCTGACTGGTGGCACAGGCACAGGGCCTGTGGTGAGGCTGGGACAAAGTGGGTGGTGGGAGGTCCAGAGGAAAGCCAGACCCTTGCCCTGAGGCCAGGTCCACCCAGCAGCCTGGGGCTGGAGCAGCTGAGCAGCCAAGTCCCTGGGAAACTAAGACAGCAGCATCTTCCCCAGTGGGTGTCTGATTTCCTCAAATCCAGCTGACCCCAAGTCACAATGTCAGCTCACACTTCAGCTGGTTGATGAGCAGCAGGGTCCACACAGGGCCAGGAATTCTCCTGGGACCACAATCCCCCAACAGAGGGGAATTGCTCCTGTGTCCCTCAGGGCCACTTTGGCAAAGTCTGAAAGCTGCAACTTCAAGCTTCCCAGGCTTCCCTGGCTGGTGCTGGATAAACAGCACTGTCCCAGGGCCACGACCCCAGCCAGGCTGTTCCCGTCACCTCTACAAGTGACTCATCCCCCAAAGCCACTGACCCACTGCCAAAGGAGCTGCTGCTGCCCCAGGGCTGATCTCACAGTCCTCAGGAACAACAGGGCCATTTCCGAGCTGCCAAGCACCCCGGCAATGTCCCACACATCTCCTCATCCCAAGAGATGGGGCTCAAACATCAGAAGATTGCAAGGAAGGAAGAGCAGCAGTACAGAAAAAAAACAACCCCAACAACCCCAAAAAACAACCTGTAGGCTGAGCTGTGGGGGGCAGGTGGTTTCACTGAAATGAGGACATGGTATCAGAGGGGGCTGCGCTCAGCCCAAGCATCCCCAACCCTACAGCATCCCTCAGCCTTCAGCCTACAGAAGTGTTTTAGAGGGGATGGGGCGCTGCCATCTTTTTAATGGGTTTCCCAGTTGACTGGCTGCTCCATTGTACTGCCCTGGCCCGAGCTGTGCTGTGCCAATGTGTGGCTGCTCCTCAGGGTTCATTGCTCAAGCTGGTCACACAAACCCAGTCCACACAGACCCACCGTGACTGAGACAGGGTAAGTCAGAACAGAGGCTGTGCTGGAGGAGTAGAGACAAGCTGCATGCAAAGAGCATACATCCCAGCCTTTTCCCTTTCTGCCTTTGAAACTGCGAGCAAGAAGTGACATGGTTTGAGAGTCTGCTCTCCTCATCTTCAGTCCCTCCTGCCTTCCTCCCACTCGCCTGCCACTGCAGTTTTTCTTCTCTTCATGCCATGCCAGTAGGAAAGATGGGGGGATGCAGGACTGGGATGGGATGAAAGCATGCCTCTGTCCTCATCCCACCTTGGGATCCGATAAAAAAAACACCCCAGTGAGTGGAGGGTGGGAAAATGCCAAGACAAGGGTGGCAAGCATGGGATGCTGAAGTAAGTGGGATGCTGACAGCAGCATGGAGTGGCAGATGTGGAGGAGAAAGGAGGATGGAGAGGAGGAATGGTTAACATGGCAGTGGGTGTCTGGAACCTGGAGCTGTCTGACCCTTGGCAAATTTCTGGCTTGCCCAGAGCCACCCACCAATCCCCTCTGCCTCCTGGAGCCATGGCACTTACAGGTGTTGGAGTAAGGGGTTTGTGGTGACACAGGGAAGGCTGGGGTGGGGGGAGAAATCTCACCGCCGCTGGAGGGTGGGCTGGTGGGGGAGGCACCCTCCATCTCCTCGAAGGCTTCCTTGTAGCTGTGGAGATGAGGCTGGGGAGAGCAGGAGAAAGGGTCAGTCCCATCCTTATGATGGGCACAAACCTCTAGAACGCCCCAAGGACAGGGCAGAGAGGACAAAGGGAAGGATTGCACCTCCACCCTGCTAACTACTACCATCACCACCACAAGAATCATCAGTGATCCTCTATGGATGCAGTGACCAAGCCATCCCCCTCCCTGGAGGCATGTTTCCCCAGCCAGCCACCCCCCCAACACCAGCACACCTCTTTGGGCCTCCCTCCAGGGTTGGCTGCGATGGTGCTGACCACCTCAGGTGAGAGCACGGTGGGGCTGCGGGGCGAGCTGGGCTCTGGTGAGCTCTTCTCATAGTGGCTGTCGCTGGGGGTCCGCTTGTGGGCAGGGACTGCGCTCTCCTCCAGAGGCTTCTCCCGGGGCTGCACCCCTGCAGGGCAAGCACAGGGGGGCAGAGGGGTGAGGAGCTGCCAGCTGAGATGGGCACCAGCAGGAGATGCTCCAGGCCCGACCTGAGAGGTCTCAGCTTTAGCACTCACCTGCATCAAACCCCCAAACCAGCATGGGTAACTGGAGCAGATATACCCTACAACAGTGACCCCAGACCAGGTGATAAAGCAAGGCAGGGCTGTGGCTAGTGGCTGAATTGCTGCACTAGCCCTCCTAAGCACTATTAGATTTTCAGGGACAACAGTGGGTCCCAGGGCATCCCAAGATTAGTCCAGACAGCCCAACCCTGCAGAGCAGGAAAGCAACAGGGTCTCTTGACAGCGTCATAGTGGGAAAGGACCAAATTACCCATCAAAAGGACAGCTGTATTCAGCCTGCATCCCTGCTCCCGCAGCCAGATGTGGTTTCAACCACAGCAGTGGAAAAAAACTGGTTTTGTGAATCCCCGAGGCAGAGGGAGCACTGGATCAAGAAGAAAGAACCCAACAGAGGAATGCTGCAGGGAACCCTAAAAAACTCCTGCTGCTCTGTCCCCAGTGCAAAGCCTCTCTAAAAGGAGAGACCAGCATCTCCCATCCATCTTCCCCCCAAACATCCTTCCTAGGTCCCAGCAGTATAAGCCACCAATGTCCACAGCCTGGGGGGAAGAACAGAGCGACCAAGTAATCACAGGAGAACGGGTTTCTTGGGCTGTGGAGATCCTCCTTGGCTGAGATAAAGCCCAGGAATACAGACAAAGTTGGCACAGGGCAGGGCAGCTCAACTCTCCCAGCACCTGACAGTGCCCAAACACACTTTCTATCCCACCTCTCCTGGTTAAGAGGTTAATCTGGGCTCATGGATGATGGTGCCGGGTTCAGTGCACAGCAACCCCACAGAGTATCATGGGCACAGATCAGAGCCCCCTAGGACTCACACTCCTACCCACTAGCAGAGGTGACAACACTGTCCCCTCTACTTTTCTCACAGAATCGTTGAACACTTATGCTCCCCCTGGTCAGCACATTAGGGAAGAAAAAGAGAGAAAAGGAGAAGAAAAAAAAAAAAAGGAGAAAGGCCAGCATCACGCTCCAGGAAATGCACTTTTCAAACACCAACTCCTTTCCCACGGGCTGGTGGAGGAAAACCAGCTATCAGCTGCTTCCCCTCTCTCCCCGGGGCTCTGCATGGGACCCACGCCTCACGCCCACTGACCTCCCCTCTTCACTGCTGGGCACACACACCCGAGCTTTCCCGGCCCGGGGAAAGGGCTGGGAGGGCAGGAGGGAAGGAGGTGGCCTGGGCACATTTCTAAATAATCAGCCCAGTGAATGGCAACAACAATAAAATCGCGGCTCGGGGGGAGAGGCGGCCAGGCTGCGAGGCGGAGGACTCGAGCCAACGGGGCTGGCTCCAGCCGCGGAGGCGGCCTGGAAAATTCCACTAAGAGCAGCTTTGAAACACAACTCCCGATCCCTTCTGCAGGTGCTTACCGGCACGGGGAATGGCCATTAAAAAGACTCATGCAGAGAACAGGGGGACCGAGAGGGTCCCTGGGAAGCTGTCTTGCAGGTATGGGAAGCACTGCATAGGGCCACCCTATATCTTTTGTCCTGCTCTTCACTTTAAGGGACTGAAGCCCACAGTTGTAAGCACAGGGAAAAACAAGATATTGGGGGAAAAAAAAGCAAACTCTCATATTTTCTTTTTTTTCCTTCTGCTTTGTGCACTATAGGTTCTCCTGAACACTGCATGAGCATCACCAGGAGCATCCCTTGGCCCATTCCAAAGTGAGCTGCAGGGCCTGAGTACTTCAGAGAGGCAGGGACTGGCTCCTTGAGCTGTGCACACCTACCTTGCTTTGCATTTTTCATTTGGCAAGCACTAAACACGGCAGATGTGCACATCACACATCTGCAGCGTGGGACCCCCTGCTCCATCCCCAGGGCTCCACGTCACCTAACCACAGGGTGCTGGATCTGGCCCATTGGGATACCCAGGAGCTCAGCAAGCTCTGGCTGCTCCACTCCCCAGACATGGAAAGCAGCCGGGGCCACAGGGAGGGGAGGGAGGAGAAGGGAAAAAAGGGACTCATTGTTCAGGAGCGGAGAGTGGGAAACTTCACAGGCCGCCCGGAGCAAAGCCTGGAGGAAACCCAGGCTCTGAGCATGGCTCCCCCAACCCCCTGGGTGATTTATGGGATGGAAACTATGCTTGAAAAACAAACTCTCCTTTCCCCAGCTTGCTTTGCCCCCTCAGCAGACATACAGCCTCTCTTAGCCACGGTACTGTCACTGGACTCCCAAGGACACTGCGAATGGCAGATTCCCGTTCACAGAGGGGGAGCAGCAGCCTCCACCCCACTCCTCATCCTCTCAACCCAACACCTGTGAAACTGTCATTCCTCCTGCTGCTCATTTAAGTACCTAACCTAGTACCAACCCACTGCCCTCAGACTCAGCATAGCTCTAGGGCTGTGGAAGGGCAGGGAGAACAACAGCTGGGGAAGGAGGAAACAGGAGTGATGGCAAACTCAGGTAATTTTGCAAGTGGGGAGCCAGGTTTTAGGCCAAATCAGGAGGCGGCTGTTTTTAGGCCATGAGATACTAGAACTACTGCCAGGCAAGAGCCAGGTGATATCCCCACAGTGTACAGGAGAGAACAAAGAAGCATCCCAAGGCCCTTGGGATATGCACTCACCAGTTAAAGCCAGACAGGGACACACAACCCCCAGGGAAGAGAAATGCAAACTCACTCCCTGCCTGCATGAGGAACAGACATTGTCCTGTGCTGCTCCTCACCAGAGCCCAACTCACCCCATCCTGGCATAGACTGCTCCCCACATCCCGCCTGATTACCCCAAATGAGCAGGATAAAATACCTTACTCTCTGCTGAGGACTGGGAGGGTTCAAACCTCTTTGGTCCTCCTGGGGAGAAACCTAAGGTGCCAGTGGGGAGAGAAAAGTCACACAGAAACATGGTGACTCTCCAGCCCCACTCCATCTCCCACCTTCTCCTTGCCCTGGGACAAGTGGGTGCACAACCAGCACCAAGCAGGTCACCAGCAAGCATCACCCAGGGCAGACTCACCTTCAAGGACCAAACGTCGCACTGCATGAAATCCAGCCTCAGCAGCCCACACACCCCTGCTGCAGACCAAGACATGGGGATCCCTAAACTCACATAGGAGAGACCCTTCTGGGCTGACCACTGGCTAAATCTGGGTTCTGAGGAGCTGCACCCCAGCCCCTGCTTCCCAAGGGGGTGAGCTATGGTCAGGGCAAAGCTTGGAGGAGATACAGCAAGGGTCCAGAATTGGCCCAGCAATGAAAACCCCACCAGCAAGCAGTGCCAAGCTTGGAAGAAATGCAAAACCAAGTGTGGGCAGGGCAGTCTCTACGAAGGGCCAGGGGCTCCCCCATCACTGGAGGAGCTCAGTGGGAGCCCTGACCATGACTCTGCTGAGAAAAGGGATCAATCCTGCATGGAGATTATTTCCTGAGCCTCCCCCCATCCCACATCCATGCAGCACACAGATCACTCAGCATGCATAGAGGAGGAAGGAAGGATGAGAGGTAAGGAAGGATGAAGGGGAAGGAGAGAGAAGATGGGAAAAGGAAGGAAGGAAGGATGAGAGGGAAGAATGCAAGAGAGGGAAGGAGAAGGATGGATGGGGAAGGCTGAAGAACAAGGAAGGAGGGGGAAGGAAGGAGGTGGAATGAACGAACCGGAGAAGGACCGTTGCTGGCTCAGAGGAGGACGGGGGACTTTGGTGCTCTTGTTGAGTTCCCTGAGCTTGGCGTTGTACTCTGCCAGCATACCAGGACAGGGAGTGCAAGGAGGATGGGAGGTCACAGAGGACAGACACAGTCCCCCACAGAGAGAGGAAGGGGCAGACAGGACAAATGTCACAAGATACAACAGAGGTGGGGAACGAAAGAGAAAAGGAGAGAAAATATTAGCTGGGGTCCAACAGATGAGTCTGGGGTCATTTGGGGTCAGAAGGAGCTCAGTCTCTGCCTGGAGCTGCTTTTCCACCAGCCAACTTGCCTGGCTCCAGGCACCACATAAACCCATATGAGAAATCAATGGTGGCTCCTAATCATATACAGCATTGTGCAACACCACAGTTGCACCATCACCATCCCCTCAGGGATGGGCACCATGCAGGTCCTCTTCATCACAAAATGCTCAGGGCTGGGACAAGAAGGGGTGACCCCAGATGCCTTGCTAGGAGATGAGAGGGACTTAAAGGATAACAGGACCACCTCTCCTCTGTGGGGAGATGCTGGGCACGCCAGCGCTGCCCTGCACCATCTCTTTCCCCTCCATCATCAGCAGGAAGAAGGAATGGGAGCATTCCCACACCAAGAACAGAGGAGGTGTGAGATGCTCCTCATCTCTGTGCCAGGACATGCAGGCAATTTATAGCAGCAGGAAATGTAAACAAACATGTCCATGCCCCACTGTCCCTGCTGGCTGTCCCCTCCCAACACTGGCTCCAGGACACCTCGTTCCCGCCAGAGGTCAGGCCACCTGCCTGCGTTGTCCTCACCTCAGCACAGAAGGCCCAGCTCCAGCAGAGACAGGTGGCCACAGGCTGGGGACCATCCCCCAGATGCCTCTCTCCTCCCTGGGAAACCACTGACTACAAGAAGGTGACAGTGATCCCAGCCCAGCCCTGAGAACCTGACTCGAGGGCTGGGGGGATGGATTTTTCTGGTAGTCAACATCAAAAATCCATTTCCCACACACTGCAAATACTCTTCCTCCTCTCCTTAGAACTGTCCACTTTTCCAGCCTATTTTAATACTTCGTATGGGGCAACAGGAGAAGGCAGGCATGTGCTGCTAATAATATTAAATCCAGACATACAGCATGGTTTGGGCATCCATGTGTCCTTAGGTTTGTTTAAATTCTTTGCAAAAGCCCCGTGACCCTTTGTGAATCTGATCTGGATCACAGAGATCAGGGTCAGACATATGCAAACTTCTTCCAACAACTCTGTGACCTTCCTCAATCCCACTCCTGCCACTGGCACCCCTCCTGCCCCACACCCCGTGACTCAGTCCCCACTCCTGGGAGGTTGATGCTGTTGGATTTTTCCAGCCAAGCTTTTTCCCCCTCCCTCTAATGCCGGGCGAGTTTCTGGACTGAGCACAGACTTGGAAGGGACAGAGCTGCCAAGCCCCAGCATCAAGAGCTGGCCCACAGCCCCAAAGCCTTCCCAAATGTCACTCCACAATTGAACAACTGCAGCCGAAGCAATGGGGAGGGAGGGCACCAAGCTGCCACAGCACCATGGCACCTTCTTTCTGGGTGCCTGGGACATTATTGTGCCCCAAAGCCCCCAAGCTAGAGCTGCAGGAGGGCAGGGTATTGGTGGATGCAGCTTCCCCTCCACAGCACAGAGCTAATGCCTTCATTCAACCACAGCACTGACACTCAGCAGTGCACCCAGCCAAGCACCAAACCCCTCTGGCAAGGCTGGGAAATGTCTTCCCAGCCCCGACCACTGCCCCATGGCTAGGTCCAGATTCAAACCACCCTGGGCCAAGCTGGGCAGAATTACAGCTGACAAACAACAGCCTAGTCCCCACTCCAGCAGCACCCCAGCTGCCCAAGGAGGAGGTCCGAGCACTGAACCCAGCAATTCAGGGGGGAAAACAGAGACTGAAATCAGGGATGACTACAGCTACATCAAACACAAGGCAAGATCTCTGCTGGGACCCTACACCAGATCATGCTCCAGGCAGGGAGAACACCGTGTTCAAGTGGGGTCCAAGCAGGACAACCTCAGCCAGAGATGAAAACATTTTCCCAAACTCTACATATTCTCCCCAAAAGAAAGCCATCCCTCTGAGACCCACCAATTGGCCCTGCCACCAGGGACGGACCAGCCCTGTTACCTACCCTAACACGATGGGGGGGATCTGACACCCTCAGCCACCCCTTCCCACCTCTGGGCAATGCTGCTGCAGACAACAAGCTGCTAAGGAGGATCTCAGCAAAGAAGAGCAGCACAGGCTGCTCCTCTGCCCTGCATGTCTCCATGGCAGGTGGCTCAGTCCCAAGCCCAGATCCAGCACAGACAAGGAGGTCTCCGCATCACTTATCCCCAGCTCTACCATGCATGCCACCCTCGTGTGCTCCAGCACCTCGGGACATGCATCCTCCCCATCCCCCCAAGGAATCAAAGGATCCTACCTGCCACCCTGTGGGCCACCAGGCCCTCCAGATTCAAGGGCTCTTCTGCCGACCTCGACAGCTCTTCATAGCTCTCCGGTCCCTTCAGGGGCATCTGATTTTGTGCTGGGACGGTGGGGGAAGGTGGGGAGGAGGTGAGTTGCTGCTGAGACCCCACAGGACTGTAGCACGAGGTGCCGAGTGGGACAGTGCCCATCTGTGCTTCGGCCGGGGCATGGCTGTAGCTCCTGGGCTCTGGCAGCGGTGTCAGCTGGTAGCTGTAGGGTGAATAGGTTTCCCGATAATCATGCACCCCATAGTCCAGCTCTCCGGGAGAATAGGCTTTGCCCCCGGGCTCAGAGACCACAGGGCTCACAGATGTGCCAAAGGACCTCGGCTGGGCCACCTGTGGAGTTGGCCGGGCGTAGAGACCAGCAGTGGGCTGGGTGGAAAGGGAGGAGGGCAGGGGTCCGGCTGGCTTGTCCTGACGGGAGGTGGCAGGCACACTCTGCGACTTGTGGACAGCAGGTGCCAGGTCCAGCATGAGGACATCCAGCGCTTCGATGGACTGCTCAATCTCCCGGCGAGAGGGCACCCGGGGGAATTCAGGCATGCTGTGGCTGTGTGGGGGCACCGTCTGCAGCGGGCTGGGCTGGGGGCTGCAGCTAGAGATGCTGGGGCTGTGGCTCTCCATGCTGCCCTCCAGCAGCCGGGAAGGTGGCCGGCTTCCTCCTTGCTGTTGCCAGGAATTCAAGCCCCTCTGCACAGCCTCCCGGCTGCTGGTACTGCGAGCCGGGGCCTGGGGCAGCACTGGGTTCACGTCATACTTGGCAGTGTCCACTGCCGGGAAGGACCGGGAGCGGTAGGTTCCAGGGTGGTCATAGGCATACAGATAGGGCTGGGAGCTGGGCAGTGGCTGAGGCTGGAGCCACCCTGAGGCGTGGGAGCCCGGCAGGCGCTGTGGGTAGCCAGCCAGGTGCTCCTGAGTGGATGCCGAGGGCCGCAAGGAAGGCAGTGTGTCACGCAGGTGGTGGCCCATCAGGGTGTTCTGGTTGTTGTAGGGGTAGCCACCATTGGAGAGCGGCTCGCCATCATACAGCCCCTCCTTCAGCAGCTTCTCAGCCCCATTGCAGCTCGAGGGGCCATTGGGAAGGGAGGACAGGCTGCCCACCCGAGGTGCCTCCTGGTAGCCAGTGTCACTGGCAGTGGTGGTGCCATCCAAGGAGGAGAGCGTGCCCAGGCTGCCCACACTGTGCCCATCCTGGTTGGGCAGCTCATCATCCAAGATATCTGTCTCCCGCTCGGCCACCAGTGCCGCAGCATTGCCATTGACGTGCACCTGAGCCGGCACCACGTGGCGGCCTGGCATGGCAGGCAGGCGTGCCGGCACAGGGCCGGGCACGTGGTTGTGCATGGCTGGCCCACTCTCCAAGCCAAAGCCGACAAGGAGACGATCCAGCTCCTGCTTCTCCTCGGGGCTCAGCACCGCCTGGCCACTGGGTGCCCCGGTCACCGCCGGCTCATCGGTCCGGTCGGTCTTGGTGGAGGCGGTGGAGTTGCCCGAGTCGCTGCTCACTGAGAGTGTGTGCTCGACGTGGTTGGGCGCCGCCGAGAGCGGGAGTCGGGCAGCGTTGACGGCACCGGTGCTGTCGTGGAGGGAGTCTTTCTTCTTCACTTTAGCGTAGAGGCTCCCATCCAGGGGCCCTTGTGTGTGCCCAACCTCTGCAAAGGGGAGAAACGAACACGAGACCCCAGATCAATTGCTGGCTCTCTGCACGGAGCTAATGGATCCCATTAGCCGGTGATTTCGATTTCTTCCGTGTGCCAGAACACTTAACGACCAGCATCGATGTCTCCTCGGCACCCTCCGCACTCCCACCGACGCCACCATGCAGAGACATCGGAGCAGGGTCCTCCCCAACCCATGCCCCCACAGCCCCCCAGTTCACACGCAAGCACTGCCTGCTCCACTGGGATGCACCAAATATCCCGTGCATTACTTCCAGGCATCATTCCTGGCAATTCTCCTCCACGGCTGGCAAGGCCAGGGCTACCCACACAGTCAGCGATTGCTGCTCCGCAGGGCTCATCCAGCCCCAAAGGACCATGTGGCACCAGGGAGGCAAACAGGGAGGGTGGAGGAGATGCACCACAAGCCGTAGGAAGACGGGTGGAGCCAATCAGTATGTGGCCTTGTAGCTCTTTGTGTCTCCAGCTGAATGGATGTACTCAGCCCACGGGTGAAGGACAGATGAACCACAGACCCACCTTCCCTCTCCCTGCCCACTCTCCTCCCAGATGATGCATGGATCCAGCCAGACAGACATCCTTGACTTTTTCTTCCCTAGCTACAGAGGCTCCTACCCTTTCTGTTCTAACCCCTCCCTCTCTCAGGCCAGGTCAGCCTGCCCCAGAGCTTCCACACTGACAGTGCCCAACACTGCCCAACCCTGAACATGCAGCATCTCCTCCCCGGGAAGGCCCTGACACCATGATTCAAGCCCAGTGTGGGCAGCTGTTTCTGCTCCACAGCCCCTAAAGGCTGACGGGCAGCCAGGGCATGGTAGCATCACCACCAGAAATCCTGCACTCCAGTTCTCAGCCCCCCAGCTTCCATCACACCCGTCAGCACCAACATCACAATCAGCTGCAGCCTTTAAACCTTTCCAAGCGGGGCAGACAGATTCTGGGGATACAGAGGGACCTCGGCCGCTGACAGCAATGGGAATAGTTCCCAAGCTGCATCCCCTCCTGCCAGAGCAGCACAGCACGGACCAGGCTGCAGACTCTTGTTTTTCCAGCTCCCTGACGAGGTTTCCTGGAAGGTCCCGCGAGCAGTGTTAAACACTTTCTTTTGGAGGAAAAAATGACTCTTCCCTGGCGGGGGGCCAGGTGGCTGACTCAGGGACGGAAGACGGCCCTAGCACGATAGTGTGAAATCAGAGCAGTCCTATCTGCAAGCAAAACACTTCCGAGCCGGGACAGCTTAACCAGACCCCCGCCACCGCACCCGCACCCCAGCAGCTCCCACGCCAACAGCCCCCTCACCATACAGCAGAGGAGGGCAATAACACTGAGCCCAACTCCTACAAATCAGGGCTCTCTCCTTGTTGCCAATTTTCCACTCCTGAATCCCCATTGGCAGTATCCCAAGGAGGCAGTTGAGCCCCAAAGCCTCCCATTGCCTTGAAGATGTCTCAGGACCATGCAGCAAGGTCTTCTCTGGGCACTTGGTAAGGGAAAGGGTGAGAATTTCTCACAGAGACTCAGAGCTTCTTCATCCAGCCAGTAAAGCCAGGAGCCAGTAACATTTGTCTCCACAACACCTCCCATACTGGGGAAAAGGGGAAGAGAGGGAAGGAAACTCTTTCCATGGGAAGGAAAAATAAAAAAGCAGCATATCCAGGGGCAGTATCAATGCTGGACAGGCTGAGACACTGCTTGGAGACAGGGGGAAAGGCACAGCCCTCCTGTCTGAAGGCTGCAACGGGTGCTGGCTGGTCTCAAGAAACAGGGCAAAAGCCAGGATGGGGGCTGGGAGAACAACAGCAGAGGAATAGAAAGGAAAACGGAATAAATAAATATAAATGTAAGCATGTGGTGCCAAGGTCAAAAATAGACAGGAAAGGCTTTCATTACTTTTTGGGCTGGGTACTGCCCCATGGCTGAGAGAAATGTCTCCGAAAGAGGTCAGGAGGGGGCACAATGCAGTTCGTGGCAGAGACAGAAAGTCCCAACTGCTACGTCCCACCTTCCCCAGAACCTATGGTGAGGAGGGAACATAGGGGGGCTGGTGGCCAACCCCCAAGAGCAGTACCACGGTAGTAAGCAAGGAACAGCCTGTGACAGCTCAGACATCAGCCAAGCCCTTGTCCTACAGTTGCTCTGCCCCACACCTGATTGTTCATCCTGTCCTCAACCCCATGTACCTCCTGGGCTCTGATGCCATGAAACAAATGCTGCTATTCACTGCCACTCCAAAGCCTTCTCCACTATTCCCAGGCCACACTATCTCTCATATGACTATCTACTGCTTGTCACTTGAGAAGTTGAATAAAAAATAAAACGAAACAATACAATACAAAACAAAACAAAACAAAACAAAACGAAACAATACAATACAAAACAAAACAAAACAAAACAAAACAAAACAAAACAAAATAAAATAAAATAAAATAAAATAAAATAAAATAAAATAAAATAAAATAAAAACAAAAACTAAGGGATAAAGGGACAGAACACCTTAGCCAAACCAGCCACCCTCAAAGCAGCAGGCTCTCAGAACCCCATTTGCAAAGTGTTTGCAGCTCCCAGCAAGGTCAAATTTCATCCCTGAAGGTCGGAGTAGCTCCTGCCTGGCAGACTGTGCCATCCCATCGTGGGCTGGGTTTGCCCTGGGCTCAGCCCCGGACACAACTCTGCTCTGACTCTATCTGCTCCAGCGGTACGGAGGCAGCTGCGGGAAGCACTGAGCCCAGCCTGGTCCCAACCCTGCTGCCAGGCTCGCTGCCCTAGAGAAGAAATGCTTTGTCCTCTCCCTCTCCAGCACCCTGTGGCTACACCCAGTAAAAAAAAACTGGTCGAGGACAAGTGTGACAACACCGAGGGAGTGAGCTCACGTCCCCAAAATCCCTCGCACACAGTGGGGTGCAGCACACAGCATCGTGCACCAGCACAAATCCTGTCCACGGCTCTGCACCGGGGCAAAAGATAAGGCTGAGGCATCACGTGTCTCCCTGTCGTGCCCCCAGCAGCATCCCACCTGCTGCCTCCACTCCCCACCCAGAGCCCCTGCCCCAATGCATTTCTGGAGCATCAGCCCGCAGGGAAGACCCTGGATTTCTGGGACCCTTTGCAGGATGTAGGGTGTGAGCTGAAACTCACAGGGACGAGTTTAGCCACTTTATCTCTGGTTTCATCCTGTAACCAGATATGATGGCACGGAGCAACCCCAGCCCCTCAGCCGTGGGTCACCACAACCACGAATTCACCACCCAGCCCCCAGACCAAAGAAAAGTGAATTCAAGACTTACCAGAAGGGACGGGGATTAAAAGATCCCAGGCGAAGGGAAGGAGCAGGCAGCAAAATCCCTTTCCTTCACCCCTTCCAGCACCAGAGCCTTCCAGGGGCACCTGGTGTGGTGGCAGCTCCAACGGCGTCCACAGCCAGCCCCGTGTGTCCGTCCAGGACAGGAGCCGACGGCCTGGAGCTGGCTTGGGTTGGCGTTTGTCCCTTTGGCTTTGCTTTCCCTCTCGCGGAGGGAGCTATTCCCTCCCCAGCGCCGTGTCCCGCGGGGCCGCGAGAGGGGTACCCGGCCGGCGGCGGGGCGCCGGAAGGGGTGGGATACGGGGAACCCCAGGACACGGGGAGCTGGAGGGGAGGATGGACGAGCCGAAGGTGGGAGAGGCCGGAGATGGGATGGAGGCGAGGAGGTGCGGCTGTGCTCCCCTCCGCCCCAGACCACACAGGGACCACAGGGAGGAGCGGGAGGGGAAGGGGAGCGGCGCGGGGACGGCGGCGGGGCCGCCCAAGCTCCAGCCCCAGCCCGAGTTAACCTCAGTGAGGTGCGGAGAGGGTGGGAGCCATGGAGGGAGGACAGCCAGACAGACAGCTTCCAGCTATGAATATTAACTACTTCCTCCACAGGCAGGGCTCCGCCGCGTTAACTGTTTCCTAGGCAGGACAGACAGCCGGACAGCTGGACAGCCTGCCCACCTTGCACTGAGCATCATCCCGCTGGGTGATCCCCTCATTTGAGACACCCAGCCCTGCCCAGCTCCTGTTTGCAGGCGTCACACCTGTCCCCAAAGAGCAGCAACACATTTAGGGTGGGGATGTCCTTCCAAACCACACACGATGCTGAAATCCAGACGGGTCTGCGAATTCAAATGTCTTGCTGGAGACTTGAGTTTCTCCGTCTGAAATAACTACACAGCTAAAGAGGGGTGGAAACCAGCCCCGGACAAGCCACCAACCCCACTGACCCATTTTCACAATCCCGTTGCCTGCCCTGCCAGCACCGCAGGCACAGCATGAACAAGCCACCCCTGTTTTCAGGATGTACACACTGCCCTGCTCTGTGACAGGAGGTATGGCACGATTCCATCCACTCTAGAGCTGTTTGAGACCAAACCACATCATCCTAAGCAAAATCCGTGCTGGAATGGTGCTGACAATTTGCTGGTCCAGGTGACAGCAAGCCTACCCCACATGCAGGCCCCTGCCTGAACCCAAGCTCAGGACTCCACTCCTCAACTGATCCACCATACTCAGCAAAACATGAGGCTCCCTCCACTCCAATGCCCCAAACCGTGTGTTTCCCACACCCCCATGGATGACGGCAGGGGATGAGAGCAGTGTTTCCAGCCGGCCCCCTGACTCACAGCCCTGTTTGCTCCTAGATAGTAGCACATGCCAAGCCAGCATCCTTCCAAAACCTCCAAAGTTTGCTTGCTTTTTGTCCCGGCTGTGTTGGCTGCAGGAGGGCAGAGACAGATCTCCCCACTTCTGCTGTGGGACAACCCCAGCCCTAAGCACAAAACTGCTACAAGTTTTGACTTCAAGGACAGTTTAAAGCGGGGAGAGAAGGGGCTGAGTTTTCACCGGCTGGTCTCTCTTTCCCTGCATCCCAGCCCTGCCTGGTTCCCGGTCCCAGTAAGAACAAACCCCACCACCACCCCACATGACAACCCCAAATACCAGGTCAGAGGACAGATCCTGCCCTGGAAATAGCCACACTCCAGCTGAAATGTCTAGCCAAGCCCATAGATGCTCCAGTATTTCACCCATGGGGAATAACCAGAAGCAAGTGGGACACTCCCTGTGAATTCCCATCCAGCCCTTGCAGATCCCCACAGTCCTCCAAAATGCCCACCTCAACACACCCTTACCTTGGAGCAGATGGAGCAGAGAGCAGCGGAGAGGGGCAGAATAAGGAAGGGAAGTGGATTCCTTCAGCTTTAGTCAGCTGGTGAAGGCAAGAGAAGAGCCAGTGACCCCCCCCCTCCCCACTGAGCCTGGCCTAGGGACCAATCCAGCTGCAGGGGGAAAGCAGCAGCCTGCCAGCTGCTCCAGCAATGGATTTAACAGCTCTGGCCTGGCCCATTTGGCTCTCCACCTCTGTACACCCTGGCCTGCCCTCCTAGGCAGCCTCAGCCCCTCCTGGTAAGTGGGACAGGATTTGACCCCCCTAAGAAAGGTATACCCCATGAGATGCCAACCTTCTTGGAGGTCAAACAGATGTCAGCAACCCCATCAAGGGGCTTTCTCCTCCATGGAAAAGTGCAGGATCAGTCTCCTGCTCCTTTTCTGGGGCTCCAGGACCCCCTGACGTTTGGCACATGTGGTTCAGGCTCTGATGTGACCTCCCCCCACTGGAAGGGTGTAATGCTCATCCCAGTCCCCACCCGGGCTGGCCCTGCCCTGCAAATGGAGCTGTGTGGAAAGACAGGGATGAGCTGCAGGGGAGCCCTACGCCAGAACCATGACTCAGGTGGGGATTTAGAAACTCTCTCACAGATGTTGGATTTGGCCAGGCCCTGGCCACTCTCTTCCCGGCCTGGTAAAAAGACAGGGCAGGCAGGGCCAGCCCAGGGTGTGTCCAAGGACCAGTGGTTATAGGGAGCTGCTGGGCTGGGGACACATCCGGCCCTTTCACATTTTCTCACACCACCTCGGGATGACAGAGCTTGGGGTCCCCCCACAACAGTCACACATCCAGACCTTGAGGAGAAACCATACACTGACTCCATGCCAGTCCCAGCACCCTCTTCTCCATCAGCAAAACCAAACCAGGTCATAAATTATCTCCATACAGAGTTACAGCATCTGCAGTACCCCAAACTTTCTCTGCAGTGATCCTCCAAACCCAGCAATGCCACAGCCACCAATGCCAGCAATGCCACAGCCAGCTGCCAGCCTCCTCCTGCCTCTCTGGAGCCAGCTTGGCACCCCAAGGAGAGCTACCACAGTGTTGGCAACCACAAAAACAGCCAGAATATGAACCATCACCTCCCTTCAGCCTTTGAACACCCTCAGCCAACCAATGGCCAGGAACCTGCCAAGCAGCCGCCACTGACCTGAAAGCCCCTTCAAGGAGGAGGAAGGAAGGCAGGCAGAGCCACTTGCCTTCCCCAGGCTCTGCAAACACGACTGAGGGGCAGAAGGTCAGGCTGTCGGGGTATCCCAGCATACCCCACTCACTCCCCGTAAGGACCATGGGGCAGCCCAAACATGGTCAGCAGCAGAGACCCTGCCTGAGTAAAGCAGGAGGGCAAGTTCACGGCTGGGGCCAGCCTGTCCCATGGAAGTGGCTCACAGAGAGCCCATTGAATCCAGCTGTGTCCCCTCAGCCAGAGAGCAAGATGTGGGGATACAGATCCCCCTCTCATGCCCCCTGCTCTGGAAGAGCTTAGTCAACCAATGACCCCACTGTAAATGAGTTTTCCCTTCTCCAAGTCCCCACAGATAAGCACGCCAGAGGTGAGGGGAACACCAGGACAGGCACCATCCCCAGCCACCCGCCTACCCCTCCAGCTTTGGGGTCCCACAGGACCATCCCACCCTGGCAGGCACCCCCCAGCCCTTATGGGTGCTCCATGCTGAGACAAAGCTGCTGGAGAAAGGGCATGCACCTTCGCTGAGAGCGGCTGTGGCCAGCAGAGAGGCGGCATGGGGGAACCCACCGTCTGGCAGGCAATCCCGATCCCGTTGGCGCAGGCTGCAGCGACCGTCTGTGGGGAGCCTTCGCCGAGTGGCAGGATGGGCAGTGGCAGGGACAAGGAGCAGCGGCTGATCCCAGCCCAGCATGGGTCCTGGTGCCAACCTCACCCCCCTCCGCCCCCGGACACCGCTTGCTCACGCCTGGTGGTGCCAAAAATGTGGCGTGCAATTCCCTGACCAAATAAGGCAAGAACGACCATAAACAGGGACCCCCCCTGCACAGCCGGACACCAGAGTGCCCATCCTGGCTTGGGACAGGCTGGAAAAGAGGAAAAGTGACAACAGAGAGGGAAAAAGATGGGAGCCCCTCGAGCCCACGCTGACTCCCACCACCACTGCTCAAAGTGCCCCATGGGACAGCTGGGAAAGACCCCTTGTAGATAGGCTTCTCACAGCTGCTTGTGCTGGCACGGGTCAGAGGGCAGCCTTCTGCCTGCAGCTTCAGCCTTCCACAGTCCCAGCTCATCTCCAAACTGGGGCAGTGTTTACAAATTCAAGGTGCCCTCATTCTCTATTGCCACCCTTCCTAGCACAGAGGACAGCCCAGTCGGTGCATGGAGGTACCTCCACAGCCCTGACACCTCCTAAGACCCCCCAAGGGGAAATGGAGAGGAGCCCTGGAGTACTTCTGCAGCCCCAATATTCACCAAGACCCTCATGAAATTACAGAGGTGAGTCCTGGGATACCCCTGCAGCCCTGTGAGGGGCTGGGGTGGAGAAACTTTGGCCAGAGGGGAACACATGCAAGGAGGCACTCAGGTTTCTGCAGGCAGAAGAGGACTCCCAGGCAGTCTTTCCAGCTTCAGGCTGCACCCACAGCTCCCCAGCCTGCATATAGCCCACAGCTGAGCCTGCACATCACGAGTTGCCTGTTTACTGCCCTGTGCCAAGGCAAGTGCCCATGCCAGCTCCATACAGCCACCCCAGGTCTGGTTCAGTGTGACCACCACAACACAGACACTCCCGCCTGCCCCAGGCACCCAGAGCCCCCACCCTCCACTGCGAGCACTGCCATCCATAGCTCCCACTCAAAGCAGCCGGTGACCTTCAGGAACATCAGGGACTGCAGCTGTCCCTGCTCCAGGGATGCCTCTCCAGATCTGGCCAGCAAAACCCAGGCATATGCTTGGCCACGGGTGGCCTTGCCTCCAGGACAGGGGCCCATCACCCTTCGACATACAAGTACTGCCCGTTCCTGCCAAGTGGGTGACAGCAGACAACTTGCTGCAACAAAATGGGTGCTCAAAGGGCTTTCCCCAGCTCTGAGAGATGAAGCAGACCATCGAAGGCCAGTAAGACATCCTCATTCCCTAGGAATACTTAAGGCAGATCTACATCCTGCCATGCTCGCAGCATGACAAAGTAGCTGGGATACCTAATGGTCCTGCAGACATGGGGTTTGGATTTCTTAGAGGTCTGAGGCATAAACTAGGGCTGGACTCTGCTTGTGCAAACAGGACTTTGGCAGCTAAATGCTGAAAAGAAGAGCCTAAGCTCCCTGGCACTGTGGCAGAAGGCAAAGTCCATGAGATCTTGCTCTCCCATCCCATGGCCACACTACTGCCATGAGCAGCCACCTGTCCCCAGCTCTGCTGCCCACCAGTGTCCCCTGTCCTGGGGTAGGGGGTATTTCCATGTGGACACTTTGGCCACTGACCACCTTGTGAGCCCTAACCTTTCTCCAGGTGCTTGCCAGGCAGGGGTGGCTCAGCCCATGCCCCCTCTGCACTCTCCTCACGCTGGATGTTGAAGTTCTCGTAGGAGTCCCACCGGATGAGTGGGTCAGACGTGTTGTAGTCCACAGAAACACTGGGCCCATTCTCCAGGTGCTCCATGCCTGGAAAGAGGCAGGATGGTCAGGTAGGATGACAACGGAACCAGCAAGGGTGGGATGGGGGAACAGGTGGAGAAAAATGCATGTGAAGAAAAAAGTGCAGGAGCCATAGAGCAAGGCAAGAGATTCCTGTAGGAAAGGCAGCATCAAGAAATGGATGAGCACAGGATGTACATCAAGACTCACAAACAAGGTGTACAACACTGTCTGGGGCTTTTGGGATTGCCTAGAGACCAGCACACAGTCTGGCAGTGAGTGTGAATGGGTCTGGACTTCCTGAGCAAGGGAGTCCTTCATACCCTTCCATCTCTCCTGGGCCAGCAAGGGCTATGGAGAGCAGCCTCCTGGGGAAGAGAATGAGACAGACAGGGCACCCATGGGTGCTCCTAGATCAGCCTTACTGCCTGGATGCCTCACCCTATCCTGGTGACAAAGGGACTTCAAGGGGACAGATGGAGGTCACAAGAGAGGGAGCAGGGGATACAGCCAAGGGGAAGGAAAGGAGACAGCATCCACCTCCAAACCCCCATGGCTCTGAGCCAGCCATACCTTGGATCTTCTCGGGGCCGTAGGAGAACACAAACTCCACCTTCCCATACTCAGGGAAGCGGTCATCTGGCAAGGAGAGAGCAGAATAAAGGGATTATCTCCACCCATAGCTCCAGTAGTATCCAGTCACCCCAAACGTGCCTACAGACCACCTTAAGGCTGGGAGCTACTAGGGGAGATCCCTGCATGGAGCAGTACATCTTAACCCCCCAAACGACCCTGAGGCAACCCCTCTGCACCAGTAATGGTTTTGGCAATGAAAGGGATGATGTGCCACCACTTCCCAAGCAGCAGCACACCCTGCAGATGGAGCAGGGGTGCCCTGTTTTGGCGGGGGTGGATCTGGGATGGGTGCCCAGATGTCCCCATGATGACACAAGAGTTACAGGGCCAGGAGGATGAGGGAGTTTGGAGCAGGGAAGTGCCAGGGCAGTTACCTCTGAAGGCCTCATCCAGGTCCTCCTTGCCAAAAACGACATCAAGATCGTGCACGGCACACGTGTGGAACTGCACACGGAAAATCACGTCACGGGTAGGGCTGCGAAACTTCTTGTGGTAGCACTTCAGCTGCAGAGAGGAATGGGGATGGGCCATCAGGATAAACCCCCAGACCCGGGCAAGGGGAATCTGGGGGTCCCAAAGCAAGGCAACCACACAACCCCTGTCTGCTTCCTACACCAGGAGCTGAGCTGACAATCCTTACCAAGATATCGCCCTTGAGCAGCAAGCCAGGCTCAATGGTGATGCAGATGCCCGTCTGGCTGTCTCCTTGCACATTGCTGCAGAGAGGAACAGAGGAACAGCACAGGTGAGCTGTGCTGCAGAGACCCCCACTCAGAAAACTCCTAGCACCACCTCAACCAGCCCTTCCACTGAAATCCAGGCAGAAAAGGTGCAAAGCATAGAGCATGCCCTCCCTGTGACTGAGGGGGATCCCGTCCACCACCTCAAGGGGCACCCATTCCCAGTGGAAGGAGGGCAGAAAGGGGAAACTGAGGCACAGCTCAGCAAGGGTGCACAAACTGCTGGATGGGAGGGTTTTCTCATGTTCCAAGTGCTGAGGCTGGGCTATCAGCCATCCACCCGGCCCCCATGGCTCAACTGGAGCTTAGGACACAGAGGGAGAAATTTCTGGGAAGACTCTTCTCCCTGCCTCAGTTTCCCTGCGGGAAGCCCTCCCCTTCCAGTGCACCACCGACAGACTGCCGACGGGCGGTGGCGTCAGCAGCCAGGGACAAGGGAAGAAAGGAGTTGGATTTCACAGGCAAGATAAACCTGGAGTTTATTACAGGCATCCCATAAACAGTCTATTAAAAGCTGAAAGGCAAGGCCAGAATGGCAGTAAATCTCAGCTAACGGGGACCCATGGCTGTATGGAAGTGAGATCTGGTCCTGGGGGTTGAGATAGGAATATTCCAGAGGTGAGGTGCTCTGGTCCCTCCAGGGGTCCCACCCAGACTGGGATGTGGCGCTGGCAGAGTGTCTGGAAGGCTGGAGAAATCAACTCCTGCTTTCCTTTTGCCAGTGCCTACTTCTCAGAATCAGCATCAGGAAAAGACTGTGGGGAGATTAAAACAGGGGGAAAATCTTTTTTTAGAGAAAGAAAGGATATTCACACAGCTGGTCAGAGCATGCTGCTAATTACACCAAGGTTGTGGGTACAGTCCCCATATGGGCCATTTACTTTAGAGTTGGACTCAGTGATCCTTGTGGGTCCCTTCCAACTAAGAATACTCTGCGATCTGTGAGAACTAGCCCAGGCAGGAAGAGCAGTTCTTTAATCAAGGAGAGAAGAAATGCCTTCATCTCCCAGGGTGCCTTCCTCTCCCAGATGTCCTCATCCCTTTCCCCACTCCCTCCGGGGACATCCAGCCCCAGGCTCCGCACAGCCCCAGACTCCCTCTGCTGATATGCGGAGTCACTACAGCCCTCACAGCACAAGGGTCCAGTACGGCCCAGTATAGTCAGTTACCACCTCCGAAAAAAAGGAAGACCCTTTTTTTTCCCCTGGCCCCCAAATGGACTAAGCACAGAGCACTAGACCCCAGGAGACTTGTCCTTGACCCTCTCTATCCTCCCCCGCTTGCCATTCCCCCCATGCTGGGCAGTAGGAAAGCCCCATGGAAAGGAGATAGTTACTAGATCCCCGAGGTGTAGACGGGCTGCATGGCCTGGTAGATTTTCAGGAAGGGCCGACAACCTGGAAGACATCAAGGCGGGGAGAAAAGGCACACTGCTGTTAGCCGGCTGGGCGGAGGGGCCAGGGGAGGGATTAGTCACGGGGGAGAAATCCAAACAGGGAGGGAGCCAAAGCAAACAGCCGCTCCCTGCCCCAGCCAGCCCGCACCGATCAAGGGCAACATCTGCAATGGGCAGAAAGGATGCTGTGGATGAGCTGAGAAAGGGCAAAGTGCTCAGTTTGGGTCCTGTAGAACCAAGGGAAAGTGCTGGGCTGGGGATAGGGGTGGCATGATGATCTGGGTGAGGTATCAGCACCAGACAGGATAGTGCTGTCAGAAAAACATTGCCACCCCACAGCTCAGGTTAGTGCCCAGCATCGGGAGGGCATTCTCTGAGAGCATCTCTGCCAGAAAAGGGTAGCACTCTGCCAATATGAGTGAACAGTCTCCGAGAGAAAAAGGGAAATTCAAACTGCCAAGGTGGAAAATATCGCCCAAGGAGGACAGGCCTGGCCAGGCACTGTGGGGTGGTGGTGTGGGAAGCAGCAGGCTGGGGAAGCACCTGGGGGCACCTACCACCTTTCGACTCAAAGTTGGGGATGCCGTGCATGATGACGTGGTGGAGGAAGAGGGGCTTGTTGTTCATCTTGATGCTGCCAGAGAGGAGCCCACTGAAGTAATGGATGTACCTGGAGGGCAGACAGACAGTTGAGGGGGAAGAACCCACAGAGGAACATACACCTTGGACCCCTGCATCCAACCCCCCTCTATGGGGAGAAACCCAGCCTGCAAAGGCATGCCAGGACCCACCTCTTCTGGGATGGCTGTCCCACAGGCACCACCTTGTCCTCATAGAAGCGCTTCATGGCAAACCTGTCCAGAGCCTGGTCAGCACTGTGGGGATGAAAGGGCAGATGAGGTTGAAGTATTGGCACCAGCACCCCAGCACCACTGGGATGGAGGTCACCGGTGGGCCCCAGGGCCACCCAGGACCTCATGTCTCTCTCACCTGGCTGAGATGTTGCTGTAGTGCATGTAGGCAGCCACCACCACCCCTAGCCGGCCACGGTTCCCCTGCAGGCACATAGCAGAAGGGGTGTCATGGGGGCAGCAGGGCCTATGAGCACAGACATCCCACAGAGGCACACACTGATCCCTATACACATAGGCCAGCCCACAGATGCCCCAACCCTTATTAGACACACACCAATCTACACATATGTGCTGACACCTACCCGCATCCCAAAGCACAATTCTCTCCACCACATTCTCTACATCCCTCAGCCCCTGAGGCTGCTCAGCCCGATCCCTGCAGCCCCACAGACCCCCATCGCTGTGCCCCAGTGAGGGGTCCTGCCCACCTTGTTGTGCAGCACCACCACGTTGTGTGCCGCTGCACTGAGCCACGTGTCCATGGCTTTGCAAATACTGCAGATCTTCTCCAGTGCAGGGGTGTGCATGTCAGGCCATCCAAAATCCAGCACCTGAACAGGGGAACAAACAGCCTGGGGTCACAGGCACTCCCATGCAGAGTTCCCAGCCTGCCAGTAGGCACAGCCCAGGGCACGTACACAGAGTAGGCATTACTGTGCTGCTCTGACATGCAACCTCCCAACCCCAACCCTCAACCCCAGTGCCCAGATCCCTGGCTCAGGGAGGCCACCATGGTCCCAGATCTCAGGCACCTCAGCCCAGGTTACTTGGGTCAGCTCCTGAGGGCTCCCCTATTACCAGAGGGATGAGGACAATGCCGTAGGGAGGCCCCCAGGAGATTCCAAACAGCCAGCTTTGGGCTGAGAGTGGGAGGCTGGGAGGGCAATGGGAGTTAAGCTGAAATACCACAAACACTGTGTGAAGTCTCAGTGCTTTTCTCAGGGTTTTTACCAGCTGGATAGACTAGAAAAGGTGGCTGTTTCTCCCCTAGACATCTTGAAGCAGGGAGCTGGTCCTGCAGACAGGCCTGCCCTGGGGCCCCTGAGACCCCCACTGCTTCTCACAGCTGTGACCCACCTTGGGATGAAGTTTGTTGACATCACGTCTCCGCTCAGAGAGGTTGAAAAGCTTTAGGGAAGATGAAAAACAGAGTGAGAGGACACCTTTCTCCCTTGCTGCCACCTCACCTCTTCCTCACCCCAAAGTCTTCCAAAATCCTGCTATGAGAGGCTTCCCCAGACACACCACCCTGAGTAACACCTTGCCACAGAGCAATACAATAACCAAGAATTCCCAGGGGGTCTGAAAGGGACTGGTAATCTTCAATGAAGAAAAAAAATCTACCCAGCATAGTGCAAAGACCTTCCCTCAACAGAGTCCAGATGAAGAAAAGGATGCAGTATTCATCCCCTTCAAGCACTCATCTCCAGCAGCCTAGCACCCCAGCCCCTCCACTAGCCTGACAGGGACCTGGCTGTGCCCCTCACCACATAGTTGTTGCCATGCTTGGACTTGAGCATGTGGGCCACTTCACGGAGGTTGCTGGAGTAACTCTGCTCCTCGGCCACGCTGGGGTAGGAGACAGCGATGATCCGCTCCGTGATGTACACCAGGTCCAGCTCACAGCTGCTCTCCATGGCTGCAGTCAGGCTCATGCTCCTGGGCAAGGGAGGGGACCACTGTCAAGACACAGCACGGGGAGAGGACACAGGGACCCTTCCCCACCCTGCAAGACACGCTGGGACACATGGAGACACATGGAGACGCAACTGCCTGCAGCCTTTCCCCTGCTCCCAGTCCTCTTGGGGTGTCTTGGGGACCCAGGTTGGGGATGGTGGGTCATAACTCCTGTGTCTTCTTCCCTGGGAGCATCTCCCAGGTATAGCACCTCTGGAGAAGCAGGTGTTGGTGGGAGGGAGCTTTGGGCAGAGTAGAGATGGTCATCAAAAGGAGAAAGTGAGGCAAGTACCTGGATGTTTTGCAGCGTGACTGCCCGCTCCTGGGGGATTTTGTGGCATCCTAAAGAACCAGAGAGGAAAAGCAAGTTACTGCCATGACCCAGCCACAGCCAGCACAGAGGTCTTGCTAGACCTGGATGTGATGGTGCTGCCAAAGCATGCCACCTCCACCACACTGCACCGATCAACCTAACACCCCCAAAATATCACTGACTCCAAATCCCACCAAGCATCCCAGCAACACAAGCAGCTTGGCACATCCCACATGCAAAACCTAACTCTCACAACTCCAATGCTGCTGGGACCATCTGCCATGGGCACTGTGGGGCCAGTGCCTTGCCAAAGGGTCCCAGAGGACCTTTTGGGAGGATACTGAACAAGTAGACACTGTCTCAGGCATGTCACAAGTCCCTCTTGTCTCCGTCAGGCTGCAGGCACACCTGGTGGGACAGAGCTGCTTTGGCCCTGCTGGAGCAGGGGCAGGTTCATTGCCCAAGTGGCATCGAGGAGGCAGCCAGGCACGACAGTTTGCTTTGGCCCCAGCTTCACCGAGCCAAACGCCTGGAGGAAATGTTTGAGCTCTTGGAGCAGGAAACTTCTATTTATGCATGTTCTCTGGCCTCGAAAATTTCATCTGCAGCCGGCTTGCTCTGTGACTTTGTGACCTCAGCCGAAAAACAAAGCAGGGGTTCCAAAAAAAACCGCTGAGGAAAAACACACTCGCACCTCATTAGTTTTAGTATCTCCAGCTAATAAGCAGCAGTCATTTAAAGACTCATCTCACGCAGGCAACACGCCTGGAAGGATCAGAAATAAGAGATGCATCCTGCAGCTGATTCCTGGGATGCCCCATTGGTCCCCAGAGCTGCAAGACTGACGCTACTCTCCTCAGGGCTGTGGCATCCCACAGCTAGCACACCAAAGGGAACGGGAGGAGGTGGGAGAGCAGTTTCCCTGACAGCCTTCACCTGACACCTTCTGCCCACCCAGCACAGTCCCAGAGCTGCTCCCATGGACAGCCAGTGTCACCCTCCACCAGCCTTGCATGCCCCTCTCAAGGTCAGCTTGTCCTGCAGAGCACAGCCAGGCTCAGCAACCCTGGGGCCTGGGGACAATGTTGCCGCTGCCAGCCAAAGCCACTCCAGAAGGCAGCAGCTTTGTCTCAGTGCCCAGAGGTGCTTGAACAGTAATGACCATTCCCCCCCCAGTTTTTCCTCAGGGTGTCCCAAACTGCCTGCTCACCTCAGAAACCCTCCAGCAATGCTGAGGGCAAATAAGGAGTTAAAATGCAACAAAAAGAGAGGTAAAACCTTTCCCAGGAGAGTCAGGGTGCATGGAACAAGCCTGAACCTGAATATGGGCTCGTCTCTGCATCACCCACCAGTGACCAGGATGGGATCCTTACCATGGCTTGTGCAGTGCCCTAAACGTTTATAATGGAAACCTCTGGGGTCCCACACCCACCAGCCAGGGGAACCCCATCAGTCCATGTCACCCCATCCAACTGCAGCAGCTTCCCAAAACCACAGTCATTCCCAGAGAGCTGACACAGGGAAACCAGGAATCACCCCCAGCTCCCACATGGGTGAACTGAGGCACAGGAGGGCAAGCAAGGTGGGGACACCAGAGCCCCTCTCCCTCCCCATACCTGGATAGCAGTGAGCCCCTTGCTAATCCATTTCCACGCCATGGCTGTCCCCTCGTGGTACCCTCCAGACCCGGGGGAGCGGGTGCCCACAGCCAGGGCCCTGCAGTGTCCCCTGCCCTGGCGAGAGCCCTTGAGCTCTGCCCCGCTCCCCGGGTTCTGCCCTGCTCCCCCCTTCCCGACCGCAGCCACGCTGCGTCTCTGCAGCCAGCCCCTGCACGAGGAAGAGTCAGCCTGCAATCAGCTGATAGGAGCAAGCACTCCTGTTATTAAACACTCCTGCCCTTCGCTGGGCTGCGAGACCTTGCAAACGTCCCCTATGGAGAGAGACTCCAGCCAAGCCAGTATAACCCAGTCCAGCCCAGCACAGAACAGGCTGGTCCCAGTTACATTGGGTTGAAGATCCCTCTGCCAACCCCATCAAGAATATGCCTCCGAGTCCCAAGCTAGCTTGGCATGCCCCCAAGCTCCTGGCAGCATCCAAAACCTGCAGGCCCCTTCTGCTTGGAAAGGGGAAGGAAAGGCACAAGAAAGGCTACAGAAATACCAAGAAACTTCCATGAAAGACAGCAAAGCCAACAAAGGAGGCTTCTGACTGGATTTTTCTGAGGATGCTCTTTCTCAGCATTGGAAATATGTCCTGGACAACCAAAAGGATTAGGCAAAGCCAGATCTTAGGTGAAGAAGGCTTTCATCCTCTTCCTCATGGGAACCATCATGCCTCCATCCCTTGTGTTCCAGCCCCAAAACACAGGGAGGCCAGCAAGCTGGCTGCAGGCGGGGGGGGAAGCTGTCCGCGTTGACTTTGGCAGTGCATTTGTCTACACTGTCTTAGCAATTTCATGTCCACAGATTAAGTAACAGATCTCCAGCTCCAAGACAGGAAAGCCAGCTTTGCAACAAAAGCCTCAGCCCCCAGTATGCTGGGCTCCACCACTGCCTCTGCCACCAACCCTGGGCATCTTGCTTGGCCTTTGGCATGGTCATCATCACCTTAGCTGGCAGGGGGAGAGGGCTTCAGGCTCCCACATTTGTTAGGAAATTACAGGATCATTCCAGCCTGGGGGATTTTGGCTGCAGTGGGTGCTTGCAGCAATGGGACAGGTACAAGTGACCCCCCAGGGGGTCTTGAGGCAGTGATCAGCCTCCATGGCTGGTTGCACTTACCAGAACTTCTACCTGCTTGGTGATGCTCTCCCCCAGGGATGGCTGCAGACAGGAGCAAAGAGAGGATGAGAAAAAGGCAAGAGAGAAAGGAGAGATTGAGAGAGGGACACATACACACAGCAGGGCCAGGGACAAAAGTTCCCCCTGGCTATTTCTGGTGCTTCCTACAAAATGCATCACAGTTCCATTCCCTTCCCTGCCTGCCAACATGTCCGCTCTTCCTAAAGGCTGGGAATCCCCCAAAACCCAAGAGCAGAGCTGGGATACTCAGGTACCAAGGATGCTGCCATCCTGCCTTTCAGCCACCACCACTGGCATTGTGGCCAATGAGAAGCATTTGGCTGAACCCTGAGCCTGTTCCATGATGGGCACCTGATACCTCCCACAGATCTGGGATTCCAGATGGATCCTCCATGGTCAGACCCTATAGCTGAGAAGAAAACAACAGCACAAGCCCAGTGCAGTCCCACATGCAGCCTGGCAACTGGCCACCAGCAGGACCAGCTCCCCAAGATAAGCCTGATCCCAACAGGGCCAGTGAAGGACCCCAGTGGGAGCAGAGTCAGGGTCTGAGATGCTCAAAACAGGCAAAAAAATTGGTGACATGCCACTGGAGAGAGCTCTGAAAGGAGGCTGGGGCCAGAAATTAACTTCCTGGGGTGGGGAAAGTGCCTGGGCTCCAAATATAGGAAGCAGGAGATAGATACCTCTGTCTGGGAATGGTTGTGGTGCCTGAGGGTGGCACAGCAAAAGGACCCAGCTGGGTGGGTCCCCAGATAGGAGTCTTGAGACCAAGAGGATGGAGGTCACCCCCAAAACCAGGCTGCTCTACTCTTGGCAGCAGGGCCAGAGCAGACATTTCCATCCTTGAGGCAGGGCAAAAACCCTTTCAATTTCCTCCCAAAGCCACAGTAACGGTCCCAGCTCGAAGCCAACATATTTTTGCTGTTGATAAGTGCCCAAGGAGGCTGGCAAGGGCGGGGGGTGCAGGCAGAGATTAAACTTGGGGTAGATAACCACCACGGGGCCCCAGGACAGCAGCATGTTCCACTCCTACCCCATGTCCTCGCTCATCTGGGCTCTTGCACTGCCCTCATGAGCTTGCAGGTGTTCATCACCTACACTCACTTTTCTGGTGAGACCTCTGCCCAACTCTGGGCTGCCCAGCCCAGGGCCCCGTGTGAGGCACGGATACTGCGGCACTGCCAGGCTGCTGAGTCTGAGCTGAAACCCTGCCAGGGCCTCCTCTCCCCGGCGCCTGTCCCAGCAAGCCTTGGCACACGTCTGGAGCAAAAAGGAAGGGCTGCAGCATTGGCCCCGGGCTATGCCAGTCTCCCTGCTGCCACGTGCCCGCTCTGCCTACTGCCACAGGCATCACCAGGCTGGGGATGGGGCAGGGGAGCTGCTCTGCTAGCAAGATGCTACCTGGTAAGCACCATAGTGTCATGCTTCCATATCTCTTGCTGGGCATGGTCCTGCTCCAGGTGACACTCCAGAGCCCAGTCAGGGCCTGGAGCACTGTGGCAAAGGACTGTCGCTGCCTGCCCAGCACCCCCATACCTGCCCTCCCCAGGACAGGGTGAACAGAAATGATGCATGCAGCTGTTCTCATGGTGTCCAGAGAGGACAGGGTGGGAACGGCCTGCGCCGCCCTGGCCCCAGCAGATTATTAAAGACCCTGAGGACAGACAATAGTAGAGGGTGACAATAACAAGAGCTGCAAATGCATGGCCTTGGGCGCTCCGAGCCAAAGGCACATCTGGTACAGCCATCTCCGGGTGTACAAGAAACGGTCCCAGCTCTGGCCAGGGAGGGAAGGCCTTCTGCGCCAGGGGACCCCAGAGCCCTGCATGGTCACGTCCTATCTGCCTCTCAGCAATCCTGCAAGTCCCTCTTCCCTGAAAGCTCCAGTTCCAGGAATCTCATGATGGCTGGGCTGCTCCAGCTTGTGCTGCTCAGCTGTGGGATGCCCTTCAGCCTGCAATGGTGGGGGGCACAACACCAAAATGGGAGTGCCCTTACCCCCAGCTCAAAACCCCTGTGGTTCTGAGAGTAGAAGATTCATGTCCTGAAGCCCTGGGACAGAAAAAGTTCTATACCCAGAGCAGGATGCTCTAGCATCCCCAGAGCCCTGGCTGGCACCCATAGTTCACAGCAGAGGTGTCACTCACCAGCTCATAGTTGACAGTGGGGGAGCAGGGGGTCACAGCCTGCAAAGAAGCAGAAGAGAGCCAGAATTAGTCCCTGAACACCCCTGTCCAACACAGGGCATGGGAAAAGGCTGGAATACAGCATTCACTCCCCACTCACCCCAGAGGGAAAACAGCACCCACCCAGGCGAGTGACAAGGGCATCCACGGCCTTGCCACCCCAGGCAGGAGCATAGGCAGCATCCCAAAGTCAAGGCTGGCTTCCTGGGAGTGGGAGCAGGCTCAGGGCCCTGGCAGCTGTGCCATTCATCCTTGGCCAGGGAGCCAGGGCAGCCTCAGCCCCAGCCCGGGTGGGCATGGCGAGCACAGCACGGTGCAGCGCAGGGCGGGCGCCTGATGCCAAGAGCAGCTAGCTCCTGGAACAAACCCCAGCCCAGCCTCGTGAGCTCCTGCAGCCGCCAGCTGAACAGCCCGGCTATTGTTACCTTAATTACCAGCGGCAATTACAGACAATTAACCTTGGGTTTTGCGTGCACCCCAGTCCGTCGGGAAGCAGCAGCATGCCAGGGTGGGAGAGGCAGCACCTCCTTGGTGCTGGGGCAGCGGGCACAGGCACTCCAGCTCTGTGTTGGCCCAGAGATGCCAACAGTCGTGGGAGGGTGTGATTCGGGGCACTTTGTCCTCTACAAATCCCACCAGGAGCAGTAAGCCATCCCTTGCCCCAACCCCGGATGGAGCCAAGATGGCAAACACCACTCAGGGGCTGGTCCCCTACCATGGCAGCATGGAGACCCATGCACCTCACTCTGCCTCTCCTGCCTCAGGCCATAAAAAGAAGGATTTGGCCCAGCACCCCACTTGGAGCACCCAAATCCCATCCCATCCTGGTCCCCAGAGCACGATGCCCAGCGCCTGCTCCCCACCCCGGCTGCCAGCCTGTTCCCGTCCCGTCTCAGTGTTTTCTTCAGGGGCTCCTCCTCCTCCCGCTCCCTTCCCCTGTGCATTATTATTATGATTTTATTCTAATGCAGAAACGCTTCCATAAAAGGCCCTTTTCCCTGCCCCGCGGCGCTGGCCCCGCGCCAGCCTCCCTGGAATGTTCTCCGGCAGCGAGCTGCTGCTGCGGACTGAGCCGACGAGGGCTGTGCCGTACCCTGCACCGTGCCCCGCACACCACCGCACTCTTCCCCTGGGGATGCTCAACAAGCGCCCCTGACCCCCGCCCAGCACCAGCTACAGGGCCAGAGATGGGGAGAAATGTGCAGCCCCCCACAACGGGACACACTGGCCTCACAGCCAGGTAGGGTCCATGCCTAGTCCTCCCCTGCTGTCGGCATGAGGAAGTTTGCAGGCTACAAATGCACCCCTGGCTGGAAAAGAGAAAAAAACTAGGGTGCCTGTGGTTGTATTTCCCTGCCCTTAAGGATTCTATGATGTCTAATATGGGCTTGTGCTCACCCGACATCACTCTTCCCATCCACAGGGGACAGCAACTCTGGCTGTATGGCACTCTCGCATCCCAGAAAGGCAGTTTTACAAGGACTGCAGGAATGTAAAGCTGTTTCCCTCTCTCGAGTTTGGCTCAAACATGCCCCCAGTCCAAGCAGAAGAAGGAAGACCCTGCCCCAGACAATGGACCCCTCCCTAGGGCAGTCCAGTTCGTGACCTAGAGGTGCACGAGCACCCCGCCTCCCCCACGGGACCGGAGAGAGTATCACTCCATACAGGACTGCAGCGACCTCCAGAACAGCCACCATCTCTGTCCTCAGGGCTTCCTGCATCCCTCGGTGCAGGGAGGGGTGGGAAAGGCAGGGGGACACGCACACCCCTGGTCCAGGCTTCGCTTCTCCGTGGCAGACACAGCGGCCTTTCTTCTCCCCCTCACCGGTGTTTGCATTCCTGCCGGCTGGCCCCCGCCGCCGACCCCGCCGCCCAGCAGCCCTGCCCAGGAATGCGAGGAACGAGGCGCAGCAGGGCTGCCGCCCACCCCACCAGCCCCCCATGGTCCCCCACCCGCCTACTCGGCCCCCCGGGTTGTAGCCCCATCCCTCCCAGCAGCCACATCCCACGACCTGCTGCCTTGAGACCCGAGTTTTGCCAAGCAGAAAAATCAGTTTCCCAGCAAACGAGGCCCCATGGCCACGAGTGATAGCAGCCTCTGATGTCTCATAAAGGGTTGGGCACACCCTGCAGCCTTCCGCTGGAAAGTGATGATGGGCTCACTCGCTCATCACCAGCTGTCACTATACCTAGAGAAACTCGATACCCTTGACATGTCCAAGCCCAGAAATAAACACCTGGCTGCCAAACCTCTGACATCCCTGGCCACACTGTCATAGTGCAGAGTAGCTCATGAGATCCCTCTTCCACCTAACCCCTCCAGCGGCAGCTCAGGGACTGACCTCTGCACCACAGATCCCGACAGGACTTCAGCACCATTTCACAAGAACTGAGCAAGGCTGGAGGAACGCAGACATCCACCTCCTATCCAGGGATGAGACATCTCAGAGCCTTCTCCATGCTGCAACCACTGCTCACACCTCCCTCCCTCAGCACCTCCTTCCTCTCCCTCCTCCTCCCTCAATAAAACAACCCTTGCACCCATGGAAGTGCCCAGGGCCACTGCCAGGTCCTGCTCCAGCGGAGCATCCCCGTGGGTTATAGCCTCAACCTGCAAAATGCCAGCAGGGCTGAGGGAAAACAAACCTCCATGGAGGGACCCTGCGATTCAGGCACAGGCTGGATCAGTGCAGTACTGGGGTCTCCCCAGCCGGGCTGC
Organism: Trochalopteron elliotii; assembly: GCA_024734555.1. Classification (NCBI taxonomy): domain Eukaryota; kingdom Metazoa; phylum Chordata; class Aves; order Passeriformes; family Leiothrichidae; genus Trochalopteron; species Trochalopteron elliotii. Next base: position 6,733,566 of record JANPWX010000011.1, read on the forward strand.
TGGAGCCGGGCGAGCACTGGCCCACAGCCCACAGCATGGCCCGTCCAGCTGCCGGTGGGTGATCCAGGCCCATCTCTGACGCATATCCCTTCCTTTGGGTGGCGGTTTTTGTTTTTCCCTTCCCCAGGAGCTCCGATAAACATTCCGGAGCCGGACAATATCCGGGCTGGTGCTGACCCTTACTATGCCAGGAGCAGATGCAGCAGCAGCCACCCTAGCCCTCACACAGACCCCCTGCACACCAGAGATGCTTCCCATGGCCAGGCACTGAGATGCTGGCAAGCCAGCCCAGCTGGTGTGGTTGGAGCTGGAGACACACTGTCAAAAGGGACACTGACATCCCACACCCTCCCAAAGCAAGACAGCTTCATGGCCCCTCTATTTAGAAAGAATGTGGACCCCAAGAGAGGGAATCAAGGCACCCTACTCCCTCCAGCCCTGGAAGTGGTTCCCCTGCTCAAGCCACCCTGTGGTCTGGCAATGCAGTTGTCAAAGAGGAATGTGACTCAGTGGCCACAGTGGCCTCCCACAGGACAATGCTTGGGCAGCATAAATGCCAGCTCAGCCCATGTGATCCCACCTCATGGGGTCCCACATCACCCCATGAGGGACCACTTCCTCCCAAACAAGTTCATCTCAGCTTTTTGTCACCTACATCCCAGCTGGGCTGCAAATCACTTCCCCATGCACCCCACAATTCTCTGCTCACCTCGAGACCCTGCCTCAAGCAAAGGGGATCCCAGGGACAGCCACAGGCCACAGCAACTTCCCCAGCCATTCCCAGAGCCATTCCCAGAGCCCTTCCCCTACTCACCAGTCCCTCCTGCCCAGCCACAGCCACCAAGCCCTGCCAAGCCCTCTCTTAGCCACAGTGTGGGGCAAAGTGTGAGCTGCCATCAGGCACCTCTCAGCAGAAGACACTTTCAGGGGACACGTTGGCACCACTAAACTGGGGATGTTGGGGAAGGTTTTTCCCTCTCCAGCTCCCCTGCTCCCTATTCCATCTGCAGCATCCTTCTCCCCTGCAAGTCCTAAAGGACTATGGTGTCTGTGCTCTGGTCACCCCCCTGCCCAGCACAGGGGTCAGGTATTCTCTGCCCACACCCCGTGCTGGCTGCTCCTGCCCTCACATTTTTTGCAGCTCTGGCAAAACTCCTGTTTATGCAACATGTCCCCGGCGGGAGGACGGCATGTTTCCATGCACACCCGCTCCCCCCCCACTCCAGCTCCACCCTGCCCAGCACAGCCCCGGTGTGTGAAGCACAGGGCAGCCACACAGAACTCCAGACCTCCAGCATGGGGGTCACTGGGAGGGGACGGCACTCCGTGCACCACACAGCCCCTCTCTGCCCCCACCAGTGTCCAGGGGTGCTGCTTTTGGGATTTCTTCCATCGGGTGGGGGTAACTGGCAGATGCGCCGAAGGGCAGGGGAGCGGCTTGGCCAGCAGCTCAGGGTGAGTCACACTGGGCTGATGTTGGGGCACAGAGGTCTCACCGCTCCCAGGCTTCCCTCCAAGCATCCCCAGCCCGCCCTGCAGCTGGGTCAGGGACTATCACTGTGCCATCCCCTCCGTGCCTGGATGCCTGGACAGCACCGTTTCCAGGGCAGAAGCCATCAAGTCTACCCTGCCCCTGCACTCCCCAAGACATGCTGAGGGCACCAGGGAGAGTACCACAGGGCAAAGAGACGCTCAGGGATGTCCCCCAAGCTGGGACAAATGCTATCTCCTCTGTCTCTCCCCTGGTATGTTGATGAGGAGCCACCCTGTGGCCCATCCCCGCCAGGAAGGCGACAGCAGGACCAGGACAGAGGTTACCCGTACACACAGCTCTGCAACTCAGGGATGAAATGCCACAGGGGACACCAGCCATTCCACCCCACAGTGGCCATCGGGGGCCACCACTGTCACCCTAAGACACCCTGGGACACACAGCACACTGGGAGAGTGATGGCCTCCAGCAGCCCATGGCTGGCCTGGCCAGCAGCCCTGGCACAGGGATATGGGACAGGACAGGAAAAACAATGTACAGAGAAGCTTCAAGGGGTTGCAATGGAGGCAGCTGCACCAAAATAGCCCTGGTCTCAACCCAAATAAGGGCAGGTCCCGGCTCCGGGGCAGTTTGAGCAATCAGCCTCAGTGCTGCCAAGTGCAGATGAGGGGAAGGGAAAGAAGGTAGCATCCTTGACCCTGTTTGGGGGGAGAAGGGTGTTTTTGGGGGTCAGGAGGGGGACAGAGATGCCTCCACATGACCAGGACCGGGACTGTCCCTACTTTGCTTGCAGACGCTGGCTCGGCACAGGGCTGGCCACAGGCAGGGATATGCTGTGTTCCAGTGCCTAAAAAGGCAACATCTGGAGGCAGCAGGTCTGGATCCAGCCCCACGGGCCAGCATGCGCCTGCCTGGCTCTGGCCCCACAGCCCCAGCCCTGCCCTGCTCTGCCCTGCTCTGCCACCACACACATGTGCTGCCACCCCACTGGGGGGACACCCCTCACCCCAGCCCCATGGGGACCCCACAACCAGCCTAAGGGAGAGCACGGGGTCACTGGCCCCTCTGCACTAACCTTCCCCAAGAAAACATACCAGGATCTCCCCACCCTCTCACCAGCTCCCCAGAGCCAAACCAGACACCAGGATCGGCCAGGGAGCAGCTTCTGCACCAGAGATAGGCCGGGAACAGAGTCACAGCAGGACTGGCTGGGACAGACTCTGCTGCAGGGGGTTTCACCAGGACTGGTCGAGGAACAGGTTCTTACATTGGATTGGTCAACACATGGATTCTTAGATGAGATTGGACAGCAACTGGATTCTCATCTGGGGCTGGTCTGTGCATGGATTCTCACCTGAGATTAGTAAAGGCATGGATTGTCACACAGGATTGGCCAGCACATGGATTCTTACCCGGGATTAATCACTCCACGGATTGTCCCATAGGATTGGTCAATCCATGGATTCTGACAGGTGATTGGCCAGAGCACTGACTCTCATGCAGGATTGGTCAGAGCAGAGATTCCCACACAGGATTGGCCAGTGCACGGATTCTCACATGGAACTGATCAACAAATGGATTCTGACGTGGGACTGGCTGGAGCAGGGGCGCTCCTGTGGAACTTGTCACCACACCAGCCTGTCAGCAGTCTGTGCCCCACCTTGAGCGGGATCCTTGCCACAGATCCACTCTGGTGGAGCATCAGGCAAACCCCTTCCTGTGCACTCAGACCCTGCTGCACACTTTGGGCTGCCTCCCAGCATCAGGGGCATCTGCCAGTGCCCATGGGTCTGGGACCCACCTCGAGCAGTGGTTAAGGTGCCAAAATAAGCCCTGGCTGCCCCGAGGGGTCTTAGTTCCCCAGTACTGAGCCCAGGGGCTCTACTTGTGAGGGAAAGGCCCAAGCCAGACAGAGATGAGTCAGTGCTGTGTCCTCACCCTGCAGGACAGAACTGAGAACGCTACAGTGAAACTGAAATGCTGAGCAGCACCTCCAAAACTGGTGTACCACCCCATGTGTAGTTTTGAGAAGATGAGGGAATAGGAGGAAGAGGTGGAGACAAAGAAAGGTACTCCCCCCTTAGCCCAGGAGCTGTACTGTGGGACTGTTCTTCTCTCTTGTGTCCCAAAACCCATCAGGAAAGCTCCAGCGCTGATCACTGTCTGCTGGCACTGTGACCAGATACCCCAGAGATGGGCTGCACAAGGCCAGGGACCAGATAGTGGCAAAGCAAGAAGTAGGGTGGCCAAGGGCAGGAGCAAATGGAGCCCCGCAACTCGGGACCCCAAAAGGGTGCATGAGGGAGCACAGCTCCCAAGGCCCAGCACTCTGCCCAGGGCTAGCAGGATCGCTAAGAAGAGGCTTCGTTAGAGCAAGTGAGAACTGGAGGTTTGTTCTCTACCCATACACTTTCCCAGGGGGTGGCTTCAGACTCCAGACAGCACGCACTTTGTCTTACCAGTGCCATCACGCTGTAGGGACAAGAGGTGCCTGCTTGGTTCCCCTCAGAACGCCCAGACTCAAGTGCCATGAGCACCCAGGGGGCGCAGCCACTGTCACCCCACTGTCCCTGCCAGCTGTCCCCCCGCACACACACTGGGGTCACCGGTCCCGCACCAGGGCTGACGCCAGCGCCGAGAGGGCTCAGGCGCCCGGGAACCGAA